>CM061534.1:73285822-73838322 GCA_030545055.2 Neoaliturus tenellus
ATGATTATTTATCAAACTGTTACATCCTTTTTATGAACTTGACATTGATCACGTGATTCCTTAGTTGTAATTTTATTTATTAAAAGTTATTCAACATTGGTAATACTTCTGGAACTTGACGTGATGTTGACCAGCTGGCGATGAAGAATTTGTAGGTTGTGTAGAAAAAAATATTTCATCATCGCAATATTTTGTTTTAGTGAACATCCTTGTATTAGTAGCACTAACATCAACAGTCAAGTGATAACCACCGGTAAGTAAAACTCGCATTTCGTTAGTTAAATCTTCAAGTTGTTCAAAAGTAGTTATGGTGTTGGTATCATAAGATGCACACTTAACCTTTAGGGACATGTTGAAGTTTTGTATTTAGTGATAGAGAGTGAGATGTGTACGGTACGAAAGGTAGTCGTAGACTGATGAATTTCACAAGTTGATTTTCACTTTTATTATCACACAAAATTGGGTCAAGGTCATCCCATGGAATTTTTTTAAAAAAAGCAACATATTGTAATGTACAAACACATTACAATATGTTGCTTTTTTATTTTATTTTATTTTTTTTTTTAGGTTTATATCATATTTATTGAGAAACAATTACAAAGAAATATTTACAATTTTATGTATAAATTAATCAGTAGTAGGTGTTACATGAATTGTAAGTTCAGTAGAGTTGTTTCCACTTGGTCCATGTGATACCAAATAGAGTGCGCCGGGTTGAACTACACGAAGATCTTCATTTTGAAGAAGTTGTACAAAACGTGTAGGTAGGAAGATTTGAAACTTCGGTTCGTCACCAACTGTATACGGTGCCTCGCTCAATGTGCAATTAATAGCATCACCTACTGAAGTTTCCATTTTCTTGATCGTATGAATGATGTAATGTTTTTCTTCTTTTAGTTCAGAACATTTCTTCGTAGGTAGAATTGATGATTTAGAATGAGCGTTGAACTGATCGACCAAATTTTGAAGTAAGTTCTGCGATGCCATCTTGATGTTATTGTTAATTTTCTTGTAAATAAGAATGTCCGTTAGAGATGTTGTCTCTTCGGAGGTTCGAGTAATACTCATGCTGCGTCATGGTAGCGCTCTCACTTTTATAATCGACACTACCCCCACCACTTTTTTGAAGGAAACTATTCAAGCGGTAGGCATTCTTTAAAGCGCACTGCGACCTTCGATGTTTAAAACTTTTTGATGAAATACAAAGTTCGTTGAAGTAGCATTGGAAATCTTTATCAAATATTGCATTAATCACTTCGTTGTTTGTAAATGATTGTATCCAATTTGCTTTTTCCAATCCTCTTGTGTAGATAATTTTAAACTCTTTGCAATAATGATTCATAATGTGCGGCATCATGTTATAATTAATGAAACCTTCATCCCATCTTAAGTTGTGAAAATGTTTGTTCAACCATTTGTTTGTAACTTTCGCTTTAGTTGTTAGTCTATTAAATGGTACTGGAGGTTTGAACAAATAATGATAAACTACTGATGTGTTCATGTCCAAGATTACTAATTCTTTAATAATAAAATTACCATCATTTCCTCGGAAAGCTTGAAATTCAATTATACATCTTTTAACTTCCATTATGTGTGGTGCATTAGAAAACGAAACCCGTTTATTCATGATGAAGTCTTATTAACAACTGACTTAAAAAATTGAATGAGCCGACGTTTATAACAGACAGGATTGTTCTTCTTCTTTCACTTCATGTGCCACTTCATCGATATTAAAATTGGTGTGATAGTTGTTTAATTGTCTCCACATTTCAACTTCTTGAGGTATTCTATTAAAGATTGAAGTATCCACGGGACCGTATAAAATTGGAACAAAAGGTTGTTTGTCCAATGTATCGATTAGATAGTCTTTAATTATTGCACTTGAAAATATTAGTTGTTTCAAATATCTGGTGACGGGACCGGTAGTACAACTTAAAGTGTAAAATTCTTCTTTAGTAAAATATAATTTAACATTGTGGGTAGTTAAATCTCTGAAGCGAACAATTTGTCCTCCACGATGTTTTACTATATCAACTTCAATATTTGATTCCAATAAACTTAATCTTGTTCTTCTTCCAAATGTGTTGTTACTTAAATAGCACTCCAAAAGATGTAAATGTTTCATGAGAGATTCCCAAGTAGTTTCACTGAAAGTAACCATTTTGTTTCCATGATTTAAAATAGCAATTGGTGAATAATCCATTGATTTTTAAAATTCCAACTGATATACTTTTTGTCATGCATGAAGAAATTGGGTAGATAATCCGAAGAAATACTTCTGTTAAAATATTGGTTGTAATGTTAACTTCAACCTTCTTCCTTTTTACTTCTTTTTCAGCTTCTTCTTCTTCTCTCTTCTTATGTTTGTTAAACTTTAGGAACTCGTCCATTTCTCGTTCAACTTGTTTTTCTATATCTGAACTATTATCATCCATTAGAGGTGTATTTTCTTCTCCGTTAGTAGAATTCATCTTGCGAATGATGTTTCCCATACGACGGTTGAAGATAGAATGAAGTTTCCACTAATTATTTTCTCGCTTTTATATTTTTCGTAAAATCCTTGAAATTTATACAATTACATAATTGTTTGTTTTCAACTTGTCTTTCACAAATGAAATTCTAACCTCAAAAATTGAAGCAGATAATTCTAACCTCAAAAATTTGCAGTCGTTGTACAATTCTTCTTAAAGTACATTCTTCACAATTCCGGTCAGCGGTGTGTAAGTAACTATTTTATCATGTAGAATTAGACAGTATGCCGAAGTTCCATCCGCTACTGGTTCTTCAAATTCCATTTCAATTTTTATATCCACACTTGATGATTTTACCGATTCATTTTGTTTTGAACAATCGATTACAATTATTGGAGCCTTGGAATAATACTGGTCAGGTGATAATAGTGGTGTATTAGTTTTTCCATAATATGACGATTGAAATCTTGCATACATATCGTATAAAATAGAAAAACGTTTTTTGCTGAACATGACATTCAAATTGTCATAGGGAAAGAATTGAGAGTTTAGGAAAACTTTACAATTCTTTATTTTACAGTGATCAAATTGACCAGCATTTGCAGTGATAACATCTTTTCGCTTAGTTTGAAAACCGAGTATTATGTACCTTGCTCGTTCCAAGTAAGTTGATGTCTTGACGGTCCATGTTTGTCGTTCTGTCTGAGGTAGTGTAGGGTATTCATGAAATTCCCAACTTCGGAATGGCATCACAATATCACGGTCAGATTTCAACTTTCTCAATAATAGGATTCTATGTTCATCAGCCAATCTTACATGAGGTACTCTCCAAACAACTTTATCCAACTGTAGTTGCCATTCCAGTTTATCTTCCGTAGTTGCAGGGTCTGCAAGTATCAAGTCCTTATTAGTTGAAGATCTGAGTAATACTAATTCTTGTTTGACATTTATTATTACCCGTTTGTAATCTTCAGCGAATCCCAAAAGCAATCGTAAAGGTACATGAAAATCAAAGTGACCGTTGGAAGCTGGTGTTATAGTGTCTTTATCGGGGGCAATCCATCCGGCGGTGACTATTGAATTCTTCTCATGCGGTGTTAATGATGTTAATCCTTTCAATGTCGTTGTTAAACCAACCTTTTTTGTTGAATCAACCGTCACCCCTGATATTTCATATCTTATTTCATCAAAAAGATATGCCATCGGGTTATTTATAAAAGGAACTGTTGAAGCAGTTTTTCCATCCAATTTTAATACCCGTCCTTCGATGTACAAGTAACTTTCACACGGTAAAGTGTAAATATCTTGTTGTTGAATGGGGATCCTTATTTCATCGTTATTGTTTAATTTTGATGAAGTGTAAGGGTTGTGCGTGTGATATTCCTTCTCCCATAGTGTTTCGTCGAACGTTGGTCCTTGAGATATATCCAGGATATCCATCGCTGTTAATAACTTAATATTTGATTAACTTAATGATTCTAGAAAGAGTTTTAAACTGTAATAATCGGAATCTGACCGTGCGATAACGGTTTGTCAACTGTGTTCTGAAAAACATATTTCACCTTTGTTGTTCAGTGATCAATAAATTACATCCATCTAGAACTGATTTCGGTTACAAACAATAGCCTTACATTGCGAAAGGTTAACAATTTTTGGTTTACATTTTATTTGTTTTTAATGTAATGTGTATTATGTTTACAAACCACATTCTGTGTTGTAATGAAATTTTTGTGGATTTATTCATAAGATTTGGTAGTTAAAGTTGATGAGAAATTTTAATGTTATGATACGTTGTGAAATATTTTTAGAAAAACAACGAAACACTTAAATGTAAAACAGATTTAAATTTATAATTTGTGATTATAGCCACGGTTCTGCTGTAAGATAGTTTTAGAGTATTATAGATAACATTTAATAAGTTTCTGTATTGTTCTTTATAACTAAATGTATTAAAAACAAGACAGAAACATATTCAATTTTATCTATAAAGTATCCTTTTGAAACTCCATAAAACCCCGTTTTCATAACCCGATAATGCTGGTTCGCGAATTCATGAAAATAGACCTGGTCCTACACCGTCATACCAAATTTCATTAAATCGGAGGTCCCTGTCTAAAGTTATCAGTACCACGGACATACATATGAAAATGAACGAACGGTATTTTTGGCCTTTGGGGACCTTAAAATGAAAAAGGCTACTACCGTAATAGCGTATTCCCTATGGGGAAATTCGGTAAAAGATGGATTATTTTCTTACTTTACTAAAATCTTCCTAAAAATAATGTACTTTTATGCACCAGGTTTGCCAATGTTAGGGCCGACTTTTTCGGGTTGGGAACTTAAAAGTATAATGTATCTTGGATATTGAAGTTTAAAATTTTGTTTAATGAATGCACACAAAAACAAAATCAAATTAAATTAAACATAACACATTTAAGGATAAAAATATGTGTAGGTTTACCATATCGATTGTTCTTTTAGTCAAACAGTTCAAGAATGCCCTAACAAATTTTGTCATAATTCATTCAAGCTTATCTTAACAAAAATATCACGGTAAACATAAATAAATAAATTTTTTATTTATAAATTATAAATTGTTTATTTATTTATTGTTTATGTAAACATAAACATAAAATTTAAATTCAGGTTAATCATAATAACTTGAAAATAAAGGATAGTTTGTAAAATTAAAAAATATATCAAATCAATACTTTTATTAACTTTTGTTCCACCTGGTATTTATATATTACAGTTGCATTCAGATTTAAATTTTACTATTGAATAAACTTATCCATACCTTAATGAGCTTTAAAATTGGAAAGCTTATAACTATCAATTTGTTGTTGTTATAAAAAGAATCTCATCCAACATTGATTAACTAATATTTTTAAGGCCGATTTATTCATCCTTTTTCAAAGTATTTTTTTCATAATACTCTTATGTGTTTTTTAGTGTTTTTGCAAAGTAAGATCTAAATGAAAAACATGAATAATTAACTTTTACTCAGTGTTTTTTTGGCCAAAATTACTTGCACAGCTTTTGCGAAAAATATTTTTAATTTAAAATTTATTGAATGGAACTCAAAATAGAAATAAAACCTTTATGTCTTTCGAATTATTGTCATTGCCACTATCTTTGGACATTTTTGGCAAGTCAGGAAAGTGTCCCGGTGTCTTTGCAGATCATATCGCGTAATAATTTACGTGCAACAGTGGAACGTGATCGGACTTAACATTTCGAAATGGCTCAAACCCTGGTTGTTTATTCAGAACTTGTCACGTATATTTTCCTTGGAAATGTATCTACGATTAAACCACCTCCAACTGAAATAAATTAATATCTAAGTGAAATGAACGAAGTAAAATGTTAGAATCATTATTTGTTAAAAATTGTTTAAAATGTCATATTTATTTTTTCATTTATTTTCGTTTAATTTACCGTTTTTTGTAAAGTTTCGTACAATTTTTTGTAAAACAACCATTAAATTCAACTGTTATTGAAATGTACACAAAGTTTAGAATTGTGAACATGACTCAAGCTATTAAAATAAATTATAGAATCACAGCAAAGACCGTTTTAAGAGAAAGGAAGTTTCAAATTAATAACAGTAATAACTATCGATTCTGGTAAAGTATTTTCCTTCTTTGAATCTGATTCAACCAAGTTTATTGTGTGCAGTCACGTCAGTCTTTATTGTTGTGTTCTTTGTTATAATGCTCTTGTTTGATTGGTACCGCACTGAAAATAACTAATTCGTTTGATCATCTAAAGAACTTATTATGATTAAGTAGTGATTACATGGGTTATTTTAGAATTATCACTCTATCATTTTTTATATTACTTAAAATATATGTAGCCCATAATGAATCACGCATTTTAGCAAATATATTTACAGTATTTATAATAAGTATTCGAATTTTTTAACCAAAACTGTTTTAATATTTCTTCCATAAAATTTTTCATATTTAAATTGATTTTTTACCAGTTTAATTAATAGCTGTGCCTTTTACCGTTTCCAATTTTTTAGGAAAAGTTACAAATTTGTTTTTAAGGATTTTCCAAATAAAATGTTTGGATTTTCCAAATAATCATGTTAAATCTCAATTGGTTTAACATGATTATTTATTCAGGTGATTGGTAATTATTGTAAAAATTAAGAGGTTATCATGCATGTAAAATGCAACAAGACTAAGCAATTTCGGAGTTGTATCTTATTTCACCTTCCAGCATCAGTAATTATTATTGAATTAAATCAAAATATTAAAACTCTTGACACTGGCCATAAAAATCTTATATTTTCACCTTTCACCAAACCTATCGCAATTTTTAGAGTTATACAAAATCTTCTATCAGGAAAAGTCCAGTTCGTCCCAAATAAGCCCTCTTAAGAGCTTGTAAAATCTACTTGAAAACAATATTTTGAAAAATTAAGAAACAAATTGTGCTATAACTTTTTTAAGACAGATTTTGAAAATTATTGTGTCAAGCTACTAACTGTATAATATCACTAATACTTACCCGCTTTAAAATGATATGCCACAAGTGACCTTTCCTTAAAAAAGTATTTAGTTTTAAGGAGATCCTAATGATTAGTTGCAATTTTTAAATTTCGCAGTAGTATTAAATATTAAAAATATTACCATTGATATTTTGCTCTGAGGATTTTCATGAAAGAGAGACGCTACTCAAGGATATGATTTTGTGAATCAATAATTGATAAAAATGAAATACATAGTACATAGTACATGTTTACGTACTAAACAGCACGTTTCCCAAATATGGAGAAGGTAAAAAAAATATTTCGAATATTTTACAAAAATATTAACTTTTTTGGAAACATTTTGTAAAAATTAAACCTTACATTAATAGAATTATTAAAAAATTATAAACCTGTGTTCGTTAGATGTGCCTTCTAGACTAATTTTATATATCATTATGTTTATAGTTAAAAATGATTTCTGGTCTATTTAAAGTAGGTATAATGTAAATCATATTGGAGTTACAGTATACAGGATTCAGTTAAATTAATGCATTTTTCGCCATTGCCCAAAGTAATATGCACTTTATTTTGTACTGTTGCACACATTTTTTATTTTATTTTAAAACTAGAAAATGTTGTTCAATGTGTACTATGTGTTTAATATGTACTATGTCTAAAAATAAACACATTTATTAGAAGGGCTCAACTCAATAACAGTACATTGCTAATTTTTTGTGAGCAATTAACAAACAAGTTGTTGTTGTTTGACGGTACTTTCGTGATTTTTTATCCCAAATGTAAATTTTTTCCTTGGTTTTTGTGTGTAAAAAATGAAGTAACCCTTAGACAAAACCTATCAGCTACTGACACATTTGACTAAGCGGTTTTCGGTGAGTAAATTTATCTATGTTTTATTAACTGTAATTTCGTATTGCATAAGTTATGTCAGCTGGAATGCCACGTGGTCACTAGGGGCAAGTTGATACGTCTAGTTTGGGGCAGATTAACGTACCCCAACCTGATGTTTTATGCGAATTTATATTTTTAATCACAGATCACGGCGAGAACATGAAAGAGGAAGACGGTTAGGGGGAAATACCTATAGAATCGTTTGAAAATTGCCAATGTTCACAAAATTGCGTACATTGCGCGAAAATTGCAAAGTGCGTGTACATGCGCACGAAATTGTCCTCGGTTTATTAAAAAGAAAGACAAATCGGTGCCAATGTCACCGTAGTATACACTGAACTGAGGCAAATATTTAGCGACGATCTAGAGGAACAGCTCAGTGTGTTGTAAAATCATCAGAGATATGGGTTAACTCCTCATAAATTATTGGCCTACAAGCTGGCCATGACTAACCATGCAAAGGTAACAGCACCTGATACCTGGATTAACTATAAGTTAGTCAGTAACAAAAGAATGGTATTATTACTTTATGAAGAGGCATCCTCATCTTTATATTAGGGAACCGAAGGCAATGAGTCTCTGCAGAGCCACTAGTTTCAACAAGAACAATGTAGGCCTAATAGACATGTTTTTTGACAGCTTAAAATCTTCAACTGATCAGAATAAGTTTAAAAATATGTTAATTGATAGTGTAGGCCTATGTCAATTATTAATCGACGGCCTTACTTTATTGCTTTTCTTTTCGAATATCAATTGTTTTTAGGGCAGTATCAACTTGCCCCCTTCCGATATCAACTTGCCCCACCATGGGGCAAATTGATACACTTTGAGATGTCTGCTAAAAATAACTCTGATACCATTGTTATTGAGTTAATACCTATTTTCTAAATTTATGTAGGTAAGCAAATGTCCAAGGTTAGATAATATCACTTTTACAATAAAATATTGCAATTCACAGATTGACAATAAAATTAAATCTGAAAACTGTCTCAACGTGCCCCACTCTCCCCTATGTCTAAAAATAAACACATTTATTAGAAGGGCTCAAATCAATAACAGTACATTGCTAATTTTTTTGTGAGCAATTAATTTGTGCTCAGTTACATATATTTTTTAGACATTTAAGATTAAAAACGCATGTATCGGATTTATCGAATGAAGTTTGGTTTTTAATTAGTTATTGTAATATTTTGTTTCGTTTATTAATATTGTCGTCTCCTTACATTTTATTCAATATGTATAATTTTGTAAAATTGTCTCACTGTATACCTACAATTTACCATTGTTCAATAATCTCGCCGGAGATAGAATTGTCAGTAATATTTATCAGTGTCAAGTGACTGAAATTAAATATTAGCGATTGAGTTAGCGATTGTAATTCACAATCAGTCTTTATGTATATACATTATCGTATACATTATGTATTATACATCGTTATATCGTTATGTATATACTTTATGCTGGGTTCTCTCAATTTTGTTTAGCGCGGCTTCTTCGTCTACGCAATGCAGATCTCACTCTTCAGTACATTAGTATAACTAATATTTAACTTACTAACTAATATACTAATTTACTAAATATAATATACAGTCATCTAATGCTTTAAAAACTTAGTTAATTTTTGAAAATTTAATTTGAAATTCTCTAGCTCTTCTTTTGAATAGATTACGTTGGGTCCTCATCCAAATTACCATTCATTAACTGATAAGAAAATGTATGTTTTATTATTATGCCTTTTATATTTCTCAGTCTTCTTTTGACTTCAACATATAACACACCTCTTGTAATGGTTGCGCAAAGTTTAAAATTGAAACTGTTGCGAACACAACACATATTACAAAATAATTCTAAACTTTCACTTTCAAAGTCTAAAACTAATTTAAGTAAAGTAAGAAAGCGGTACAGTTTTAACCCATTGTACTCTTCAACAACCTCGCGGGTTAATGTTGATGATAGTATTATTCATGACATTTTGCGTTATATGTTACACTTCAACAATTTTGAACATGTTACACCTATCGACTGTGTTCAACAAGTTTTTTTATTTTACCCCCACTATTCCTTATATAAGTGCTCTAACCACAATTCCTACTTCATCCTTCTCTATTCTGTTCAGCTGAGCTAAGGTTTGAGGTTAGAATTATCCATGTCTGGTTCAGTTTCGCCACATAGAGTCGGCGACCGGTTATTGGTCTAAAGGAGTGGGGGAAGGGGTGGTGGGGGAAGGTTGCCATTTTATAAGCCCTCTCCCTAGGCGGCGCTTCTCATTCGATCGCCAACTTTCAAACGATAAACACCTCTCCCATGGCACGAATCAATTATCCCGCTATCACCAACTACTTCAACTTAAAACTATTTCTGGTGATAGTTGGATAGAATTTTTAAAAACTTACTCTGGATGACCTTGACATATTTTCCACATCCCAGTTATAAGTTTGAATTTCAATTTTGAACTAACTCTTAATTTTTGTTCAACTGTTAGAGTTTCGTTAACACCGACGAATTTCAATTTTGAACTAACTTTTAATTTATGCGCAAATTTACTTCACCCTAACACCAACACTATCGCCATCTCCACCCCAACCTATATGGCATAACATATCACTACAGCATCTGATATATACCCTATGCCCCCACCGGAAGCTATATGACATGGCAGCTGGCACCAGCTGCCCCGGCAGCTGCTCGGCGGGCAGCTGATCTGTGCCAGGAGTGGCTTTTTCCCACTACTCGCATTAACTGAAAATACCCTTGAATATGCCTATCAATTTTCTCGAAAAATATACGTTATTCATTAACATGAAAATATACAAAGTACTAACCAAGTAAATAATGTTTAATTTTGCTGAACATATTCAATGTGTTGTTATATGACAGCTTATACAGAATGCATTTATCAATTTGTTAAGAGTCTTACTCTTAATAGGCAGGGGGTTTTGGTATTTAATGAAACCAACATTCCTAAACGAAACAGGGGGTTTACTTTTGATATTGGTAAATGTTTAATATAAAACCAAAGTTTTCTAATGTAAAAAAATGTAAAAAATCGATGTTGCCACATTTACAGAGTGGACACAACACAGGGGACATCCCCGAGAGGAAGTTGAAGGAAAACTGTGTTGGCCTACGTCATGTTATATATTATTTTAAAGTTCTTTAAATGTAAATCAAAATTCTACCAACCCAATCTCAAAAGGTCGAATATAACCTATGCATTATGAAATTTCGGTAATATGTTTTTATGCAAATAAGTTTGACTGCCTGCCATTTCTGGCTCAATCGTTCATTTGATGTTTTGGCGACATTGTTTTTAATTCTATTTTAATTCTATTTATCTGCTTTTTTAAAGATACCAAAAATCAAGTCTAAGGTTCTCTTTTAATTCTTCATTTGCCGTCTTCGATTGCTGTCCGATATATTATTATTACATTATGATTTTCAGCCCAATTTGGGAAAACCCATGAAAATTTTAATGAAATATTCAACGTAAGCTTTTTGGATTCTGTTTGACAGAAAGCAATGCCACAAAGCCGATCTCAAATGAACGTTTGTGTCAGAAATGGCAGACAGCAAACTTTGCATAAAAGCATTTGATTTGTGCATTTTGATCTACATTCAAACACCTTTAAAATTTTATATAACATGACATAGGCCAATACAGTTTAATAACGACTTCCTCTAGGGAGCGTCCCCCGTGTTGTGCCCACTCAGGAAATGTGGGTACACAACTAAATGTCCCCAACAATAATCAATAGTAAAATTTTTATATTCTCAAGTGTGGCGAATCGTGTGCAGATATAATAATGTAATCTTACTGCTTACCGTCAAACACGATCCAACTTATGTCCTTGTACGACGGCCGTTTCGGAGATTACTCAATCGACGGGTACACGTCGCAGCACACTAAACTATGTCATTAGTTAAAATTGTCTTAGCTTTCGCTGCGTCAGTTCGATTAAAAATAAACACAAAACACGTATTACAATTAAAACGACACGAACAATACATTGGAGCACGTGCACGGCTGTAGATGACAGGCGACCTACTCATGAGTGAAAACATACAAATATTACATTATTATAGTAAAATTTTGTTAGATTTCCTCATTACGACATCAGTTTAAATTAAATAATGTTATATTTAATTAAATAATATCGGTTTAGATTAAATTATGACATCAGTGCATGCTCAACCTGTTTAGAGCCTGGGATCTATATTGTCCGGTAGATGAACAGAAACCCATTAAAATTTACATCGGCCCCTACAGGATTTAAAATTTTCGTTATGTTTGTAATATTTTAGAAGAATTAATGGATTGAAATAAATCCTTAGGGACAGATGACTGATGGTTTTCTAGTGACGAATTCTACCAAACCATGAATAATAGATGTTACAGTTATAAAATGTTTATTAAACTAATTCTGTACAGATAAACTAAAATTTTAGTTGAATTTAGACCAGTGTGCGATATCGAGTTCATATTGATAAAGTGTCAAAAAAATATTACACTTAAAATACACACTTTTTATTCTTTGACACTGATGGTAGAGTGCGTGTTACACCTAATTTCGTTTTAAGACAAAGAAAAATTCGATAGGCCTTCAATAGTTCAATAGACATTTTATTTGTTACGACGAAAGAACAATTAATTAAATAGGTTGTATTTTCGTTTCATCGTTTGTTTTACGACGATTAAACCAAGCGGCATCGGGTGATACTTTTTTGTGGATGTCCGCCTAATCTATCAATAGTCGACATGTTTAGTAATCTATTTTTACAATAAGTTGCTAGTAGTGCCAAAACACCGGTTCTGGGACGTGACGTCATCACGATGACGTCAGCAGTGATGACGTCATCAATGACGTCACGAATGACGCCACTAATGATGTCATATGACGTCACATGACGTCACACCTATGACGTCATGGTGACGTCATTACCGCTGACGTCATCATGATGACGTCACTGACGTTAATTAGGTCAAGGTCACGCAATAATACAAAAAACAAATTTTTTGCACTTTCGCGATTCCTCAAATTTTGGTGAGAAATTGAAATTTCTCGAGGAATCACAAAAGTGCAAAAAAAATATATTTTTTATTCCCTAGCGATCAGACTCTTGACCTAATATATCCGTCAGGGGTCATTGACCCGTCCCAGAACCGGCAAATAAAAAAAAAATATTTTCTATATTTCACTTACCCACCGAGACTGAGAGCCGAAGAATAATTTCTTCAAACACCCGACAGTGTGACAAACGACATGCGATCCGAACAGCACCGAGTCCGAAGGGAAACTGACTTGAGCGCAGGCGGTTCCCCAGGTACCCGGCCTAGTGGTGGGGATAAGGAGGTGGTGGGGGTAAAGTGGTCAGAAGGAAGAAAAATTAAAATTTTTGCAACAACTCATCCGAGTCTGTCCTTTACCGTAACTCGGATTGGAAATATTTCCTGAGAAAAAATAATTTTTATTCTTTCTCATATGATCTTGGAACTTGTGAAATTTCAATCAAACTAAATAAAAAAATTTTTTTTCTTATTTGAAAATCTGCCTAAAACTTGAGAATTGTTTGATATTTGGTTAAATATTTAAATTTGAACTCAATATAAGTAAATTGAGTAAAGAAAAGTGAGATGTGCACACCACAAGAGTTGAACAGCAACTGAGCAAGTCTCTCCGTGTATCTGAGGTACTCGGCAGGGTGGTGGGGATAAGGAGATGGTGGGGGTAAAGTGGTCAGATGAAATGAATTTTTTTTTTTTGCAAACTATACAACTGAGTTTGTTATTCAGCAATAGGCATAAGAAAAAAAAATATTTTTTTTTCTACATTGCTCAACATGTTCAAACGTGTTCAAGGTCAACCATTTGAAGTTAAAAAAATTTTTTTTTTATTTAATTTTATTTACAAAAATCCCCCTTCATCCCCATATGTGCTGTCCGGACTTGTGCTTGATGTTGTCGAAGAATTTTCTTCACAGCAACATGTTCCTTGTGTATTTTGGACTACCCCTTCTGCTTCATCCATACTGTCGTCGATGAGTGGACAGTCGTATTCCAAGTTCATTTTTATTATCATCCCTGGATTTTGAAGTAGCCGTATGTGCAATTTTTCATAGATTTCTTTTAGGTATTGAAGGCTGTCAACAAGTAATTCCCACTTCATTGTGTGTAGTGTAACCTTTAGCGTAGCTGAGTTGGAAATGAAGCCAGACTTGCATGTAGGATTGGTCTTTTGGAATTGTGGTGGTGGGGGTAATTGATACAACCAGACAGGTCGAAACATGTTCAAGGTCAACCATTTGGAGTTTTAAAAAAGACAATTTTATTTACAGAGTAATGTTGAAAACTGGCAATTTGGCTGCTTTATCTGAACACTCGATGCATTTTAGGCAGTATACAACTGCGTATACCAAGTAGAAGAAGATTGCAATCAATAAGGCCAAGATTATGAAGAGATCTAATTTTAAAATTTTCTGAATTAGCATATGGTCCTTCCTGATCCGTCTTTCTTCCATCCTTCTTTCCATCATCTCCACTAGATCCACATGCTGGCATCTCCTCCTCCCCAGGCTTTCCGCTTCATCGGCCTCATATATTGGTGGTGGAACATCCATGTTTGCAGCTCGAAAGATGAAGATGTAATGAAACACATTGGTGCTGCATCTCAGGTCTCCAAGAGGAAAAGTGGTAGGGGAAAACCTGAACATGTTAAAACATGTTCAAGGTCATCCAATTTTTGTTTTAAAAAAATCCTATCTTGCTACAATACTGTAGCAAGATAGGTTTTTTTATTTTGTTTTTATTTTATCATTCTTTTATTACAATACAAAAATATGCATATTGAAGTACAATGAGGATACAAAATATAAATATTAGTCAGGAGAAATATTCCAAGTTTGGACTGGCTTGAGTCTTCATGGATGATCTGGAGGAGTAGGCTGAAGAAGTTGATGATGGTGATCTAGGCGGCTCGTCATCCCTGGGGACATGAGGGCATTTTGTGTTGCAAGTAAAAATTTGCATGTTCAATCGGTATCCTTGTTCGATTAGTGATTTAAATTCTTGAACAATATTGTTTAATTCGTCCATATTTCTTACAAATACTTCTTCATAATTTGCACATTTTACAGTCAGAGCCATCTTGATGTTTTCCGTATGATATGGAAAGGCGGAATGAATATTAGCATGGTCGTTTGAAGGTAGTATGAAATAGTGGTGGGGGGAAGTTGTTTACACGCTGTCTGATGGGAGGTGGTTAAATTTTTGCCAACTAAACATATTGATTGAACAAATGGCGCAAAGTTCTTTAGGTGTATGGTAACTTAAAACTGGAGCCACATGACCATATTGTAAACATCCATCATCTTGTAGGAATTGTGCCGGGTTGGATACAGCGGCCCTTCCACAACTTCGACAAAATTTTGTACCATCACCAAACTTGTACCAACCAAAAGTGTTGTAACCTCTGTTGTCTAGCTTGTACTGTTTGATAAAAATTTTAATTTGTTGAGGAGCGTTGGATCGTAAAGTATGGCTAAATAGCTGTTGATCTTCAATAATTTTTCTTACACAAAGCTCAAATAGGGTGCTCATCGTTTGACAGTTGCAATCAAACTGAACTTCTTTACAGTCTGTATGCTGGTAACCTGAAATGGTGGGGGAAAACACACACACACACACACACACACACACACACACACACACACACACACACACACACACACTCACACACACATGTATTGCTGTTTGAAAAAAAAATTTATGTTTAATTTGTGCAAAGGTCAAAGGTCAAGGTCACCCCAGAGCTTTAAAAAAAGGCAACATATCAATATGTGAAAAATTTTTTTGTTTCACATATTGATATGTTGCCTTTTTTATCTTTATTTAAAACAGTACAAACAAGATTACATGACAAAAATATATATAGTTAAAAAATACAAACAGATACAAGAAAGAAAAAAAAATAATTTTTTTTAACACTGCTGCTTGTCGGCGATGTGGATGGTAAGCTCGGTGGAGTTGCTGCCGCTGCATCCGTGGGACACCAAGTAGAGACATCCTGGTTGTATGGAGCGGAGATCTTCGTTCTGGAGTAGGTGTACAAATCTTTTGGGCAGGTAAATTTGGAACTTCGGCTCATCTCCCGGAGTGTATGGGGCTTCACTCAAGCTGCAGCAGATTGCCTCGCCGACTGTAGTTTCCATCTTCTTCATGGTATGTATAATATAATGTTTTTCATCCTTCAGCTCTGAACATTTTTTTACCGGCAAAATTGTAGACTTGGAGTGGGCGTTGAATTGTTCTACCAAAGTCTGCAGAAACTGGTTGGATGCCATGGTTGTTCTAGAGGTCCTCGCTGTCTTCTTGCTCTGAGATGTTGTCGTCTCGGAATCTCGAGTAATACTCGTGCCAGGTCTCGGTCTGCTCCTCGCTTTTATAATCGCCGTTACCCCCACCACCATCACCGATTTCTCCATCTTGCAGGTAAGTCGCTAATTTTAAAGCGTTTTTTAACGCACAGTGCCTGTCCTTTTCATGTTCCACACTTTGTGTGCAAATACAAATGTTTTCAGCAATAAATTTAAAATTTTTATCTATTTGCACATCTTTAACTGGAGTACATGTAAATTGTTCTATCCATCTTTTCTTTTCAAATCCTTTTGTGTAAATATTAGTAAATCTGTTTGAAAATTGATGCATAATATGATACAAGTCTGAATAACTGGTAAAACCGTCATACCAATCGATGTGATGAAAATATTTCCAAGTCCATCGGTTTGTTGTTGCGGCTTTGGTGGTTAGTGAAGAAAAAGAGCATGGTGGTTTAAATAAAAATGTGTAAGGAATATTTTTATCTAAATCGTAAAATACGAGTTCTTTAATTATAAACCGATCATCGTTACCACGAAAAGCTTGAAATTCAATAATACCCGGTTTAGACTTGATTTCTTCTTCCATGTCCATTTGAAAGGTCACCCGTCTATCCATCACGGTGTTAGAAGGTCAACTGTTTTCCACACCACGGTAGGCATTTATTTATGCCAGGCCGTACAGTTGAAGGCGAGTAGTGTGTTTTGGTCACTTTTAAAACCGGCCACGTGCCCACCGAGCCACGTGACGCGGCAGCTGGCGCCAGCTGCCATGTCATATAGCTTCCGGTGGGGGTTAGAGGGTATATATGAGATGCTGTAGTTATATTTTATGTCATATAGGTTGGGGTGGAGATGGCGATAGTGTTGGCGTTAGGGTGAAGTGAATTTCTGCATAAAATTAAAATTAAAAGTTAGTTCAAAATTGAAATTCGTCGGTGTTAACGAAACTCTAACAGTTGAAGAAAAATTAAGAGTTAGTTCAAAATTGAAATTCAAACTTATAACTGAGATGTGGAAAATATGTCAAGGTCATCCAGAGTAAGTTTTAAAAAATTTTATCCAACTATCACCAGAAATAGTTTTAAGTTGAAGTAGTTGGTGATAGCGGGATAATTGATTCGTGCCATGGGAGAGGTGTTTCTCGTTTGAAAGTTGGCGATCGAATGAGAAGCGCCGCCTAGGGAGAGGGCTTATAAAATGGCAACCTTCCCCCCACCACCCCTTCCCCCACTCCTTTAGACCAATAACCGGTCGCCGACTCTATGTGGTGAAACTGAACTAGACATGGCGGCCGCCATGGATAATTCTAACCTCAAATCTTAGCTCAGCTGAAGAGAATAGAGGAGCATGAAGTAGGAATTGTGGTGACAGCACTTATATGAGGAATAGTAGGGGTAAAATAAAAAAACTTGTTGAACACAGTCGATAGGTGTAACAAGTTCAAAGTTGTTGAATTGTAACATAGAATGCAAAATGTTGTAAATAACACTATCATCAACATTAACCTGCGAAGTCTTTGAAGAGTATAATGGGTTAAAACTGTACTTCTTCCTAACTCTATTTAAATTAGTTCTACACTTTGAAATTGAAGGTTTAGAAGTATTCCGTAATATGTGTTGTGTTTGCAAAAGCTTTAACTTTAAACATTGTGCAACCATCATAACTGATGTGTTACATTTAGAAGTTAAAAGAAGACTGAGATATAAAATGAAGTGTAAAAGAAATTGAAACAGAACACTATAGTAGTAATATTTGAGGTTAGAATTAACTAGACTCATTTAATGAAGTGGCTAGGAAGCCACATGCTGATGAATGGTAAATTGCATGTTAGAAGTAACGAAGTAGTCATAAAGTAAAACTAATGAGAGGTGATGACTGTGTGGATGCAAGGCAATGAATGTTTGCGGCGCGATAAACTATCCCCATTTTATAGAGGCAGTAATAACCCAAGCCAAATGCCGGCAGATGCCGACCAACTACCTGGTTTTATAGCGGCAATTACTCCGGGCAGCTGCCGGACAAATGGTAAGAGAAGTAGGGGGTTTTGGGGCAATGACCGGAAAGGTCAATGACCCCCCCCCTCCCCCCCCCGAAAAAATGGAGCCCCCCCCCTGAAAAAATGGAGCCCCCCTTCCCCCACCACTCCTTCCCCCACTCCTTCAGGCCAATGACCGGTCACCCGGTCATCGTCGGTCGCCGACTCTATGTGGTAAAACTGAACTAAACATGGCAGCTGCCATGGATAATTCTAACCTCAAACCTGCTGCGCATGCAACGAGTTCTCCGGATCGGAATAGTGACTATGCTATTGCGCATGCGCCTAGTCCTG
This sequence comes from Neoaliturus tenellus, assembly GCA_030545055.2. Lineage (NCBI taxonomy): Eukaryota > Metazoa > Arthropoda > Insecta > Hemiptera > Cicadellidae > Neoaliturus > Neoaliturus tenellus. The sequence goes on from CM061534.1 coordinate 73,304,385, forward strand.
TATTACTCACTTTAGCGCTACTGCACATGGATAATTCTAACCTCAAACCTTGGTTTTGCGTTGCTGTGCATATGCTGCTCCCCACTCCTTCGCCTTCCTTTTACACTGCTGCGAACTGGACTGGATTGAACACTGTACTGGAGTGAAACAACTTCCCCCACTACTGGAGAATCCGAGGAGCGATACGAGCCTGATCTTAGCGTTAGTCGTCAACAAACTTTCATAGCGAAAGGTTGTTGGCGACTCAGCAAGAGGTTTCAAATATATAGTAGGCCTATATATATTTGAACTTCTTAAACTATGTTGCGTTTTTGCAATGTAGTATGTGTGTGTGCGTTTTAGTTGTAAGTTTCATTTAATTTAAGAAATAATTTGCGCATTGCGATGTTAGTTTTAAGTTTGGTTTAGCATTAAGGTGTATTAATTTTTAAGAGGTTTTTAGCATTAAGGTGTATTAATTTTTAAGAGGTTTTTAGCATTAAGGTGTATTAATTTTAAGAATAATGATGGTATTTGGTTGTGTTGAATTATTTGGTTTTTTAATAATGATGTGTTGTTAGTTTTTAGTGTTGCTAATACTAATTAATGTTGTTTTGCCTTACAGCTAGATGTTAGGGGGTAGATTAAATGTAAATTCAGAAGTTCGGTTGAACTTCACTTAGAAGGGGTGGGACATCCGCAAAATGCGGACAGGGTTTTTGCATTTTGTTTAGGAATATAATGGGTGGGATTAGTTTGGGTGGGGTTAGAGTTGCGTTTCTGCATTAACTGTTCCAGTTTCCCTGAAATTAATGGTTACGCTTTGATGCGGACGGGAAGTTACGCTTTGATGCGGACGGCCCAGGGACCTCCCTTGCAGAACGTAACTAGTGGGTTGGGAGTGGGAACCGTTAGGCAAACAGGGTGGTGGGAACAGTATAACTGTTCCCATCACCTTGGATCATTATAAATCTTGAATGACCTTGACCCACTTTTGGAAGGGTCAATGACCCCCCCCCTCCCCCCCCCGAAAAAATGGAGTCGATTCCCCCCCCCCTCCCTCCCCCCCCTCCCCCCCTCCCCCCCCGAAAAAATGGAGTCGATTCCCCCCCCCTTCTCCCACTCCTACCCCCACTCCTTCCCCCACTACACCGGGTGAACGACCGGTCATGACCTGAAAAATTAAAATGGCTATAACTTGATAACGGATTGATGGATTTGGACAAGCGATACATCATTGAAAAAGTCTATGTAAGACAAACATTTTGGTAAAAGAAGAATTTGGTTATTTTATTTTAGTCAAAAGTTATGCGAATTATTTTAAATAAATACCTTCTCTTTCCCCTTTTCCCCCACCTCCCAGGTCAATAATCAGTCTCGGCCAGCTGCTACCCCTCTCATTTGCATATTGTTATAAAAGACGCACCGACTGCGGCTAACATTTCATTCTGATTCCAGACGTTACGCTGCGAACTTGGAGCCACAACTATGTCATCTCTGCCAACTACAACTTCTACTTTAACTTCTACTTCTACTTCAACTTCTACTACGGCTGTTACTGCACCTAAGAAAACTCTTCGTCTGAAAAATCCTCCTGACTGGTACAAGAAGCAACTTGGATCCCAACCTTCAACTTCTGGAGCTATTCTTCCGCCAACCAACACTTCTAGACTTCGCAGTATTTTTTCACCACCTTCACCTTCGCCTTCAAACGACTCCGCACCACCATCAACTATGATGCCGCCACCGCAGAAGCCAGTTCCCCGTCTTAATACCCCTTTAATTGAAACTATTGTTCATCGCCTTAGTACACCCATCATCCCACTATCACCATTGCCTCCTACCCCACCACTTACTATGCCTGAAGACCACACATATCATAAAACTAAATCCACTAAGCCTACTCCCAAACCTGCTCCTTCAGAGCAATTTCAATTATTACAAGAAGAGCGTCGTAGGGCATTTAGCCGTCCCACTACTTGCCCTGAAGTGCTCACTAGGGGAATTAAGAAAGGATCAGCTTGTGGTAGGAAATGTGTTAAAAACGAAAGTTTTTGCCATGTACATGTCGTAAAACACCTTTCTGAACCACAACTGACAGAAACCCCCACTATTGAATACCAATCCAAAATTATTGGTGTGAAAGGAAATAGGCTTAAGAGAGGTTGTGTTTATTTTTTTGAAAGTGTTATTGACAACGAACACATTTTGGCAAGTTGTAATGGCGAAAAATATAATATTAAAGTAATTGAATCCTTGCGCAAAGAGAATTCTGTTTATGAGTTAGACTCTAAAGACTATCTCCTCAGACACAAAGTGGATGGTATTACAAGGTGGGGGCGTAGAAAGTAAATTCACATAGTTTTTTTCCAAATTGTTGCTTAAAAAATAATGGGGGAGAAACACAATGCGTTATAGCGTTGTGTTTCTCCCCCATTATTTTTTAATACTCTAAGTCTTGTGACCTACTAACCTACTTCCATCCGAGTAGTAAGAAAAGTACTTCCCCCCACTCCTTTGGGTGGATGTCTGGTCACGGTCAGCTCTTACCCCTCATTTGCATACTATTATAAAAGCGGAGCGAGCGTTGGTTACTCCTTCATTTTGCTTCTACACGCCGCTCCTGTCGTTTCGTCTCTGCTGTTTACAATATTTCTTGCTTCAAAATGCCTCCTCATCTGAATGAAAATTTTAATTCTTCTGAAATTTCTGATGTTTTTGAACAATCTGAAGACACTTTAAGTAACAACAGTGAAAGTGAAGATGATGAGGACGATGATGATTATACTGTTGAACTTAGTGAAGAACGTAAAGTTATAGCAATTGATCCACAATTTCCATTTGATACAATAGAAAAGTTTATGGCTGAAGCTAATAAATGGTTGGACTCAGGATGTTATGTACGAATTGACTCTTTTATATTGTATGGTGATAGTCATTCTTTCCTTGTCACACCAAATGATAGAGACCGCATGTGGCAGTGGGCACAATCTATGATGGAGTGCTATGAACAAGGTGTGGACACTGGCGGCTATTTTCTTGCACAACTAGTGTAATAAAAAATTACCCTTCCCCCACCCTACACCCTATCCCTTTCAAATTCTATAAAGAAGGGGGAAAGGAGTGGGAATTATAAAATGGTGGGGGAATGTGTATAAATGCAGGTTGTTTGAAGAGACTTTTATTATTGTGGCTGTAGCAGAAACAACATGGAGTTTAAATCTTCAGCAAAAATAAGGAACAACATAATAAAGAGAGAAATTCGCAAGAAAGAAAAGATTGAACTTATAAAATTACAACTTATAATACCTTCTATTGAAATTGGATGTAGCAAAATAAAGACTTTGGTGAAAACTAACGAATATTTGTTACAATTGCTAAAAACAATCGAAGAGTTGAAGAGCAAGAATGGACATTCTACATAGTAAAATTTGAACATTTTAATATAAATAAGTAAACCCAAAAAAGTAGATGTAGAATAGAGAGCGAGGAATAGATCACTTTGTGGTAATGGACTAACATGCCACTTAGTGCTCTATTCCTCGTTCTCGCGTTAAATTGGATTACCTTGACCTATTTGTTCGACTGTTAGAATTTGGTTAACACTGTTGAATTTCAGTTTTGAACTAACGTTTATTTTTGTTCAACTGTTAGAGTTTTTTTTAATACTGTTGAATTTTAGTTTTGAACTAACTTTTAATTTATGCGAATTTTTAGTTCAACTTTAGTTAATTTATGCACAAATTTAGTTTAACCAAGTGTCTGTGCTGTAGCCATTTCCACCTAAAAGTAACTACAATTAGTTGGGTGGGGGAAAGTTCGTTAAAGCTTGAATATAAAGAAGTATATACTAAAACTCCAATGGGAATAAAGAACACGAATGAACAATTAGTTTGTAGAAGGTTAATATTTTTGTTCAAAATGTTTGATTTCCTTGGATAGTGAAGAAGATGAAATAGTGGTGGGGGAACCGTTATAAAAGGAGGAACATGAGAGCCCATTTCATTTCTTGGTGAAATTTCGAAGAGTAAACATCTCAACATGTATTGTTGCGATAAATGTTCGGAATCGTTTCACGATGAAATTCTATTAGACTGTCATAAAGAACTAATTCACAACAACCCAGAAGAAAAACAAGAACAAGAACAAGAACAAGAACAAGAACAACAAGAACAACAAGAACAACAAGAAGAACAAGAAGAACAAGATGAAATAACTGCAACATCTTCAACTACTTTACCGAATCTACAAGTATTTGCATTACCCGGTAAAGTAGTAATGCATCATAAGATTCAAAATGAAAACTTGAAGCTAGAAGAATTTATTAGAGAAGCAAAACCAATCGTAAGTAAAACTTTAAAAGAAGAATTGAAAAGATTGAACTTTCTTAAATTTGGTTTACTACTAGAAGCTATGTTTATAAATGTACAAGAAGAATTATCACCAAGAGGATTCATAACAAAAAACCGAACCATTATGGAAAGTTCAAACATTGATTCAATAGTAGAAAACTGTATAGAAGAAATATTAACAAAAATTCAGGAACACGAAGGAAGAGGATCCGGATGGAGTCTTACAAGTATTGAAGTATTAGATATAAGAGTTCATAAACATGGATATGGACTAATGGGATCTAGTTACATTCCTTTGCCCAAAAGAATTAAGGATACAAGATCATGTATTAATGTGAAAAATCAAGATAATGAATGTTTTAGATATGCGATGACATCTAAGTTTGTACCAAATCATTTCGATAAACCTAACCAACACTATGAAAATCAAAGACATAGGTACAATTTTCAAGGAATTACTTACCCTGTATCACTGAAAGATATATCAAAATTTGAGAAGAAAAATCCTGGTACATCTATCAATGTTTTTGCATTAGATAGTTCAAACAAAGTGTATCCTTTACGTGTTGTAAAAGAAGAGCTACCAGATCATACGGATTTACTACTACTAACGCGAGGAGATGTGTCTCACTATGTGTACATAAAGAAATTCGACTCTCTTGTTAACAAGCAGCTTTCTAAAGCTCGACACAGAAAGATAATTTGCAAGAGATGTTTTAATTTTCAACGAGAAGGAAGACAAGGAAGAGAATGGTTACAAGAGCACAAAAGGCTATGTAACAATAATTATGAAGCAAAGATTAATTTACCTTCGGAAAACAGAGCATTTGTTACATTTCAAAAGGTTCATCATCAATACCGTATCCCTATAGTTGTATATGCGGACTTTGAATCAACACTAATTCCTATAGAAGATGAAAATTGTGAAGCTAGAAAAAGTGTCAAATATCAAATGCACAAACCAAATAGTTTTTGTTTAATGGTTAAATCAACATTATCAGAAGAACATTTAAACAGATATGGATTAACTTCAGAACCTCTAGTATATCGTGGTGAAAATGTAGAAAAAATATTTCTTGATCACTTATATTCAATAGCTGGAAATGCACAAAGATTATATACAAATATTGTACCAATGAAACCGATGGAGGAAGAAGAAGAAATTCAACATGAAAATGCAACTCGATGTTTCTTATGCAAAAATGATTTTACTATTGAGAATTATAAAGTTAAAGATCACGATCACCTCACAGGTTATTACAGGGGTGCTGCTTGTAATAAATGCAACTTGAGCTATCGTTTACCACTATTTATTCCTGTGGTTCTGCATAACCTCAGTGGGTACGATGCTCATTTTATAATACCTGAACTAGGAAGAGACGACGGTAAAATCGATGTGTTAGCTGAAACTTCAGAGAAGTTCATAAGTTTTTCCAAAGAAGTTGGAAACATGAAACTAAGATTCTTGGACTCCTACAGATTTATGCCGTCGAGTTTGTCCAAACTTTCAGAAAATTTAAGGAAACAAGATTTCATCGAAACAAAGAAGATTGTAAATAACGACAAACTGGATTTGGTACTTCGGAAAGGTGTGTTTCCATATGATTACATAGACAGTTTAGAAAGATTTAATGAAACATCACTTCCGGCTAAAGAAGAATTCAAAAGTAAACTTTATGACATGGACATATCTCAAGAGGACTATGATCATGCATGTAAAGTATGGAACGATTTAGGATTTAGAACATTGGGAGAATATTCAGATTATTATGTTAAATTGGATGTAACTTTACTATGTGATATAATGGAAGAATTTAGAAATACATGTTTTGCAGCATATGGATTGGACCCTCTTCATTCGTACACTTCACCTGGATTAGCATGGCAAGCTATGTTGAAAGAAACAAATTGTAAAATACAACTTCTTACTGATATAGATATGGTTATGATGTTAGAGTCAGGAGTTCGAGGGGGATTGACGCAAAGCGTTACACGACATTTCAAGGCGAACAACAAGTATCTGCCCGATTATGATGCATCAAAACCAACAACATTCCTGGGTTATTTTGATGCAAATAACTTATACGGATGGGCAATGTCGAATCCCCTTCCATATGATAATTTTAAATGGATAGATCCAGAATCGATTGGAAACATAATGGATATACCGAAGCATGGTGAAACTGGTTACATTTTTGATGTTAATTTTGAATATCCTGAACATCTTCATGATCAACATTATGATTTACCACTTCTTTCTAAGACTGAAATTTCCCCTACTGGAAGATGGCCAAAATTATTGATGACTTTAACCGACAAGTCTCGATATGTTGGACACTACTGGATGATACAACAAGCTTTAGACTTAGGATTGAGAATTACAAAAATTAATCGAGTACTACAATTTTCTCAATCTTGTTGGTTAAAACCTTACATCGACAACAACACAAGAAGAAGAGCCACCGCTACATCAAGTTTTCAAAAAGATTTTTTCAAATTAATGAATAACGCAATATTTGGCAAGACTTTGGAAAACAAAAGGAAACATAAGGATATCAAATTGGTAACTGATCCAGTAAAATTACAGAAATTGGTGCAACAACCAAACTTTGGTTCATCTATAATTATTAATGAAAATCTAGTTGTTATTTCCATGAACAAGAAGTCAGTTACAATGGATCGTCCTTTGTATCTTGGAATGTCAATCTTGGATATTTCAAAAACACATATGTACGAGTTTCATTATAAGAAGATGGTTAACTATTATGGAAGAGAGAACATTGGTATTGCATATATGGACACGGATGCACTAATTTACTGGATTAAAACAAATGACATGTATGAAGATCTACGCACCTTTATATATAAAGATGATTTCGACTTTTCCGATTATCCTAAGGATCATCCAAATTACGACTATGACAGAAATAAGAAAGTATTGGGAAAATTTAAAGATGAAACAAATGGTGTGCCGATGATGGAAATTGTAGCATTAATGTCCAAACTGTATTCATTTCAACTGTACATAAACGAGAGGAAAGAACATCAAGTCACGAAGAAGGCCAAAGGAATAAAAACTTCTTTCCTGAAGAAGAACGTACAGTTTGAACATTATAAAAGATGTTTGTTTGAAAATGTTGAAACAACTGCAACGTTCAACACTATTAGAAGTTATAATCATCAACTATTTAGTGTCAAACAAACAAAGTGGGCATTAAGTTACAAAGATGACAAGTGCCATATTTTAGAAGATAAAATTAATACTTTACCATTCGGCCACTACTCTCTAAACCCTATCGACCAGTAAACCTATTCTTCGTCCTCTACCTTCTTCCTTTTTCCTTTCCGTAAAGAAGAGGGGACATGGCAAGCCCAATGCCATGTTCCCTCTTTTTTACACTAATATGAAATGGCCTTGACCTATATTCAAACTATATAAATGAGAATAAACTATTCTATGGATCAGTATTTTTACATGCGGTGTACAAGCAACATCTGAAGATGGAAAGTGTGAAGGAAAAGATTGTAAATGAACTACATAAACCAGCAAGAAGAAGATTTCCAAGAAGAAGTACAATCATTAAAGGGATGAATGATCTTTATCAAGCTGATCTCATTGAAATGATACCGCACAGTAAATTAAACAAAGGATTTAAATATATTTTAACAATTATAGACTGTTTTACTAAAATAGCTGACGCTTTACCATTGAAGGATAAGACTGGTAAAAGTGTTACAAAAGCTATGGAAACCACAATACAAAGAAATAAATTTAAAATTAAACATCTACAGACCGATGATGGAAAAGAATATTTTAATAAAGACTTTAGAGCTTTGATGAAGAAATATCAAATAAATCATTATTCTACAAATTCTGAAGTTAAAGCTTCAATAATTGAAAGATTCAATAGAACATTGAAAGGTGCGATGTATAAACAATTTTCAAAACGAGGATCATATGTGTGGTATGACATATTACCACAACTTATAAAACAGTATAACAACAAATATCATCGTACCATTGGAATGAAACCTATCCAGGTAAACAGTGCTAATGCGAAAATTATTTACAACGCATTAAAAATAATACAACACCGAAATTAAAAAAATTGCAACCAAAGAAGTTCAAGGTCAACGATAAAGTTCGTATAAGCAAATACAAAGGTGTATTTAGTAAAAGATATCTACCAAATTGGACTAATGAAGTATTTACAATTTATAAAGTGCAACCAACTATACCTGAAACCTATTTATTAAAGGATAACAAGGGTGAATTACTTCAAGGTGGATTCTACGGACACGAATTGTTGAAATCAACAGTTGGTGATGTATATCTTGTCGAGAAGATTTTACAAAGGAAAAAGGATATGGTTAAAGTCCGGTGGTTAGGGTTTGATAAAAGTGAAGACTCTTGGATTCCTTCAAAAGACTTAGTATAGTTGTTTAATAGCTCATTGTGTGTTCAACCTTTATACAAGATGGAGATTGTACAACAAAAAGATCGATTTAATATCAATAACATTGATGAATTGACAGTTGACAATGATAAGTTAAATCATGGAAAACATGGTGAATTACTACCAAATACGATAAGATGTCTAATAACTGGTCCTTCAAATTGTGGAAAAACTAATGTTGTTTTTAACCTTATAACTAATCCTAAAGGATTGCGTTTTAACAATATATACATTTTTTCAAAATCATTGCAACAACCAAAATATCAATTATTGGATAAAGTACTTGCAAGTGTACCTGAAGTAAATTTTTACAAGTTTAATGCCAGTGAAACAATTATGCAACCAAATGAAGCAAAACCATTTTCTATTTTTATATTTGACTTTGTTTCTTGTGAAAATCATGACACAATAAGGAATTATTTTGCTATGGGAAGACATCATAATATTGATAGCATTTACATTGGTCAAACATACAGTAAAATTCCAAAACAACTTATAAGAGACAATGCAAATATGTTGATCATCTTCAAGCAAGATGAAACAAATTTAAAGCATATATATAATGATCATGTAAATGCGGATATGCCATTTGAAAAATTTAAAGAGATGTGTGGCAAAGCATGGAATGAGAAATATAGCTTTCTCGTTATTATGAAGGAAGAAGATATTAAAAATGGTAGATATCGTATAGGGTTGGATAAATTTGTATTTATGCGTTGAACTACCGATGCTACATCTAGTTACACGTTGAACTTCACAGTGTAAACATGGTGAATCAAGAAAAACTATTGAAAGAAATAAAATCACTCAGTGATTCTATTAGGATGAAGAATCGTGCATTGAGGATGGGTTTAAGTGAAAGAGAAGAATTTCTAGAGACTACATTTAAACCTATTACGGAACCTTTAAAACAGATATCAGAAACTATTGGTAAACCTCGTTATGAAGGAGATGTTTTACTACCAGTTTCTAAACAAGAAGTACAAGCATTAAAAAAAGAAGAAGATGATGATTCATACACAAGTGCTAGTAAGCAAGAAGAAGCAAAAGAAGAAGAAGAACCAATTGTTGAAAAGGGAGAAGAACAGCCAATACCTGAAGCTGAACAATCTATTCCAAATTTAACTCAATTGAGTAGCGATATATTACAACATGGACCTCTTGGAAGAAAATATATAATGAAAATGCTACATGACATGAAATCAAACCCGAATTTGAGTAGATCACACATATACGGAGCAAGAATTGATGGGAATGAATTAAACATTGGTGATTCAAAGCTTGAAATAACTCAAGACGATTACATCATTATTGGTGAGCATAGATATAAAGGAACAAAAGGATTATATGAATTAATTTTTAAAAATATACCACTAAGATATTCATCCAAAGATTTAAGTGTTTTAAAAGAGATTTTACAAAATACTAACGCTCATAAGAGAAACTACTTAAAGGATGCAATGATTAATCGTTCACGTGCAACAAAATATAACATTGTTATAAAAAAGTTGTTTCCTCCACGAAAATTGCCCACATTACGTACTGCTCCAGCGGTGAGACAACCACTGAAAAGAAAATCTTTATCACTTATGGATTTATCACTTCTTGAACAACATGGTAAAAAGAGTAAAGGAGATACTTCAACCTCTGGTAAAGGATTGATGAAAAATCTATACAATACAAATGTGATTTACTACAACGACATCAATAAATTGGTTGACCGAATGAGACTATTGCATGAAGCCATGGAAGCCGGTCATACGGGTTTGAATAATGAATGGGTGGCTCTAGTTGATGAACTTAGGAATCGTGGTATAGTTGTATAATTGTCCGCGGATATAAAAGAGTTGCAAGCGTAAGACGTATCAGTTCTAACATGAGCGTCGACAAGTTCGGACGGTACTCCGCGTTAGGAGTGCAAGTTGGAGAAGACAGAAAAAGAAGTGGATTACCGCAAACACCTGAAGGTGACTATAGCATAAGTAATAAACGTTTAAAACTAGTTAAAGATCCAGAAGAAGATACTGATGGAGCAAATTTGAAGACAGTAAAAGAAGCTACTTCAACATCATTGAAATTACATAAGAATACTTACGATGTTAAATCACATAGAATAATTAATGTTGGTAAACCAACTGAAGGTTCTGATGCAATTACTAAAGAGTACTTATCATCTGAACTTTCAAATACTTTAAAATTGCAATGGGGTAATAACTTAAAAGATGGACAAACGTATGATGCTGGAAATTATAGAATAACCAACGTGGGAAATCCCAAAAATGATAAAGATTCAGTTAATAAAGAATATTTACATTCTATAATACCGGAAAAAACTGAACATGGATTTTCTTTTTATAAATTTATTATAAATGACATTGGATACCCAAAGGAAGACGGTGATGCTGTAAACCTAAAATACATCAAGGACAACTGTATTTTACAAGATGTTAATGGAATTGATTGTCATGGTAAAACATTGACAAATGTAAAGTTTGGTTCTCAACCAAAAGATGCTGTTACTATGGAACAATTATCTAAAGAATTAAAAAAGGAAACATCAAATTTTGTAAAACATGAAGATGCCGTGTTAAAGCGGGGAGATAAATTTATACATGGAAATAAAAAGTTTGATTTAATGCAAGGAAAAAATGATGAATGGGATGCAGGACATAAAACAATAACAAATGGAAGATTTGGTATAAAAGATTCAGATGTACCTCTTATGGTACAAACATTAATTGCAAGTGGTGGTAGATTAGGTACATACGATGGTCGTAATAGAAGAATAAAAAATATTTATCCTGGTTATGAAGAAGATGATTGTGTTACATTGAAACAAACAATAACTTGGGATAAACACTTTGGGACCGAATATGATGCAAAGATGAAGAAAATAATTAATATTTTACCAGGTGAAGATTCAAATGATGCTGCTACTATTGGACAAGTCATAACAACATCAAAAAGTGATTCAACCGCATATACTTGTAATGATAAACGTATTATGCAGTTACAAGATCCTCAACATCCGAAAGATGCTGTAACTTTAGATTGTTTAATAAGAATAGTGGGTAATTTACTTATTGATACCCACAATCATATAGCTAGTACAACGAGTCATGTGATGATTCAACCCGATGAACGAGAAGCTTGGATTAAAAATAGAATTATAAATCAGTATATAATTAATTTGAATAACTAAGTCTTTAAATATAAAAGATTTTGCACAAGTTATTCATTTGTGTAAAGTATCTCGTGGAGTAAACACGCCAGTTATATAAGACAACATAATGAAGACCGTATCGCTCAGTCATCGTCAAGACAGCGGCAAGAGAGGACGTGGTATAACATCAGCTGCATTATCCCTGCTTAGACGGATTCCAGTTGGTGCTGTTGTAAATCGAACGATAGACGCTTTACCATACGAATTACATCTGCTCGGAGGTTATCAATATTGTGGACCTGGAACTAAGTTGGCAAAGCGTTTAGCAAGAGGAGATCCTGGAATTAATAAATTAGATCAAGCTTGCAAGGAACACGATATAGCATATTCAAAGTATAAAGATTCAACAAATAGATCAATAGCAGATAAAATTCTAGCGGAAAAAGCTTGGCAAAGAGTAAAATCAAGTGACGCAAGTATTGCAGAAAAAGCATCGGCTTGGGCAGTAACTACAGCCATGAAGACGAAAGCAAAGTTAGGTGGTGGAAAACATCGCAGAGGAAGACCTGCAAAGAAAGGCGCTCCCAAAAGAGGTGGAAACATTAAAAAAGGACGTCGTAGAACTCATAAGGCAAATGTAAAGAAGACTTCTGTTTGGCAAATGGTAAAAAACGGAGCAGGTTTATACCTAAGACCATACCGTGTGTACTAAATAAGAAGAGTCAATTGATAATTCCAAATAAAGCCTTAACAAATCATCAGTTAAATGATTATGTGAAATGTTTGAAAATACCATTCTTTCGAGGAGTTTTTATGAAAGATGCATTACCAACTAAAATATGGAAAAATGAAACTGGAATAGTAAATTTGGATTCCACCTATGGTCCAGGTACTCATTGGGTATGCTATAAAAAGCTTGGACAAACCGTTTACTACTTTGACAGTTTTGGCAATCTACCACCGCCAAAAGAACTTCAACATTATTTTCGAAACTCAAAAAACATTTTTTACAATTACAAAAAAGAACAACCTAACAATACTGAAATATGTGGGCATTTATGTTTGGAGTTTCTAGCGAAAAGTGTCAGTCAGCTTTAAGATGTCATCGTATACAGTGTCATTGAGTGGAAATTCATCCACATTGAAAAGTACACTGTTCCCAGCATTGCGTCTATCCAAGGAACGATTATGGGAAGCGGCATTACTTGATTTGACTACCTACAACTCAATTCCCAATGTTACGGAAGGGAAGAACAATTTACTACATTATTATGAAACTAAGGATGCTGCAGGAAAATACTCAGAATTGAAAATAATTACATTTCCTACTGGAGCTTATGAAATTGATGATATAAACCAATTATTACAGAAACAACTCGGAGAAGACAATATTACCGTTAAAGGAAACAATAATACTTTAAAAGCAGAAATAACTTCAAAATATTATATTGATGTCAGCTTGGAACAGTCGATTGGCAGTTTACTTGGATTTACAGATACAAAAAAGAAAATCTTAACTCCTGGAACTACTCATTCAGGTGATTCAACTGTAACAATATTGAAAGTAAATAGTATCGATGTCACGTGCAACATTATACACGGATCGTATAGAGATGGAGTTAATCAACATATTTTACATACATTTTATCCAACAGTGGCTCCCGGTTTTAAAATTGTTGAGAAGCCACAAAACTTGATATACCTACCGTTAAACACCAGTTTCATTTCAGACATCGTACTGAACATATTGGATCAAGACGGTCATAGTGTTGACTTTAGAGGAGAAACAATTACTATACGGATACACATCAGAGCAGCAACATAAAAATCAACATGGGATTATCATTTAAACCGCAACGGAAGAGTTGGGAGCTCAGTAGCTCCTCAACATTGGAAGAGTTAACATCGGACAACATTCGTTTTCTACAGAAGATTGGATTGAAACTTAACAGCGATGGATATCCTGGATATATCTCAAGGACCAACGTTCGACGAAACACTATGGGAGAAGGAATATCACACGCACAACCCTTACACTTCATCAAAATTAAACAATAACGATGAAATAAGGATCCCCATTCAACAACAAGATATTTACACTTTACCGTGTGAAAGTTACTTGTACATCGAAGGACGGGTATTAAAATTGGATGGAAAAACTGCTTCAACAGTTCCTTTTATAAATAACCCGATGGCATATCTTTTTGATGAAATAAGATATGAAATATCAGGGGTGACGGTTGATTCAACAAAAAAGGTTGGTTTAACAACGACATTGAAAGGATTAACATCATTAACACCGCATGAGAAGAATTCAATAGTCACCGCCGGATGGGTTGCCCCCGATAAAGACACTATAACACCAGCTTCCAACGGTCACTTTGATTTTCATGTACCTTTACGATTGCTTTTGGGATTCGCTGAAGATTACAAACGGGTAATAATAAATGTCAAACAAGAATTAGTATTACTCAGATCTTCAACTAATAAGGACTTGATACTTGCAGACCCTGCAACTACGGAAGATAAACTGGAATGGCAACTACAGTTGGATAAAGTTGTTTGGAGAGTACCTCATGTAAGATTGGCTGATGAACATAGAATCCTATTATTGAGAAAGTTGAAATCTGACCGTGATATTGTGATGCCATTCCGAAGTTGGGAATTTCATGAATACCCTACACTACCTCAGACAGAACGACAAACATGGACCGTCAAGACATCAACTTACTTGGAACGAGCAAGGTACATAATACTCGGTTTTCAAACTAAGCGAAAAGATGTTATCACTGCAAATGCTAGTCAATTTGATCACTGTAAAATAAAGAATTGTAAAGTTTTCCTAAACTCTCAATTCTTTCCCTATGACAATTTGAATGTCATGTTCAGCAAAAAAGTTTTTCTAATTTATACGATATGTATGCAAGATTTCAATCGTCATATTATGGAAAGACTAATACACCACTATTATCACCTGACCAGTATTATTCCAAGGCTCCAATAATTGTAATCGATTGTTCAAAACAAAATGAATCGGTAAAATCATCAAGTGTGGATATAAAAATTGAAATGGAATTTGAAGAACCAGTAGCGGATGGAACTTCGGCATACTGTCTAATTCTACATGATAAAATAGTTACTTACACACCGCTGACCGGAATTGTGAAGAATGTACTTTAAGAAGAATTGTACAACAACTGCAAATTTTTGAGGTTAGAATTATCTGCTTTAATTTTTGAGGTTAGAATTTCATTTGTGAAAGACAAGTTGAAAACAAACAATTATGTAATTGTATAAATTTCAAGGATTTTACGAAAAATATAAGAGCAAGAAAATAATTAGTAGAAACTTCATTCTATCTTCAACCGTCGTATGGGAAACATCATTCGCAAGATGAATTCTACTAACGGAGAAGAAAATACACCTCTAATGGATGATAATAGTTCAGATATAGAAAAACAAGTTGAACGAGAAATGGACGAGTTCCTAAAATTCAACAAACATAAGAAGAGAGAAGAAGAAAAAGCTGAAAAAGAAGTAAAAAGGAAGAAGGTTGAAGTTAACATTACAACCAATATTTTAACAGAAGTATTTCTTCGGATTATCTACCCAATTTCTTCATGCATGACAAAAAGTATATCAGTTGGAATTTTAAAATCAATGGATTATTCACCAATTGTTATTTTAAATCATGGAAACAAAATGGTTACTTTTAATGAAACTACTTGGGAATCTCTCATGAAACATTTACATCTTTTGGAGTGCTATTTAAGTAACAACACATTTGGAAGAAGAACAAGATTAAGTTTATTGGAATCAAATATTGAAGTTGATATAGTAAAACATCGTGGAGGACAAATTGTTCGCTTCAGAGATTTAACTACACATAATGTTAAATTATATTTCACTAAAGAAGAATTTTACACTTTAAGTTGTACTACCGGTCCCGTCACCAGATATTTGAAACAACTAATATTTTCAAGTGCAATAATTAAAGACTATCTAATTGATACATTGGACAAAAAACCTTTTGTTCCAATTTTATACGGTCCCATGGATACTTCAGTCTTTAATAGAATACCTCAAGAAGTTGAAATGTGGAGACAATTAAACAACTATCACACCAATTTTAATATTGATGAAGTGGCACAAGAAGTGAAAGAAGAAGAACAATCCTGTCTGTTATAAACATCGGCTCATTCAATTTTTAAGTCAGTTGTTAGTAAGACTTCATCATGAATAAACGGGTTTCGTTTTCTAATGCGCCACATATAATGGAAGTTAAAAGAGGTATAATTGAATTTCAAGCTTTCCGAGGAAATGATGGTAATTTTATTATTAAAGAATTAGTAATCTTGGACATGAACACATCAGTAGTTTATCATTATTTGTTCAAACCTCCAGTACCATTTAATAGACTAACAACTAAAGCGAAAGTTACAAACAAATGGTTGAACAAACATTTTCACAACTTAAGATGGGATGAAGGTTTCATTAATTATAACATGATGCCGCACATTATGAATCATTATTGCAAAGAGTTTAAAATTATCTACACAAGGGGATTGGAAAAAGCAAATTGGATACAATCATTTACAAGCAACGAAGTGATTAATGCAATAATTGATAAAGATTTCCAATGCTACTTCAACGAACTTTGTATTTCATCAAAAAGTTTTAAACATCGAAGGTCGCAGTGCGCTTTAAAGAATGCCTACCGCTTGAACAATTTCCTTCAACAAAGTGGTGGGTGTAGTGTCAGTAGTGGGGGTAGTGTCGATTATAAAAGCGAGAGCGCTACCATGACGCAGCATGAGTATTACTCTAACCTCCGAAGAGACAACATCTCCGACGGACATTCTTATTAACAAGAAGATTAACAACAACATCAAGATGGCATCACAGAACTTACTTCAAAGTTTAGTTGATCAGTTCAACGCTCATTCTAAATCATCAATTCTACCTACAAAGAAATGTTCTGAACTAAAAGAAGAAAAACACTACATCATTCATACGATTAAGAAAATGGAAACTTCAGTAGGTGATGCTATTAATTGCACATTAAGCGAGGCTCCATATACAGTTGGTGATGAACCAAAATTTCAGATCTTCCTACCAAGACGCTTTGTACAACTTCTTCAAAATGAAGATCTTCGTGTAGTTCAACCCGGCGCACTCTATTTGGTTTCGCACGGACCAAGTGGAAACAACTCAACTGAACTAACTATTCATGTAACACCTACTACTGATTAGTTTGTACATAACATTGTAACTATTTGTTTGTAATTGTTTTTCAATAAATATGATATAAAGAAAAAACAAAAAAAATTAAAAGAAGCAACATATTGTGATGTCTTTGTACATTACAATATGTTGCTTTTTTTAAAAATTCCACGGGATGACCTTGACCCACTTTTGTGTGATTATAAAAGCGAAAATCTACTTGTAAAATTCATCAGTCTACGACTACCTTTCGTACCGAACACATCTCGCTCACTCTATCGCTTAATATAAAAACTAAAAGATGTCTCTCAAAGTCAAATGTGCATCTTATGATACCAACACCATTACAACTTTTGAACAACTCGAAGATTTAACCAACGAAATGCGAGTTTTACTTACCGGTGGTTATCACTTAACTGTTGATGTTAGTGCTACTAATACAAGGATGTTCACTAAAACAAAATATTGCGATGATGAAATATTTATTTCTACACAACCTACAACTTCTTCATCGCCAACTGGTCAACATAACATCAAGTTCCAAAAGTATTACCAATGTTGAATAACTTTTGACAGACAAAACTACAACTAAAGAATAACATGATCAATGTGAGTTAATAAAAAGGATGTGATACTTGTATAAATAATCATTTGCTTCTCAGCTCTCACCACGACAAGACCTATTTAAGAAAATGTTGTACAGAATGATGATTCAACTTGATGGAAAAATCTATGGAAAAGACTACAACACCGTTGAACAAATGACCCAAGATTTAGATGTATTAACTAAAGAAGGATATCAAGCTAAATTAATTTTAAAATTTCCTGAAGTACATCCATTATCAACAGAAGAACTTGTTGCTATGGCTAAGGCGGAGAGAGAGAAAAAGTCTGAAGAAAACAAAGAGAAACAAACTTCCTAAATTTTAATAATCCTTACACTTGTAAGGTATAATTTTTTAAAACTCCATTTGGATGACCTTGAAATTACCCCCACCACTTTTCACAGTACATAAAACTCACTATTCAACACTATACACTCTTATTCTTTCACTGGACTCCGCAGCGTCAACATGGAAGAGCAAAAATACAAGTACAAACCTCGTTACTGTTGTGAACAACAGTGTACAGATTTAGGACCAATGATGGTGGATGGGTTAGCTTGTACTAAATGTGAATTCTTCGGATCTTGTTATTGCAAATGCAAAACAAAACAACTACCACCACCGGAATTGCGAACATTCAAATTTTACAAATCAAGATATTTTCATACATGTTGTCCTCAAAGATGTTTCAAATTTCACCCTCTAGATCTTGCTCATTGTCAACGCACCAATTCTCATCAAGATGATTTTTGTACACATATGATAAAAAGATGTAAATACAGATCAGATTGGTATTCCGATCCTGTAGAACCATCAAATGTGTAATTTCAGTTTTACACTCTTTTTTAAAACTTCATTTGGATGACCTTGAGATTTCCCCCCACCACTAGTTCTAATTTTTATATAATATTAAATCATTCCACTTCCAACACTCTAACTAACAACATGCAAAACAAATTTATCAAGTTTGAACATATAATAACTGACAGGGAAGAGATGGAAGAATTGTTTCAAAACTTACTTTCTATCATTGACAAATATCCTATAAGATGGTTCAGAATTGTAGTTCAATATTTAAATCCTGGTGAATTGTTTTCTTCATCGAGTGAAGAGGATGAAACAACTACTTCGGTTCAAATAATTGAATTAAAAGACGAAGAAGAACAACTAAACATTTTATTCAATCATAAGCTCAAGGTTCCCCATATAAAAGCCCCCTCCCTAGACAGCTCCCCTCCCTAGACGCCTGCTCAAGGTCACCATTATATAAGCCCCCTCCCTATGCGCCGATCCTCATTCCATCACCGACTCTCCAACAATGAACAACTCTCCATTGGCCCGAATGAATTCTAGTTTTGAAATAAACTCTAAAGAAGAGTTACAAGACATTTTTAATATTTTACAAGAACTTGTAGATAATTTTACAACCATCAAAATGAATTTGGAAATAACATACGATTGTCCTATTTGTGATAAGGTTGAAAGTTTAGACGAAGACAGTTTACTAAATCTAACTCCTGCACCATCTGACACTACTGATGGTAATAATGAAGAGCAACGTCTTTCCCCCACCACTTCTTTGTAATTCATCCTTCCCCCCACCACTTCTTTATTTAACTAACATTTCTCCCTTTCACTTCTTATTCCGTCTTCGACTTCTGAACTATCAACATCACTAAAATTTCAAACACTAACACAATCATGATGGATATGATGGATGAAGTTCCCTTCGTAACTAGAATGGAAGAGGATAAATTGAAATTGGAAATTAAACGATTGGAAATGGAACGGGAAAACCAACTTGAAATGTTACATTTGTTCAAGCTTTTCAAATACATCATCTGGGGACTCTGCATTTACCTTCTCATCGTCGTCGGTGTTTGCATTTACAACTCTGTAATTCATCACAAAAGTTCAACTTGTTTAAACTCTGCTGTTGCACATTAATTGTATGTTCACTAATAAAATTCAAAAGTTACTTCAACCTATCCTACTATCACCAACTAGTTCAACTTAGAACTATTTCTGGTGGTAGTTGGGTAGGCTTTTTTAAAACTTACTCTGGATGACCTTGACATACTTTCCAGATCCTATTTATAAATTTGAATTTCAGTTTTAAACTAACTTTTAGTTTTGTTCAACTATTAAGAGTTTTGTTAACACCGTCAAATTTCAGTTTTCAACTAACTTTTAATTTATGTATACTTTTAGTTCAACCCTAGTTACTTTATTCGCAAATTCAGTTCAACCGACCGCCAACGCTATTGCCATCTCCACCCCAATATTTTAACATTTCTGCCCCCAACACCTGCCCGAACATCTGTTCGGTTTTAAAAATATAAAAGAAAGGTAAAGGAGTGGGGGTGGCTCATGCTCACCAATGCAAAACTAAGGTTTGAGGTTAGAATTATCCATGGCAGCCGCCATGTCTAGTTCAGTTTCACCACATAGAGTCGGCGACCGGTTATTGGTCTAAAGGAGTGGGGGAAGGGGTGGTGGGGGGAAGGTTGCCATTTTATAAGCCCTCTCCCTAGGCGGCGCTTCTCATTCGATCGCCAACTTTCAAACGAGAAACACCTCTCCCATGGCACGAATCAATTATCCCGCTATCACCAACTACTTCAACTTAAAACTATTTCTGGTGATAGTTGGATAGAATTTTTAAAAACTTACTCTGGATGACCTTGACATATTTTCCACATCTCAGTTATAAGTTTGAATTTCAATTTTGAACTAACTCTTAATTTTTCTTCAACTGTTAGAGTTTCGTTAACACCGACGAATTTCAATTTTGAACTAACTTTTAATTTTAATTTTATGCGCAAATTCACTTCACCCTAACGCCAACACTATCGCCATCTCCACCCCAACCTATATGGCATAAAATATAACTACAGCATCTCATATATACCCTCTAACCCCCACCGGAAGCTATGTGACATGGCAGCTGGCGCCAGCTGCCGCGTCACGTGGCTCGGTGGGCACGTGGCCGGTTTTAAAAGTGACCAAAACACACTACTAAGGCGCGTTGGTGTATATTTAACGTGGGCACCATCCCCGGTAGGCCTACACCCACAAAATTTTGAATTTTTTATTGAAACTTTGCCAATTCTAGTGTAAAGTGTTTTGAAAAATTTTAAAATTTTATTTAACTTTCCATCTGGTCATTTTTGTTGTAGTCATTCTCATCACTTTGATCCTTTTCATCACTGAAATGTGTTTCTTCATCCGATTTTACAAAATTATTTTTTTCTTGCACATATTGTTCCAATTGTCTCCACATTTGAACTTCATGAGGAATTCTGTTGAATATTGAAGTGTCCACAGGTCCATACAAAATTGGTGCATCCGGTTGTTTGTCCAAAGTGTCTGTTAAATAATCTTTAATAATTGAACTGGAGAATACTAGCTGTCTTAAATATCTTGTTATTGGTTCAGTTGCACATGTTAAAATAATAAATTCTTCTCTGTTCAGTTGAATTTTTATGTCATGTTTGGTCGTATCTCTGAATCTCATTTGATGTTCACCTCGGTGTTTAATAATATCAATTTCCAAGTCTGAATCCAATAGTCCTACTTTTGTTTTCCTGCCAAACATGTTGCTATTAAAATAACATTCCAACAAATGGAGGTGTTTCATAAAAGATTCCCAAGCGTTGGCTGTAAACAGAATCATTTTTGTTCCGTGGGTTAAAATTACTGTAGGTGAATAGTCGGTTGATTTCATAACTCCAATTAAAACACTTTTATCCAAACTTGAAGAGATTGGATAAAAAATTCGTAAAAATACCTCCATTAAAATATTTGGTGAAATATTTTCTTCCACATTTCTCTTCCTCTTGGACAAATATTTCTTCTTTTTACCTTTTTCTTCTTCTTGATCTGCGCCGTGTTGCTGTTCATTCATATCCAAAAGTTCTGAAATTTCTTTCTCTATATCGCATTCCGTTGTACCACTAGTAGAAGCCATATTGAAGATGATGCTACCCATACAATGTCAGACAACAAACTGATCAGGAGCGGTCTGTGCGCTCCCCTTTTATAATCGCGCCGGTGATTGAAATTTTACAAAAACGAGTTTTTATAAAACATTTTTAACAATTCCTGTCAAAGGTGTGTAAGTGACAATTTTATCGTGTAAAATTAAACAATATGCGGTAGTATTTGCTGGTATGGCTTTGGCAAATTCCATTTCTATTTTTATATCCACACTTGATGACTTTACCGATTCATTTTGTTTAGAACAATCGATTACTACTATTGGGTAGTTATCTAAATATTTTTCTGGTGAAAGCAAAGGCGTATTTGTTTTACCGTAATATGTATTTTGAAATCTCGCATACATATCGTATAGTATGCTGAATTTTTTATCCGCAAATGATACATTTAAATTGTCGTATGGGAAAAATTGTGAATTTAAATAAACTTTAATATTTTTCAAGTCACAATGATCAAATTGGCCCGCATGTTTAGTAATATCGTCTCTTCTAGCCGTTTGTAAACCAAATATAATATATCTGGCCCGTTCCACATAATTTGATGTTTTAACAGTCCAAGTGTGTCGATCCGTAGTAGGTAAACTGGGATGTTCATGAAATTCCCAACTTCTAAATGGAATAACAATATCACGATCAGCTTTTAATTTTCTTAATAGTAGCATTCGATGCTCGTCAGCTAATTTAACATGTGGAACTCTCCATACGATTTTGTCCAACGTTAATTTCCATTCTAAAGTCGCATCTGTTGTACCACTCGTAGCTTTAATAATATCTTTATCATTTGAAGATCTCAATAAAACTAATTCTTGTTTAACATTTAATATTATTTTTCTATAATCTTCAGCGAAACCAAGCAATAAACGTAATGGAATGTAGAAATCAAAGAATCATTTGAATTTGGGGTGATTGTATCAATTGTAGGTAAAACCCATCCGGCGGGTATTAATAAATTGGTATCAGTCGGTGATATAGATGTTAATCCTTTTAAAGTTGTTGCGATACCTACTTTTTTAGTGGAATCTACTGTAACACCTGATATTTCATATCTGATTTCATCAAACAAGAAAGCCATTGCGTTATTTATAAATGGAACTACTGTACCTACACTATTGTCCTTTTTTGTTACTTTTCCTACGATATACAAGTAACTTTCACATGGTAGTGTGTAAATGTCTTGATGTTGTATAGGAATACGAATTTCATCGTTATTGTTCAATTTTGATGAAGTGTAAGGGTTGTGGGTGTGATATTCTTTTTCCCATAGGGTTTCGTCGAATGTCGGACCCTGCGCTATATCCAGTATATCCATAATCGGTTAATTTTAAGCCAATCTTTTCTAAGAATCGAATGTTCTCGCGTGTTAACTCCTCCACAGCTGAAGAGCTACTAATGCGGTTTCCCGTAGGTTGTCCACTTTTAAATGATAAACTCATGATTTTTGTATTAAAGTGTCGATTTTAATTGTAATCTAACTGTAATTGGCTCTTCTCGGAAATCTATCAAGTTACCATCTTGATCCAATACGTTCAACACGATGTCTGAAATGAAAGTGGTGTTCAACGGCAGATATACTAGGTTTTGTGGCTTTTCAACAATTTTAAATCCTGGAGGTACACTCGGGTAAAAAGTATGTATTATATGAGTATTTGCTCCATCTCTGTAAGCTCCTTGTATAATGTTACAAGTTATATCTATACTATTGACTTTTAGTATAGTTACAGTTTGTTTACCGGAATGTGTTTGATTTGGTTCTAAAATTGGCCCATCTTTGGGAAATCCTAACAATTCACCGATTGAATGTTCCTGAGTAAAATCTATATAATATTTGGAGTTAATTTCAGCTTTCATCGTATTGTTATTACCTTTAAATGTTATATTGTCTTTTCCCATTTTATTTTGCAAAAATTCATTGATATGATCAATTTCATAAGAACCTGTGGGTAGAGTGCAAACTTCTAAGTCTGTAAACTTCCCACTGGCATCTTTTCCTTTATAATAATGCAATAAGTTGTTTTTATCTTCCGTAACATTGGGAATAGAGTTGTAAGTTGTAAAATCCAACAGTGCCGCCTCCCAAAACCTTCCTTTTTGCAAGCGTAACGCTGGAAAAAGGATACTTCGTAAAGTGGACTATTTTCCTGTTAATGATACCGTATAGGATGACATGTCAATGGTGACTGATACTTTTAGCTAGGAATTCCAAACATAAATGGCCGCATATTAAAGTGTTATCGGGTTGTTCTCTTTTATAGTTGTAATATATGTTTTTAGCAGATTTAAAGTAACGCTCAAGTTCTTTAGGTGGTGGTAAATTGCCAAAACTATCAAAGTAATATATATTATCACCTAATTTCTTATAACAAACCCAATGAGTGCCAGGACCTTCAGAATTGTCTAAATTTACAATACCGGTTTCGTTTTTCCACATTTTAACTGGTAAATCATCTTTCATAAAGACACCGCGAAAAAAAGGTATTTTTAAACATGAAATGTATTTAAATAATTCGATATTTGTTAACGCTTTATGTGGTATTACTAATTGATTTCTTTTATTTAATATGCACGATATGGTCTTAGGTATAGACCTGCCCCGTTTTTTACCATTGACCATACTGTTGGTTTTTTATTACCCTTTCTGGTGGAACGTCGTTTTCTTCTAATATTTCCTCCATGTTTCGTCTTAGTTAAACTTTTTTACCCCTACTCCTCCTTTTTCCACCTCCTACTGCTGTTTTAGCCTTCATACCTGCTGTTACCGCTAAAGCCGCCGCTTTTTCTGCAATACTAGCGTCACTAGACTTTACTCGTTGCCAAGCTATATCCGCGAGCTTTTTATCAGCTATCGATCTATTTTTTGTATCGCTAAATGTGGAATATGCTATATCGTGTTCTTTACAAGCTTGATCTAACTTATTTATGCCTGGATCACCTCTTTCTAACCGTTTTTTCAATTTCGTTCCTGGTCCGCAATATTGATAACCTCCTGGTATATGAAATTCGTATGGTAAAGCGTCTATTGCTCTATTTACGACAGATCCTACTGGAATTCGATTTAAAGCTTTACTTAATAGAGAAACCGCTGTGGACGTAATCCCACCTCCTTTCCTTACAGTGTCTCGATATGGACTGATGTACTGAAATGTCATGATTGTCTTTTATAATTGAAATGCACAACTTATGTGTTACCTCTATGACGAGTTGGACATAAATGAAGTCATTTATTAAGTTATATAATTAAATATCCAAATCACCCCAATCTGAGGATCTAAACTTCTGGGTGGGAGGATTAATGAAATATTTTTTAAAAATCTCATTTTTAATCCAAGTACCTCTGTTACTTTCACTTAAAACATTAGGTTTTGATATATAATTGTGTAAATCAAACAATGCATTACCTAAAACTTTAATAAGAAAGTTTACAGTGACGGCATCATCCACATGTTGAGGGTCTTTAAGTTCTGTGATACGTTTATTATTACAAATATATACTTTATTGTTGTGTGTCATACAATAATCTTTGATGTATTTTAAATTTACAGCATCATTTTCATCTTTTGGATAACCTATATCGTTAATAACAAATTTATAAAAAGAAAATCCGTCTTTTGTCTTTTCAGGTATTATAGAATGTAAATAACGTCTATTATGCTGTCGTTTTCATCAATAGGGTCTGCTATGTTGGATATACGACGATTTTCAGCATTATACGTTTTTCCATTAAATGTTAAAGTATTTGTTAATTCTGATGATAAATAACCTCTGTTTATTGCATCAGTGTTTTGATTTGGCATACCAACGTTGGTAATTCTGTAATTACCAGCGTTATATGTATTTTTTTCTAGTTTTAATGTCGATGATATTTCTTTCTTTAAAACTTTTAAGTTTATTGCATCGTTTTCATCTGTAGGATCATTAATGTTTTTTAACCGTTTATTACTAATATCGTAATCTCCATCAGGTGTTTGTGGTAAACCAGCAGCTCTTTTTAAATTATTTGTATAATATAATCCATCCGAGGAATACCGTCCGAACTTGTCGACACTCATGGTGCAACTAAACAGCATTCTATAAAGTAGTGCATTTTTATGATGTTCATCCATTGGTTCTTTTTTATACAAATTAATCGTCTTTATCAGTTACATTTTCATCACTTCCAGGACATTTAAAATATTTTAAATCTGAACTAATTAACGCTTTATCTGCTTCATTTCTAAATACATGATTTTTATGAATAAATTCTTCACCAGACAATTTTCTAAATCCACTAAATGAATTTGGATCTGCAATTAATATATTTTGATAATCATTTACATCCATTAATTTAAATCTTTTGGTATTATAAATAAACTCTTGATTTGCACTATCATATTGTAATGTTTGTCCTACAGTTGCAGCATCCTTTGAATCTGTTCCTTGTGCCAAATTACCTATTTTCTTATTTTTCGCATTGAAAGTACTACCTCTTGGTTTGTCTAATATTAAAGATTGTTGTACTACAACACAATCGTTATCATCGATACCTGGAAATATGTTAATTATCCTTCTATTTGTACCCAACCAACTTCTATGATAATTGTTTGGATTAGTATGTAAAACTTGTGATAAAATCGGAACATCATGAGCATCTGTAGCTAATTGCGCATTTGATAATTTCATGTCTTTGCTATCCCAAACATTATTTTTTTGTTCAAGTAAAATAAAATTTTCATTTCCTTGTACAAACACATCACCCGACCGTGATACTACTTGATCCTGTTTTACAAATCCAGATGTTTCTTGCTTTAAAGTTTCCTTCATTTGACCCACTGTTGCACCATCTGATGGTGCTGAACCATCTTTTACATTTGCTAAACAATTACCGAGACAATCAATAACTCCTACATCACGTGTAATACAATGATCTTTTATATATTTGAGATTTACAGCATCATTTTCATTTTTCGGATAACCTATATCGTTAATAACAAATTTATAAAAAGAAAAACCATCTTTGGTCTTTTCAGGTATTATAGAATATAAATAGCGTCTATTTACGCTGTCTTTTTCATCTTTAGGGTCATCTACGTTGGATATACGTTTATTGTTAGCACTATACGTTTTTCCATTGAATCTTAACGTATTTTTTAATTCAGATGTCAAATAACCTCTGTTTATTGCATCACCGTTTTGATTTGGTTTACCAACGTTGATAATTCTATGACTTTATGCGTCATATGTGTTATTGTGTAGTCTTAATGTTGGTGATATCTTTTCCTTTAATATTTTTAAATTTATTGCATCGTTTTCATCCGCGGGATCTTTTATGTTTTTTAACCTTTTATTGCTAATATCATAATCTCCCTCAGGTGTCTGTGGTAAACCAGCACTTCTTTTAAAACTATTTGCGTAATGTAATCCATCCGAGGAATAACGTCCGAACTTGTCGACACTCATGATGCAACTGAATAGCATTTTAGGGAGTAACGCATTTTTATGAGATTACCCCGCGGTTTCTAAGTTCATCCACTAAAGCCACCCATTCGTTTTCCAATCCAGTATGACCCGCTTCTTTGGCTTCATGTATTAGTTTCATTCTATCCACCAATTTATTGATATTATTGTAATAAATTACGTTTATATTGTATAGTTTCTTCATCAATCCTTTACCGGTGACTGATTTGCTTCTTTTTCTCGGTTCTGGGGAACTTAAATCTAAAGTTGATGCTACTAATCTTCTTTTTACAGGTTTTCTTCTTATAATCGGTATTAATTTGGAAACAAAATCTTTATATTTTACAGATTTATTTCTATATATGGGTGCTTCAGGTAAATAATTTCTTCTATATGCATTAGTTTGTTCCAAAATTTTGCTATACACTTCTAAATCATAATTTTTTACCAATGCTTTTAAAGGTTTATTTTGAAATAATAATTCAAATAGTCCCCTTGTTCCCTTATATATTTGATCACCTACGCGAATATTATCATGTTCATCGACATCTAATTTGCTATTACCAATCATTACACCTTCTTTGGACATTCTTGCTCCATAACTGTGGTATTTTTTAGTAGAATTCGTTCCAATTAACAGTTTTAACAAGTATTTTCTTCCTAAAGGTCCTTTTGTATGAATATTTTCACCCAATAAGCTTATGTTTGATGGTTCTCCTTCTGTTTTTTCTTCTTCACTCGCTATAGATACCACTTCTTCTTCACTACCAACATATACATCTTCTCTTTCTGCCGTTGTATCACTAAATATGGAGGCTTCCGGGTCCTCATCGCTAATATCTTCTGATATTACACTTTCCCTTTCATATTGTGTTATCGGAGCAATAATATCATCTTGAAAAGAAGGTTTAGTAAATTTTTTGTTCAATTGTTTCAAAGGCTCTGTAATAGGTTTAAAAGTAGATTCAAGAAATTTCTCCCTTTCGCTGATACCTAACTTTAACGCTCTGTTTTTAGCCCGAATAGAATCACTAAGTGATTTAATTTCCTTTACTAACTTTTCTTGTTAACCATGTTTGTAGCAAGACGTGCTGTACAAGAATGATTGCGTGATATAATGGTTAGTGAATTAATATAAATTTATCGAAACCTATCCTGTATCGGCCGTTATTTAGTGGTTGTTCCTTCATAATTGTCAAAAATCCATAATTTTCAGCCCAAGCCTTACCACATATGTCTTTAAACCGTTCATATGACATATCCGCATTGACATGATCGTAATATATGTGTTTTAAGTTAGTTTCATCCTGTTTGAATACAATTAACACATTTGCGTTGTCTCTTATCAGTTGTTTTGGTATTTTACTATAAGTCTGACCTATGTAAATACTATCTATATTGTTATGTCGCCCCATAGCGAAATAGCTCCTGATAGTGTTTTGGTTTTCACAGGATATATCATCAAATATAAAAACTGAAAATGGTTTAGCTTCATATGGTTGCATTACACTTTCACTTGCATCAAACTTGTAATATTTCACTTCTGGAACATTATTAAATATTTTTTCTAATAATTGGTATTTGGGTTGTTGTAATGATTTGGAAAAGACATACAAGTTATTGAAACGCAATCCTTTTAGGTTTGTAATCAAATTGAATACTACATTTGTTTTACCACAATTGGATGGACCGGTTACAAGACAACGCACCATGTTTGCCGCTGTTTAATTCCGAATTGTCCACCGTGAGCTCATCAATATTATTAATAGTAAAACTATCCTTTTGCTGTATTATTTCCATCCTTTGTAAAGGTTGAACCTAAAATGATGCTCCATCATTACATGAGATCCTTTTTAGGTATCCAAGAATCTTCACCCTTATTAAATCCTAACCATCGCACTTTAACTTTATCTTTTTTCCGTTGTAACACCTTTTCAACGAGATATACATCAACTACTGTGGATTTTAACATTTCATGTCCATAAAACCCTCCTTCGAGCAATTGTCCTTTATTATCTTTTAAAATGTAAGTTTCCGGTACTGTAGGTTGCACCTTAAATACGGTAAAGACCTCATTTGTCCAATTTGGCAGATATCTTTTACTGAATACACCTTTGTATTTGCTTATTCGCACTTTATCACCAACGTTAAACGTTTTAGGCTTTAGTTTTTCAACTTTTGGTTTAGTATTCATTTTTATACGTTTTAATACAAGTTTTTCATTTTTACTAGTCACCTGGCTTGGTTTCATACCAATAGTTCTATGAAAATTGTTATTGTAATCGTTTATTAGTTTTGGTAACATATCAATCCATACGTGCGATCCCCTGTTTGAAAACATCTTGTACATCGCACCTTTTAAAGTTCTATTGAATCTTTCAATGATTGATGCTTTTACCTCTGAGTTAGTCGAATAATGGTTTATATTGTGTTTTTTCATTAAATTTGAAAATTCTTTATTGAAATATTCTTTACCATCATCGGTTTGTAAGTGTTTTATGGTATTTTTATCTCTCTGTATCGCTGTTTCCATGGCTTTTGTTACACTCTTGCCAGTTTTATCTTTTAGCGTTAAAGCATCTGCCATTTTTGTAAAACAATTGATAATAGTCAATATATATTTAAATCCTTTGTTTTGTTTACTATAAGGAATCATTTCAATTAAATCCGCTTGATATAGATCATTCATTCCTTTTATAACAGTATTTCTTCGGGGAAATTTTCTCCTAGCCGGTTTATGAAGTTCATGAACAATTTTTTGTTTCAAATCCATAATTTTATCCTTCCTCATTCATGGATGAAGTAAAAATAAATTTTTTATTACATTATACCCATATTTAACTGGGTCAAGGTCATTCAAATTGATGTAAAAAAATGGGGAACACGGCGTTGGACTTGCCGTGTTCCCCATTTTTTTACGGAAGGAAAAGGAATTTAGGTCGAAGAAGGACGAAGAGGGACGAAGAATAGGTTAGTTGTCAATAGGGTTGAGAGAGTAGTGGCCAAAAGGAAGAGTGTTAATTTTATTATCCATAATGTGACGTTTGTCATCTTGGTTCGAGAGGGCCTTTTTCACTTCAGTCACACTGAAAACTTCATGTTTCTCGCTTCTGATGGTGTTAAATTTTGCAGTCAACGTTTTGTCTTGAAATAAACAGTTTTTGTAGTGTTCAAAGTTTACATTTTTCTTCAGGTAACTTGTCTTCACACCTTTTGCTTTTTTGGTGGTTGATGTTTCTTCTTGGTGTCCTTTATATACTTTAAAAGAATATAATTTGGACATTAGCGCAACAATTTCTTCCATGCTTGCTCCATTGCATTCATCTTTTGAATTTGCCTAAAACTTTCTTATTATTTTCATTAAAGTTCGGGTGATTTCTTGGGTAGTCGGAAAAATCAAAATCATTTTTGTGTATGAACGTCCGAAGATCTTCATACATGTCTAAAGTTTTTATCAAATACACAAATGCATCAGTGTCCATGTATGCTATTCCTATGTTGTCACGGCCATAGTAGTCAACCATCTTGTTATAATGGAAATCGTACATATGGGTTTTTGAAATATCCAATATGCACATTCCTGCATACAACGGTCGATCCATAACAATTTTGGTTTTCTTCATGCTGACGGCTACGAGGTTTTCATTTATTATCATTGTCGATCCGAAGTTTGGTTTCTGCACTAGTTTTTAAAATTTTGCAGGGTCTGAAACTAATTTTACAATCTTTTTTTCTT
Source organism: Neoaliturus tenellus (assembly GCA_030545055.2). Taxonomy (NCBI): domain Eukaryota; kingdom Metazoa; phylum Arthropoda; class Insecta; order Hemiptera; family Cicadellidae; genus Neoaliturus; species Neoaliturus tenellus. Next base: position 73,335,328 of record CM061534.1, read on the forward strand.
TGTTTTCCAATGTTTTTCCAAATATAGCATTATTCATCAATTTAAAAAAGTTTTTTTGAAATGCCGATGTTGCTCTAGCTCTTCTTGCGGTGTTTCCATCGATGTAAGATTTTAGCCAGCATGATTGAGAGAATTGTAATACTCGGTGAACTTTTGTTATTTTCAGTCCTAACTCCAACGCTTGTTGTACAACCCAGTTGTGCGCCACATAACGATTTTTGTTGTTTAATGTCATCATTAGTTTGGGTCATTTACCTGTTGGTGATACTTCAGTTTTTGCCAACAGCGGCAAGTCATAATGATGATCGTGGAGTGTTTGCGGGTATTGAAAATCGCAATCTAAAATATATCCAGTGTCACCTTCTTTGGGAATATCCATAATATTTCCAATTGAATCTGGGTTTATCCATTTGAAGTCTCCATGAGGTAGCGGTTTAGACATGGCCCAACCGTACAAATTATTCGCATCAAAATAGCCAAGAAAAATCGAATCTTTAGTTTCATCATAGTTTGGTAGAAATTTATTATTAGCTTTGACATGTCTTGTAACGGCCTGGGTCAATCCACCGCGTACACCCGATTCAATCATCAAAACCATATCGATGTCGGTTAATAGTTCCAACTTGCACTTGGTGGATTTTAGCATCGCCTGCCATGCTAAGCCGGGAGATGTAAGCGAATGAAGGGGGTCCAGTCCATAGGCGTCGAAGCAAATGTTGCGAAATTCTTCCATTATGTCGCAGAGAAGTGTCACATCCAGTTTCATGTAAAAATCAGAATATTCACCAAGATTTTGCATGCCTAATTCATTCCACACATTGCAGGCATGTTCGTAGTCTTCGTTAGTGATTTCACATCCAGTCAATTTACTGGTGAATGCTTCCCTCGGCGGTAGTCTTCTTTCTTCGTAACGTTCCGGGCTGTCGATGTAGTCATAGGGGAACACCCCTTTCCGTAGAACCAAATTCATCTTGTCCTGCGGAACAATTTTACTTGTTTCCTTTAGATCGTGTCTCCTTAGGTTATCAGTCAGTTTACTTAGACTAGAAGGCATAAATCTAAATGAATCAACAAATCGGAGTTTAATTTTTTTATCTACAGTTTTTGAAAAACTAATAAATTTTTCCATCGTTTCTGCCAATACCTCTATTTTCCCATCATCTCTACCTAATTCAGGTATGATGAAATGTGAATCGTACCCGCTAAGGTTGTGTAAGACCACTGGAATAAATTTTGGTAACTTGTAATTTACATTGCATCTATTACACGCTGCACCTCTGTACTGCCCAGTCAAATGATCGTGGTCTTTAACTTTATGGTTGTCATCTGTAAACTGGTTCTTGCACAAATAACAAATTCTTGCCAAGTCATGTTGTTCCTCCTCTTCGTAATCCAATGGTGTCATCGGTACAATATTGTCAAACGTAGCTTGCACTTTCAAAGCAATCTCATATAATTTGTCAAGAAAAATCTTTGGTGCGTATTCACCTCGGTATAATACAGGTGTTGATGAAAGTCCATAATCTTGTAAATGTTCCTCAGTCAAGGTAGATTTTACAATTAAACAAAGACTGTTAGGTTTATGAAGCTGATATTTGGTCCTACTGGTAATTTCCCCTTCTGGATGTTCTTGGGGTACCAGTGTGGACTCAAAGTCTGCATATATTACAAATGGTACCCTATATTGATGGCTAATCTTTTCAAATTTTACAATGGTACGGTTCGGTGGTGGTAAACTAATTTTACATTCATAATTTTCATTACAAAGCCTCTGGTGTTCCTGTAACCACTGACGTCCACCTATTCTCAATTCCTTATATACAAAACAGCGTTTACAAACAGTAATTCTATGATCAATCTTCGTCAATTGACTAACTACAAGTCTTTCAAAGTCTTTTATATATACATAGTGGGAGATTTCCCCTTTCGTAATTAACAATAGATCAGTGTGATTCCTTAATTCTGTTTTTACAACCTTAATTGGATACACCGTGTTAGAATCATCCAAACCAAAAATATTTACACTAACACCAGGATTCTTCTTTTCAAATTTACAAACATCTTTAATATTTACAGGGTATGACATTCCTTGAAAATTATATCTATTATTTATATTTACATAGTGTCTACTTACTCTAGAAGGGCGCTGCTCTGGCAAAATATATTTACAAAGCATGGTATATTTAAAACATTCTTGATCTTGGTTCTGTACATTTATACATGCTTTAGTTTGTTCAATTTTCTTTGGTAGCTTGATGTAACTGCTACCTCTCATACCGTATCCGTGTTTTTGAACTCTCAGATCTAAACCTTCTATTGACACCAACCTCCATCCCGACCCTCGGCCTTGATGTTCTTGCAATTTCACCAACAATTCCGCAATACATTCATCAATTATATTTTTTACATCTGAGGTGAACATTAGGGTACGGTTTTTAGTTATAAACCCTCTTAAAGTGGTTTCACCATCAGTATTGTAAAAGTAGCATCCAAAACTAATCCAAATTTAATAAAATTTAATCTGATCAATTCTTGTTGTAGTGTTTGTTCAATTAGTAATTTCGCCTGTGCTAAGAAATTGTCCAATTCCAGTTGCAAATTATTTATTTTAAAGTGAACTACCTTCTGTCCAGGCAGAGCTGTAGTTCGTAGATGCGTTGTTCCGTCTCCTTCTTCCATGTCAGTTTCTGTATCTGTATTAGTTTCCGTGTCCTCTTCTTCTGCAATTGATGTTCTTGACGGCCCAGCGCCTCCAAACTGAATAACGCTGGACCTTCTTTGCTGCATTTGTTGTAGGTAGGTATTCCACTCATCCAGCCTTTGATGGTGTTCAGCTAAAAAGTTATCATACTCGTCCAGAATTCGATGGTTTTCAGCCAAAAAGTTTTCCATCAGCTCCAAATCTTCTTCGTCGACTTGCACATCTTCCATCTCCTCCACTTCATGCAATTCTTGATGTATTTGAAGAATCACTTCATCTGGGAAAAATTCCCCACAAATGTGGCAAAGAAGCATTTTAACACTTTTTACCACTAGCGTCTTTAGATGTTAACTCCGCAAAAGTTCACCAAAGAATGAGAGACGCTCTTGACCGACCTCCTTTTATAGCGGGTGGTGGGGGGTGATCTTTGGGAAAGACCCGTTCTGCGCATGCGCAGAACAAATCTGCACATGCGCAGAACAAATAATATATTTATTTAAAATTTGCTATTTAGGACAAATATATAGGTCAAGGCCACCTTAAATCTGGTAAAAAAGAGGGAACACTGGATAAGAGATGGTAGTAAGATCGACTTTGTAACAAATACTTTCAATAATATATTAACAGGTGCAAAAGTTAAATATTTTTGTTTTTTACCGTCCAATTTGTTCAAAATTAAAACTTTAATATATTTGTTTGAGCAAATGCTTTTGGCACACTTACCACACGCCAAAACTCAAAAAATGTACAGAATTAAGTATGATCTCGCGGGGAAATACTGATGTGCTACCTAGCATTGGTCATATGACTCGAATAAGAATTGGTGATATATAACATATTGAAAAAAAAAATTATGTTGTATAAATCACCAATACTATGCGATTCAGACAACCAATGTGAGGTGGCTACATAGTATTTCCCTGATAGATCAGCTTAATCCTGTACTTTATACGAGTCTTAACGTGTAGGAAGTCTGGCAAAAGCATTTGACCAAAACAAAATATATTCAAAATTTTAATCTTAAACAAACTAGCTAGTATAAAAATATAAAATATTTCCTAACCATTGACAACCTGTTAACATATTGCGGTGTTAAAGTATTTGCTATTGAGTCAATCTTACCATCACCTCCGATCCAGCGTTCCCTCTTTTTTACCAAATGAGACTGAGGCTTGACTACCCATATATATAACGTTTCTCCCACCACTAATGCTCTCCCCCACCACAATCAATTCGCAAAAGTGGGTCAATTCCATCGGAAATTATTATTTTGAGCGGGGGATAGAGCATCTGCTGCCCTATCTCCCGCTCATATTTTTTTTCTCTTTTTTTACAGTTTTATAACTTTTTTTGGATTTTTCTAAAACGCGAAACAAAAAAATTATTTACAAACAAGTTCCTAAAAAATTTCAAAATTCAGATCTTTACAATTTATATTTAAGGTAGCACTAAAACGGTGCTACCTATATTTTGAAATAATTACAAATATTTTTTTCCATCCTTAAAATTTCACAGTTTAATACTTTTAAATATATTTCTTTGATCAGATGCTTTTAGACACACTTACCACATGACAACACTCAAAAAATGTACAGAATTAAGACTATTTCCACGGAAAAATACTAAATTGTTACCTGCATATTCAATTTAGCTCAAAAACAATATAGAATTAATACCAGCATAAAAAATTTCAAAATTCAGATATATAAAATTTATATTTAAGGTAGCACTAAAACGGTGCTACCTATATTTTTTAAATAATTACAAATACTTTTTTCCATCCTTAAAATTTCACAGTTTAAAACTTGTCAGAGAGAAACAAACTGAAACAATTTTTTTTCTAATCTAACCATTACTAAAATACATACATGACACCACTGTGCAAAACATTACCTTTATACTTATGCTACATCTAAAACAGTGGAACATACATGTCAACCCATTGGCGGCTCGAAAGAGAATGAGTTGAGTCAAACTTGCTTCAGAGGTACCTCAGTGGTAGACTGGTGGGGGAACAGTATGCCACTACTTTTTTTAACTTGTTGTAGGAGTAAGAATTTCACACTACTGGCTTAGCAGCTCCACCTCCCCCGGGGGGGGCGCAGTTTTCGTCCGGAGCAAAAAATTTTTGGTCAAGGTCAAAATCCAAAAAAAAAATTTGGGGGGGGCGCAGTTTTCGTCCGGAGCAAAAAATTTTTGGTCAAGGTCAAAATCCAAAAAAAAAATTCGGGGGGGGCGCAGTTTTCGTCCGGAGCAAAAAATTTTTGGTCAAGGTCAAAATCAAAAAAAAAATTTTTTGGGGGGGGGCGCAGTTTTCGTCCGGAGCAAAAAATTTTTGGTCAAGGTCAAAATCAAAAAAAAAAATTTCGGAGGGGGGGCGCAGTTTTCGTCCGGAGCAAAAAATCTTTGGTCAAGGTCAAAATCCAAAAAAAAAATTCGGGGGGGGGCTCACTTGCCGTCCGGGGCCGGGGGGGGGGTCACCTACCCCTAGGACTTTAACTCTTGGATACCTGCTACCCTTACTCATGTGTCAACATCAAATAATATTTTGTTCCACCACAGTTTGGACAGCCAACACTTAGTCGCATCTCGCTCTAAGTCCTGAGGAGACCTCAGAACTCAGGCAAAAATCCGCCTAAGTCATGGCTGACCTACATATCGTGTGGAACAAAATATTATTTTATTCACACACTAATATGGGTCAAGGTCATCCAAAAGTTAAAAAAGAAATCCCCCCGATGCCTAAGACCGCCAGCGGTCAGAGGCATCGGGGGGATCTCAACATTTAGGGGGAGGTGATTTAATAAAAAATTATTTATTTAATTTTGAGTTTCCTTAAGGGAAACATGCTACAATAATTTGGAAGAGGCCATGCTAACCATGACCAAGGATCCCGTCTTAACCCGTAGGTACTGACTTTTGCCTAGCACACCGGTCAGTGTCAGGATCCGACGCCTCGTGGTAAAGGATGCCAACCACCCATCTAGAGTGATGAGGTCCAGTAGCGCCCCTGACCGAAAGAGGTTAAGGGTGGATCCCCAGGGGCCTACCCCCGGGCTCGTTAGGCGCCATGCTATTGTTGGTAACAAATAATTCTTGAGGTTCTGAACCTCCAAACATTTTTATTTTACAGAGACTGCTAAATCTCAAAAGCCTAACACTTAAGCTGCCAATTTACGGAGGAGTACCTCCAAGATGCGAATTTAGAAAAATTTCTACTTGGGGACAACCTGTGAAGATTAGTACAAAGAAATATTTTTCAACACACAACACTTAGACTAAATAAATCCAACACCAAGACCTAGCAGAAGCAGCAAGCGCAAAATAAAATATTTCTTAACACTACACATGCCATGCCTTAGACTAAAAGAATTCCCAATATAATGCGGCGCCAACATTACATTGCGAATCCTGTAGGGCAGAGCTTCAACCACTCAGCTGAAGTGTTTGAAACCAACTGCGAGGAAGCAAAGCCTCAGAGAACCGAAGCTGAGCCGGTCAGGAGTGGGGGAACCGGATCTGGTTACGTAAACAGCCAGACCTCGACACGTACTTGTTTGCGGCATTGGACAATCTCCAAGAGCCACACCTGAATACATTACTAACCGGATCTCATTATACAACACATGTCACCGGTTAAGTGCCAATAGCGCCTCAAGGTATGGCAACGCCTCGGGCTATGACACCTCCTCCCCCGGGGGGGGGGGGCTCACTTCTCGTCCGGAGCCGAGGGGGGGGAGGGGTCTTGGGACTTAGAATATTTTCAGTCCAAGTCAGGTGTACTATAGAATTATATTTTAGCTTGCCGGATTCAGCACAGCCGGCAGAGACGGTTACATAATGCTTATATAACAGACTGGTTTCTTGGCCAACTGGCTAAATGTAGCTCAACAGAAGGTAAGTCAGTTTATTGCAAGCCAACAAACACGTCACACCTCGCCGCCGCGGGACTTTTCTGTGAGTAAATTTTTATTTTTCCTTCTTATTAAACTTAGCAAAATAGAACCTAGCCTGTTTTGCACGAAATTAATTTTTATTACACTGCTACACTTACGTTTACTTAACAAATTATTTTCCACTCCTTATTTAATATTTTATTCCTTACTTGTTAAGACTTATAAACTGAAATGCTGGAAGACTGTTTCATACAAAATTGATTTTTATTTAGCTATACAGGTCTCCTAATATTTTCCTACACTTGTATTTTGCAGGTGTGGCTAAATATTTTTCGCTCACAATTTAATTTTATTCCACACAAGTGGATTTTGAACTTTACTACAAAACTGATCCATGCCCGTCTCCTACAAAATTATTTTTCATTTGGCTCTACCTCTTTTAGTCTTACATTAAATATTTCTTGGAGTTAAATTATACTCTCGGTTAATTTTTCTGCACAGTACGTGTTACTCCTTGGACAGTTACCAGCAAACTGTTTCTACACTTGGCAACAACAGTCCGCATTACCCCCTCCACTACTCATTCCCCCACTATAACCCTGTTCCCCCACTACTTCCAGCTAAGGTCCAACACTTGACTAAATGTTTCAGTTATATCCAAACCTTACTGTGAGACACATCTATGGCTGAAACTTTGCGAGAAAAATTATTAAGAGTAAAATTTTTGCTGGCCAAGCAAAATAATTCTGTTAAGGTGTCCAAGACTTCCACTTTAACAAAAATGAAACGTTGCTTCAAAAATAATCCAAAATTTTACTCAAGGGACACAAATATCACTATGGATGATAAAATGTTTCAGAGACTTTTAGACGAGCTAACTTTTGCCAGTAAGGTTACGTTGGTGACTCCAATTCCCGACCAAGTTCCAAGATCACCTGAGAAAGAATAAAAATAAATATTTCTCAAGAAAATATTTCCAATCCAAGTTATGGAGGTCCGGTAAAGGACCGGCTGGGACGAGTTGTTTAGAAAAAAAATTAAATTTTTCTTCCTTCTGACCACTTTACCCCCACCATCTCCTTATCCCCACCACCCTGCCGAGTACCTCAGATACACGGAGAGACTTGCTCAGTTGCTGTTCAACTCTTGTGGTGTGCACATCTCACTTTTCTTTACTCAATTTACTTATATTGAGTTCAAATTTAAATATTTAACCAAATATCAAACAATTCTCAAGTTTTAGGCAGATTTTCAAATAAGAAAAAAAATTTTTTTATTTAGTTTGATTGAAATTTCACAAGTTCCAAGATCATATGAGAAAGAATAAAAATTATTTTTTCTCAGGAAATATTTCCAATCCGAGTTACGGTAAAGGACAGACTCGGATGAGTTGTTGCAAAAATTTTAATTTTTCTTCCTTCTGACCACTTTACCCCCACCACCTCCTTATCCCCACCACTAGGCCGGGTACCTGGGGAACCGCCTGCGCTCAAGTCAGTTTCCCTTCGGACTCGGTGCTGTTCGGATCGCGTGTCGTTTGTCGCACTGTCGGGTGTTTGAAGAAATTATTCTTCGGCTCTCAGTCTCGGTGGGTAAGTGAAATATAGAAAATATTTTTTTTTATTTGCCGGTTCTGGGACGGGTCAATGACCCCTGACGGATATATTAGGTCAAGAGTCTGATCGCTAGGGAATAAAAAAAATATTTTTTTTGCACTTTTGTGATTCCTCGAGAAATTTCAATTTCTCACCAAAATTTGAGGAATCGCGAAAGTGCAAAAAAAATTTTTTGTATTCTTGCGTGACCTTGACCTAATTAACGTCAGTGACGTCATCATGATGACGTCAGCGGTAATGACGTCACCATGACGTCATAGGTGTGACGTCATGTGACGTCATATGACATCATTAGTGACGTCATTCGTGACGTCATTGATGACGTCATCACTGCTGACGTCATCGTGATGACGTTACGTCCCAGAACCGGTGTTTTGGCACTACTGTTGCTCATAGATAAAGTAGTGAAAGGATTGTGTCCAGCCTTTAATCCACTCGTGAGTTGTCTGGATCTCTCTCATGGTTTAAATGTCATCATAATATAATCTTTGCATAACTACCATTAATTTTTAAAAACTGAGTTTTAATGAACCGTCGTCCACTCATAGGTCTGTAAAATGCTGAAAACAAAATTCGGCGCCGTGTGACTGTGAGAGTCACATTGACATGTCTTGCTGATCAGCATTCTGGACCCGGCCGCTGCATGACAATGCAACTGTGCACCACTGCAGCGGATGACAGCTGACTTGCAGCGCCATGCAAACGTCCTGCTACGCTTGGGATTATGCTTTATTCTTGAAATATGTCTGATGGTCACATATTTTTGTGTTATAACTTGAAATTTTATTTTTAAGGGAATTGTTTTTCTTAGAATTATAAAATGTTTAGACAATCACGAATCATGATCAAATTAAAGTAATTTGCACTTTGTACCCGTATTCTAGTTCTTCCTTCGCAGCAAACTCACATAGATAGATGTCTTTGAAGCGTAACATGTATTGATTCAAATATCCATGGCCTTTCAGACTTTCTAATGAGTAAACCAAGTGGAATCAGAGAAGACAGTCGCCAGCTTTGACTAGTCAGTGTGTATTCATCGTTTTCTCTTCAGTATAACCAAATAGCCCAATCCATCCGAACTGTACTAATAATTTTAACTCACATATATTCACGCAGCTTTGAATTAAAGAGATAAGACAAGAAAAATTTTAAATTTTTTTATTGAATTTTTGAAAGTAATACAATCTAAAAAAAAAAAAAACATTTATTAGCTTAAGAGGTGGCAAGTGGACGCTGTGTCACGTAAGAGAATGTACTTTAGAGCTTGGTGCTTAGGTTTTACGCAAAGACATTTTCATCACACTGGGCGCAAAATAGTTGTTTTCAACCCCAGCTTCATATGTAGGAAATACAGTTTCTCCGAACTATTAATTATACCGGTTGTCACAAACTGCTCGTACTCCCCTTTTAAAAATGTACAGAATTAATATTTAAGAAAAACTAATTGTACCATTATAGGCAAAACTGTTTAGGATCTATCGATTGACAGCAATCTCAATATACAAGGGTACAAGAAGTCAACTTTCCAGACTGGACGTCACTAATTTTAAATGCCAACCCCTACTTTTTATAAAACTTTTTGATTCTAAACACAATTTTAAGGCAAATTTACAATTCAATCTGTACCCATAATCCTAACGGCTAGGAGAAGATGGCGATTGAAATTTAGATTTTTCTGCGATAAGAATAACATGGAATAAATTTTCAACTCCATCATCTATGAAAATTTTCCGTTAAGCAAACATGTCCCAGCACAAAAATGTCTTAGACTGTTCGACTGTAAAATATTTTCCATCATAAATTATTAGTTTTGTCTTTAATTATTTTATTTTTACATAAAATTTACAACATGGCGGATATCATTAAAACCGAATGAAAAAGTAATATTTGTTAAGTGATAATCGATATTTTACAATGGAAATTTTTTAATGAATTTATAAGACCTTTTAATGCTTGGACAACACTGTTTAACGTAAAATTTTCAGAGATAATTGATGGGGAATATTTCCTATGTTATTCTTGTGTGAGAAAACTAAATTTCAATACCCGCTATCTCGTAAACCGTTAGGATTAGGCTAGGCGCACACGGGCGATTATTTTAAGGCAATTATTTCATCGACCAGTCTGTGCATCATTGGAAAGAATAGGAGCGCGCACACAGGCGATCAAAAGTAGCGCCGATTTTAAAATCTGTGGCAAGCCACAGATTTGTGGGCGAGGCGATAGTCGGCCGAAAATCTGTAACATACAGTTTGTAACCTGTCCGCGCACACAGGCGATTGAATAATCGGCCGATCGCCCGTCAGTAGCTACTCACTCGAGCTCCGCAGTCACCGGTGACTTTGTTTGTCTTGTTGTATATTTGTGCTAACAATTGATAACAAAGCATCAACACTTTTTTTTACATTCTGTAGTAGTTAAATCATTTCCTTTCGTCCTCTCGTAAGGTGTTATATATCTTATGAAACTGTCCTTTTATAAGTGTCTGACTTACAATAGGGTGTACCCTATACCTACGGTGTCTTCTTCTTTTTTTAGCCCGCATCAATAGTGCACAAACACACGTTAAAAGTCCATTTTATGTCACACAGAATGAGAACTACCACGCGAAAACAATCGTTACGTGTGCGCCTTCACATATATCGAGGGCGATTTTTAATAGGCCGATTTTTTTATCGGCCAATTAAAATAATAATAATCATCTTTTTATTGCAGTAGACAATGATACATTGCATTGCAAAAGTCAAAAGTATAATATATAAGTTTCCATCTAAACAATTCAAATATGAGTTTGAAGTTCTTCCATCAGTGCCGAATTTTTATTCGCGGTAAGACCTATAATTTAGCTATCCCAGCAGTTCATCATGAATTCGTCAACCGTCGTCAGTTCGTCGAATTCGTCAGTTCTCATGATGCACACAGTCAAAAGCTTTCGAAATGTCGAGAAATATGCTTAGCACATGTTCTCCCCTCTCGAGGCCATCGACAACAGCTTCCACAAGACTTGAGACTGCGTCAATTGTGGACTTGCTTTTCCTAAACCCAAACTGATCGGTGTGCCCAAAAAATCGCCCAAAAAAACCCAAACAATCGCCCGTGTGCGCGTACAAATTAAAATGTTAAGTTGTTTTAAATTACATGTAGAATCTAAAAACGCTGTAAAAAGTTGGGATTTGTATTCAAAAATCCAGTCTGGATAGGTTATACTTGTTGTACACCCTGTTCATTTAAATTAGTGTCAATCGATAGAGTGTAACCAATTTACCTATAAAAATAAATTTTTTTGTGAATAATTACTTATTTTATTTAAATAAGGCTGTATGGGTGGTCTGGGACACCCGGTATATCTCTGATCCTTTACTCTAGTAACAACGCTAGTGAAAACAGTGATAACAGAACAAATGGTATATTTCTTAGCTGTTCCGTTTGTCATATCATCTGATCTCTTTGTACTAACGTATTTTACAAAAAAAAACTTTACACATAAGGAAAACCTGCGCAATCCTCTGCAAACTCGTTTAATCGGTTATTCACCAACCGAAGCGGATGGTAGTGTTAAATTAAACTACATTATTTAATTTAACACTATTAATTAATTGAAGAGTGATAATTCAAAAGAAAAATTACTGACGATATGAGGAATGACAAAGTCGGTGAACGCACCTCTGATTGAAATAAAAAAAAAACAAATCAGATCTATTTGAAAAATTGTATCTTTTAAAATAAAAAATTTCAATAATCTTTCATTGTTGTTTACTTCAAGGAAGTATTAGTTCCTGCTCTGACACCTACCTGCAGCCTCACAATAGTTATTTACCCTACACCGTATACAATATAAATCATGGCCGTGACTTGGCGCCGCGCTATCTCGCCTCGCACTCAAGCATCCTGAATGGATGTTTATACCGGACAGTTTTCACTCCAGTTTAACTAAAAATTTTCAATTTGCATGCTATAAAAATAATTTTTTACATGTTTCAGGTAAATTTGAGATTAAAACTAATCACAGTATGGGTCTTTTTTCCAATTTATATTTATTATTACTTTTTCACTTTATTAGCATCACAATTTTTTCTGTATTTTATAACTTTCGTAACTCACTGCTCTATTTAATATAATTTAGGCCTGCATTAAAATATAGTAAATATATTATAACATATTTTTCTGCATTTTCTTAAAACTAACGTAATATCAAATCGTTTTTATCTGAAAGATTTCAATTAATTTTTAATGGGTAAATTATACATCGGTAAAAATAAGGAAAATTATGATTGCAAGTACAACTTAATTACTTCTACTGTTTCAGGCCAGGCAACTTTGTGCTGAAAAACTAAATCTAAATCATATTGAAGAAATAATCATTGAATATAAAATTAAAATAATATTTTTTAGGAGATTTGAAAAATTTGCAATATTTATTTACATTTTTATAATAGCTAAATTTAAAAATGTATTATTTCGGGCTAAACAATATTTATCATTTTATTGTTGCTAACTACATCAACGTACATAATATATTATGGTCTAAAAGTTTCATTATTTTGACACAAATGGAGTAAGCTAAGATTTAAGTAAACGTCACCCAAGGGCGTGGATTGACGACCTGACGTGAAACTCAAGTTCAACAACTTCGCACACCTTCTCACTGATGTCAAAAAGTTTGTAGAATCATGCCGTCGTATGATTCAAATGATTTCTCATAATGTAATCCATAGAATCAAACAAATAAGAGGCGTGTATACACAGCTAAAGTTGATTACTATGATTGTGAATGCTACTAGGTTTGAATCACACCTAAGATGTGGCATAGCAACTTGAGGTGGAACAGCCAGTACTACATTAAGAGAGTCCTTATCCAGCAGAAAAAAGGAATTACATGCCTAGCGGGTCTCTCCTTTTGAGAGAGTTGCGGAGAGTCCTCAAATACCTGGAAATCCTTGATGTTGTCTCCCTATACTTACATTAAACTATTCTACATACAGTGACCACTCAACAGTTGACACCATCCAACAGTACAACACCAGAAACACCTCAAATTCCACCCTTCCACCTCATCATCTGAGCCTTTTCAAGAAAAATACATCATACAGAGGAGCCGAGTATTTCCATCACCTCTCAGAACATCTGAAGCAACTTACACCCCTCTATTAAGTATTTTGTGTGTGTACTCAAGACACAGCTCAGGCTCTGGTTGCTTGAACACTCTTTCTACACTTAAGCTGAGTTCATACAAAGATGACAAAATCAATTCACCTGGCCATTAACAAACACAAACAAACCACACTATTGTAACAAATACACTTGCCATTATGTCTGTTCTTTATGAATACGAGAAATTAAGAATTTTTACTTTTGTGACATATGAAAGTCCTAGACTTTGTGTATAGACTTTGTGTCCTAGACCTACGCATAATAATCCTTAAGTTGAAGTGACTTCTAAGTAGATTTTTTTTATGAGTGAAAAACTGATAGCCTATATCTGTTATCGCTTAACCCATATGGTCAGTGTATATATATTATCCCATATAATGGCTTCACATGGTCAAAATAATTTTTTCATACTAGAAATACCTACTTCCAGTGTTCCTTATGGCAGCATACATGCACTCTTTCCCCATATTAATCATATGGTGAATAGACACCAATTTCCTTATTTTTATAAGCACGTGATAGAATTTTGTTTACAGGTTCATCTGGCCAGACATAATATTACCAATTTGGAAAGTCGCTGAGTACGCAGGTCTACTGTGAGGAAGGGTATTTTTATTTAAATTAAATTAAGTTGAAATATTATTAGAATAATACACCTTTATTGCCTATACTTAAGGTACTGAATTTCATAAAAAGTTGTAGGAAAACTCATAGATTTAAAAAAATTAAAACTGGCAAATATTTGGTTAACAAATCGCTTTTGGGAAAAAATTTCATATTTTGTCCTTAAATAATTGTGTATTTATGATAATCTCAATAATATTTTTGCAAGGTTTTAACTGATTGGAGGGATTGGAAACCTTTCTCCTTGCTCCACTGTAAGTATCATTCAACTGTTGTAGATGTAGGTTCTATCTTGCTGATCAGTTTCCGCACTAGTTGAACCAGCCGGTCAGCACTGCGCTGCACCAATGGACAATCAGCGCCACATCAGATCCGTCGTCGTAAATGATTGACGTCACTCAGCATCAGTGCCGGATGCATCAGCACCTGTCAATTATTATGTGATTGCCTGTCAGCACGACCGGGCCACGCGGAACCAAATGTGGAGTAACGTGCATTATTAATTGATTGCTCAAAATTCAACGAGGCTCTTTTATTCTACAAATGGAGTGTCGATTTCAGAGTAATAGTTCATACTTGTTTTGCTTTCAGATAAATCAAACAAACGGTTGTCGACATATATTAAAATAAGCCTTACATAATTTTGATATATCACATTATAGTAAAATTCACTATTTAGTCCAATGGAAATTTTAACGGCTGTGTCCCACCACACCTGCTCTCGCCCTGCAATGTTTTCATTTGTGGTTATGTTTACCATTTGTAATATCGTATAAAAATATGATTAGGGATTGATTTGGCAACAATGGACCAACTCTCATCTGACTAATTTTTGTGAACCTTACTATAGTAAGCTTTTTAACTGCGGTACTGAAAGCCATAGGAAATTTTGTACTAATTTTAGTTTGAACATTGTTATAGAGCCCTAAAAACTTGATCAACTCAAATCTAAACTAAAAGAAATAAAATTAAATACATACAAATGTTTGTTGAGAATGGTAGATGTACATTCTATTCTACAATTGTATCTGTATTATAAATAATCTAAATTAAAACAACAGTTTTTCGATGGCTTTTCTTTAATTAACTCTTGTAGATTTGTAAATCAAAGTCTATAAATCAATGAAATAGCATTTGACAGTTTTACTTAAGCCCTTCCGGTAACTTTTTTAATTCACTTACTTTTTTCTATAGATCAGTAGTTATAGTCAGAGTAATGTATCATATATGTATCTTAGTAATGCATAATCTTAAACACACTTTCAATATAGTGTTGTGGCAAAAACATAATAAATACTATATTCATTTCTCAAAAAACAGGAAATTTTAAATAGGAAATGTTTTTTTTTTTTTTTAATTTACCATAAACATGTTGGTGTGCATGTGTTATTGAAAAACACTATATATTTTTCAAATAATCCTTAAAATTACTACTTTTTATACAATTAAAACAAAATACCCCCGTCACAGCAGACTTGCGTACTCAGCGAATTTCCAACCAAAGAATTATTGTTTCAACATCAAAGAACTTTGTGGCTATCTTATATAATTAATAATCTTTACAAGGAAATATAATATATTTAATGGCATTATATTTCTGAGAAAATTATTTTTATTTAATAATTCATATATTAATATTTATATTGCAATAAATGACTTTTTTAACAGTAATAAAAGTGCATTATCCAAAGCTTCCATGCAAAAGGAAAGATTTGTTTACAAATAACAAAACATAAACATTTCAAATTTTACAAATATGCAGAAGACAGCTGATCAGCTGATTAGGAACAGATACCTTATATCTCCATCTCTCTTGCTCCCATTATACAATTATTTTCCATGAGAATACCATGGGATTTAGCATGTAGGTTTGCTGCCATGGGGGTTTTTGATCAAATCTTAATTACTCACCACCTAGTGAAGGTTCATAAAAATTTTTATGAAGATATGTTGATAAATAAGCGATATATAACTTTTTAAAGATTTACCCATAAGAATAACATGGGAAACTTGATTTGAATTTTCTCTATAACCAGTTAAGCTATTTTAAAGATTCAAAAAACTAAATTGTTTGTTTTTTAAGCTCTTTCAAATGGTTTTAGTTAAAATTGATGAATTTTGAAAATTTAGGCCCAAAAATGCCAAAAACCCATTTTTGACCCCTTTAAAACCCCATAAAACCCTGTTCCCATGACCCGACAATGCTGGTTCGCAAACTCATGAAAATAGACCTGGTCTTACACCTTCATACCAAATTTGATCAAAATCGGAGGTCCGCTTCAAAAGTTATCGGTACCACGGACACATATATATATATATAAATATATATATATATATATATATATATATATATATATACAGATATATATATATACATATATATGAAAACGAACGAACGAACGTGTTTTTGGCTTCTGGGGACCTCAAAATGGAAAAGTAAAGTGGTCCCGGGCTTAGGTTTTACCATGGCTACTACCGTAATAGCATATTCCCTATAGGGAAATTCGCTAAAACCATTTTAAAGTATTGTTTGAAAAAATTAAAAATAGTCAGCATGTAAAACGTAGATTTTCATCGTTTTTGACATTACACAAAACCAACAAAGCCATTACTTTACCAAATTCAGGTGGGAAGCCCCTAAGGGTTAGTGTTTTAATAATGCGTGGATGAGTTATCCAGCCTAATGAAAATAGGATGACTCAAAAGAAAGTTAATACTTTGGTTTTCCGGGATTAAACTTTCATTAAAATATAAATTATGTTATGAATTTACTATTAAGCCACTCTCTCTGAAAAGGACGCTTTTAATTTAAGACACAGAGCGCACCCAGTCACATCCGTGCTGTGAAAATCCAGGGTTGCTGCACAACTTAACCTTTAAATTAAAGTATCTAACTAGACTCTTTCATAGATGTGTTAAAGTTTTATGGAATAAAAGTGAACATCACACTTTGCCTTTTCCATTTAAAAAAAAAAGAAAAGAAAAATAAAATAAAAGTTATATAATAAAAATTGTTTAAAAAACAATGTTTTATGCTTTTTTTCAAATTCAGTACAAATTATTTTTCATCACACTACATCGATATCACCTGTTTTTGACCCTCGTTTCTACCGTCGAAACACCTGTTTTGCCGGCCTAGGCCGGCAAAATTTTCCGCCCTAGGCCTGCAAAATCAGCTGGCCTAGACCTTACATAAAAACATTCACATCAACACGTTGTATCACAAAAACATGTGACTGCAACGATGAAATGAATTGGTTGCCTAGCAACGGGAAATTCAAGCAGTACATCTCGCTAGGTTAGTTGATGATATGTTTTGTTTGTTATGAACGAAAAGTAATGTTTCCACTTGTTTAGAATTTATTGAATTGTGTAGTGTGATGAAAAATATCGTTCGTAACTCGGGCCGAAAGCATTTTGCTAACCCTCGATCGTTTCAAGTTCTCGACTTCGTCTCGAACTTGAAACACGATCTCGGGGCCGGCAAAACGCCACTTTCGGCCCTTGTGACGAAATATACTATTACAAAACTATAAAAAAATAACTTAGCCCTTTGTTTGTTTTTTTTTTTTTTTTTTTCATTGTGCTGCAGAAAATATTTGTGATTTTTATAGACCAACTCTAAAACAAACATTGTGTGTAAAGAAAAATTATTTTTTATCCAAGGGTTTTCATATTTTATTAAATGGGGATTTTAACTTGATGAATTTATTGGAGATAGTCACAAGAACGGGATGAAACTGGTGTCTGTTCCATAGCCCTTCATCACATTGAACAATTTTGATAACTACAAAATTCAACCAGAACTAGATATAACTTTAGAAATAAACCAATATGTTACATTTGATAACATTTTGAGTATTTGATAACGATTGAATCAATTTATACCAGAGTGCTTCAGGCCTGGCAAGTGAGCGAAGCAAACAAAACTCTTCAGTTAGAGAGTGGGAGGGGGGTGAGGATATGCAAATAAATTCGTCTTGAAAAGGAACCAATAAATTTCAAAGGTGCCGGTTTGATCCTGAAAAAATTTAATAGCTTTTTTTAAAGATTTGAGACTGGACTCAGTTGCCATTTGGCATGATGCTATCTAACAGTGGGTCGATATAACATGTATTAACAAGACCAGTGTTTAGACTGTTCTCCTTCAAAACGTTTTTTTAAAAAGTGCCACGTGTTGAAACACAAAAAAAATCAAAAACAAGCCTTTTAGGGCTCGGCAATTCTACTCATGTAACAATAATTTATTCTGCTGGCAATATTAACTATTGTATGGGAATTTAAATAAAAGTATTTTAACAAATTATTTCACATTTTAAATCACATTACTGGTTTTAGCACTAAGATCATTTTCCATTTTTTATTAAAGAATCTTACAATTCTTTGGTCACTCGTGTGACCAAAGAGAAGTAATAATGTCATGTGATATTACATAATGTTCCAAGTTAGTTTACCAAGCAAATGCTTGGTCTCCCAGGTACAGAATAAGTAATACCCCCCGTCGCAGCAGACCTGCGTACTCAGCGAATTTCCAAATTAGTAATATTAATTTTGACCAGCTAAACTTGTAAACAAAATTTCATCACGTGCTCATAAATAGGGAAATAAATGTCTATTCTCCTTAAGATATAGGGAAAGAGTATGCAGGTATGCTGCCATGGGGGACACTAAAAGTAGGTTTTTAGCATAGAAAAAATTTACTTCGACCATATAAAGCCATATAGTAAGTTTCATCAATATCTGTCCATAAATAAAAGAGTTTGCCTATTCTCCATATGATTAACATGGGAAAAGAGTATGCAGGTTTGCTGCCATGATAAGTACAAAAACCAAGATTTTTTTTACCGTAAATGGATGAATCTCAACCAAATGAAGCTAAATACTAAGTTTCATCCAAAAATATTGGTTAATAAGTGAAATATTAACACATCCTTATTCTCCATAAGATTAACATTGGAGCCCCAAAAGACAATGTACTGTCTTTAGACTTTGTAATATCTCGGTAACCAATGGAGATAGAGCAAAGCTTCAAAATACTAAATTGTGTGTTTTTTTGAGCTAAACCCAATGGTCAAAATAAAAATTTAAAATTTTTAAAATTTACATATGAAAAATGCAAAAAACCCATTTTTGGGGTACAAAACCCCCCAAAACTACCCCTTCCGGTAGGTCGATATGTCTGGTTTTCGAACTCATCCGAATAAACGTAGGATTACACATCTCTACCAAATTTGGTGTCGATCGGACCATTTTTACGAGAGTTATCGTGTCTAGGGACACATACATATATATATATATACATATATATATACATATATATATACATATATATATAAAAATTTTAATGACTATTATTTTTGGTCTCTGGGCACCTCAAAACGAAAAAGTAACATGGTCCCGGGCTTAGGTCTTTCCATGAGACCTACGGTAATAGCTTATTCCCTATGGGAAATTCGCTAATAATGCGCAGCATCATAGACATTAATAACAGTTATGAGCTGTGGTATTTAACTGAATATTTTTAACTAACTTATTTAGTAAAATATTTTAATTTGCCCTTAGATTTATTAATATTCTTAATGGTAATGTCCATCTATATCTAGAAAAGAGGAAGTATGTTGCCTATGGACTCCGAAACCGCTCGGATGACTAAGGCATTATTAATAACTAAGCATTATTCAAGGAAGGTTGGTGAAAAGTTTTGTTCCAATCTGTCCAAAGGGCTGCGACCCAGAGGGAGAGGGCATTCAATAGTTTGTATAAAAATCTGAAAATCTCTGTTTTATACATTTTTATTGGTTGCTAAGAAACAAATTCAATGAAAATTTCTAATTATAGGTATTCCAGTGATTTCTTATACATAAGGTGAGCGTGACAGCGAGTGAGCGTAGCGAACGTGCTGACCCTGACGGTAAGTGTGCATAGCAAACGAGCTTAGTTACCTAAATTCCATCACAGGCAAAGCCGTGATGGGAAACAGCTAGTTTCTAATACTTCTTTAATAATGTTTAAAATAATTTGTATCAATATCAACTGTTTTAAAAATTTATTCCTACAGCAGGAATACCAACATTAGATTTTTTCATCACCAAAGTCACATTACTTACATTATTTCCTTGAGTGCACATTAAATATGCACTAAATTGAATTTGTTTGCCTTACTTCAAATAATGTTGTCAGAAAAACTCATCCAAATTAAAAAATAATCTCTGAATAATATACGACAACGTTAAACTAAAAGCAAAATAATTTCTGAAATTAATTACTAATTAGATGTAATTCTCTGTTGAGTGGAAAGTGGCGCAATTCACTGCCCCCGGGGGACAAGTGGTGGTTGCGGGGAGGGGACGGCAGTAAACAGTGACTTACGACCGACTGCGGCCTCCGCACACTACGTTTGCTCTTTTATAACCGTTCGACTCCCGATTCAAACAAACTATTGTAAATTTATTTCATTCCTCATTTGTATTTTTCCTAGTATTTACTGATACATAAACCAATCATTTGAATCCTTTTACTTTTTAAAAGTATTCCATTATTTATTTTCTTCCTAAATAATTTTAGTAGATATCTTATGGCGGTTTCAATCTCGGAAATTTGCTGGCTACTGTAAATGTAACTGAGAAAAAAATCACATAAGTGTTTTCTCCTGTCGATCATTACAGTGTGATTCAAATCACTTTTTCATTTAATATTGAGTGCATGCATATTGGATTTTAAATCGATTTTAAGGCCTACATAAAAAAGTTACTTAAAAATTTAAAAATGTGTTAAATTTTTTATTCTTTTGCATTTTAATGTATTGCATGACAAGGAACCAAAATTAAGTTGATTCCTGTGTCAAGTTTAGGGACACTGTGTCCTGTAAAAGCTACACTGTGAAGCATTTTGGAGGATTGGGTTTGGAAACAATACAGCCTTTAGCAACATCAATGATAAAATGCAACATTGAGTGTGTTCATAGTTAAATAATAGCATTGACTATCTTTTTGTCAACAATAGGAGCCATTTAGAATTTTTCATACAAAACATATACACAGAAAATTTAAGAATGTTATTTTTCACATTTAGGCCTATGAAACTCGGATAAGTTTGTTACTCAAAAATGAAATTTACATTGCAACAAAGTTTTTCCGTTTCTCCTGGGATACAGTGTACTGTATTTACATTTTTTTATGATGTGTTAGTTTACTAGAGAGGATTTCCTGTTACAAAAATATTAGAGGATGCAAAGTCTCTCAAAGAATAAGTCTTTGTTCTTACTTCCCTGGTTAAATAATAAAACCAAAACACAGTCTTTCATTCCCTCAGGTTGAAATTAAAGTCACCATTTTCGTTGCAAGTAATAATAAATTCATAACATCATTTATATTTTAATGAAAGCGGAATCTCGGGAGTGCTGGAATTAACTTTATCTTCTTTTATCTCTATGTTTGGATTGCACATAAATAAAGTCAAATTAAAATCATTCCTTTTAAATAACCCAAATGTTTTCTATGTTTATTTATATTCGTTCATACATTTATTGATAACAATAAAATATGTTCTGGTTCATGGCAGGTTTCTTCATTTAAAATGAATGTTTGCATATATATTTATAGAATATTTATTCTTGTTATAGTGTTTTATTTTCCCATCTTTAAGATAGTTATAGATAAAACCCATTAAAAATTTTCAACAGAAAGAAACATAAATTTACTAGGTTAACAAAGATTAACATTGTTTCTCAGGATTCACAAAACAGTTTGTTATTTAGTAGATAATTTTGTAAAGGTTGTAGTAGTTAAAAATAACACACCCAAATTTCTTCCTTTTGCCAAATATTGTCCATACTTAACATACATTAATAAGTCATACTTACATTAATAAGTCTATACAAGTGATTTTATTAAAAATGGATTGCTTTCTAGTTGACATAAAATCTTTCAATCCTAAGTAATATTATAAATGAGAACATGAGGTAGTTTGTTAACTCATTCATGCCTGTAGTACAAGATTGATGATCACAACAGTTTCTAGGAAAAACAACAACATAAAAAATGTATTTTCTAAAACTCCATAAAAGCTCCACCACATTATCTTGAAATTTAATATGTTATCGTGATGCACCCAGGTTTTTTCACCTGCACTTACATTGTTTTACTTACAAGTCTACAGCAGAATGCTGCACTCATAGGATCTATATTTATATTATCGTCAGGCAGTATCGGGACAGAGACCCAAACACTTGGATCTCGGACAGCCTCGGTACTGCTGCATTTTGGGCACGTAAACCACGAGATGTTTTGGTGCGGAGTCACGGGCGCGGCCGAGGATTCGTCTGGGTTCGGTGTAGGGACGTGACTATCTTCAGTTGCTACCTCACACCCAACGAGGCCGTCCAGGACTTCCGCGACAAGATAGATAGCCTAGAGGAGTGCGTTCTCGGCACCACCGGGCATGTCGTCGTTGGTGGCGATTTCAACGCCAGGGCCGTCGAGTGGGGAATGCCCTCTACCAGCTCCCGGGGGAAATACATCCTGGATTTCATCGCCAGGGCCGGTCTTGTCGTCCTCAACCAGGGCGACACACCTACTTTTCGGCGCCCCGGGCAGAGAGGCACGATCCCCGACGTCACCTTTGCGTCTGAGTCGCTCCTTCCGAGAATCTCTGGCTGGAGGGTTGTGGAGGACTACACGGGTAGCGACCACCAATACATCGTTTTTGACCTGCATGATCAGGCAAATCGTCGAGTTTCCGCATCTCGGGAAGGGCCACGCCGGTGGAACACCAACAAACTGGACGTGGTCAAGTTCACCGAAGTCATCTCTCGGGGAGCGCAGGGGAATCCTGGTGAGGCTGGGGCCGAGGCACTAGTAACATCCACGATGGAACTGATCGTCTCGGCCTGCGACCAGTCTATGCCGCGAAGGAAACCCCGACGCGACAAACAACCCGTTTACCTGGTGGACTGAAGAGATTGCGGAACTCAGAAGAACATGTTTAAGAACTAGACGAGCCGCCACAAGAGCGAGAATTCCCGCAGACAGAGTTCGTAAGTCGGAGGCCTATAAAGCTGTGAGAAAATCTCTCCGCCAGGCGATAAACAGGAGCAAGGCGAATAGCTGGAGGAGACTTCGTGACGACGTTGACTCTGACCCGTGGGGCCTGGGTTATAAACTTGTAACACAGAAACTCGGCGCCCGCTCTCCACCTTCCATCATGGAGGGCGCCACCATGGGGAGGATCGTCGCTGCACATCCACAACATCCCTGAACATCCACAGCGACCGCCGGTTGACTTCGGACGGGTAGAGGACGTTCCACTCTTCACCTTCAAGGAGCTGGAAACCTCCGTTCTCTCCCTGAAGAGCAACAAGGCTCCTGGCCCGGACGGGATTCCCAGTGAGGCTTTAAAGAAAGTATTTTCAATCAACGCTGACTTGTTGTTGAGAATGTACAATGCCTGTTTGGTAGAAGGAGTGTTTCCGGCTCCCTGGAAAACAGCCAGGCTTGTACTGATCAGCAAGGGCAAAGGTGATCCCGAACTGCCGTCGTCCCACAGGCCTCTCTGCATGTTGGACACGGCTGGGAAGCTGTTCGAGAAGCTGATCCGTTCCCGCCTGACTTCTGCCGTGGAAGCTGCCGGGGACTTATGCCCCCGTCAGTACGGCTTCAGAAAGGGACGGTCAACGATCGACGCTGTCACCGAAGTTCAGAGAGCTGTGGAGAGAGCCGAGAGCCACAACCATTTCTCCCGCCGAGTAGTGCTTCTTGTTACGCTTGATGTCAAGAATGCCTTCAACTCGGCGAGGTGGGTCGATATGTTGGATGCGCTTCGTAACACCTTTCGTATTCCTGCATATCTGTTGCGGCTCATCGAGGATTATCTACGCTCTCGAAGCCTGATCTATGACACGAGGGACGGAACGCGGACGATGGAAGTCACTTCTGGTGCCGCACAAGGCTCAATACTCGGCCCGGATCTCTGGAACGTTGCCTATGACAGCCTCCTGAGGTCCGAGATGCCTGAGGAAACCACTTTGGTTGGGTACGCCGATGTGGTCGCAGCTCTCATTGCTGCACGCAACGTTGAGCTGGCCCAACTAAAGTTGAACCGAGTTATGCGGGTTGTCAACAACTGGATGTCCGATCACGGTCTCTCGCTTGCTCTTAGTAAGACGGAGATCGTGATTCTCACGAAGAAGAGGATCGACACCGTCGTCCCGTTTCAAGTGGGAAGGGAGGTGGTCACATCAACTCGTGCCGCCAAATACCTTGGGGTTATGGTGGACACCAAGTTAAGCTGGAGGGATCAGATCTTCCGTACGGCGGACAAGGCCGCTAAGGTAGTTACTCACCTTAGTAGGCTGATGGCCAATGTCGGGGGTCCCCGATCCAGCAGAAGACGTCTGTTGATGTCCGCGGTCCAGTCCGTGCTCCTTTACGGGGCAGAGGTGTGGGCAGGCGCTCTAGATAAGGAGTGCTACAGGTTGCGACTCGCCCGGGTTCAGCGTCAAGCTGCGCTCCGGGTGTGTTCCGCCTACCGGACAGTGTCCGAGCCTGCCGTCCTGGTGGTCGCCGGAGTCATCCCTGTCAAGCTCTTGGCAGGGGAGAGGAAAGCGATTCATCAGAGACGTGGCGAGATCGGCAAGGACACGGCAAGAACAGAAGAGCGCTCCCGAACCTTCCAGCAATGGCAACACAGCTGGGAGCACGACACCCGAGGACGATGGACTGCGCGACTTATCAAGCAGGTCCAACCATGGGTGGAACGGCGGCATGGGGAGGTGGACTACTACCTGACCCAATTTTTGACAGGTCACGGCTATTTTCGATCGTACCTGAACCGGATAGGAAAGACCGGTGCACCGGACTGCATTTATTGCCCGGGTGTTCCCGACGATGCGGAACACACATTCTTCCGCTGTCCCCGTTGGGAAGGGCCCCGCCTGGAGGCCACACAAATATTTGGTGCATTTTCGGTGGACTCGGTCTGCCAAAAGATTTTGGAGGATGAGGGCAACTGGGATTGTTTGTCACAGTTCGTCCGGGGCATCCTCCTGGAAAAGAAAACCGATCTGGACCGCGAAGTGGCCCAGATCCCTTGATAGAGCGGCTGGATAAGGAGCGAGCCCGACGGGCGTAAGCCAAATTTAGGCCTAGCCTGACGTAATGTGATAAACAATTCCAGGTTAGATTCCTAAAGAGTAGAGGAGGTTTTTTAGTGGGTAAACCCGTTTTTTAGGGGAGCCCCACACTACAGGCTGGCCACCTGTGTGCGTAATGCATTTTTCCGCCTCTCAAAAAAAAAAAAAAAAAAAAAAAAAAATCGTCAGGCAACTGAGTAAAGGGGAAGAACTAATTATCTAAGTACTCATAATAAATTTTCATCTCTTTCAACGTAACTTTTTTAGACAAAGATCAGGTGTTCAGTTTATACATACATAAGTATGTAGAACACTTGTCTGAAACCACAGAGGTGATATAAGGGTATGGAAAAATCAACCAAAGAATAAAAAACTAGTTTAAGTGTTAAAACATTTTTAATTCTTAAAAAAAAAAAAATAGAACAAAAATGAATATTTAAAAATGTGTAACATATATTATGTACATTTTGTAGTAGGTAAAAAATCTATCACAATAGGTAACAACTAAACAATAGGGCGATGAGTTACACTTTGTTGGCACTGAGTTATACACACAAATTATTCAATTATTACACTTTCTTTAATATTTGAACACAGTAAATGTGTATTTTATTCCGTTTATACACTAAAGTGTAAATTTAATTGACGCATAACAAATTTTAATGACTAGAATCTCTCATTACCTTAACATGTCTTATTAAACATTGTTGATTACATATTGTTGTGCATAGTTGTAAATAATTGATTAATATTTCATAGTTAAATTACAGTTATTGATCTTTAACAGGTAGCTCATGATCACCTGAAAATGACATGGAAAACGGCAGACGCCAGAATGACTTCACCAAAGTCTCTCTGTTGTGTTGTGAATTTATTTTTTTTCAACTACAATAGTCTGCTAAAGAAATCAGGGCTCAAAGCTTATGTTCATCTTTACCGTGCAAGTACATCCTTAAAAAATATATTTATATTTGGGTCCCCGTGTGGCCCCCCTGAAGCCTGGGGCCCTAGGCCAGGGCCTAGTCGGCCTAGTGGTAAATTCGCCGCGGTTTGTGGTATTAGGCTATAAGAAGTAAAAAAAGAAAAATAGCTTCATCAGAAACAGAATAGCACAACAACAACAGGTACTTAAAAATCGAAAACAGCTTATGAGACTCAGCATGCCAAGTCAAATATTTCGAGTAATTTAACCTAAATTACAAAATAGAAATTTTATCACAGGTAATTATGACGACTGATTCTTCCACCATTCAATCAAAGTTGATATGTATAGGCCCACAGACTGTTGTAAAGTACACAGGAACTAATGCTCCCTGTGTTTAATCAATTAATTGTAACTTTTACCCAGAACTGAGACGCGTTCGCGTGACGGGGATGAGTTATCAGTCGGAGATGAGTTGGCCGGCGGTAAGGCGGGTGAACTCCTTGTCGGAGAGCATGTGCCACGAGTGGCCGAACCTCTGGGAAACTTCCCTCTCAGTGTTTTCGTACGAGCGGCAGGACATGCGCAGCCACTCGTAAAACCTGCACATGTCAACCGTCTCACACACACCGTAATATCACACTTGGATGATCAATTGAATGGTTTCTACATCATAAAAAAAAGAGTGGTTTACAATGCTCAATATTTTTAGTTTATGAATAAAACTATATAAAAAGCTTGATAGCTGCTTTTGAGTAGAACACGTTGATGCAAAGTAATACAGACAAGAGAAGATTCTTTCTAACACCTAAAACTTGTTCTGTGGTTCACAAAATGTTGAGTGCGGCATGTATCCTTTAGGATACAAAGGCGTACCTTATCGGGTGCGTATGTATTATCATATATCATTTGAGGCGTGCCATACTTTGAAAAAAGGATGTCTTTGTGTCTTTAAGTAAAATGTGTGATTACATTTTAAATGTTAACAATTAAATAGTTACTGTAGTTACCAAAATTCGTGGAAACTAACAACTTTTTATAATGTTCTAAGAACTACTTTTGTTTGTGGTAGTTTACTCAATATTTTACTTTTGAAAAATATCAAAGAGTTAAAATGGATATAAAAAATATTGAATTCCTATTTTTATTTTTCAAAAGATGCCATAGTGGAAGGTTGGAGGATTATTATAAGCATGTAAGCAATGTAACCTTGATGAATCACCCTCTCACTGTTCTAAACAAGAACTCAAGCACAACTGAAAAGATGAAAGGTAGACATTTATTTTTTTCACATGTTCCATTCATGATTACTGTATTGGAGATAGCACAGGCGGGCATACCTTCATTGCGCACAGCGGTCAAGTTTTTGAAGAGGATTAGTTTTATGGCTCCCCAAGGGTCGAGCATCATTGCGCACACAGTCAGTTTTGCCCAGCCCTCTGCGGTGCGCCGGCGCCACACAGCCTGTCGGGCCGTTCTCCCCGAAACCAAAACCTATTTCGACCCAATACAGGGACAACACAGAATGCGGGAAATGGCTGCTATAGGTATTGGGCCTCAGTTTTTTAGAAGCCAGTGAAGTCGAAGAAGCCTTCGTTGAGGATCTTATGAATACCGCACCAGTCGAGGCTACTTAGTTTGCAGATTATATTGTTGACAATTATATGTAGCTGAGAATTGTCGATTCCCTCGTCAGCTCTGGGCATCTGCTAATCCATCTCATGAACGAAAAACAAACGGATGTGAATCCTTTCACTCGGCTTTCGGGAAGCATTTCAATGCTCTCTAACCATTTTTTTTTTTTTTATCGAGGCTTAAAACACGTTCAAATTTCTAACTATGTAACATTTAACACGTTGACTCCTAGAAATCAAACTAATGCAAAGTACAAAAAAAAAACCACAATACAGTTTGGCTTCATTTCACTTAAAGAAAAAAGTTCTTGTAATGGCTGTTTAATGCCGTATATTTGTAAATTTTGTAAATATAGATTAAACTTTTACTATATGCTATACCGTGTAATTTGTTAAAATAACCTTCACATAGTAATAAGAATGTTTTAACCGGCTAAGACTAATTCCATCGTTATTTTTAAAACAATATCCAATCGTTTGTAAACTTAAATGATTATGAAGCAATAATACCTTATTATTAATAAGCCCCATTCTACTTATGCAGAAATGTTATAATAATAAGTGTAATAAGGTATTATTGCCCTAAATATTAAGTGTGAAATATATGTGACATACAGTAATTTTAAAATAAAGTTTATATTGTCAGCTAATTATAATTTTGCTGGAATAATGGATCCATGAATTAGAACTACATATTGTAATATTGAAATGAACCCGTTTTTAACCTTAAATATGCAGATATGTAAATATTGCCATTCTACATGTTTAACATAGGATCGGGACTACAAGTTTCGTTTTAGACCGTGTGCGAAATGATGCTATCACCAGCACGTGCACAGTTAGTATTGTCTTACACCTCAAAAGCGCACTGTTGTGAACTTTGTAAACACATTGTTTTACATAAAAGGAATTATCTGAGCATACCCAGGAGACCACTCTGGATTCCGAGGCCAATCACAGCGCAGTATAACGGCGTTCCGTCTTATGTACAGGTGGCGCAAGTTCTTGCCTACGTCGGCCAATAAGAGAACTGTACTGGTTGATATCCTCTCACGCACCACCTGCAAAAAAATTAAGGTTTTCATTTTCAAGAACTTTCTGGAATTTCAAGGTATTATTCTTTAATGTTAAAAACAAACCAGGCAACTTAGCTTACCTAATGGTTAGAAGATTATGTTACATAGTGACTGGTTCTTTTCTTTCATAACCATAGTAACAAATAAGAAGTCATTTAATGTTTTTGAATATGAAAATTAGTTTATTTCAAACTTAATAGCACAATCCTTAAGATAAATATGCTTTGCAATGGACTTATTTCACTGAAAAATCTTGCCAAATTCTTAAATGTGCTAATCTATATTTAAACATGTATTAAACTGATGGTAACTACCCTTTGGATGCTGGCCATTGGGCAAACTAACAATAGTTAATACTATCACCAGAGAAGGTTTGTATTATTAATTTTAATTAGGCACACATTTTACGAAGGGACAAAATCTGACATTACACATGAGTTTTATTCCAAACAATTACTAATAGTTTGTTTTCATCATACTCTGCGATAACCATCGTTTTCAGAACAGTCAGCTGTGATCAAAACACGTAGTTTCATGATAGGTTGGTAAAACAGTCCAGAAAAAAATTTTCACAAATAGCTGATTGTTTCTATAACACAAATGAAACAATAACAAACCTCCTATTTATCAAAGTCAATTTTTGTTAGTACTAACAGCAGAAAAAAGTTCAAATACAAGATAAAGAAATAACAACATAAGATGGGGTATATAGGTTGAAATTTATTAACATTTATACCCAAACTGTATATTTATTAAAGTACGATGAAAAGTAGTGGCTTACCTACTGTTCGTAACTCGTCTGAAAGTGTATACTGGTGTTTGATCGAATTCAAGTACTCGGCGAAGAAACTATAGTACTTTTTTGTTCCTGTAAGTTTGGAATGTCTGGAATGGAGTCAGGTTTAGTGCTAAAGTCATTTTAGTTGTTTTAGTTGTATTGTTGTTAGTTGTTGTAGTTGTATTGTTGTTTGTTGTTGTAGTTTTAAGCATTTTAGTTGTAGAAAGAAAACTCATTACAATGTCATTCATTTACAGGAGTGACCCCGAATATTCAGGGATGTTGTTGCAATGTCATGAAGTCTTGTGTTTTATGGTATCGTACATAATACAGCTGGTGTTTGGATTTGGGATGCAGTCAGGTAAAACATTTTTATAAATAACAAATGGAATTGGTCCTAGGACTCCCTTCCAACGGGGGGCAGCGGAAAAATGTGTGCTTTGCATCGTCAGAAACGCCCAGGCAGTAAATGCAGTCCGGTGAACCGGTCTTGCCCATCTGGTTCAGGTACGACCGAAAATAGCCGTGACCTATCAGGAATTGGGTCAGGTAGTAGTCCAACTCCCCATGCCGCCGTTCCACCCACGGTTGGGACCGACTTGATAAGTCGCACAATCCATCATCCTGGTGTGTCGTGCTCCCAGCTGTGTTGCCACTGCTGGAAGGTTTGGGAGCGCTCTTCTATTCTTGCTGATCTCGCCTTGTCTCTGATAAATCCCCTTCTTCTCTTCTGCCAAGAGGTTGACAGGGATGACTACGGCGACCACCAGGATGGCAGGCTCGAACACTGTCCGGTAGGCGGAACACACCCAGAGCGCCTCTTGACGCTGAACCAGGGCGAGTCGCAACCTGTAGAACTCTTTATCGAGAGCGTCTGCCCACACCTCTGCTCCATAAAGAAGCACAGACTAGACTGGGGACATCAACAGACGACTTCTGCTGGATCGGAGACCCCCGACATTGGCCATCAGCCTACTAAGGCAACTTACCTTAGTATACATACTGATAAATTATTGTAGGTTTATTTGTAACTTACTTGTGATAGTAACGCACACATCTGCACAATTAATGACCGGGTAACCCCTTTGGGAGAGTCCACAAGGAGTCAGAAGGAAATCTTAAAAGTAAGCATAGATTGATTTGTACATCAATTTCAAGGTCTCTTAGAATAAAAACAATGCTACAAACTCAATCTCAAAAAGATGACATATTCAAAAATGGCAGGCGAAGAAATTTTGCATTAAAACTAAATTACTGAAAACAGAAAATGCAATAATTCCCGATATCCTCGGCCTATTAAGGATAGGTTTGTGGCAAATTGCTCATAATGCAAAGTCCTTTAAAAATATGTATCATATGACGTAGGCCAATGAATTTTTTCCCACGACTTCCTTTAGGGACGACCCGAGTGGAAGTCGTCAGGGAAACTGCATTGGTCTGCGTCACTATCACCAGTAAGCACATGTGAACTTTGGTATTTTTTTCTTCTATTGTGGTTTAAAAATTTAAAAAAGAGATTCCAAACTTTTAACCCTGTATGTATGTATGTATGTTTGCACACGGATCTCAAAAATGAATTGAACGATTTTCTTCAAACTTTGCAAATAACTTTGCAAATACAAAGTGTATGTATGTATGTTTGCACACGGATCTCAAAAATGGATTGAACGATTTTTTTCAAACTTTGCAAATAACTTAGTTCTGGGATGAAAATGATATAAACACAGGTCTCTAGGCCAGGAAAAGTCTTATATCTTTATAATCTTCAATTAAAATTTATAACATTTGTCTTATGAAGTTAAAAATCAAAACAAAGAAATTCTATTTTATTTTAGTAACTAAATTTAATTTAAACTATTATAGCTTTTTATTTAAAAAAACCAATAGGGCTATTCTTTTAATAATTGTTGTTATTGTTGTTGTTGTTGTTGTTGTTGTTTTAATAATAATTGTTGTTGTTGTCACCGGAAAAGTATCATTTTAAGTGTAGATTATATTTTTTTATTCTTTGATCTCTGCAGAGAATTCACCTGAAACAGCCCTTGCCAGATTAAAGTGCAAACACTAACTATATACATTCTTGGAGTTTACAGAGCACCAGGCAAAACCTGATGTCTTGCATGTATTCTCGTCACATATCCTTGATTCTATCCAAGCACACAAAAAGAATGTAGATCTAGTTGGAGACATAAACATAGACAGGGTCAAAAACTACCCTGATGATCCACTTTTGAAATATCTGATGACCAAAGAACAGCTACAATTTGTTAAGTGTAAAAAAGAGACAAAAATGTGTACTAGAAACCTTAACCAGGCTAAAAAATTTCAACGTTGCCACATCTTATATAATATTATGGTGGCTTGGTACTAATGGAGGCTATGGCATTGCATGTGGGAGTACAAAGAGGGATAGTTGAGTAAATTTTATCGTAACAAAAAATAAAATGTTAAATTGTTTTGATATTTTCGTATATTTGAGTGTCCAACATTACACATCTCAGTTAGCGAATTATCACTTTTACTTAAATTTATTTTCAATTAGGGGTGGTGGGGGGAGGGGAGCCCAGTCAGGTGATCCCCGGAGCCCTGCTTGGCTCTGGGCAGCCCTGTAACTACATGACATTCAAAAGATTTGAAACAGCAGAAAAAAATGACAACATAGAAACAGTCATAGTCAAAAAGATGTCAACAAGCTAAGATTACTAAATTCCAATGCCAGCTGCATCACTGAGGCTGATAACAACAAGACATAAGTTGTATGGAATGTGGTTAGTAAGGAGCACAAAGATAAAGCTAAATATAACAAAGGAAGTCGCTGCCAGATTGAAATTAACAACAACGCCATCAATAGTAAAAGACCTTAATTTAAAACGAAATGATACTAAACTCCCAACCACACCATATGGATGAACCAATCAGATCCCATTAACTGACACTAACCCCAACTTATTTCAACAAAATTTTAAACATCATTAAATGTTTCAAAATCAAAATCTAAGTGGTGTGGATAATACAACTCAAAAGCAGTCAAATACTATGCAGAACAGATTCTCCCCCCCCCCCCTTAGTGTCCATCATTAACACGTTCGCTGCGGCATATAAAATGTCGAAACTCAACCCCCACGCTGAACTATACTTACATTCCTCCAACTATAGCGCGAAATTAAAAACCTGTAGAATATATTCTAATCACAAGTAATTTACAAGCTCAATACCCTTACCTACACGCTAATGCACAATATGTGTTTTCTTCTCAAACGCTATCACATTACATCAGGCTAGGCCTAAATTTGGCTTACGCCCGTGGGCCTCGCTTTTTGTCCAGCCGCTCAATCGAGGGATCTGGGCTACTTCGCGGTCCGGATCGGTTTCTTTTCCAGGAGGATGCCCCGGACAAAACTGCGATAAACTATCCCAGTTGCCCTCATCCTCCAAGATCTTTTGCCAGAACGAGTCCACCGAAAATGCACCAAATAATTGTGTGGCCTCCAGGCGGGGCCCTTCCCAACGGGGGCAGCGGTAAAAGGTGTGCTCTGCATCGTCAGAAACAGAGGCATTTATTTATTTGCCAGATGCATTTATTGCCCGGGCCAGATTTGATTCAATGCAGTCTGGTGAACCGGTCTTGCCCATCTGGTTCAGGTACGACCGAAAATAGCCGTGACCTGTCAGGAATTGGGTCAGATAGTAGTCCACCTCTCCATGCCGCCGTTCCACCCACTGTTGGACCGACTTGATAAGTCGCGCAGTCCATTGTCCTAGTTGTCGTGCTCCCAGCTGTGTTACCACTGCTGGAAGGTTTGGGAGCGCTCTTCTGTTCTGGCTGATCTCGCCTTGTCTCTGATAAATCCCTTTCTTCTCTGCTGCCAAGAGCTTGACAGGGATGACTCCCGCGACCACCAGGATGGCATGCTCGGACACTTTCCGGTAGGCGGAACACACCCAGAGCGCCGCTTGACGCTGAACCAGGGCGAGTCGCAACCTGAAGAACTCTTTATCGAGAGCGTTTGCCCACACCTCTGCTCCATAAAGAAGCACAGACTGGACCGCGAACATGAACTGACGACTTCTGCTGGATCGAGGACCCCCGACATTGGCCATCAGCCTACTAAGGTAACTTACCTTGGTATACATACTGATAAATTATTGTAGGTTTATTGGTAACTTACTCGTGATAGTAACGCACACATCTGCCCAATTACTGACCGGATAACCCCTTTGGGAGAGTCCACAATGAGTCAGAAGGAAATCTTAAATGTAAGCATAGATTGATTTGTACATCAAATTCAAGGTCTCTTAGAATAGAAAACAATTCTGCAAACTATATCTCAAAAGGATGACAGATTCA
Source organism: Neoaliturus tenellus (assembly GCA_030545055.2). Taxonomy (NCBI): domain Eukaryota; kingdom Metazoa; phylum Arthropoda; class Insecta; order Hemiptera; family Cicadellidae; genus Neoaliturus; species Neoaliturus tenellus. The sequence goes on from CM061534.1 coordinate 73,369,202, forward strand.
AAAATGGCAGGCGATGAAATTTTGCATTAAAAGCAAATTACTGAAAACAGAAAATGCAACAACTCCCGATATCCTCTTCCTATTGAGGACAGGTTTGTGGCAAAGTCCTTCAAAAATTATGTATCGTATGACGTAGGCCAATGAAATTTTTTTCCACGACTTCCTTTAGGGAAGACCCTAGTGGAAGTCATCAGGGAAACTGCATTGGCCTGCGTCACTATCACCAGTAAGCACGTGTGAAGTTTGGTATTTTTTTCTATTGTGGTTTAAAAATTTTTAAAAGAGATTCCAGACTTTTAACCCTGTATGTATGTATGAATGTATGTTTGCACACGGATGTCAAAAATGGATTGAAAGATTTTCTTCAAACTTTGCAAATAACTTAATTCTAGGATGAAAATGATATAAACACAGGTCTCTAAGCCAGGGAAAGTCTTATATCTTTATAATCTTCAATTAATATTTATAACATTTGTCTTATCAAGTTAAAAATCAAAACAAAGAAATTCTATTTTATTTTAGTAACTAAATTTAATTTAAACTATTATAGCTTTTTATTTAAAAAAACCAATAGGGCTATTCTTTTAATAATTGTTGTTATTGTTGTTGTTGTTGTTGTTGTTGTTTTAATAATAATTGTTGTTGTTGTCACCGGAAAAGTATCATTTTAAGTGTAGATTATATTTTTTTATTCTTTGATCTCTGCAGAGAATTCACCTGAAACAGCCCTTGCCAGATTAAAGTGCAAACACTAACTATATACATTCTTGGAGTTTACAGAGCACCAGGCAAAACCTGATGTCTTGCATGTATTCTCGTCACATATCCTTGATTCTATCCAAGCACACAAAAAGAATGTAGATCTAGTTGGAGACATAAACATAGACAGGGTCAAAAACTACCCTGATGATCCACTTTTGAAATATCTGATGACCAAAGAACAGCTACAATTTGTTAAGTGTAAAAAAGAGACAAAAATGTGTACTAGAAAACTTAACCAGGCTAAAGGATATTTTAACGTTGCCAAATCTTATATAATATCATGGTGGCTAGGTACCAATGGAGGCTATGACATTGCATGTGGGAGTACAAAGAGGGATAGTTGAGTAAATTTTATCGTAACGAAAAATAAAATGTTAAATTGTTTTGATATTTCCGTATATTTGAGTGTCCAACATTACACATCTCAGTTAGCGAATTAACTTTTACATGAATTTCTTTTCAATTTGGGGTGGTGGGGGGATGGGAGTCCAGTCAGGTCACCCCAGGAGCCCTGCTTGGCTCTGGGCGGCCCTGCAACTACATGGCATTCAACAGATTTGAAACAGCAGAAAAAAATGACAACATTGAAACAGTCATAGTCAAAAAGATGTCAACAAGCTAAGATTATTAAATTCCAATGCCAGCTGCATCACTGAGGCTGATAACAACAAGACATAAGTTGTATGCAATGTAGTCAATAAGGAGCACAAAGATAAAGCTAAATATAACGAAGGAAGTCGCTGATAGATTGAAATTAACAACAACGCCATCAATAGTAAAAGACCTTAATTTAAAAAGTAATGCTATTAACTCCCAACCACATCATATAGATGAACCAATCTTATCCCATTAACTGACACTAACCCCTACTTATTTCAACAAAATTTTAAACATGATAAAATGTTTCAAAATCAAAATCTAAGTGGAGTGGATAATACTAGGGATGGACAAGTCTCGAAATTATGAGAAATTTTCGAGAAATTTTTAATCTCGTTAACCGAGACGAGATTTTATTTTGATCGAGATTTTTCCGAGACGAGAAATAATTCGTGAATAACGATAAAAACGGCGAATTTAATACTGCAAAATAAATTATTTTGAAGCAATGTGAAGTGTTTTATTTTCCTATCCTCCTCACAACTTCAAACTTAAATTGCCATCATAAACGGTTAAACTACGGTTGGACTTCCAAGATTTAAACTGGACTGGAGACGGCTCTACGACTCCATCTGCACGGACTGTTAGTGGTACTGACAAGTGACAATCAGTGTTGCCAGACTGGGTTTGCCCTTTTACCCGCAAAGTCCCCATGAAATCCCCGGTTTTACCCGGTAACTTCGCTGTAATCCCCGAAAAATCCCCGGTTGGACTAAAAACACCCAAATACCGTGTAATTTCTTGGAAACATCAAAGCAATTGCCCGAAACCTTACACAATATACCTATATGTCACATTACATCACACAGGAGACAATACTCATTAATGATGTCATTGATTTTACATCTATGAAAAATCACATTTTACACAGAATGTAAAATCTATGTAAAATTTTACATCTATGAAAGACTATAATAGACTCTTTCATCTGAATGATATAATAGGGCATTTCAATAAGATGATAAGCCTGGCCGGTGTATAGTGTATTACTATTTTCGATTTTGCAATATTCAGAATGATTAACCCCTCTAACCTCTAATATTATGGAGATTTATTATAATTATTTAACAACTTTGAGGATAACTGTCGGTCTTATTTTGTTTACACTGAGGAAATACGAAGGTTGAATACTCTGAATTTGTTATGATTTGAGCTCTGATCGGCCACTGTCGCTGATCACATTGAAATGAAACACACATGAAACAACAAGATTGGTACAGGGAGAGCATATCTACTTTCCTAGGTCTGCTAAATAAACCTTTTTCGCGTGTTTCAGATATGAAATATTAAAACTAAAACAGTTAGTTGTCAAGTTGAGTTTTTTATGGCTTGAATTGAATTTAATTATGAAGGTAGATTGACCAAATTGTACAAAAAGAAAACTTAACTAATCTGATTTGAGACGAGCCCTTTCACACAATGTAGAATATTAATTTAGAATTACTGTAGTCTTAAATCATTACCTGAAATTATATTTTTTGAAAAGTTACATATTGAATTACAGTCTATTTAATCCCTACCATAGATGTATTTTTTTTTATTTTTTTTTTAATAATAATAACATTTATTCTTCTGACAATATTTAACATTGTATGGGAATGTACATAGTTAGGGAGTTTACTCAAGTCCTTTACTTAGTTTCTCAATTTACACGTTTCATTGCCAAATTTTATTTCACTAAGTCTTTTCAATTATTTTTCCATAGTATTCCTTGATTCTTCTTTCTTCTATTATTTTCTCAATTATTGTTAACAATTCTTAAATTATATCAGTGGGAATTAGAAAACTACTGTCATTAATAGGTAATTTTTTGAAGAAGAGAAGTTTTTATTGTTTACTAAATCTAGTGCACTAAATGGTTCGCTGAAAATGTGTTGCATAGTTTTTGCAAATTTACTATTACAACATCTACACAAAGGAGAATCAATTTTATGAATTTGGAACAATATTTTCTTCGCCTTGTTAGCATGTTCAAACCGTAGGCGACAAATTTGAAGTTTTCTTCTTTTTATAAAAATTGTCTTAAACCACTACTAGATGGGAGGACTTTGGCTGGATTGATTTATACAAAAAGTTCCTTTCAGTGAAGGGTCAAAAAGATTATTGGGACCTTTGTGTACGTTTAAATTCCATACTATTGTAAAGGTTAAAAAATAATCTCCAATATTGTTTCCTGCAACTTTGGTACCTACACTAACTTACTGGTAACAAAGAGTAAAATACCTAGTCTTTTTAACACTTTTTAAAAGTTATTTTTACTCGGAGTAGCGCCATTTTCCTCCAGACCAATTGCCGCATGGAAAATACCCGATTTCGAGGGTCAATCCTCGCAACTTGGACTCAAAATCCCCGGTTTTACCCGGTTTTGTGTTAATCCCCGAAAATTACCCGCACAGCCACCAAAATACCCGAAAACCGGGTAATTACCCGGTTTCTGGCAACACTGGTGACAATCAACAGTGAGTAGTGGGCGGAGTCAACATAGCTTCTGATTTATAAAATATTTCATTTGTTTGATAAATCTTTAGAACATTGGGAAAACTTTATAAACAATAAACAATCATTATTTGACATTTAATTGCTTCAAGATGATTATTTAAAACTGATTCAAATAATTTTTGACAAATTTAAGAGCTGTTTTGACATTGGCAGTAAGAATAGTAGTGACAATCAGATGAATGACAAGATAGCCAATCAGATTGAATAATGGCTAACCTCAAATATCCCACGTAATACAGAATTTAATTTACTTTCACACTCTTAGCAGAGTTCAGCTATTTTAAGCTATAAATGCTTAAAATCGGCTGATGGTTGATTTTATTTCAAGGTTTGGATACTAAAAAAAAACTGAATAGGCCTATTAACAATAATTGTTGAACAGCAATAAATAGGTTGTGTTAAATACATAGAAAATCAATGGTCTTACCAGAACCATACAGGCTTCATGGCTACACTAATGCTTGCTTTTATTCAGTTAGGAGCAAAAAAAAAAACTTACCACTAGCAGACGACAAATTGAGGGAATTACAATTACATGAATTCGAAAGCAGTGAAAGTTATGTAACTTATACTGGACTTGAATAGTTTGGAGAAATGACAATAAATAGCAAACAAAATGAGAGCTGAAGATTTTCTTATGGACAAAGACAAAGAAGAAGAGATTGTTTTAAAATTAAAATCCTCCAATTGAAAGTTATTTCTTGTTAGCCTCCCGGCCTCTAGGCTTGTGATTCAAAGTTAGTAGGCCTATGCCAACTAGAAATCTGTGAGTGAGGAAAAGCTCTTATTTGGAAACATTTTAAAGTAGGTTAATAGTGAAAAGTGAAGTAAGTAACTGTAACAGAGGATTCTCTTTTTATGTTTTACTAAACGTAGGTCGGTAGGGTTTATGGTGAGCCTATATCTTCTCAAACTTTTTATTGGGTCCATTCCTTTATAGGCCTAGACCTTTTGTTAAGAAATTGACTTTTTTAACTTCAGTTTATTAACATAATCAGCAATTTAGAAAGAAATATTTGTTCCTTCACATTAATCAGGATTAACCATGTTACAAAATCAGAGTAAAATCCCGAACGCACATTTCTCGTGATGTATGAGAGGGAAAATCTCGTCTCGATCTCGTCTCGAAATTATTTGAGAATTAAAAATTCTCGTCTCGTCTCGTCTCGAACTGAAAATCCAATCTCGTCCATCCCTAGATAATACAACTCAAAAGCAATCAAATACTACGCAGAACAGATCCCCCCCCCCCCCCTTAGTGTCCATCATTAACAAAGTTACTCTCAGATGGACACTTTCCTACAGAACTTAAACATTTTCCAAATTGATTGAGGAAATCACACTCCAGAGACTGCTAAATTTCTTGATTCAGAGTGACCGCCTTGTTCCAAAACAATATAGATTTTTTAGGGAAAGATCCACTAACACAGCAATTATCACCCTCCTAGACCACATATTGCAATAGAACAAATTGACAACAAACAGAACATCACCAGAACTTTTTTGACTACAGTAAGGCATTTTACCATTTAGGTCACTATGTCACAACCTCATCTCAAGAAAACTAAAATTAGTGAGGAGTAGCACACAACTTGTTTATGAGCTACCTCAAAAACTTCAACAAGTAGTAGACATACAACCCACAACTAACAACCGAACTACCTCATATAGGGCAAGCCCTCAACAATGACACAAGGCGTCACTCAAAAATCTGTCCTAGGACCAATTCCATCTATTGTTTATAAATGTTTTACCTGACTGCATCCCAAATCCAAACACCAGCTGTATTATGTATGCTATTATGTATTATGTATTCTACTGATAAAACACAAGACTATTCATGACATTACAACAACATCCCTGAATATTCGGGGTCACTACTGTAAATGAATGACATTGTAATGAGTTTTCTTTCAAAACAACTAAAATTGACTTTAGCCAATGAATACAGAGTCTTATAAGAAGAACAGACCCCATGTTAAATTTTCTGCCGTTTTTTTTAATTGGGCAACTCAACACCTGGCTGCGCTGAGCGTTGGCTGTTCCAACTGCTCTACGCGCCCCCACGCCTCTCATTGTTGTAATTAATTGGGCATCTCACCACCAGGTTGCGTCGAGAGTTGGCTGTTCCAAAGTACGGACTACACACAGCTGGCTGTTCCAGTTACACTACATCCCCCCTCCAGCCACCGCCGCTAAAGCACCAATTCTAAATTACAGCGTTTCATTGCAAAAAAAATAATCGTTCACATTGAAAATTGTAATCTTTCATAGTAAAAATTGGGCTACCACTAGGCCTAAATAAAAATAACTACGGTGTTAATTTAATTTTAGATCTATGATTGTTATGAAAAATATGTAAAAACATTGCAAAGCAATTTCTTTCAAATTAATCACATGAAAAGGTTGGTCTGCGAGAAAGTTTTTTTTATTATTGGTTTGGTAAATTTTGTCTTTGAGAAAGTATTTGAGAAATACTTACATTTACACAGTTAAATTAAAGTTAGCCTAATTTTTAAAACCCATAGGACTCTTTCTATGCTTATTCAAAGGTAAAAGTTTAATTGTTGATTGGCAGGTAGCCGTGGGCCATGCCGACGGGCCGTGATTAATTAGCTTGTAGTTTTGTAATTACAATATATTAAATTTACTTAAATATAAACTTCCCTCATTAATGTTTCCAAAAAAAGTATTTAAATGTTTATTGGAATGTAATGACTCATTCTATAAGTTGTTTGGATTTTAAATTACTTAAATGTATTGAACGAACATGGACAAAATCTTTAATATGGCCTATTAAATCATTTATAAAAAAAGGTATTTTGGCTGTGGACGAAAGCTCGTTCACGTTAAAGATTTTGTTTTAATAAAAGGTAGATATTCTTTCCAGGTCGGTCAATAATCTATAAACATTAAACTCTCGTATCTTACATATCAGAAAGTTTTGTCTTGTCTATAGGAGCTACTACCGATTAATTTATTAACTAATATTCCAATGAGCGTTACATAGTTGTAAAATTTTATATATTAAACGATGTGCAAAATCAATTTTTTACCATCATACAATTCTGCCAATTCTGCCTTTCCAAGAAACATTATTTAATTTTTCCCTACAGAAAAGGCTGATAACATGGGTATGATAGCGAAAAATCTGACTAAAATTACATTTTAAACCATTAAAAATTATTGTTGCATGACCTTTTGATTCAAATTCTAGAGTACATTCTGGTTCTAACGTTCACGTTGGCCACACTTTAACGACATTGTATAATGTTAACTGCAAAAACTTAGAGGGTTACTTTTGATTAATTATATAATTTACATTTACCTTTAAAAATTCATTCTTAATTTATTTTTATTATAAATCAACTTTTTTATTTTTTGAAATAGCAATTTCATAGCACTGTTACAAATGAATGTACAGGATAACAAATGTTTTCATAATTTTCATTCAATTTTATTTAATATTTATTCGGCCATGAAATTTATTGAAGAGAAAGTAAATTACAAACTGGATTATACTATCCACTAATAATATAATAATAAAACAGCTCGATATTAATTTTTGTTAATGACCCCAAAGAAGTCTGGGGGTCGAAATAAGTAGACTCCTCGCTCTGCGATCTAGCGCCTTTAATATAGTTTAGAATCGAAAGTTTCGCAAGATGTTGTGTTTATTACTGTTGAATAGCCTACATATTTTATGAGTACAGTATAGGTTAAAAAAAGTAATTTTAAATTTAAAATATTTAGCATTACATTATTTATTTAATCGTGATTTAAAATAATATATTATCTTGTTAAGAAAAACAAGCATCATAGAATACTTCAGCATTGCTGAACGAAATAATGGTTATGTTTAATTCTATAGAGTGTAAACAATTATAAGATTTCACAACAACAAATATTAAGTAAAAAATAGATAGTCAATACACCTTGTCATTCTTATGAAATCATAGACCGAACGATGAATTAAGAGAGCAAGAGAGCGTGAGACTCAAAGTGAATTTCTTCAAGGCACTATTAATTCAATTGCCAACGATCAAAACATTTAATCGTAAATTACTCAATTACATGATGAAATTCATCTAAATGTCAACAACTTTCCCGCTGAAAGTTTTTTTCTGACCCAAAAATAAAAAAATTCCTCGCTTAGTAACTTTTTAATGTCAGACTAAATAAAAATTAAAAGTTTCCAACTTGTAAATTACATATATTTCACAAATAAAAAAATATTCATATTGTTAGATTCTGCATTTCATACAGAAGCCGAATATATACGTTTTATAATATATCAACCAGTTTGGTTAGGTACAGGGGCGTGTAAACGGAGGCGCGCTATCCTTAAATTAACGCTGATTTCGCCGTAGATGCTAGGTTGAAGGGGGGGATTTCACGTAAAGGAACGGCACAGGAGTACAGCGTGCGCAGCCTGGTGTTGAGTTGCCCAATTAAAAAAACTGGCAGAATTAAAGCCATAAGGTCTGTTCTTCTTATAAGACTCTGTATTCATTGCTTTAGCTTAGCACTAAACATGACTCCATTCCAGACATTCCAAACTTACAGGAACAAAAAAGTACTATAGTTTCTTCGCCAAATACTTGAATTCAATCAAACACCAGTATACACTTTCAGACGAGTTACGAACAGTAGGTAAGCCCGTACTTTTCATCGTACTTCAATAAATATACAGTTTGGGTATAAATGTTAATAAATATCAACCTATATACCCCATCTTACGTTGTTATTTCTTTATCTTGTATTTGAAAAATATCTTTTTTTCTGCTGTTAGTACTAACAAAAATTGACTTTGATAAATAGGAGGTTTTTTATTGTTTCATTGTTTCATTGGTGTTCTAGAAACAATCAGCTATTTGTGAAAATTTTTTTCTGGAATGTTTTACCAACCTATCATGAAACGACGTGTTTTGATCAAAGCTGACTGTTCTGAAAGTGATGGTTATCGCAGAGTATGATGAAAGAAAACAAACTTTTAGGCCTAGTGATTGTTTGGAATAAAACTTATATGTAATGTCGGATTTTGTCCCTTCGTAAAATGTGTGCCTAATTAAAATTAATAATACATACCTTCTCTGGGGATAGTATTAACTATTGTTAGTTTGCCCAATGACCAGCATCCAAAGGGTAGTTACCGTCAGTTTAATACATGTTTAAATATAGGTTAGCACATTTAAGAATTTGGCAAGGTTTTTCAGTGAAATAAGTCCATTGCAAAGCATATTTATCTTAAGGATTATGCTATTAAGTTTGAAATAAACTAATTTTAATTTTCATATTCAAAAACATTAAATGACTTCTTATTTGTTACTATGGTTATGAAAGAAAAGAACCAGTCACTATGTAATATTTCAAAAAGAAATATCTAGATATTTTAAAATTAAAATCTATATTTCTTGTAGTATCTCGTAGAAAATATAACTGGTCATTCTACATTTATTTATCTCTTTCCAGTCTTTTTTTATTAAAAATGTGCAATTCCTCCATTTTTTTATTATTTTTATTTTGGAATTATGTGTGGATCATTTTGTTGCTGTTTGCTTAGAATACATTACATTAGAAATATTTAGTTCTACTGGATAGTTTAAAATTTTACTACAATTTGTAACACTTGTGAAGAAATAAACATCTATACAGTAATTATTTAATATACTGTGGGTTTTTTGTATTGGAACTCCTAATAAAATTTTTAACAGATTTAGATTTTCAAGTTTTAAGTGTTGTTGGAAAGGGCTTTGGTCTGTAGTTGTTTCCAACAAAAATTGATGGGAAATCCACCCCCAGGGCTACACCCTACTGGTTTGTAAAGTTTAATTGTTAATCTTATGAGAGAACGTTAATTGATTGAATCTTTAGATAGATGTTATAAGAATATATGCTAGCAGATCAGGAAGAAATGATGTTCCAGGTGAGCGATCTCTAGTTATTATTATTACTCTAAATAAGAAACAAGGCTCTGCAGGTTCCAAATAAAAATCTTTGCAGGTGCTCCAACACCTGTGACACTGTGTGCATATTGTGCCAATATTGATAAAAAATGTCCACACTTTACTTAAATAAATGATTAAGGATTTTTTTTATTTTGAGCACTACTTTATTACCAATGCAAAGTAGATCAAGCCAGTACCCTTATAAGCCAGCTACCCTTTTTCAACAGTACATTAGCTTATGTGTTAAAAAAAATAAGTGCAATACCAAGGTGTGGAGTTTGGTGCAGACTCGACACAGCATCAGCAGGAACGGGTCGATGCGGTCATTGAAGCTCTTGGGCTGATGGAACCTCGGCAGTCCGATGTGGCCAAACACACACAAACGCTCCTGGTAAAGGTCAATGGCTCGGGTGACCATATCCGGCTGCAACTGTAACACATTCACTTTGTAGTTCACAATATCTTTGTCATCATGGTAGACTCTTAATTGTCTTGCACATTGATTGTTGCTGTCACCTATTTTTTTTTTTGTAACAAATTACTTTTTGTTGGCGATGGTGTTTATAATAAATTGTATTTCTTAATGGAAATAGGTTAACAACTAACAATGTGCACATCAAAAATCTTCGGAATACCTCAAAAGCCTCATTTAAATGCAGGACGATATCCAGAAAGGTAGAGAGTAGGCAACACGATATTGTCCTTATTATGTAAAAATCATATTGGCAACCTATCAAATTTTCGGACTACTTTTTACATATTAGGCTATTTTATACGCCCATGCACTATCTCTGACCTTTGGAGTAGGGATGGACGGGTCTCGAAATTACGAGAAATTTTCGAGAAATTTTTAATTTTGTTACCGAGACGAGATTTTATTTTGATCGAAATTTTTCGAGACGAGAAGTAATTCGTAAATAACAATAAAAACGGCGAATTTAATACTGCAAAATAAATTATTTTGAAGCAATGTGAAGTGTTTTATTTTCCTATCCTCCTCACAACTTCAAACTTAAATTGCCATCATAAACGGTTAAACTACGGTTGGACTTCCAAGATTTAAACTGGACTGGAGACGGCTCTACAACTGCATCTGCACGGACTGTTAGTGGTACTGACAAGTGACAATCAACAGTGAGTAGTGGGCGGAGTCAACATAGCTTCTGATTTATAAAATATTTCATTTGTTTGATAAATCTTTAGAACATTGGGAAAACTTTATAAACAATAAACAATCATTATTTGACATTTAATTGCTTCAAGATGATTATTTAAAACTGATTCAAATAATTTTTGACAAATTTAAGAGCTGTTTTGACATTGGCAGTAAGAATAGTAGTGACAATCAGATGAATGACAAGATAGCCAATCAGATTGAATAATGGCTAACCTCAAATATCCCACGTAATACAGAATTTAATTTACTTTCACACTCTTAGCAGAGTTCAGCTATTTTAAGCTATAAATGCTTAAAATCGGCTGATGGTTGATTTTATTTCAAGGTTTGGATACTAAAAAAAAACTGAATAGGCCTATTAACAATAATTGTTGAACAGCAATAAATAGGTTGTGTTAAATACATAGAAAATCAATGGTCTTACCAGAACCATACAGGCTTCATGGCTACACTAATGCTTGCTTTTATTCAGTTAGGAGCAAAAAAAAAACCTTACCACTAGCAGACGACAAATTGAGGGAATTACAATTACATGAATTCGAAAGCAGTGAAAGTTATGTAACTTATACTGGACTTGAATAGTTTGGAGAAATGACAATAAATAGCAAACAAAATGAGAGCTGAAGATTTTCTTATGGACAAAGACAAAGAAGAAGAGATTGTTTTAAAATTAAAATCCTCCAATTGAAAGTTATTTCTTGTTAGCCTCCCGGCCTCTAGGCTTGTGATTCAAAGTTAGTAGGCCTATGCCAACTAGAAATCTGTGAGTGAGGAAAAGCTCTTATTTGGAAACATTTTAAAGTAGGTTAATAGTGAAAAGTGAAGTAAGTAACTGTAACAGAGGATTCTCTTTTTATGTTTTACTAAACGTAGGTCGGTAGGGTTTATGGTGAGCCTATATCTTCTCAAACTTTATATTGGGTCCATTCCTTTATAGGCCTAGACCTTTTGTTAAGAAATTGACTTTTTTAACTTCAGTTTATTAACATAATCAGCAATTTAGAAAGAAATATTTGTTCCTTCACATTAATCAGGATTAACTATGTTACAAAATCAGAGTAAAATCCCGAACGCACATTTCTCGTGATGTATGAGAGGGAAAATCTCGTCTCGATCTCGTCTCGAAATTATTTGAGAATTAAAAATTCTCGTCTCGTCTCGTCTCGAACTGAAAATCCAATCTCGTCCATCCCTACTTTGGAGCCATTTTTTTATTATGAATTTAGAGAGGTCATACATTTTTAAGCTAAAAACTGACTTTATGTTAGTGAGGATGTGGGGGGGGGGGGGGGTTGAGAGAGAACAGTAACCACTTGTGAATTGTAGACTCACTTATCTGCAGTGGTACTGAAGTACAGTAGAGTCCTACCATACTAATCCAAACTGTTTCAAACCGTTTGATCCGACATTGTTTGATTAAGCAAATTTTCAGAATAGGCGTAGGTCATATTAATGAATGATATTGACTCGTTCACTCTCGCCGTTTACTTAAGTGTATAATCTCTACAATCAGTCTTGATCAGACAGCGGATAGTGTTTGCTAGTAATGGGATCGTGTTTAACAGCAGGAACCATTGGAATATAGTAGCCCAATAGAGAAAAAGATAAATGAACCATAAAAAAGAGACCACAATAGCAAGGGAATCCCATTTCATAACACTATATTCTGGGTAATATTGACAACCAGGATTTTCAAATGGTTTAAGTAAAGAAACAAAATTGTATTTTTGGGCAAAATGAGTTTTGAATAGGCGGATTTTTGGAAAAGCGGGACTCGATTGTTGTATGAAAAAGTGATATGCCTAGATGAAAAGATAAATACCATTTCGTGAAAAAGCATTTGGTTAAACAAGAATCTTGTTTTTATTAGAAAATTAAACACAACTTTCTGAATTACAGGGTGATAAATCTGACAATAATTCCAAGGAATCAAAGCCAACATATAACAAAAAACATGGAGATTTAGATTTAAACTTTAATGTTCTTTTACGTTAAACAACTTTCAAAAAAACATGTTTTTACAGTTTCAAAGACCTCATTTTTAGTTTCAGGTTTTGATAAATTTCCATATTTCAATGGTTCTGACTGTTTGCATACTACTAAAAAAGGGTTGTAAAAGATTAAGCGACATTATAAAACCTGTAATTGAAGGCTGAACTTCAAATGAAGTGCAAAAGTTCCAGTCGAAAACCACTTCCGTTAACTTAAATAAAAAAACCCATTACAGAGAAAAAGTTATTTAAAAGTGAGGTGAAAATAAAAACACCACTCAGCCAAGTACCTACTCATACAGTGATCAAGACAAATTTGTTTGCTAATGAAATACAGTTCATTACTTGTTTGGGAACTAACCATGATCAGCGGTATGATGAATGAGTTACCTTACACTGAGGGCTCGAGTAGAGCACGGTGGTGACGGGCGCCCCCACCTGCCACAGTATGTGTCTCTCCCTCGTGCTCTCCACCCTCAGGTGCACCTGCAGTCCGGGGTTGCGCTTGGCACACTCCCTGCACACAAATAGCTGGCTAAACCCTATCACAAATAAATGTGTTTTTAGTCAGGATACTAAATATTTAACCCTTTAATGTATGATTTTATACAAGAGGAAGCGTCAATGGTGAGTGTTTTTCCTTATTAACCTAGTCACTATTCTATTGTTTGTGAGAACTTCATTTTATCTCTAGCCTCATGGCACAATGCATCTTACTTTGTCCTACACATCTATATATTTTTAATTTAAGTAAAAATGCAAATAACCCCGTCGCAGGAAACCTGCGTACTCAGCGAATTTGCAAAGGAATTTGAGATTTTGTATTTTCCCCATAAACGTAATAGGAATGAGTATGTAGGTTTGCTGCTATGGGATGTTGTTATAAAATGTTAGTTGTTAGGAAGTGTAATGGTTAGTTAAGGTAAATATCAAATTGTATAAATATTCGGCACTTTTAATTTTCCCCATAAACCCCATAGGGGTGAGTATGTAGGTTTGCCTCCATATGGGTGTTGTAAGAAAAAAATCAGTTAAAACCTACCTAGTGAATGTACATACCAAATTTTATCAAGTTATGTCAATAAGTAAGTGAGATACAAGGTTTAGTTGATTTCCAATAAGATTAACATGGGAAACCTATTTTTGGCTTTTCTCCGTAACCTGTTGAAGCCATGTTAAAATTTCAAAATACTAAATTGTTTGTTTTTTAAGCTCTTTTAAATGGTTTCAGTTAAAATTGTTGAATTTTGAAAATTGAGGTCCAAAAATGCAAAAACCCCATTTTTTACCCCTTTGAAACCCGGGAATTTTTCAGACTTTAAGGCACCGTATCAGTGTTATCATTATTTCAACATACAATGTTATATATGAAATCGATGCCAATTTTAGGGCTACAATTCTTATAAGAAGTAAAAATATCATATCTGTGGTATTAACGCCGTAAATTCTAAAAAACCAAAATAACGTCTCAAAATTTTAACGAAATATAAAATTTAAGTGCACATATGGAACCTTAAAATATTATTTATACCAATAAATATGGTATTTCCTTGTATGGTATCTAATTGTGAACAATATAAACTCTTTTGGGCAAATCTAAGTGGTATGGACTTTATGGAAATCTTATTTTAGTAAACACTTACACTATTATCAACTTTTTCCACCATTTTCCAAAATGGCGGATGTTCCTGTGGTGGGAAAAGTTGGGAATTCTCACCAAATGATCAGGGACATATACCAAACTCATCCCGCTAGGTCTCGTTACCCAGCCAATTTTGTCTAGGTCAAGGCCTTTTTTGCCTAACGGTTCTGGACTAAAATGCAAATGCATACAAAAATTTGTAGTGAAATGGTATCAAGTTATTGCAATAATTTTACCATTAATATTTTGAAGTTATAGTTTTTAAAGTGATTCCAAATCTATTAAAGCTGACATTTAGTGACTTTAAGTAATTTTTTTAGATCTAATTTTCAAATCACTGCAATTTTGGACAGTTTTTGGTTGGACCTAACAGATTAATCGTGTCCCCGATCTCACACTAGATCTACCGACCCAGACAGCCGCCGCCGCCAGTGTATCTACACCAGTAGAGCCCTGCACACAGTGCTCAGTGCCCTGGTGTGTGGGGGGGGGGGGGCGGCGAGGGGAGATTCCAATTGCAGCGACGAATATCCTGTTATCGAGCCCATAAATCCATCATACCTGAAGTGGCCCTGATTAAATGGAGATCTCTAGTTTCTTTGCGACTCCTAAATCAAGCAAACATATCTGAGAGCAATAAATCCGGACGTGATTGGCCGAAGGTTGTGGGGTGCGGCCAGCCGGCAAGCTGCTTCAACGGTAATCTATATCTCTAAGAAGTCTGCACGCCACGGCGGAGGACAATCAGTGAACGGTTAGAATGATAATAAGAGGAAAGGAAAATAATAATGCAATCGAAGGAAAAAGAATTTGATCAAACAATAGATAAGGTACAGCATAGACTTGTTTTAAGCTTTCTCTTTTTGGTAATATCGATGTAATGGTTTTAAAATGATCAGAATATTGAATTCGACACTCAATTGCAGCATTTAATGTTATTGATATTGTAGAATAGACCAACTAATAAAGTACAATATTAGGATTTAGCTCATGGAAATCCTACGACCCCCACAGAATATAATATGCTTTGTCCTGCTATATATTATAACGTCCGGCTCTACTGACCTAAATATTACAGTCCTTGTACTTTAAATACGTTTTTAGTCTTGTCAAGTTAGAGTTGTGATAAAATAAAATATAAACCTCTCCACAGATGTAATGTTCACCATCCTAAACTGTAATTTTACTTGTTTTTAAAATCATATCATAGTGTAAACTCAGGACTGGGAAAACTGCTGATATGTAATAGACAAGCGCTGTTTCACCAGCGGGTAAAATGATGTAAAAAATAGGACCCGATACGTCACTAGCCTGATCAGCTAGGTGCATGTTATTCTTATGGACATCAGATGGATTATGTCACCAGCCTGACTTAAAAGCGGCATTTTCCAACATCAAAGGAAAAAAAACAGCCCTCCTTTGGTTTATATGTTCTCCCCAGTCCTGATGTAAACTAGTGAGGTAGATACCTCAATTAATTCCAAGTGTGTTGCTTCTCTGAATTCTTTAATTTATTTGCACATTTCCGAGCTAGGAGTTTTCTATGAGACTTAACGCTCCTGCTTAAAGGTATATGTCTGATCATAGTTTTTAACAATCAATATTAGTGATATTTTTCATTTTATGAGGGCTACAAAACTTACAAACTCAACATTTTTAATTCCACCAAAATATACAGTAAAACATATGTTATACATATAAAAAAAAATCGGTATGGGTTGAAATACTATATTTTTACTAACATAACCAATACTAGACAAAAACTTTATAAATCATAAAGTTTGTAATACACTTAGTATATTTTGAAAAATCAGTAGATTCGTAGGTTCACTAAATGGTTTTGAAAGGGCCGAAGAAAGATTAAAATTTTAAGATTTGACTCCACAGTAGGTTCCTGGATGTTGATTTTTTGTAAAATGCTTATATGCTTGTATCTGATGTTGACGAAGCCCCAAGACGTTTCATTTGGAATAATAATTTTCATAATGGCGAATTCGCAAATAAAGTTTTCTTGTTGCTCCAAATAAACATAATCCCAATGGAAGTTTCGAGGTAGAGAAATTTCAGTATCAAATTGAAGTATATTGTATGTTGTGAAACAGTGGCTGCTGATTTTCTAATGGCACAACAAATTTGACAATACCCACAATTTTAAGAAGATTAATAATTTTATACCACCAAAACTTTAAGTTTTTGCAGCAAATTTTGATCTACTTAAAATTTCCATACAACTTCAATTTGAGGACTTGCTTTCCAATTTGTAACTTCTCAGATTTCTTGATACTCAAAAATTTGTAGCTCACCATCAATTTGACATCACCAACAATTTTTCAAAGACGGAAGAAATTTAGGTCACACAATGCAATATTTGAGCTAAGAATTTCTAAATGACTTCATGGTAAATTTTGATCCACAAAATACAATTTGAAGAATACAAGGATTTGAAGATTCGTTTTCCAATTTCAATAAATCGATGACACTCATGCATTTTCAACACAGCCACGATTTTCAATAGCTAAAAATTTTCAATGACGTAGCAGATTTAGTGGGTCACTCTTCAACTTGGATGAACTAGATGTCTTCAGTGGGGCTTCATATTTCTGGTTGTTGTTATTCAAATTTATCTTTACAAAATCAATCTGAAGGTTTCCAAATAATTTTTACTTGTAATTTTCATACTTCTGTGAAGTCTTTAACTTTCAATATTCCTAGGCACTCAATGGAAATTTGCCTTCATAAGTAATTTTCCAGGTTCAATTAATTTTGTTTCTTCTTTTTTACTTGTCTTGAAATTCTAGCGCCTTTCTGCTAATTTATAATATGGCCTGTTATAATCAATTTCTTAAAATGTTGAAAGTAAATTTGAATACAAGTATTGTTTTTAATTAGCAGTTCAAATCTTGAATAATCATTAAATTTGGTGAAAAACTAATTTTGTTAACTTCAAAATTTAACTGGCAAAAATATGTTGATGATAACCATGGTTACATGTATAGATTGTTTAAACAAAATACCCCAGTAGTAAAATAATTTTGTGATAGTACACCGTCTTTGGTTATTCAATTGATATCAACAGTAAACTTCCTCTAATCCAGCATCCTATGGTCCGGCACGCTCGATAATCCGGCACGACTTTCAGAAAAATTATTGTATTTACAGAAACAACGATAACAATTGAGTGCTCGAATTTTTTTTGGGATCGGAAGTCGCCGCGGAGCGACACTGTGTCGTACAAAGTGTATTTCGTATTGGCATGCGTGGAGGGGAGATGAGTAGTCTTCGGCCGACATCGGCTAATTCTATAAATCGCTTGCCGGCACGTCTTAAAAATTTTATTCTGCGATCATGGCCTAATCCAAAACACTGATTGTCAGCATACAGTGCTAAGTCCAATGTTCAATGATCCAATGACTCATATTTCAAATAAGAAAAGGGAGAGACGAAAGGTATGGGGTGCAGGGGGAGGGTCTATTTCTATAACTCTGTCTTCGAGTCAGTGGTCGGCGGACAATGAACTTCCTTCCCTGTGCACCTGTTCGCAGAACAGTACTCCAATAATCGGGCGTCTACTGTACTCTTTTATGTTTCATAATCATATACAGTGCTGTACTGTATTTTTCATTACAGTGGGAGTGGAGTGTGTTATTCAATGGTTTTATTCTTTGAAAGGTGTTTTTATAATAAAGTAAGTGTTTTACAGTAATCTTTTGTTTAATTAAATTTTTATTTTTCCTGATATTCATCCTGTAATCCGGCATATTCCATAATCCGGCACACGTCAAGTCCCAGACGTGCCGGATTAGAGGAAGTTTACTGTACTTTAGTTTTTGTAAGCACAAGTTGAATTTTGACTAGTAATAATGTATTTTTTATTTGATTTTTTTATTATTTTGTGTTTTAACATCGAACTATTAAATACCCCCCATCGCAGCAAACCTGCGTACTCATCGAATTTCCAAACGATCTTTAGATATTGTAGTTTCCCCATAAACACCATGGGAATGGGTATGTAGGTTTGCTACCATTGGAGGTTGTTAGAAAATGTTAGTTTTGTTAGGAAATGTAATAGTTACGTTTCAAGGTACTTATCAAACTGTATCAATATTCGGCACTTTTTAATTTTCCCCATAAACCATATGGGTGTTGTAAGCAAATATCAGTTAAACCCTACCTAGTGAATGTACGTTCCAAATATTATCAAGTTATGGTGTT
The DNA here is from genome assembly GCA_030545055.2 of Neoaliturus tenellus. Taxonomy (NCBI): domain Eukaryota; kingdom Metazoa; phylum Arthropoda; class Insecta; order Hemiptera; family Cicadellidae; genus Neoaliturus; species Neoaliturus tenellus. Next base: position 73,388,090 of record CM061534.1, read on the forward strand.
CTTTTAATTTTCCCCATAAACCCCATAGGGGTGAATACTTGGGTTTGCCGTCATATGGGTGTTGTAAGCAAATATCAGTTAAACCCTACCAAGTGAATGTACATACCAAATTTTATCAAGTTATTCCTATAAATGAGCGAGATACAGAGTTTTGTTGATTTCTCATAAGATTAACATGGAAAACCTATTTTAGGCTTTTCTCCGTAACCAGTTAAGCCAAGTTAAAAATTAAAAATACTAAATTGTTTGTTTTTTGAGCTTTTTTAAATGGGTTTAGTAAAAATTGTTGAATTTTGAAATATATGCTCCAAAATGCCAAAAACCTATTTTTGACCCCTTTGAAACCCCATTAAACCCCGTTCCCATAACCCGATCATGCTGGTTCACGAACTCATGAAAATAGACCTGGTCCTACACCTTCATACCAAATTTGGTCAAAATCGGAGGTCCCCTTCAAAATTGATCAGTACCACGGACACAAGTATATATTAAAATTAACGGACGGTGTTTTTGGCTTCTGGGGACCTCAAAATGAAAAAGTAACATGGTCCCGGACTTAAGTCTTAAAATGGCTACTACCGTAATAACGTATTCCCTATAGGGAAATTTGCTAAAACATCTTTGGACAGTTTGTCTGAGATTTCCACTGTACCGATTTACATGCAGTTTGTACCAAATAAAAGCTAAACTTCTCTATATATTAGCAGGTTTTATTTACTTTAATGTTATCTTACTTTCTTAAATTACAAAAACTTACGTTTCCAAACCTTTGCAATAAATTTATTTTTCAAGCTTTCAATCAGCTGATTGTATGTACACGAGGTATCTAAATCTGTCTAAAACAGTGGATGAGCAATCGCTGTTTTATTATAAGGCTAGTACATAAAAACGTAAACAGGTATAATTAATTATTCTTTTAATGAAAAGAAAAAATAATACTGTTTCAAAATATTTAAACTATAAAATTTTATAGTTGGTGGAGTAAAAAATATATAAGTTTTGATTGCAAAAAGTTTAAATAAGAACAACAAAACTACACTACTACAGGCGAAAGTTACTTAATTATGTAAAACAAATGATCAATTCCGATAGAAGCCATGGACCTTGGGCTATATGGATCTTGGGGGGATTCATTAGAAATTATGACTATAATCAGTACACAACAATGAAATAAACTAAATTTAAAATTAAAGGTATTTAAGGGAATAGCAATTTAAAAAGTAGAATTTATACATGTTTCGCACCATCTGCCTAGTGCTCCACTCACAACGGATGGAGCTGAATTAGTCGAGCATCGACGGGCAATGAGTTGTACTGTTTTGATTTCATAATGAAAGAGAGGATGATATGATAACCAACTTCACTGAGCCAACACATAAAAAATACACATACACATTTTACATTTGTACTTTAAATTACCTCCAACACTTTGCATCAACAGCCATAACGTCCAACGGAGTGTAGTGGTTTTGTACAATGTGCAAATGTCTCAGCTTTGCCTCTCCTAAAAGGTAGACCACATCTTCGCCCAAGTTCTGGGGACTGATCTCAAGAACCTAGAATAAGTACTAATTTGTTATATTAGCTAAATGATCATTTATTTACATTTCCCTTATTTAATTTTAAAAACACACTTCCTTTTAGATTGAACCAACCCAAAAGTAAAAACTATGTCATGTCATAGCATAATCTCCAATGGTACTCAATTGTTCCTGAAAATCGTCTGTTAAAAAAACAGTTAAAGGGCTCGAGTGACCGCAACCCCCCGGGCAACCCCGCAATCCACCGGGCTAGACACCCCTGCACACTCTCGTCTGTACATGAATTCAGTTATACAAATCGCTTAACCATCCACATTGTTTGTGTGGACCGTTGTGTTAGAAAACGAAACAACACATAATTTCCTCAAAGCTTGTCACGCTTAAGTTATTATTTAGGATCCCACACATGAACATCATAGATAAACAAAAAATTCACAATACTAATTTGTAAAAAATCATGAAAAATGGCAAAAACGCAACTGCTAAATTGAGGATATATTTAATACCATCATTTACTGACAATGAATAACCTCTATCTATGCCATTTTGACAATTTGACCTCTCGGCGCGGCTCCTCAACAAGAGTGTGATTTGGTAACTCATTGTGCAAGGGTCCTTGTTGCTAAGGTCCTCACCAAACGCTTCGGCGAGGCGTCTTAGCGAGAGTACACTGCTACCAAAAAAATGTTAATTGGCGGCTACTAAGCTCTACCGACCTGCAGGTTCAAGAAGACTCCGACGTGCAGCAGCTGGCACTTGGTCTTGGTGGGGTTGATGAGCCGCAGCCGGCGCAGGGTCTCAGTCTGGTCGCAGCACACTTGGTCCAGTAGGTGCATGGCCTCGTGGTGGTCCAGCATCAGGTCTATCAGCTCCAGGTGGCGCAGCGACCTCAGGTTGCCCATCAGCCGCTTCAGCGCCTCCAGCAGCTTACCTGGACATGTGTGCAGCTCATATCCAGAACACTGTTTGGGGAATCCGATAATGTGATGTTGTCATTTCAAGTTTACAAATTTGGGCCCATTTGTAAGCTTAGTTTCAAGACTCCAAAACCTGTGAGGATCCATATATGCCAAGTAAAACATTAAAGAGAGTTGTAAAAAATGTATCTAATAAAATTTTACATAAACGGTGGTATATTTTAAAATAAACTAATGCATTAACCTAAATAGGTTTAAGGTAATAAAAGTGTTAAAATACCGATCTGTTAGATGATTCTGTGTTAACAAAGGTTTGGGTTTGCTAATACGTCCATTTTCGAGCAATAAAGAACAACAAGTGGATATCTGTGATATCCACAAGTAGTGTGAACTTATTATGTGATTATGTCATAATAACAAGTGTAATTCTAAATCTATACTTATTTAATACGCTAAGGGTTTTTTTGTCTTGAGAACTCCTCCTACAATTTTCAAGTTTTTGGTGTCGTTGGATAGGGCTTGGTCTGTAGTTGTTTCCGCCAAAAATTGATGAGAATCGGACTGAAAATAAAGGCGCTATCCCATATTGAAATCCCAAAATTTCCCATTTAAATAATATTGGAGACTGAATAAAGCATTTGAAACATCTGTTAATAATCAGCTGTAAATACGTGTAGTTATTGGCGATTAAAGATATTCACATTATTGGATTGGTCTGATGTCATTGATTTAGAGCTAAAGTCACATTTGTACTGTATTTAAATAAATTGCTCGATTTCGAGCAACACGTATACTAGTCCTAGATAAAACTGAACTCATCTGATTTAGGTGATTATAAGATAATTTATCAGCACACATGTGTTCCTACTACTACGTTCCATGCTACAAAATCCCAAAGATTAAGTTAGGATGGTAGGTAACATTTATTAAGCTTGTTTTTCCCCTTTTGAGACTAAAAGTTTATTTTAATTTGAATAAATAACTTTAGTTTAATCATGATTAGTGTAGCCATGATTAGCCTACTAGCTAAAATGAATGGCCTAGTTTGGCTATGGTAAAGCTTGGTATACCAAAAGTGAGATCAAAACAATAACAAACTTTTCACAGCTTACCATTAATATTTGGCAATTTGAACTAAAATTTTACAGGGCCCCATAAGGCCCAGTACACAAGAGTGACTTGCAGCTGTGTCAATGCAACATCATTTTGCTTTGGCAATTGAGCAGTCATCATGTACACAAATGGATTAATACACAAAAACAGATGAATTTTTTTACTAGAATCGTTCAAGATTAGGTGGACTATCTTTGATGCTGAACTTCTTTTATCGGTAGCACTATCATGTGTGTATTGTCAATCATGTAATATCTCTTTGTTTATCATCAAAAAATTTTAACAAATATACATTGACAGTTTCTTTGTTTTTGTTTTGACTGAACCTCAACATTAGACAAGTAGAAGCACAGGATTATACTACGAACAAAAGGCGTTCATACTACAAACAAGAAAACAAAACTTCACTATCACAACTTTCTGTACAATTTGATTTTATTGTTTGTTGCTTGGAACTAACAATTGCAAGAAAGAGCCTCACACATTGTTAGGGAAGAGCTCTCACCGACCATTTCATTCCATGACCAAACCAACTGAGACGAAAAGAGCGAGATCATACGGTACCAAAATATGAGGGCTATTCAGAAAGTAAGGAACGTTTCCATCTCATGCCGCGTGTCGCCTACATTAGGGTATAAGAGTGCTCGGGGCCTCAGTGGCTATCCAGCCGTGGCACTAGGAGCATCGTTGCGCCGCCCGTTTTCTTTATATTTAATTTCAAAATGGCCGCTCCTATACAAAATCCCGCTAGTTGCGAAGTACGGTTTTTTGTTGGCAAAAAACTTAAAACCCATAGAGATTTATCGATAAGTGTGCAAGGTGTATGGGAAAAGTGTCATGAATGAAAGTTCTGTGGGTAAGTGGTGTATTCAGTTTAGAAATGGCCGAATCAATGTTCATGATGAGCAGAAGTGTTGACACCCGAGAATTGTGACTGACGAACTGGTCAGTAAAGTTGACAAGAAGATCCGTGAAAACTGCCGCTTCACCATAACGGAGCTTTCATTATCTTTCCCCCAAGTTTCACAGACTTTGCTGTTTGAAATTGTTGCGGATTTTGAACAGGTTGTTATGCATTTTGAATAGCCTATTTAAAGGCGGCAGATTTCTACAAAGAGGGAATTGCAAAGCTTATTCACCTGTACGACGAATGCCTTGATCTCATGGGGGACTATGTAGAATAGTAGTATTTTAGTTGGTCTTCAAACTGTATACAATAAAATTTGTTTCTTTTACTTGGTTTTTTTTTATATTCCAAAACGTTCCTTACTTTCTGAATAGCCCTCGCACGTTTGGATATAAGAAGATGCTTAATCAAATCAAATCAAAATATCCTTTATTCAGTATTTACATAAATCAATGCATTTGAATAGAGTCAATACAAAAGTCATCAGACCATTAATACATTGAAAATATATACAGCAGTATTAAAAGTATACATAAGCTCAGTGGTTCTGCAGTGAAAAACATCTGGAGTCCTCAGGGAAATTCTGATAGGGAGTACAAAGCTTTATTTATCAAGAATTCCTTTAACTTATACATGAATTTGTTGTAATTACTTTCACGTTTGATCTCATTTGGTAACTGAGTAAAAAAAATTTTCCCTGCATAACTTGTTTTTTTAATGTAAAACTCTAAATTGTGTTTTTCTAACATTACTTTATTTCGAGTGTTGTAATGGTGATTTGTTTCAAATAGATAGTCATTGTCATGTTCTTTAACATACTTGATGGATTCAAAAATATACAGACTGTAGACAGTGAGAATTTTGAATTGCACAAACAAATGTTTAACAGTATCAGTACTTTGTAGACCGGCCATGATTCTTATTGCTTTTTTTTGTTTAACGAGAATTTTATCCAGGTTTTGCCTAGATGTAGCCCCATAAATGCTTATTCCATAGTATACATGTGATTGAATTAAAGAATGATATATAGTTTTTAAGGTGTCTAAATCACTCAGCTTTGACATCTGCCATAATGCATAAATTCCTGATGACATTTTACTTACTACGTTTTCAACGTGTTTCTGCCAGGATAGATTTTCATCAATGGTTAGACCTAAAAATTTTGCTTCATTTGTTTTAACTATAATTTCATTATGAATTTTAATTTTGGGATTAAAATTGACTTTGTTTTGCTTAGTAGAGAATGCTATTATGTTTGATTTTTTTGCATTTAATAACAGATTATTTTGATCCAGAAAGAGTTTTATGTTTGCTAAATTTTTGTTGGAATATTCTTCTATGCTTTTACAAGAATTGCCTTTAATGATTAGATTAGTGTCATCCGCATAGAGACACACAGAGCCTGTGTTTATTAACTGAGGCAGACCCCCCCATATAACATAAAAATAACAATGGCCCCAATACAGACCCCTGAGGTACTCCATACTTAACTAATTGAGACTTAGAACTATATTTCCTTAAGTAAAACAATATTTGCCTGCTTCTATATGTTCTATTTCCACATATTGCTGCCTATTGTTCAGGTAGGAGGAAAACCAAGCAGCCTCCTTTCCTTTCACACCCAGTGATTCTAGTTTTTCAATTAAGACAGAGTGGGAGACACTGTCAAAGGCTCTGGAAAGATCAAGGAAAATGCCTATAACTTTTTCTTTCTCATCGATCGAGTCAATTATATTTTTAACAAATTCAACCCCCGCCGTGATGGTTGATCTTCCAGGCCTAAATCCATGCTGCTCCTTATCTAATAAATTGTTTAATTCCAAGTATTTCAAAAGTTGATTATATACAATTTTTTCAAAAATTTTAGAAAAAACGGGGAGTAAAGAAATTGGTCGGTAACAAGAAACATCTTTTACATCTCCTTTCTTGAAAATAGGAATTACTTTTGAAATTTTTAGTTGATTTGGGAAAATTCCAGAAACAAAAGATGAATTTACAAGTTGAGCCAATGGTTTAAGAATGTACGTGCTTATTTGTTTAATCAAAGCCATAGGGATATCATCAATCCCAGAGGAATACTTGTTCTCCAAAGACGTTATAATTTTCTGTACATCTTGTTCATTTACTGGTGTGAAAACAAAATTTAAGGCTGTTACTGTGATAGGAACAAATGGTTTAAAATGGGTGATATTTGGAATAATGAGGTTGTCAACTGCATTTATAAAAAAATTATTGAAGGTTTCACTAACTGCTAATGGGTCAACTATAGCTCTACCCCCATAGTTAAGATCAATATTTGCCTTTGGTTTGATATTGTTTCCTGTTTTTGCCTTAATAATAGACCAAGTGGTTTTAACTTTATTTGAAGATTTTTTTATTTTGTCTTGAATTTGATTTTTTTCAGTACTTATTAAATTGTTGTTGAGAAGTTTCTTTTTACTAATAATTTTGTTTTTTATTACTTGATTTTTTGTTACTCTAAATGCTTTTTCTAGCTCAATTATTTCCTCTTTTAATATTTTCAGTTCGTCTGTAACCCACTTTTTTTCTTTACATGATTGATCAAAATTTAGTTTTTTCGGAAAGCATAAATCAAAGTAGTGCTTAAATATGGTATGAAATATCTCATACTTATTTTCTACTGGTGCTTGGTAAACCTCCATCCAGCTTTCGCATGAAATATACATTTTAAATAAATCTATATTGTCTGGACTAAGTATTCTCATTTCTTTTTTATTTTGTTTTTATGTGTACAATTCACGTCAAGAATATTCAGAATTTGCCCATCATGATCTGAAATTTTTGTTATAATTCCCCTTGCAACCATTTTATGTGATTTAATATTTGTAATAAAATTGTCAATGGCAGATACTGAGGTACTTGTAACCCTTGTTGGAAAATCAACTTTATAAAACATATTGTACATTTTCAAAATGTTTTTAAATTTCTCATAAATATTATCCTTTTTTAAGACATTAATGTTTATGTCACCAGTCAAAATTACATTGTCATACTTGTTACAAAGTTTTTCTATGAGAATTTCTAGTTTGTCTAGAAATGCATGAATGTAGCAGTAATTAGGAGTACGATATAGACCAACTAAAATAAATTTAAAACCTTGTATGATAAATTCATTCATGCAAAACTCAAACTCCTTTTCAGTTGCTATCTCTGTCACAACAGGTAAAGTAACCAATTTTTTTTTATGTTGTTTAAGGCAAATATTAAAACTCCACCACCTGTGGTATTTTGTCTTAAAAAGTGAGATCTCATATTGTATCCCTCTATATGCAAATATTTTAATTTAGATTCATTTAAATTAACTTCACTAAGCACAAATATATCCGGTTTTATTGAGGTTAATGCCAATTTCAAATTGTTTAAGCTAGTTGAAATTCCCTGAACATTTTGGTGAAAAATTTTTAATTTATTATAGGAGTCACATTTTGTTTGTAATTTGAAAGTAGTAAATGAGCCCCCATCCGTTGTGTCAGAGATATTATTTCTATATTCTAAGACATTTCGGTTTTCTCTGCATGAGGAACTAAAAAAACACTGTTGCAAGTTTGATCATACATAGACATTTCACTTGAGGGTGTATTTACCCCCCCACTCGCACTATTACTCTGCTTTTTATCACCACTTTCTGGAAGCTTCACCACTTCACTAAACTGCAGATACCCTGGAACCACTGGTGGGGTAGCAATGCTCATGGAGGTTGGACTACAGCTCTTTTGTTGAGGTGTTGATTTTTCACGAGTCTGGGCTTGGTCTGGTGCTTCGTAACAGGATGAAGAATCAGATTTCTCACTTCCGGTACTTGACATTGTAACAAGAAAATTTGGTCCAGGATTATTGAGAGTTAGCATGCTTCTTTTTATTTCTGACTTTAGGTGTGTTTCTAACTGAACTTTAAATTTATTGTGATCCAGTCCACCCCTCAAAATTCTTTTTGATTGCTGGTCATACGTTACAATTTTAACAGTAGCCTTAGTCTCACTTTGGAATTTCACTATGTTAGTGACAAAATGTTTTATGTCCACCCTGTCTCTAATACAACCCATAGGGGAGCAGAAGAGTTGAGTAAAATTCCTGTTTTTAAAATCGGTAATAAACTGATGAAAAGCTTTGTCATAATGAGTTATTTCTGGTTTTGCATAGTAGTTAAGCTTCGTAATAAGACTATACACTCCAGCACCACTGTTCAATTTCTGGTACGCCAAATGACTTGAGACGCAGTCCCATACTGTTGGCCTACCAAACTCATGCCTAAATTTTACAGCAACTCCCGCTGTCATTTGTCTTTCCTTACCAAAATCCCCCGATATGCAGTGCGCAAAAGCCACTTTATTATCGTTACGGTGATCCTTTAGGATTTTTGTCATATCTTGATCAACTATCATTATAAATTTATCAGTCGTATCAGGTGCTTCAATGGGGCCGGAACAGAATTTTATGTTGGTAACCTATACATACATAGTGGTAATACTATACATAGTGTGTGAAATGAACTTTTTCCCTCTTCGGTTAATGTGGTACCCCTGTCGAGTGTGATAAAATTTTTCTAACAAATGCAAATCCAAGAGATGTGTATTTAGGTTATTGTAGGCCAATTGTCTAATCTTGTTATTTACTTCAGAGATAGTTTTATGTTGCTCTTGATCGTTGTGTAAGTCGTAGCGATACGGTATAGTGGCTAAGACTAGGTTTGTATTTTTAAATTTCACAACTTGACTCTCTAATGCATTAATAATTGATCCAGAAATACTCTTGAGATCCATGGGAGTTTGGTGAAAATTAATGTTATTTGAGCCTCCTATTAGAAATACCCAATCAGATTCTTTATAAGATTCCAAACAAGAACTATTTACAGCTGTGTTTTTTTTACAATTGAAAAAAATCACAATATTTTCAATTGTAGCTCCTGGCATAATCTGGCCAAAGACTTCATAAGTTCCATCAAGTCTGTTGGATAGTGAGCCTACCAGATCTCGTCCCTGGCTATCAGCCAGTATTGTTATTCTGTGTCGTACTTTTGAAGCAGTGTGTTTAGTATGGTTCTTAGTTAGAGTCTTAGGTCTATTTTTATGTTGATTATTTGAGTGGGATTTTGAGGTAGTTGTTTCTTTTTCAAACAGGTTGGTTTGAGGTGTCTGACAGTTCAGTATTTCAAATTTATTGCTTGTTGATATTTTAGTTGGAGAAGGGGTTTTGACCCTATTCACTACCTGTGTTGTAGGTTGTTTTCCCCCTTTCAGAGGAATTGTAATCCAAGGGTCTTCTTTTGTAATTGGAGAACATTGTGCATGATTATCTAGAGTTTTAGATGGAGTATCGGTACATGTTTCAGGGGTTTGGCAAGTTTTTTCATGATTTTGAGCTGGTATTAAGACAGACTTTGAAGTTAATTTGTCAGATTTGTTTAGCATGAGATCCATTAATAGTTCATTGCCCATAACAAAGCAATTACTCAAAACATAAGCCAGATGTGACCTCTTACGCACGAGCTCCGATTCACTAAGCTGGACGTTTCTGAGAAACTCTAGGTTAATGGAACCCCTAGTTACCATGTCATATACCACAGCCTCAATCATCCAGCAGACAAAAACACCACAATCATAGGAATTTGATTGTTGCGGTCCATGTAGTTCAACAAAATCTGAATCCAATGTGTCTTTTTCCAGAAAAGCAGAAATTTTTCTAGCTACTTTTCTAGCAGATGTCAAATTGTAATTTTTGCTTGAATCAAAATAATAGTATTTACTTTGACTTTTGTCATACACCAGAAGACTCCAATGTGTTCCATCTGTGTTACTGTTCATAGTAGTTATTTGTTCAGAATCATTAATAACCATAATTAACACGTTTTTATTTTTAATGCCATAGGGTTAAAGCAAATAGAAAAAATCCTCACAATTCTTTACACCAGTGACAACTAGAGGATTTAATATGATACAGTTTTTGTCCTTTAAGAATTTTTCATCCAAGAGCTGTAGATAAGGTTGTAGGGTGTAATCTGATAGCCAATTTCTGCCAAGTAACTCTTCACGGATTTTTTGTTGCATTGGAACTACATCCTTATCAAACGACTTCATACCGTTTTTCAAGCTTGTATTACAACTAATAATAATATCGCCCACATCTGAAACAGAACCTGGTCCAGAACTTGTTTCCCCCAGATTTGTACTGGAATCAATGCTAGAAGTATCAGAATTTGAACTTTCAAATAAACTGCAAGTACATTTTTGGATGTACTTAAAAAATTAAAATTTTTAATCATTTTAATAGCCCTAGGAAAACTTACCTCCAGTCCCATACAGCCGTCGGTCCCTCTGATAGTGCTCCTCTCGAGGATTCATATTGCAAGGGAAAGTGTACTTCAGAGTGTGTATTAGCGAACCAACCCCCTTGAAGAGCAAATTAAAATTACTTTTAATTCAATTCAAAAATTGTATTAAGACATACAAAACAATTTGAGTACAAAAATTCCCAAATTAATAATTTACCATAGGTGACATGGTAAATAGCCATGTTTAGCCATTCTTAAAACTATTAGGCCTGTAAATCACCTGTTAGGAAATTCCATTTCATCCCGTTTTTAAGACAATGAATTATTAAATCCTATACATATTATTAAATCCTAGTTGAAACTCATGAAGTCATGAATCACTTTTAAATTTGTGAGGCTAAGTTTACAAGTTGATTTTATTAATTAATATACTAGGCCAATGGCGGATCCAGGACCGAATTACAAGGGGGGGAGGGGAGAGGGGGGGCGGTTTCCATGAGAGAGCAATAGCAACTCAAAACATTGGTGTTTGTTTCTGGGGGGGGGGGGGGGGAGTAGGTGCAATGACCTTGAACGTCACACGTAAACAGGTGTTTACGATGAAACGTTGAAAAAACAGGTGAGGAAGCGAAACGTCATGGTCTGGAGTCCACTGTCAACTTATTTTGAGAATTCTCTGTTTTTATTCCCACGAATATTAACGTAAATTAAAATCTTAGGCTCTTTATCTTAAGTAAAAACATAAAATTATGTCTAAAACTTGTTTTTATTAAATTTTTTGTGAAACCCAGTCTAGTTTTTAATAGTAAAAACTGATTAAAGGACGTATTTTGAAATGGAAAGTATGAATTATTCAGTTATATTTATATAAAATTTATTTATAAAAAGAGTTAACAAACTGTTAAGATGTAAGCATAATGTATTTGCGAAACGGTAAACTGCTTTTTCACAACTAAATAAAAAAATCTTGCTTGGTTACTTTCTGTTTTTTTCTTATAGACGACATAAGAGATTACTAAGTCGTTACCGATCTTCCAATCATACTTACTAATCAATGTGCTGTCACTGTCACATTTATTTGTAAAGAGGGAACTACAGGGTGTTCCATAAGTAAAGTGCCAAACTCCGGGAATAGGTTCTATGGGTAAAAATAAAGATAAAATCAAGAATAATTTTTTTCCAAAAATTCTTCGTATACCAGATATCCCAGATATCGTATCCGCCATTTAGTATTTTTTACAAAATAATTGTTATCTTCAACATTTATTCACCGATCTTTATAAAACTCGGTAAGTAGGGCCTATGTTTAAATAAAAGAGACCTGTAGAAAAACTCAACGTGGTCCGATTAGAAATTTCAAAATGGCGAACGTTTTAAACTTTTAATTTAAAATGGCTGGAAAACAGAAAAAGTTTAAAACGTCCGCTATGTTGAAATTTTTAATTGGAAAATGTTGAATTTTTTTTCTACAGTAGGTCTCTTTTATTTAAACATACTCGCCGAGTTTTATAAAGATCGGTGAAAAATGTTGAAAATAACAATTATTTTGTAAGAAATACCAAATGGCGTATATCTGGTATACGTAGCGTTTTTTGAAAAAAAAAAAAATTCTTGGTTTTCTCTTTATTTTGACCCCTACAACCTTTTCCTGGAGTTTGGCACTTTACTTATGGGACACCCTGTATAGTTGAACTAGTTCGACGAAACAGCTATATTGTTACCCTATATACAAAATCAATGCTACAACCTATATTGGGCACTGCATTGGCTATTTATAGGATCTTTTTTGCATTGTTTGCGATAGTACCAGGGCCGTATTTCTAAATAGGCTGAAAAGGCTGGAGCCTATAGCGGCAAAATTTTAAGGGCGGCACTTTGGCAATTTATAAAAAAATTAAATATTTTTACTCATTTTATAACAGAAACTTCTTTAAGCCCATCATTCTGATTGGAAGTGTAGTTATTTGAGGAAACGGAAATGCGTTTATTCTTTTCATACGAATTTACCCTACATAATTTTGTAGCACATTCTTCATGTAGTGTAATGTAACGACACTCGCAGTTTGTATAGGCCCAGAAAGAGGGAACTACACTTAGTGCTCCCAGCGTTTACATTCGCAACTAGTGATTTCCTTTTAAAAAAATTTTAATGAATTCATGAATGGATTGGCCACCAAATAGAGCAAACGTATGGTATTGATTTATAAAATAAACTCCCTCATAATTCGTCATGACTGTTGGCAATTCTTTACTTTTGTCAAGTGGTGAATCGTATTTGCTATAATTAAAGTCCTATTATTTATTTTTTCGTAAGTTTTAAGTTTACTCACACAGAAAGTTGCAGACCTACGAAAATTTATCAATTGTTTAAATTGAACAAAATTCTCTTTAATTCCAATTTCAGTTTAGTTTAAAGTCTTCTGAACTATGTTTTGTAGCTTGTAACAAAACCAACATTATCATTGGGCTGACAGTTGCGTCTACATTGCCTTGCCTGTCGACTGTTGTAGCTACTCCTGTAAAGTTACTTTCTGATAATTTGTGTTATGATTCCTGGTTTAAATAATTATTCAATTAAAGAATACACAGATGTTATGTCATAAATGTTTTTGGTACTTGACATAGTTTTTGGTATATTGAGTCATAGATGTAATCTGTTGCCGTGGTGTATTTTTAGGGAGTATGCTCCTATGAGTGACAATGAAAACTATGTATGTGTCTGTCCCTAAGTAGTGGGAGGGGGCAGCAGAAAATGGATAGCCTACAGACGGCAAAATCCTAAATCCGGCCCTGGATAGAACAGAGATGCTAAACCAGAATTTTCGACCTCGGCGAACGTCCCTATCACCGTAAAAAAAACTTATAAAAATCGCCATAATTTTGCATTTTTTACGTTAGGCTAATTTTGTTCCTGAAGAAACAGTTTTTCATGGAAATCACCCATTATCATTTTAAAAGTACATCAAGTTTTTTACAATTTAAGACCAAAATTTAACCACGGGAATGGCTGAAACAGCCGAGGTTAGCTTTGAAGCTTCGGGCTCGCCAACATTGCGTAGCTGATCGACATTCTCGACGGTTCGGCTTCGCATGGTATAGGCCTACATCTCATGCAGCCTTTGAATGATTGCAACGCACATAGATTGCACAAAACCTTTATACTTGAACCTTTATAAATTAATAAAACTTAAATAAATTAATAAATTAATGCATGCCTTAAAAATGCATTTAAAAATTGTTTATATATTAATATTGAAATACAATGTCTATAATATTTTTAAAGTTTCATGGAAAGATATAAAATTGGCTTGAAAAATTTCCATACAGGGGGGGGGCGATCGCCCCTTCCGCCCCTCCCTGGATCCGCAAAATGTACTAGGCCTAATATATATATATATATATATATCGTAAGGCATTAATAGCCAACCACCAACTTCAGAAAAATATAATACATTCTCTGAGGTGATTAGCACGTGCGTCAAAAAATTTAAAAACTAAACTAAAAACATAAAGTTATGATCTCTCTTTACAAAGCTAAATCCAGGGCGCTAAGCCATTGCAGCCCAGCTTCACTTGCACAATGCAGCCCAATCAATCCTTTGGGGAAAGCACTCAAAGGGCACTCTTGTACCTAATGTAGTAAAACAAATTGACTCTGTAAACAAATTCAAGAGAGATCTAAAACTTTTCCTCATTCAAAATAGTTTCTACAGCTTAGATGAGTTCTTCAGATTTAAATCGAAATAGCTTACTTAGCCATGCTACTACCTTGAATTTCCATGGTATGTTACCATACTGCCTGATTTTTCCTCCCCTGGCCTAATTCCTAGAAAATGGCATAGGCTTCTCTTTTAGGAAGCCCTTTGACGCTCCCAAAACTCTGCCGAGTCAACGGGAAAGAAGCAAAGTATCAAGTAAGTAAGTATCTCATTGACTATGTGAGTCATAGTCTGCAACTCCGCTCCACAGCGGCATGACTGGTCTTCTGTCATTCCCCATTTGTATTTCCAATAATTACATCTTCCCACACCAGTGCGGAATCGATTGTGAACGGTCCACTGCTTCCGAGGAAGATCCATACCTCGGAATGGATACCTCCATACCACATATTGACTAGGCCTAATCAATTTTATCCAAAAAAATTCCTATACCCGGAACCAAATCTAACCTTTTTATTGAAAAATAATAAATGTCCTCCTAATTTTGGTTTTGGAGACAAGTTTACCAAGGGCCCTGTAATGTTGTCGTATTGACTGATGTCCATGTTGTATCTCTAACTCTCATGATAGAGCAACAACTTATTGTAAAGCTCTTTTTTTGCCAAACAAAATTTTATAAACCTTAACCTTACAGTACTACGAATTTGTTATTTTTATTTATTATTAGCCAATTATATTTTTGCTTGTGTTTGACCCCTGTGGCTTGTTGCTTCTATGTCTGGGCCTATATATTGGGAATATTGGGAAATCCGACTATGATTGCTACCTTAACAGTTACATGATCCTTGCCCTGGTGCTCCGCATAGTAAGACAGCATGTTCATAAACTCGTATAAGTTGTAAAAGTTGATCATCGGAGAGAATACCAAGACTCGAATGTGCATTCCAATGCTGCTGAGGCACTGCTGTGTCCGCATATGGTCCAAGATGTACTGAAACAGTTACGGTAACACATTAATATTTTAAGTTAACTTATCCTTATACTTTTATTTCACTTTTCTCCTAGATTTATTACAGTGAATATCAAATATGAATGGCATATTTTACATTCATTTTCAAGGAAGCAAACATACTTACTCTTTCTTACTTTGAATTACCTTATTATTTAGACTGAAAATTTACACTAGTTTAGACCTATAAAATAATGTAGAGGTTACACACATAAAATGGGGTCTGTCTACATTCCACTCCGACAGGTGATTCACAAAGGCAGGCTCTTAGATTTTTGGCAGGGAACTCAATCCTCCCTATTGATCTTAGCAGTTGAAATTTTAGGTTCCGGTTACATAGTTCATAGGGTTTAAGTCTCGTCTGTTTTAAGTAGCCTATGTTTTAAATAAATAATAAGTGCCATAAAAAATATATGATTTGCATTATTTATATTGAGTACAGATATTGTATCAAGGAACATCCAACAAAGTCAAGCCAAACCCAAACAATGGCTATTTCTCTGTCACAAAGCCAAGATCACATATACACATAGCTATTTTAACTCCTAATCCAAAGAACAATGGTTTGTTTTATTTGTAAACTGGACTCATATCAGTCTTTTTTAATTATTGTTGTCACAAAATAAACAAAAAATACCCCGTCGCAGCATACCTGCGTACTCAGCGAATTTCCAATGGAATTTCAGATTATTTACTTTCCCCATAAAAACACCATAAGATCGAGTATGTAGGTTTTTTGCCATTGGGTGTTGTTAGAAAATCTAAGTTAATCAATAATTGGTGAATGTAAACACAAAATTGTATCAAACTCTGGCAATTTTTTATTTTCCCCATAAACCCCATGGGGGTGAGTATGTAGGTTTGCCGCCATATGGGTTTTGTAAGCAAGTATAAGTTAAACCTTATATAGATAATGTACATACCAAATTTGATTAAGTTATGTCAATAAATAAGCAAGATATAGGGTTTTCTTGATTTCCCATAAGAATAACATGGAAAACACATTTTTGGATTTGCCCCGTAACCAGTTATGCTATGATAAAAATTCAAAATACCAAATTGTTTGTTTTTTTAAGCTCTTTTAAATGGTTTCAGTTAAAATTGATGAATTTAAAAAATTATGGTCCAAAAATGCAAAAACCCCATTTTTGACCCCTTTGAAACCCCATAAAACCCCGTTCCCATAACCCGACAATGCTGGTTCGCGAACTCATGAAAATAGACCTGGTCTTACACCTCCATACCAAATTTCATCAAAATCGGAGGTCCCCTTCAAAAGTTATCAGTACCACGGACACATAGATATATAGATATATAGATAGATAGATATATAGATAGATATATATATATATACATATATATGAAAATGAACGAATGGTGTTTTTGGCTTCTGGGGACCTCAAAATGAAAAAGTAAAGTGGTCCTAGGCTTAGGTCTTACCATGGCTACTACCGTAATAGCGTATTCCCTATAGGGAAATTCGCTAAAACAAATTATTTCATTAAAAAAACTTACTTTACTATTCATCATCATTTAGCCTGTAGCAGACAACTCTGCCTCGGGTTGAAAAAATTAGTCATAGTATTAAATTAGCCAACAGGCTACCAGAAATAAATTTTTAAACAAAATAACAAAAATTTGGAGGGAGTAAAATTTAGGACTGGGGAAAACTGTGGTAATGTAATAGACATGGGGTGTCTCATTGGCTGGTAAAAAATATGTTTAAAATTATAGCCTACCCAATCTGTCACTAGCTTGATAACAAACGAAAAAAACTGTTGGCGTTACTCTTAAGGACATCAGAAGGATTACGTCACCGGCAAGAATGAGAAGCGGCATTCTGGCCAAAAAAAAAAAAAAAAAAAAATGAAACAGCCCTTCTTTATTTTTTTTTCTCTGTAGTCCTGGTAAGATTGGGCCTAAGTTCTAAAATTAGAGGCCTTGGCTATAAAATTGGGTTTACCCTTTAACTTAGTAAAAACCTTTGGAGTGTTAGTTTGTTTATACAATCCCCAAATTTAACCTACCTATGAATTCGCTAAATCGAGGTGTACTGTTTTCAAGCCTAAACGTACTGATTGATATTGCATGCTTCCTGGTTAACACCATGATCTAACTCCATCGTGCTAACACCTGGTGTTGGCAGCCTTGATTGGCATTGAATTCTCGATAAAACTGCAGCAAAGCAAAACTTAGGCCTATTACTTACAGTAGGATACAAAGAAATAACTGAATATGATGTGGCAGACTGCTGATCTAGACTTTCACAAAACTGGATGAATTGCCATACTATCATTTCAATCATTAAGTTACGGTACACATTGTTACCAAATGAAGAATACAAAAACAGTTATTAATTCCATGCAGTTTTCGAATGAAATTGTTTTATTTGGACCTGTTGTAATTTTTAAAAGACCTTTTAAAACCCTCCGAGCGTTAATCGTCGATTTTTCGGCCCAGCTTTTCGGCCTCTGAGCGTTTGAGTCGATTTTTTGACTTTTCAAACAAGTGACGTAACTTTATAGTGAATGACAGAAATGGACCCGTGAACGATACCGCTGTTGCCGGGAGATTCTAAGCTATCCAAAAACACCCATTTCAAATGGCTGAACGTGATTGGTTGTTTGTAATATGCAATGAAACATCTGGGAAAAAACTGTTACCATCTGCTAACTTTGTAAACACCAAAATACATATTTTACCAATCGTTTTAAGGTTATGAACGATTAAAAGTGTTACTAATACCTTTAATTTACATTATTGGAACAAATTAATACGTTTTATCGAGTTTATAATCATAAATATGAGTAGGAATTAGTGTAATATTCTTAGCTTGATTTTACATGTGTTCTTATGGGATTAGGGTAAGGTACCGAAGGACATATTTGGTTTTATTCAACATACATTTTTTTTCAAATACTTCTAGCCTATATAAATTATATATTTTCTTGAACTGCATAAAATTCTAAACAAAATGTATACCTTGGAATTTTAATTAGGCCTATGTGTAACTTATACAAAATTATTTTAGGGGAAAGCAAAGTTATATACACATTTTTTTTTTTTTTTGTAATTTTATAATTTTTAACCTTTAGCCTAATTTTTGTAACTAATAAGTAAAAATAAAATTTGTTGTATTGTTAGGTAGTCCATTTTATCTACTTTCATATAATATAAAATCATACATTTATAGTGCTATTTCATAAAATATATTTTTTACTAATTTTTATTTGAAAGTATGCAAAACCTTCAAAAAATGCGTAACGCTCCTGGGGTGCTATATTGAACGCTCGGAGGGTTAATGCTTTAGTAACTCTTTCTTAGGTAGAGCTATTTAAAACGAGGTTTGGACGTTCTCCATCAAAAAAAATGCCATGGGCATAGATAACTTAAACACAATATTAAATATAAATAAAACAAATATCACTAACCTGCCACCCAGAGTAGTAATTGAACTTGCGCCGAGTAAGCGTGGTATCTCGAAAAATAAATGTGGCCCAGGCCTGAGGCAGGTAGAAACCTCTGTTCCATGAGGAGCATGTTAGAGAAGCGTAGTATTTTTGTTCAGCATTGAGGTATGAGAATACTCTCTCAAGCACCAGGTCTGGTAGTTCACACCAACGATCTTCTTCGATAGGAGGTAATTTGGGCTTCTCTGCAAAAATACAATAAAAATGCTTGATTGCTTATTAAAACAGTTCAATGAAAGCTACAAAAAAATATTCAAAGCGCGGTGAAATTAAGTTTTTTACAATTGTGTAACATTAAGCCTATGATTAAGAGTATTTTATTTTTTAATTCATACCTTTTTTTGAACATCTAGGTGACTGGTTCAGAAATTTGCCCTTCGGTATCAACTTGTTCAACAATTGTATTTTGTTTACAACATTTACAAAAAACACAGTTCTTAAACATCAATTTTATGAAATCATTCAAAACCGAGTTAGGCAGGCTATTATTATTCTAGATGTCTTGGGTAAGTTTACTATTAGGCCTAAACAGTGTCCCTTTGGTTAGGCCTAACAATTATTACGAGTACCATTATTTTGCAGTTTCTGTTTTTTTTATGTTATTTATCAGATTCATTGTAAATCGTAAAAAAAGTTAACTTCTAAATAAATTCACTGTTGAAAAGAGATTCAACTTCACATAAACTCAAAAATGCCTCAACCCGGCGACTTCAATCAAACAAGCAACAACCACAGCCAAACCAAACAAACATATCTGTCGTCTGCTAAATAGATAACAGGTGGGTTTTCAGATTAGCCAACATTCAAGCTTAAATTACTATAAAATTAATAAAGAGTCTGTTATGAATACTATCATAAATTATAAATGGTTAAATGCTTTATTTCATTGATATTCTAAGCATTATTTACAATCCATTAAAAAATATCATTCATGGCCACCTTTGGCATTGCTCCAATGATATTTGTAATCTGACATTACAGCTTCATGCATATAAGTCAGTCCATTATTCAAGCATTTAAAATTGGATTACAAATCAATTAGAGGAACACGTAAATTTTACTCACAACACATACGTTAGTTACTGTAGTTTAACTATGAAGTATATATAAGAGAAATAAATCTACCTTGCTATAACAAATTAAAAATAAAATACCTTTCGCCACAGCAGACCGTGCGTACTCAGCGAATTTCCAAATTAGTAATATCAATTTTGACAGGATTAACCTGTAAACAAAATTTCATCACGTGCTCATAAATAGAGAACTATAAATCTATTCTCCTTCTCCTTATAATAAATATAGGGAAAGAGTATGCAGGTATGCTGCCATAGAGAACACTAAAAGTAGGTTTTTAGCATACAAAAATTATTTCTACCATATGAAGCCGTATACTAAGTTTCATCAATATGTGTGTATAAATAAAGGAGTTCGCCTATTCTCCATATGATTAACATGGGAAAAGAGTACGCAGGTTTGCTGCCATGATAAGTACAAAAACCAAGATTTTTACCATTATTAATAATAGAGTATTTAAACTTCATACAGTACTCAATTTTATAGTCAGTAGAATAAAAATATTTACGTTTTGATTGTTAACTTGTTTTAAGTAACACAATTATGTAAAGAAGCTTATTAATTGGAAGATAATGGCAATTTTAAAAGTACATTTTATAGGTATTAACACCATCTGCTTAGCGTTCCACTCACCAGGACTGGAGCTGTAGCCTATCCGTCGAGTATTGACTGGCAACGACTCGTATTACTGTATTATAATTTTAAAAGGAGGCGATTTTAAATTTCGTATCTCCTTAAGTTTATTTTATCGCTTTGCATGAGATTCTAAGCAATACCGTACATGCAGATAAATTTTAATAATTTTTGCACCATGCTTGATAAAAACATCCGTTTAATACATATAGGGTATGGCGCCTTCCAACAATAAATAGCTGCTTTCAGTTATGAAGTAGACTCTAGACTTACTTAACTTTACCATTCAACTTTTATTTTCATTAAAAGGTATCACACGTCTATAAGAACCTGTTGTACATGTACCATATTTTTTCTCTCAGTTACGTAAAAATTATTATAGTTGGCAGTTTTTAAGTGTTTACAACGCAACCGCATACAAATCTACTGAAAGAGAGTAATAAAAACATGCAAAACAAAATTTACACTTTGTTAGCACGTTATCTATCAAAAGCCATGCAACAAACTTCTCAGAACCGAACAAAAAAATGCATTTAAGAATCTAATCTAAAAATTAAGGAAATCACAAAGTTAAATGAATAAAAATGGTTATACACTCTTGATTGGTTATATAAACATATAAAAAATTACTGATTTTAATTTTTCGCACTGGCGGCTTCTTCTTCTGCCTGTCCATCGCCGTGTCCAGCACACCGACTGACCGGCCGGGGATGGCGCGCCGCGCTTTGGACATCTGCCAGTTGTTGATGGAAATTGCCGTACCGAGAATCAAAGTGTCGTGCTTCCTGGAAAATATGGCAAAAATTCACAATATATTTGTAAAAATTAATTGATTAATGATAAACCCGTCTTCATACGAATGAAAAAAAATTTTTCGAACAAGTAAAACGTCAAGAAGACCACTATCGAAAGATTATTAACAGAGTGATATCTTATGAAAACAAAACTGTTTAATTTATATATTTATTTTAGTATAATTGTTTCACTTTGAGAATTTAAACAATTCAGGGTGTCCGGGCTAGACGTATCAAGAAACAATTAGCCTATCTCCTGCTATATAAAATTATTATTTTAATTTTAAAACAACTATGCAACTATATGTTCATATGTAACTGTGTTATGTTCTAAGTATTTCTCCCACCTGAAGACGAGATCAGATTCCAGATCCCGAAACGTCGCGAATTTGTAATTTACTAATCAGTGATGGAAAACTCACCATCACCAACAATGAACTTTTTAACAAAGAAGTATGCCAACATTTCATAAATACAATCAAAATTGTTTATACAACGTTTAACAGTCATATTTCAAATACAATGCCTAAAACTACAATATTTAAGGAGAATGCAATATTTCCATGTGACCAAGCTATATCGTTTCTGGCCATAACAACTACTCACCCACGAATTTAATATCACCATGAATTTTTGCATGAGGGTTTATCAAAGACAATGTCTACCAGGTAACAGTACAGATTTTTAATGGAACTAAGGCACAGGAGTTGGGAGGATAGCGCCAAAAATGCTCACAAAACGCATGGCAGGAGATTGATTACCGATTTGACCTCATGGGAGTCACTTATGGTGGTCTGATTTACAACTAAATAAGATATAGATCTTGGTTGTATTTATGAAATGACGGCATGGTTATTTTACAATTTAAAATGCATTTGTATTCCGCTCGAGATAGTTTTTGAAGATACCTCTAGCTCTGACACCCTGCATTATTTATCAATTACAAGTCTCTTATAAGAATTATAACTGATACTAATACACCTGATGGCATTGGCAGAGTGAGGGTTGGTGCAGGGCAAGGATAATACTCTGTAGTTACTTACCGTACCTCCAAGTGCGGTGCGGGAGGATCAAGACGAACGCCGTAATTCCTCGGTAGTCCACGACATCAGTGGTGCCAATCGCAATGCTTGTTGCTGGCGCCGACTCAAGTCTTAAATACTTCATCTTGGCCGGCTCCCACTCATGTAGACATGGTCACGTTTGCCCCCGTCAGGCCTATAAAACAGCGTTTTCTTGATGGTAAATAAACTGAATAAGGTGAACGTTGATTTCAACTTTTGTTCCAATTTTAATGCCAGTAAGTCCTGTGTGTATGACTAGTTTGGATTTGGATTGCGTTGTTAAATTGGCGATTAATCAAAACACATTGTTTTACTGTTTTAAGATTAGTCAAATGGGATTAGTTATAGGGTTCAATAGCATTTTAGTGGTGGTCCACGGTTTAAGATTTCAACACACAATTATGATGGTAGAAAAATTCCCCTCGAAACTTTATTATTTCCTATGAATTCAAGAATTATACAACTTTATAGACCTATCCTTGATTTAAAATATCTGGACTTTTCTAACGGGTTTCTCTAACAATTCCTCTAGAATAATGTATCGATTGGTAACCGAAATATGTCAATTTACGAGGACAATATACCGGAATTTTCTATAAATAAATATAAATTATATGAACCCTAACACTGAATGCAAAACCTGCATTGACAAAGTATCGTAAAAAAATTAAATAATACTTAAATTGTTCATCTTTGTTCAAAAAATATTTATTTAATCTCTTTTAAACAAAGCATTATAAATTGTTCAACTTAAAATACACACGAATTAACTAAAGCATTTTTTTCAATTATAGTGTGTTACAACGATGATTGAAAGAATTTTAAGAATAGTCGTATATGGGACTAAATTTTTAATTATTATAGCATGAAAAATAAGATGAATTTTTGGATAAAATTGTGAATTTTAGAACGAGTCATAAAATCATGAATACTGCATAAAACAACTTACTAAACACGTTTTAATTTACATCACAAAAATTAGAAATTTGCATTACAGAGAAATTTAATAAAAGCGCTTTGTTTTACCTCATTGCTCATATTCAGGAAACATTCTACATAGCTTCTGTTATGTATGCGCAGTAAGTATTGACGATTTTAGGTCCAGAAGTACGGTAAACTATTTCTAATGTACCACCACAAGAAAAAATATTTTAGTTTACTGAGGTGAACTCGGCAGCCAGCGCAATAGAACGCCAGCTGTTATGAACGATCGCAACAATATCAGAGGGGCCCAGAGTAACCATTTTAACGGTCTGGCACTTGAAATTTCTGGTGTGCAGAGGAGCTAGATACTTGTCCGTGTTGGGAATAGTCCTGCCTTTGGTGGACACGCTCTGCCAAAATATTATGGAGGATGGGATTGTTTATCACAGTTGGTCCGGGCCATCCTTCTAGAAAAGAAAACCGATCTGGACCGCCAAGAGGTCCAGATTCTCACACACCAGGCTGACCAACTATGTGAGTAAATGCATTTTTCCTGCCTCACCATGAACAAAGCGCCAGATAACTGCAAAGCAACGTTATTTGGATTCAGAATGAGTTATTTTACCAATTTATCTAGATAATCAAACATGTATGATTTTCTTTTTTTTGTAGTAATGCAGATAATAAACACGAAGAACAGACCTGACCGTCACAGAGCTGATATTCCAGCGTCTGCACGATCTCGCTACAGCCGGATTGTTTTGGCCTGTCAGGCGCCGGCGAGCGAGCTGCGATGGAAGCCAGCTGCTAGAGATGGCACCGGCCAACGTTCAACATCAACAATGGGCTACGTCAAGTCGCGTCCATATGTGCATTTATATTTGGACCAGCTGACTCCGTAGGTGCCCGGCTCGTTTAAATATAGCACACTTAATTGCTAAATTTAGCTATCAAGTTGCTTCCTAGTCGTATTAAATGGTTGTCCCTCATATCAGTTATTTTCCCTACTCGTTAAAACAAAAATAAAAAATGTTCACTTTTCATTTAACTTATCACTGTCTGAGTTGAAGCTAATTCTAGATAAATTGATTGTTACAAAAAAGAGAATGTAACTCTACTCCAAGTGGTGTATTTGAAATCATAACAACAAACGAAGTAAAAAAAAGAACAAATTAGTAGTTAGTCGACTGTAATTTATTTTACATAATGTGATCTGTCGGTACATATACATGGAAAATATGAAGGTTGTACATTTTTTTTTTTTTTTTTAAATTCCAGAGACTACACAAAATATTGGGATACGTTCTAAGCTATGAAAACATAGGTCTATGGGTAAAAGTGGTCAGTTATTGAATTACAACTTGCATTTTCAAAACAATGTATTTTACATGCAATTCAATTTATTAAGATAATTTAAATCCAGAGCACTAGGCGGGGGTCTATAATGGAAACCTTTTTAGCTTTAAGAAAGGTAATGGTTAGGTTTGACTCGCCTAAAAAAGTAACACATTCCACCTAAGTTTTAAATCAATTTTTACTCGGAAGGCTTGCATATCAAACAAGTTTCAGAGCTGGATTGTAAAAATGATTGATGTTTTGACTCCTTACCACACGTATTTATGTATTTGAGCACCATTTTTAGCTGATCTCTTTAACTTATTTGTTATTTGTTAACTCCTGTTAAAATCACTATATATTTAAAATTGGACGGGTCTCAAAATATTTTCCACACATAATGGCTGTAAATATTCATGCTTGCAAGATTTAATACACGAATATAATCTTAATTACTTTTTGTCCAACTAAGAAATAAAGAGATAACTTTTTTTAAATAAAAATCTCTGCCTTAATTATATAACCGAAATATACAGCATATTATTACAAACAACTTTAAAAAATTAAAATGAAAAACTAATGCCTTGAATTAAATGAGCCATAAAAGCAGTGCCATTCAAAAATGCAGGCAATCAAACTTTTTATCAAATTAATATGGACAAAATTGTAATATTCAAAGACTTACAACGTATTCGACCCTTACAAGTTGGCTTGTTGCATACTGCTCAGAATAATGAAGAAATTTAGAATGATTTCGTAATGCTAATTATGCTTAAACCAAACTTCCTTTAGGGCACGTTAATTATCGGAAGTAGTAAAGTTATTCTTGGCAATCACTCAACCTCAAAGGGTTCAATATATCTAATTGTTTTTATTTAAAAAAAATTCAATTTTAATGAACATTTTTATTTTTGAAAAGTATTTTAAATCACCTATGTAATATGTATCGAAATTTGTTTGACTTTTTACAGTTGTTAAGAAGGAAGAGAGCTATGAACTAGGATCCCCGCTATATGAATCAATAATAGGGCCTATGTAATGTAATAAAGATTAATTGTAGGCAGGAGACTGCGGAATCTACGGCAAAAAAATCCTTAAAATGTAACGTAAAAATCGTTATTAAGTTGACGTTAACAGAGAACTTCTAGAAAAGTCCAGAATTTATATTAGAATAATTTTATGTAGCTTTTTATTACAGAAACGTCAGTTAAAACTTTTAATATAAAAGGTGCAAAAAAAATTTGTAACATGGCTATTGCTATAGAACAATATATCCGTGGAATATTCAAGATCGCATTGACAATATGTTGTAAGTATGACAGGTCTCTCGTCTGGGGCAAGGTGCGGACAAAAACGCCTGTCAAGCAACCACGGGCTAAGCGCGTCAGTCGCACCGACGCCGGCGATCGGAGTTTCAATGGGCATTGGAAAATGAGTAACTTCAATTTGAGCTACATTAGTAGGGGGACTTGGCCGAAGTAAGGGTGGAGCGGCAAAGAGCGGCAACCCCCCCCCCCGAGACCCCCCCCCCGAGACCTCCCCCCCCCGAGGACCCCCCCCCCGAATTAGTAGAGGTATTTGACTTTTTTTTTTAATTAATTCATTTTTGTTTATTTCCGTTTATTTCATTTATTTTCGTTTATTCCATTTTTCAATTTACATAATTTGCTTCCCGCCTAAACACTACCCACGCCATCAACGTTAGTTACATAACCGTCCGCATGTCCTTGAAACCCGCGCGCTTTTTACAAAATGTCGTTCGACTCATACACTGTAAGTAAGCGATTCACTCAGTCTTACACAGTCACTCGTGCGGTACAGACATGAGCGCGTCCGGATTAATTGACGAATACTTGAATGCATTCATGGCCGACATCAACGCCGCGGACGACAACGCTACACTCGAGCAGATACCAGTTCCACCATCACCGAGGCCTAAGAAGAGGATAAGACCTACGCCTAAGCCTAAAGTGGAAGAAACAGCAAAACCAGGATGGGTTCCAAAACCTTCAGATGACTGCCCCATCGTGTCATGGCTTGAAAATGGACAATTTTACGCGGTACAAAATCCATCAAACAGCGGACCAGTGCTATTAAAAATGGAAATGTATGATGGTTCGGATATGGTGTACAGATGCGGATTATTTATAGACAAGAATAGTGAATTATACGAGAGCGTCAACCAAGTAGTGGACAAGTCAGAGAATATGTGGATTAATAAAGCTACGGGAGTACCGAAGATTAGCGGCTTGACACAAACAGTAACACGATACAGTAAGACAATAGAGAAACCGAAAAAGCCAATGATAAAACCGAAAAAGCAAGATGCGCGTAGAAGACCCACCAAGAAAACATTGTAGGAACAACGTCTAGACACTGTGGAGTGCGACCTCGCCGAACACCTGCGCTCATAAAAAATCCATGATGGTCGCCACCCTTCTCAGAATTCATCGACCACCTGCACAAACAAAAGAAGCGGAACGACCCTTCTCAGATTACATCGACCACCTGCATCCGGCCACCTGCACAAACAAAAGATTGGACACCTGCGGGACGATCCTTCTCAGATTTCATCGACCACCTGCACAAACAAAAGAAGATTTATGATGTCTAGACATTGTGGAATGTGCCAAACACCTGCGGGACGACCCTTCTCACGTTTCATCGACCACCTGCGCACATAAAAATTCCAAGATGGCGTCGCAGGCAACAAAAACCGAACGAACGGACCGACCGAGCATCATTCTTCGCCTGGAGACCACTTCGACTAGTCGCATCATCCTCATACTCTCATCATTACCATGTCGAGCATCAGCAGCAGCATGACTTCAGAGTCCGCACCTGGTGTAACGATGGACCTCATTGAACACCTGCAAGTCCAGCTCTCCGGCCTACACCCGCCTGTCTGATCTGCGAGAGGAGTGCAGCTATGCGATCAGCGGGATGGAGCGTGTGACCACTCCATTCGGCGAGACAGTCGTCGTCATTCTCGAGGGTCAAGTCGGCGATGATTTCTTCCTACGAGTCTACCTGCCCAGGCGTTTCAACCAAGTCCTGAGCGATCACGACATCGAGCGGTACAACAGCGGCTTCGGAGATCGCCTACGTCTGGTGAAGCGCAGTCCACTTCCAGGCAGTAAATTCACACCGTTGGAATTTTTGTAAAGCAAGAAAAAGAAGACTCAAGATTTAATTAACCTTTATAAATTTTGATAGCTTTCGTAAGCAATAAATAATCCATGTACATTACAGCATAAACTAATGTCTTTTATTTTAAGATGAAACCCCAAACCTTTATATTAAGAAAAGTGTATGGTATTTAGTTTTAGTGTCAGTAGCAGTCATGAGCTTGAAGTGGCAGCATCCATTCTCAGCCATTGTGGCGGGTCCATCGGGCAGTGGTAAATCACATTTTGTGTCCAAGTTTATTGAACACATAAATGAAATGTGTGATGTAAAATTTGCCAAAATCAACTGGCATTATGGTAGTGGTGGAGGAGGAGGTGATGTAAGTAATTCCAAAATAAACCACATTGAGGGCTTACCAGACTTGAGTGATTATGATGGTAAGGAACCAATACTGGTTATAATTGACGATATGATGCGTGAGGCAGATGATAGAGTGGTGGATCTATTCACGAAGGGTTGTCATCACCGTAACATCAGTGTGTTTTTCATTACTCAAAATCTTTTTCATCAGGGTCGTGGGCAGAGAGACATCTCACTAAATGCTCACTACATTATATTTTTTAAAAATCCCAGAGACAGAGTACAAATCAGATATTTAGCCAGGCAGATATATCCAGACAGCCCAAAGTTCATAGAGGAAGCCTACAGTGACGCCACAAAACAGGCACACGGTTATCTACTTTTGGACTTGAAACAGTCGACATCTGAGGACATGAGAGTACGCACTTGCATATTCCCCGAGGATCGTGTAAACTACGTGTACTTACCAAAGAAAAAATAAAAGTAAGTCAGTTGCAATCATGTCGTGCTTGAAGAAGGACGCACCGCTGCTCAGAGCGCTGATACATGCAACACCCAAGGAACGCAAGGCACTGTTAAAGGTTTGTGACAAGAGTCGCATTCGTTCAGTCTGCGAGTGCGCCTACAACGTGCTACGTGGGAACGTACCTCTATCGAGTAAGACTAAAAGTCAGTTGAGCAAACATAAAGTGACTCTGAGACGCTTAGTAAGACAAGGACAGTGTTGGGGACAGAAACGAAAGTATCTAGTGCAGAAAGGTGGCGGAGTTTTTATTCCATTACTATTGAGCACAGTGTTACAGGCAGCAGTCAGTAGTGCATTGGGAAAGTGAAATGGATGTCCAGACGAAGCCATTTTATTTGACTTTACTTAGCGGTACGGGTCCCTCAATACATTATTATCCGAAAAATACTACACATGATTTTACTATACAACTACCGAATTACATTTGCTTGGACGGTAGAGATTGGGAAGTAGCGCTCGTAGAAGCGCATTATCCATGTACGCTCGCAACAGTAGACTCCGATGCTCTACTAAAAATATTTGGTTACAAAAAGGAAGAAGTCAAGAAGTCTGCAGGAAAAGAAGGCAAACCATTCAGCAAAAAAGAAGTATGGATCGTCGACGTTAAACCAAATCCCGGACACTACACTTCAGCCGAAGATTTGTTGAAACACATCAACGGGTTGAAAACTGTAAAGAAAACTGGAAGTGTATTCGATATTGACGAAGCAAAGCGTCTTAAAGTGACGTTCGGAACAAATACATTGGGAACTACCGAAGGAGTGGCCGGTTCCCCAAAAATCGGACTTCAGTTAGGAATAGTACGGGGAGACGAATTGGTAAATGCACCAGGTTTACAAACGAGTACTAGACCGATTAATTTAAGTCTTGGTTTACCATCACATATGCTCGTGTACTGCGATCTGATTGAAGAACAAATATTAAGCGATGCCCGTACACCGTTATTGAGGATTATCAATATATCCCACACGATAGATGATTATGGGACGTACAAGGCAGCACTCATCAATGATCCGCACTACGTACCGGTGAGAAAGAAGACATTCGAAAGTGTGAGAATTTATGTGAAGGACATCTTAAAGCGAGATCTCTCATTCCGTCACGGAGCGTTGACCGTTAAACTACACTTCCGACCGGCCGCTGCTGCACATCAATAATGGAGCACGCAAAGAAGATGGCTATCGTCCCGCAAGAGCTTATTGAGCGTTTACAGTCTACATCATCGGAGAAGTCATCAAACAATTTGTCCACTACGGAAGGACTGGATGTGGAGATGCAGAAAATAATGAATAACAAGAGTATAGACGATAGTGAAAAATGGAAACTGTACAATCAGGCGTTGCAACGTTTCTTACACTTTGCCTCTAATAATCGACAGTCGATTAATATTCCAATCGTGGATGCTACATTCGGTGATGATGCCCAACACCCGACACGGGGTGCAGCGGAAGGGCCAGTCGATGAGATTGTCGAAATGTTCTCAAAGACATACAGGAGTGACGCCCGCAATCTGTTACGGTTTATGAAAAAACCCGATAGTCGAATCAGTTGGGATATCAACTACTCGGTGTTTATCGATGGTCGAAAACTACCGAATGCGAATATAGTTGATATTTTGAATAACATAGTGAGAGTTCGAATGACCGAACGTATACCGCCAGGATGGATGGAAGTGATGACCGCTTTGAAAGAAATGAATGTACCTCTAGAATTTATAAATAATACCAGAGCGTTACGGGAATTGAATGACACATTCAAATCATCATTGCGGATGACCAGTTCACCGAGTGCACCATCACCACGCAGAACACCGATGCGAGAGCGGCTACGTTCGTGGGCAATAGTGAAACGAGGAGCTAAGGAGCGACGCGGTGAGACATCATTACAGAGAACATTACGTGAGGTCGATGATTATCTAGCGAAAACACCGATTGAAGAAGCGGCGACTGGCGGCTATGCTACGTCAACTCCCGCAAACAGGGATGAATACCAGTGGGACAGGGAGCCGCTGGGCTTTTTAGACAGGTGGGAACCGTATCCGGCCAAGTGAGCATGGACCGGCTCTATTACAACCCCGGCGAGCCCGGTGCGTTCGGCGGTGTCACACCGCTAGTGCGAGCTGCACGCAAGAGAGATATTTCAAAGTCGAAAGTAATCGAATGGCTACAATCACAGGATACTTATACATTACACAAACCGGCTCGTAAACGCTTCCCACGCAACCAGTACTCTGTTTTTGGCCCGTATGAACTGTGGCAAGCGGACTTGAATGATATGCGAGGATTGAGTAAATACGACGATCTAGTCAATTACCTGCTGACCGTGATAGATGTGTTCAGTAAACGTCTGTACGTGAGAGCGTTGAAGAGAAAGGAAGGTGCAGAAGTGGCAGTGGCATTCGAAGAAATATTCAAAGAAGCGACTAAAACTCCGCGTTGCCTCCAGTCTGACAAAGGAACAGAGTTTACCGGCGCCAAGACCAGACAGTTATTCAAAAAGTACGGAATAAAATATGTGACTACGCAGAATCCCGATGTTAAAGCAGCAGTAGTGGAACGCGTGAATCGTACATTAAAGTCTCGCATGTGGCGTTACCTGACTTACAAAAACACTTACCGATATATCGATGTACTGAACAAACTGGTGAAAGCATACAACGCCAGTGAACACAAGAGTCTCGGTGGCGGATTGCGCCCCATCGATGTGAAAAATGATCGGACGATAGCACAAGTGCTACAACGCATGTACAGTAAAATTCCACGCCGTGTTAAGCCTAAACTCAAGATTGGTGACACAGTGCGCATAGCAAAGGAGAAGGGCACGTTCGCCAAAGGCTACGAGACCAATTGGAGTAACGAAGTGTTTACTATTCGTAAAGTGAACACTCTGATGCCGCTGCCCATGTACACGTTGGCGGACCTCAAAGGTGAAGTTTTGACTGGTCAGTTTTACGAACACGAATTACAGAAAGTAATCTATCGGAGTGATCAACTATTCAAGATTGACAAAATACTGGACACTCGTGGCAGAGGCACCAGTAAGCGTTATTACGTCAAGTGGCGAGGTTACGGAGACGAGTTTAACTCTTGGGTGAGAGCGCAAGACTTACAAAATGTCTAACTCGCAATTCTTCCTGACGCTACCCAGCAACAGTTCTATGGAATATTTCCCCAACAATAAGGTGTCAAACTACACTACGCATCTTTCGAAACAGATACGATTGGAAGGTGCATGGGAGATGGCTCTGGTGGAATCTCACTATCCATGTTCATTTCCATTAGTGGGCAAAAACGAGATTATAATAATCGAACAGGATACTATTCTTTCCGCCATAGGTATGGAAGAGCCAGACAAGTACACGTTTACTCTGGACATGGGTTACTACAAGAATATAACCGAACTGCTGAATATGATTAATGATGCAAAGGACCTCATCGATTACGTGGAGTTCACTTATGACAAAGATGCGGACAGAGTGGAAATAAAAATACTGAAAGAAGATGTGGTTGCGATACATTTAGACTATAAACTAGCTTTACAGTTGGGATTCGATCCGCAACAGAAGGACATTGTGAAAAACAATAAAGCGTCATGGCCACCGAATCTATCAATGGGGCTTCCAGCTAACATGTACGTGTACTGCGATCTGATTGAGCCGCAGTTGATCGGAGACGCTTCTGCCCCGCTATTGAAGATCATCAACATTGACAGAGGTGACTACGTGCACGGGGCGAATAAGACTGTACTCTACACCAGCCCGCATTACGTACCGATCACCAAAGGAGCATTCGAGACTGTGGAAATCGACCTCAGGGATCACACGGGCCAAAACCTGTCATTCCTGTTCGGGACGTCGTACGTGAAGCTGCATTTCAGAAGAGCTCTGCATAATTAACTGTAATAATGACTTCGAACGATCCGTACATGGCGTACTACTATCGCCAGCATTCGCAGACGGGCGGATCGATAGACAAAGTGTTTCGCGGTGCTGCCTATCAGAGAGGACATGGAGTCGGCAGCTTCTTGGGCGGAATGTTTCGCACCGTATCTCCGATAATCAAGAGCGGAGTTGCGGCATTGGGCAGAGAAGCGTTAAAGTCCGGAATGGGTTTTCTAGGTGATGTGACTCTCCGCACGAAACATCCCAGAGATGCGGCAGAGGAGCGCATGAAAGAGTTTACCGGCTCGTTGAAACGCACGGCCGATGACAAGATTGAACGAGTTCTCCGTGGTGGCGGCAAACGCATCCGTCTGGCATCCAAAAAGCGCGAATCGCGTAAGAGTGGCGCGAAACGCGCAACGCGCAAGACTTCCGCGAAGCGCGCTATGTCTGGCGGCAGGAAGCAGTCGAGTGGCCGTGGCACACAGCGTGTCACACCTCAGTCTCTGGCTAAACTCCTTAGAGGAAGGACGTCATCATCGCCGTCCAAGAAGAGAAAAGCAGCAGTTAAGAATAAAAGGAAAGTGACAAAGGCAATAAGAGATATTTTTAATTAATCATGTCGTTCATACATCAAAGATCATGCGAATGCGTCAAGACGGAGCTGGACTTGTTTTCACTACCGCCCACACAGACGAGTATCGAAAATGGAAAATGGATCCAATACAAACCGATATCCACACTGACGGACGACTCACCGATAGAGTTTGTAGTGCCCGGCAATGGCGAAGAGTACACCGATCTTTCGCAAACAATGCTGGAAGTCACAGCATCGATAATCAAGGCGGACGGATCGGCGATCGCTGCGGATGATGCAACAAAAGCTGGTCCGATAAATAACTGGCTACACTCGTTGTTCAGTCAAGTGGACATGTGCATGAATCAAAAATTGGTTACACCACAAAACAACACTTACGCCTATCGAGCGTACATCGAAACAGTATTGAACTACGGATTCGATGCCAGGAAATCACATCTATCGTCCGTGCTGTGGAACGCCGATGATTCAGGCCATATGGAAAACACCGAAGACGATAATGATGGATTGGAAAAGAGACGTAAGCTAACGAAAGGAGGACGAGAAATCGATATGGTCGGTCATCTGCATTTGGACATGTGTAATCAGAATAAATATCTTTTGAATGGAGTCGAGCTACGATTCAAGTTAAACAGATCGAAAGATGCATTCTCCATAATGGTACACGAAGGCGACTACAAAGTGCATATCGTCGATGCGAACCTGTGGATTAGAAGATGCAAAGTCAGCCCGACCGTACTGTTGGCGCACAACAAGATACTACAATCCGGTACCGCTAAATATCCAATCACACGAGTGGACGTGAAATCATTCACGCTCGCTTCCGGCATAAGGAGCAAGACTCTGGACAACGTATTTCTGGGACAAGTTCCGAAGCGCGTGATTGTCGGTATGGTAACCAATGCCGCATTCAACGGTGATGTCAAAAAGAATCCGTACAATTTCAAGAATTTCGATTTGAACTACTTCTCACTGTACGTGGACGGTGAACAGGTGCCGGCCAAACCACTCCAACCCAAGTTCTCTCCTGCTGCTAGTGCAAAGTTCATTATGGCGTACAACACAATATTCAACGGCACGGGAATCCATTTCTCAGACGCTGGAAACGTGATTAGCAGAGAAGATTTCGAAAACGGATACTGCCTTCTAGTGTTTGATCTGACACCCGACCTGTCTGCCAGCGATACCGGCCACTGGAATCTCGTACGCAACGGCAGCGTGCGCATGGAGCTGGGATTCGGCACCGCGCTAACCGAGACTGTCAACTGTTTGGTGTACGCAGAGTTTGACAACGTAATTGAAATCGATCGACACCGCAACGTGATGGTCGACTTTGGTGGTTAGTCTCTCATCAACACTCGTACGAGATGGATCGCTTACGCAGAGTACGTTGCAGGAATTTGGCTGCTCCCATCATTATTGATTTCCAGAGTTTCAAAGACAACATCAATGATTACATAATGAAGGAAGTCTGCGTTATGGAAGTGGACAGCGGAATACTACTGATGCATCACATCGCCAAACCGCCATTCAACAGGGACGAACTGACCATCGACAAACATCGAGAATCACACTGGCTATCGAAACACTATCACGGATTAAAGTGGGATCAAGGGGACATTAGCTACAACGACTTGGAACAAAAGCTAAGAAAGATAATCGCCAAACGACACACCGTCTATGTCAAAGGATCGGAAAAGAAGAGTTTTATATACAGACATTTAGTTATTGATCACTGCACTACCAACGTTATCGACTTGGACGATATCGGATGCGGTTCACTGGCGACAATCAACAATCTACTATCGAAATCCATGCTGCGATGTCGCCATCACAGATCACCGAACCATCGATGCTCACTCTCCAATTGCATCGCATTGCACGGATGGTTATTTTTGACTAACAATATTGACGATGAATTGGAATCTACAGATGAAACAAGTTCGTATTTCTGCTCTTGCTTTCACACGTCTACGAGCACTACAACGAGTACTACCACCGCAACTGTTGGCATCGACACCGTAGAATGAATACCAATCAGATTGAGAAATATCTATCGACTCTGCCAGTGCACAATCATGGGGTCTACGCCACCGACCGACTACCGCATCGCATCTCCCCGTCTACAGCAATCGTTGTGAATACCGATCCACACAATGAAGCCGGTACGCACTGGGTTGCATTCTACCTGGACCGAAAGAGTGATGTCATTGAATTCTTCGACAGTTACGGACAACCCCCGCATCTGTACTTCTACCAAGGATTCCTGAGACGTAACGCTCGTCGTTACCTGTACAACGAGTATCGCCTACAAGATGATGACAGCACAGTCTGCGGTCACTACTGTCTGACTTACCTGTACTACCGAACTCACCATGATATGAGGATGATGGACTTCGTGCAGCTCTTCGACGACACCTCCACCGCTCACAATGATGCGATGATCAGAAAACTATTCACCAGATTGTATAAACACTTGTAGCAATGTTTGCTTTTTTCTTTGTAAAAATCTTTTATTTTTCTTTGTATTGTAAAGTAAAAATCTTTTTCATTTATCTTGTAATGATATTTTTTTTTCTTGTAATAAAAATGAGTACTCAACAAACACCAATCTTTTCATTTCCTTTTAGTATGTAAGTTTTCATTTTTGAATAGGCTCAATATTTTAAAGTGCATTTAGAAAAATCAGATAGTTTAATCTTTGAACAGACTCGACATTTATAATTTACTTTCAAAGACCAGAGGGTCTAGTAACTCAATATTTCAAAAGAGTCTGATAATTTACTCATTGCACATATTTGACATAATAGTTCAAAGTGAAAAGAGTCTATTAGTTTAACCTTTATACAGACTCGACATTACATTTTTACTTTCAAAGACCAGAGAGTCCAGTAACTTTATATTTCAAAAGAGTCTGATAGTTTAAGTATTTGTACACATCTGTGCAGACTCGTCATTTATATTTTACTTTCAAAGTGAAAAGAGTTTGATATCTTAGTATTTTTAAAAAGCAAAGAGTCTGACAGTGAATGATCTTATTACTAAGTGTAAAACTGGAAAATGAAAACAAGTATGTCAATACAAATGACTAGATTTATTGAATCATTCTTAAACCTAACATCGAGTGTTCTGAAATTATTCGACATAATAGAAACTTTATACAATATTTGAAAATGAACTTGATACAATATTTTAAAAGATCAATACAAAAGGGTAGATTTATTGAAACAATCTTAAAACTTTCCTTGAGTGTATTAAAAGAAATGATTCAACAGAACATTAATTTACAAGAATGAAGTTTATACATTATTTACAAAAGAATAGAAATTTATATAATACACAACAAGGATAAAACATTTATAAAATAATCAACAAATGAATTTGATTCGTTTATAAACTTTACATACAATCAACAACAAGAAAAATTTACACACAAAAATAAATAAAAGTTCATATCACAGTCCACAACAGTCCATAAACAGTCCATATCACAGTCCATCACACGAATACACTCCCGAGATCCGAACAGAGCCTACCCGATCACACTCATGCGACTTAAATTATACTGTCTAGTCGTCTACGTCCATCGGCGCTGGTAGAGCTGGAGGTAACGGTGGCGCCCTGGGGGGAATAGCATAGTGCCCCCACGGAAGCGTGTTTATTCCGTCCTCTGGCATTACGTAACGTTTATCATCATATGGTGCCAGGGACCGCTTCCTTACCACAACGGTGTATATTATGTGGTGTTTGCTTTGGAACCTCTGGTTGTCCGAACTTTTGATAGTCTTGTTGTATAAACAATCTAGGTAATCTTGTACGGACAGTTCCTTTGCAACTACGGCGCGGTTGACGCCCTTTGCCCGCTTTATCGGCGGAGGCGCACCACAGTCGTCGTCATCTCCGTTACCAACAGCACACGTAAAGCCTCCGGATACCATACAATATAATTTTGCCATCAAGCCGACGAATAACCTAATAACTCTCCCACCGACTTCGTCCTTGAATTTCCCCAAAACCCTAGCGTTGCGCCCGTCGTAGCACATGTGGTTCTGGGGATAGTTGCTGGTGTCGAAGTCGTCCAGGTGCGTCATCATGTCGCGGTAGACGTCTAGGGTACGGATGGCGTAGACGATACCATCTGTGTCCATGTAGGCCATCTTTATATTCTCGATGCCGTACCTTTCTACCATATCGTAGTGAAAACCGTACATCCACCGTTTACTGTGGTCCAGAATGCACATTCCCGCATAGACTGGCTTGTTGAGTACAACTCGTACTTTCGCCATATTTAGTAGTGCCAAGTTCTCATCGTACCAAATTCGATCGTTGAAATTTGCCTTGGCCACGTACTTCGTGTATGTCTTGCGGGATGTGGCGATCTTCATGTTTTGGTGTTTTCTCACATTCTGGAGACTCATACCGTAGACAGCATTGACCATCAATTTAAACATTTCTACTTCAAATTTATTGTTGGCCTGCCGTCTCAGTTCGGTATTCAGCATCACGTACGGTTTTAACCACGGCGACTGTTTAAAACGCATAACCCGGTGAACACGGCGAACACGCAGTCCATTCTCGATCGCTTGTTGTAAGTAACGATAGTGGATCACGTATTCATCCTTGTCCGTGAGAGTAGCCATTAGTTTGCTGGATTGTCCTGCTCCGCTATTAATGATGTCTTCTGATGAGTAGGGCAGCTGGTAAGCCGGCGACTTTCGTACTTCCGGACAGAACGGGAGGTCGCGGTGTTTGTCGTGGAGCGCCTGGTCTCTTGGGTACTCCAGGTCGACTTCCAAAACATATCCATACTCGCCGTCTGCCGGTATGTCCGTGATGTTCAAGTCGGCGATTTCCTGCTGCGAAAGCCACTCGAAATCTTTGTAGGGAAGTGGTTCTGACATGGCCCATCCGTAGAGGTTATTTGCATCATAATACATTAAAAATGTATCGTTGTCGTGTTCTACGACACCTCCACTTGTCGATGCGCCCTGGCCGTCTCGGTTGCCGCCATCTTCAGCTCTTGTGTATTTGTTGTTGGCGACAACGTGCCTAGTGACGCATTGGGTCAGTCCACCTCGGATGCCCTTCTCAAAGAACAAGTACATATCGACATCTCGCAAGGTATCGAGCACCACTCCAGTCTTGAGTAGCATTACGTCCCACGCGTATGAAGGCAGAGTAAGATAATGCGCAGGATCCAAGTTGTAATGCGTCATGCACATTTCTCTGAATCCCTCGAAGACGTCGGCGAGTAGCAGAACATCGGTCATCAGATATATTTCTGCGTACTGCCCGAGGGATGTGCAACTGAACTTATCCCATACGCGTTGGGCGTGTGCGTAGTCCTCGTCGGTGACATTTTCTCCGAAGACATCTTTAGGTGGCAGGTGATCATCATTAAGTACCTCCATGGACGTGACGTACTCGTAGGGGAAGATTCCCTTCCTTCGAAGCAAATCAAAGTCTTCTTGATCTTGGTGCCGGGCGCGCGTAAGGTGCATTTTGTTGGCCGGCAGAATAGACGCCAATGTGCCTAATGCCTTAGACATGAGGCGGTACGAATCAACGAATTGTAACTTAATACTATTCCGCCGGCCCGCGCCCGGATATTTGAATCGCTTCGAGAAAGTTATGTACTTCTCCTCGGTGTTGGCGAGTACCTCAACGTCTCCTTTGTCCACGCCTAACTCACGCACGATGAAGTGGGCGTCGTAGTTTGACAAGTTATGGAAATACATATTGACGGTCTCCTGCTCCCTGTAGCGGAGGTTGCACGAACGATGAGCAGCTCCTCTGTAGTTGTACGGAGGCGAGTGTTGGTGATCCCTAACTTTCATCTTATCTTCACCATCGTTAGGGCCGAATTCCCGTTTACAGATGTGACAGACAGTGGCACGTCGGAATTGAAGTTCTTCCTGCTCTGTCAACTGAGGTGGGTCTCCGGGCATGCGCTGGCCGTAAAGGATGTCGCCAATCTTCCGTACGTCATCCCGTACAGCGTTGATAAAATGCTGCGCAGCATCCTCGCCTCTGTACATCCGCAGCTTGGAGAAGGTGTTGGAATCCTGATCATCGTCGTCGCAGTCTCCCTCGTCGGCTGTTCTCAGGTCGTCGCGAATGTAATAGGCATAAGCGTACGGTCTGTGGACATTCCTAACGTTGTTGGGCGTACCACCCATGCGCTGTTGACCAGTCATTCTGTTAGTTGCAGGGTCCCAAGCAGGCGGTCGAACAGTTGGTGTGGGATGAATAGGCCTATCAGCCTCAAAGGGTACGAGCATACTCTCAAAGTCGGCATAGATCGTGAATCGACTCCTCTTAGTACGCTCGGGCCGATTGAACATGATGTGCTCTTCTTCCGCAACATCGGTTCTCAATGGTGCGTTTTTGTAGCAGTAACGCCTGTGTTCCTCTAACCGCTGCTCTCCTGTGAGACCCAGTTTGTTAGGTCGGTTGTCAAAATGCGCGAAACATCTCCTACAAATGTACAAACGATGTCCACGACGTGTTATTTGGCTACCAACTAGCCTCTCGAAGTCAGCGATGTACGCATAGTGGGTGGTCCGTTCATCAGTTAGGAATAGCAGATCGAAGTGGTTCGGTAGCTCTCGTTCCACAACGCGAAGCGGGAAGACATAGTGTTCTTGTCTATCTTGCTGCCTCTTCTGTTTCTTCTTGTCCAGACCGTACACATTTATGCTTATGCCAGGGTTGTTGCGTTCAAACGAGCGGATTTTGTCTAATCTAACCGGAAACTCCAGTCCATCAAAATTTAGATTTGAACGTGCCCTGACCTCTGCTGTGAAATAATTTGTAGTGAGTTGATTACTAGGAGCATTTTGAATGAATTTACTTAGCATAGCATATTCAAAGCAACGTTCATCCGCATCGTTATACACATTTACCACGGCATGCTTCACGGCGATGTCGCGAGGAAGGGGGATGAAGGAGCTACCTCTGATAGGGCAGTAAACATTAACTCTCACCTCCATATCTAAAACCCTAACAAAGCTCCACCCCGAGCCCTTCATCTCGCATGTCTCCTTCTCCAACAAGATTTTGTTAATGAAGTCTTGACAAATATTATCAACATCACTTGTGTGGAAGATATCGACATTCTTTGTCTTGAAGGCACGCCTACAAGACTCGCCGTGAATGTTAACAAATTCGCATTCGACCCAGAGATTAGACTTGATGGCATGAGTGTGAACTAGAATCTGTCGCATGAGTGTGGTTACCTGTGTCCTTAGCGGCAAACTCCTGCAGGGTAACTGT
Source organism: Neoaliturus tenellus (assembly GCA_030545055.2). Lineage (NCBI taxonomy): Eukaryota > Metazoa > Arthropoda > Insecta > Hemiptera > Cicadellidae > Neoaliturus > Neoaliturus tenellus. The sequence goes on from CM061534.1 coordinate 73,428,587, forward strand.
CTCGTCTGCGGGTTCAGTCAAGCGGTAGGTTTTGAGCCGCCCGCGGAACGCCGTCTCTACCTCGGTGAACCCCACAGGATCTAAGCCGTCAGGGATCACAGGCGCCTCTTCGACGTCTTCGTTTGAAGTTGCCACGGATGACGGTGACGAGGGGGCAGGCGAAGGTGGTTGTACTCCACCGGTCTGGTCAGGCTGGCGTTCCGCACGTAGGGCTTTGCAACGGTACCGGGCGTGGAACTGCATGTTATGCTTCCTCGTGAAGGATTATCCGCACCCTGCGCATACATGGCCTGAAAAAACACACAATGCTATAGTCACATGTATAATTATAATGCTAAACCTGATAAAAGAAACAGATTCCAAACTGATATGAAAAAACTGAATATTTATTATACTTACTTTGCAATGGGATTCATTGAATTGTAAAACTGGAGAAAGTTCAAATATTTTCTGAATGTCCACATTGCGATTGAGATTCATTTTATATTAAGATTGGTCAAGAGTCTTTGAAACAAAATACTTTGGTAGTATGGTCCATGTAGTTGGTATCAAATATCTGGATGAATTTTTACATTTTAGACAAGATAGTTTGAAGTTAAAGATAAATACATACCTCTTGTAGGAACTCCAGCAGGTACTGGGGCTTGAGATGGTCTCGGCTCGATGTCAGGAGCATTGGAGGGGCCGGGCCTCGGCTCACAGTCAGGAGCAGTTGAGGGGCCAGGCCTGGGCTCGACGTCAGGAGCAGTTGAGGGGCCAGGTCTCGGCGCAAAGACAGGAGCATTTGAGGGCCCGGGTCGCGGTTCCGCCGGACTCGGTGTAGGCACGAAGTCTATAAAGAAAATCATAGACATGATTAGAATATTTTATATTAGTTGAATAAACATAGTGAATGGTGTAAATTTTTTTATCATAATTACATCTCGAGTGCGAATGCTACAGAACTCTAAGTGAGAATGAAGTTTAGCTAATTGGAATCAAATAAATGATCTAAGTTACAGTGAAGCGGATGTTAAATTGGATTTCTTTCTCATCATTATGAAAACTACGAATGAGAGAAGAATTTCAGACATATGACTATTTAGTGGATATAAATAATGTTTAAGATACTGACCCGGTCTGAATGCAGGGTTCATCACCGGTTGAATCTGCTCAGCATGTTTTGCGTTGATGTGGCGACGACGGTTTGATTCCCTCGTAAACGATTGTCCACACTCGGGACACGGGAAGTTGGCCCCACCGTGGACGGAGCGGACATGTTCGTTAACGTGGTCTCGTTTCTTGAACGACTTTCCGCACTGGGCGCAGGAGAAGCGGCGTTCCAGCACAACGTTGTTCATGATGATCTGTAAACAAATAACGCTACGCATTAGAACTCTGACGCTATTTTCAGTCTAAGGCTAAGGGCGGGGGGGGGGTCACATGAAATATAACTACATCTCCATACTACTAGTACAAATTAAATTATAAATAAGTATAAACGTTTAAGTCCTAAATAAACTCTTCAAAACTACTCTAGTTGTGAATACGCATTTTTGTTGAATATAAAGTCTCTAAATACGCTACTAGCTTATTCAAACGTTTTAATAACTCAATTTATTGATTAAAATTTACATGTTTTATAAACAAATCAGGTAGATCTTTAAACTATTTGAGCTACGAAACATAGTCTATAAGTGACCAAACCAATCTACTATTTTTAAAGTTTTTATAAAATTAAAAAAATATTTTTTCGCATATGGTTAGCATTTTGTGTATGATGTAGTGTAAACTATAACCAACCTGCTCTTTCTGTTTATAGACAAAGGTAAAATTATATAAAAAAAAATAAATAAAATAAAATAAAATAAAATAAAATATGTTACAGAGACTCAATAATGGATTTATAATTTATGTTCAATATGATAGAATGTAACAAGATGTTTAAAGAGTTGCGCTGCAATTCATAGTCTATGTGGGATAAAAGCTAACAACTATTTTGAATAGTTTAGTAAAATTAAAAATATTTATTTGCATATGTTTAACATTTTGTGTGTGAAGCAGTGAAAACTATTATCATCGTACACTTTGAGTTTCTTGACAAAGTCAAAATTTACTGAAATCTAATAAAAAGTAAAAACTACATTTAATTATAACTAGTTATTGTAAATTAGAAATAATACTTACATTTGAAGTGAGAAGTATCCAAAGAAGATAGTGGCGTAGACAGAGGCGCAAGGAAGCAGCAAGCGGAGCGAAGTGCAGGAACGTCCGGTCACTACGGCAGCTAGGCAACTACTGATGTCGGGGAGTGTAGAAAATGGCCGACGACGCTCGGTTTGCTTATCCTGTGTAAGGTGACGGTCGGAGAAGGGACGCGCAGCTGCGTGGGGTGATGGGTAATATAAGACGCGCTATTGTGTAACATCGCCGGGCGGACGCTCCCACGCAGGGGTGAGGTTTTATTGTGCCGGCTCCCCTAGGTGTGGAATGTCGCACCTGGCCGAGGGTCGGTACCTTTACGCCGCGGGTGGTCTCGGGGGGGGGGGGGGCTTCGCAACTTGGGTGGTCTCGGGGGGGGGGTCTCGGGGGGGGGGGGTCTCGGGGGGGGGGGGTCTCGGGGGGGGGGTGCCGCTCTTTGCCGCTCCACCCTTACTTCGGCCAAGTCCCCCTACTTACATTTAACTTGGTACACAATCAAATATTTTATTTAGTTTAAACAACCCAACCAGACAATAGGTAAATGTTTGTGATTTTAAAATCCACTAAACTTTACGTATACCTAATAAATATTTTTTAGAAAGGCACCTTTAAAATATGAGAAGAATAATATAAGTGAGTAAACATTCAAAAATAATACCGAAATATTTTTTACTATATGGCGCTATGCAAAATATAATTTTTGCTTGTATTCACTTCTACCAGTAGAAAGTATGTATTTTTTTAAGAATCTGTTCAGCGAACCACAGCTCTAAACCTAATTCAGCATTCAGCAGAAACCCCGAGAGTCGCAAACCGGCATACCACGACACGACGCGACGTCTATGACGCCAATAGACACGCACCGGAGGAAACTTTCTTATAGTCCAAAATATAATAATGACTGTGGAGAGAAACTTTCCATCCTAACTTATTCAGCATCTTTAATGGGTCTGGTATTTTTCAAATACCAGTACTTGCAACTCCGCTGCATACCTCGATGAGAATTAAGAAAACTATTTAGCTCCAGAGAGAGAGAGAGAGTAAGTTAGCGAATAGACATAATGTGATTTTATTTATTTATTTATGGTGAAAACTATTGTAATTTTACTTGTAATTAATTTCATTTTATTATTGCGGACTACTATGATAAACCGAAAAGTAGAATTGAATACAACAGTAGGCCTATCCTAAATTCTACAATTGAGTAACGCTATAAAATGGCAATTTTTAATTTAAGTGTCACAAGGACCAACCCGCAGGAAATCAATTCCAGGCTATATATAATATTTGACATACATTGTGACACAAGGTTCAATCTCTTTGTAGGCAATAAAAGCAACAGTAAGTAATGTTACATGCATAATAAAAATCGCATAGAAGATAAACAACAATCAATTCAAATAGTTTTGCAGATTTTTTGGTCTAGGAGTACATAATTAAACTTTCTATATGGTTGTATATTTATTTATTATTTTTTGTGTGTTTCTACTCCAGTTGGAATTTTTTACGTTTTGAGGGGGAACGCTCCAAACACCAGTCTTGTTTGACATTGTTTTGTTATAATGATTAATTAATATCCTTTGACAAATAGCAATTTGGTCCGAAATTGAACCTTTGAAAAGCCACTGACATTTCGTAGGATCGAACCGGCTACCTTTGAATCCAAAGGCGAGCTTTATAACCACCTAGCTACTAAACCAGTTTCCGGGCCTTAACCTCGACTGACTTGCACCGTTCTATTTCAAGGGAATTTCTCGACAGGGAATACGCTATTAGGGTTGTAGTCATGGTAAGACACCACGTTACCACTTCTTTCGAGGCTTATTTTCTTATGTTTGCGGGACGGCTAAAGGTATTGTAGATTCATTTTTATCTTTTAATATCCATGAATGTAAAAACCCTCACTTCCTCACTCACTGTTTTACTCTTCACTAATGCTCCACCTTCCCATTCATATAAAACGTTGAAAATAAACACCGAATCATTGGGGAAAAAATACGAAAACGTGATTGTTTTTTATCCCAAACCTGCCTCAAGAAGATCTGTACCTATGGGCTTTGTAATTTACTATGCTATTTTTTTAGGACATTAATTTTATAAAGCAGTTGATTATTTATTAATATCTTTGCAATCAATATAACTTATTTCAAACACTGTGCAGCAGAATGCACGAATCATATCGGTGTTATTAATATTACAGTACCATTGACTATATTATACACTACCGTAAATAGACTTCTCAAATAAAAAAGAATCGTTTCATATCGTTTCATTTTTATAGCAGAGGCGTGTTTGAAACCAATTAACGGTAGAGCGATCTCCCGCGGCGTAGGCCTACATGGAAGTACAAGTGACATATGAAAGGTAAATCATTATTACCACTCTTCTTAAGAACGATGAAACATTTTATAACTGAGGGTTATGTTTATGTTGAGATAAAGTGTTTTTGCAGCATTGTAAATCTAGCTGAATAAAATTACAAGATCGACTGCAACGAATCTGGCCCGACGTACACTAACATTCATCCAAATTACTGCACCAAACAAAATGCATTGGATGAGAAGTCTATTCACGTTAGTGTGTGCAGTCAATGATATTACTGTTGATTAAAGAAAGATATTATCATAATATTACCGTTACTTTGTGGGAAGCGAATGAAGGCGGGAAGGAACTTGAACTAATATAATTTGAACACACGATTGTCAATTTTGAATTCTGTGGTAAAAGCATGTGAAACAGCTGATTATGACATTTGAGAAAGAGGTGACTTCCGCAGATGTTGGGCTGTATTTACGACAGTCCCCGCCAGGGTGTGTGAGTAGTCAATGATGCAGGCAGGGTCGTTTTCGTTTATCACCAGATGCACGGCGGTGTGGGGTCTCCAGCGACCGTAACACATGGCCAGGAGGTTGGTTTACAATGTTGAACATAGCGTAAACAGGCGCCTGTCTCCACGGAGGGCATTGATATAGGTTGTATAGATAGCCGCATCTACATAGGTTTGGTGGCCCAGCTTCACTCTCTGTTCCGACGCGACGGTCTCTATCTCCATGGGCCGTTAAAAATATAATATATCGCTTTAAAGAGTCGACTGTATTTAGTAGGAAGTATAAGTATGAAACAATATGAAATAGTTGTGGATATTGTTGAGTTCTTGACAACTGACTATTGATAAGGGTAACGAACTTTACCAGAAGATTCCTCATATTAATACAAGAGAAAATTATATACAAACATAGATCCGAAAAGCGTTTGTTATGGGTAAGTCACATTTTAACAATGAATTATTTTAAAGGTTACCCGTATGTATAGGACATTACGACTACAAGGAATATTATAGGGATATATTAATGAACATTTAACAATTAGATAGGAGATAGGTTATGAAATTTTAAAGCTATTTCGTGTTAAATCATTTAATGTGACTGAAAAATCGTAAAAAAGTAATATATATATATATATATATATATATATATATATATATATATATAACGTGAGGCAGTTTTTCGTAAACACCACTCAACCCTTATTTATAGACGAAATACAATGTTCGAGATGTCATAAGATTTGTCTCAGTTCGTAGTTTTGCAATAAGGTTTTAGAATATGAAGGTCGAATACTCCACGTCTAATAGCAATCCGGATACTTTGGTCCTATTGGTGGAGAATTGTTTCACCCCTATTTGTCAGGGGCATCATCAGCACCATTTCGTCTTGATGTTAATACATATTGGAGAACTTTGTGTTCTTGTCAAAGGTTAAAATGAACAAATGAAAAACACTGAGTTCATACGAACACACACGAAGTCATATAGGACACGACACATACTTAAAACATTACTTCTCGCATAACCACACTTTTTACTCCGCACGCGTGCTTTCACCGGCTGGAACTCTGGTACACCGGCCGACCAGACAACATCTTGTTGGTCTCAAATTAAGATATCTCAGTGGTAATTTATAAAATTAGTTAAAATTTAGGGAATTTCAAAACTAAAAATTCTTCTTAAGAGAAACCACAACTATTTCAGTTACTAAAATATTTAAGTCACCCAAAGTTTCAACTTTGTATCTTGTCAAACATAATATAAAAAAGTAAATTCTACAAACAGACACAAGGAAAGCAATGCGAAATCATAACATTAAATATAGTCATAAATTTTATTTTAGCCAAAATTTTAATAAAATATACAGCTTACTTGTATTCTATATAGTATTTACAGAATGATATTTTATACTATGAATTTTGTTTATTTCAACATACATACACATTAAGTTACAGAGTGAAAAAAGTATATAGATTGGTTGGTATGTTTTGCAAAACCTACTTTTCAATTAGTCTTGAGACATGATACACAGAAGGAAGGAGCAACTTTTTAGAAGTCAGATGCACGCATATAGCTTCAATGTAGATCACATTGATGGTATGCCTTTTGTCGAGAAAAACTGTGCAAACCCGTTTACAGTATAACCCTATATAAATGGCCTAACGTGCTATTTCCTTTTCTTATTCGTTTTCATTTCTTTTTTGATGAAAGGAAAGGAGAAATAAATTAAACTTCATACAGGCCTTATTTACATCATACATAATTTAATACATTCTTCGATGTGATTCGACTAATTTGCTGTAAATTCAACGTAAATGTTCAATAAACCAAAAATTTAAATGAAGTATTTAAATGGTGTAGGCTTGAATTAACTTAAACATGCCTAATTGAATGACGTTTTTGACACAATCAATCCAGAGTAAAATCATCTAAGCAATGAATACAGAGTCTCTGTATTCATTGATCTAAGACACAATTATTTATTTAAAAAAAAAGAAAGTTGAATCAAAATTTGTCTTATATGTAATATTTTTCAATGCTGTCCTAATATTTAAATGTTATTGTATAAAAAACTTATATAATTTAAGTTACAATGTGGTGGAAGGAGAGCTCGCCAGTCGCCAAACGCCAACTTGTGGGTTGTTATAAAGGGTGCGAGGGTTAAATTTTTTGGGAGATTCACGCCATTGCCTTTGGGCACCCCTATGGATTCGTGTGCCTACATACATACATAAAAATATATCTTACTCTTATTGGGTTTGGTGGAAATGAATGGGATACACATTACTTTATTTCCCTAAATAAAACTAATACAAAATAACAAAAATAAAAACAAAAGTTTAATAATTTTTAATATAAACGTTTGAGATGTTTAAATGCTTCTTCACATCTTTTATAAACAATTTCATATGAGAGGCTTTTACGTCCCACAAACAATCTCTTAACCCTAACAAACCGAAGTGATAAGAGGCTCAAATTTACTGCCCATGAAATTCAAATGTCCAGACATGAATGAACATGAGGCCCAGTTGGTAGCCTGGCGAGTCCGTCTTATGAACTTTGTCCTACTAATCTAATAAACTGTCGTATTACTTCATTAGCCAATTCAATAAATTCCGGATTTTAGATTTTACTTTTTTATTTTTTAAATGTCCATAGGCCTAACCATATTAAAAAGTAGTATATTTCGTCACTAGTCCGGAAAGTGGTCGTTACCGGTACAAGATCGAGTTTCAAGTACGAGGCAGAGCCGAGTACTTGAATTAGATCGAGCACCGGTATACAACTTTCAGACGAGTTGCGAACAGTACTTTTCATCATACCAAGTTTAAAAAATTTACAGTTTGGATAAAATTTAATAGATTTTGTGCTTTATACAGTCAATTGACCTGACTGAGTCTTGTTTGTTCATCTTGTATTTGAACTGATTTCAGCTGTTTAGCATTATAAAAATTTGATGTCGACAAATATCACTATATAGAGGTTTGTTATGGTTTCATTTGTTCCAACAAGCAAAACAAACAGATGTTTGAAAATTGTTCAATGGAATAAGTTACTGTAAATATAATAGCAGCACTCGTGGTGTAATTTTTCCTGCCTAGTCCCGAGAACTACTATTTTCCGGTATAGTCCTGAAAACTATTGTTTAGCCTACCATACCATTTATCCAACCCAGTGGGAATGGACTAGTTTCGGGTGTGATGAAATAGTATATTTCGTCACTAGTCCGGAAAGTGGTCGTTATCGGTGCAAGATCGAGTTTCAAGTACGAGGCGAAGCCGAGTACTTGAATTCGATCGAGCACCGATATACCACTTTCGGACGAGTTACGAACAGTACTTTTCATCATACCACCTTTAATAAATATACAGTTTGGATAAAAATTAATAAATTTTAACCTATATACCCCTTCTTACGTTGTTATTTGTTAATCTTGTATTTGAACTATTTACAACTAAACAATCAGCTGTTTGACATTTATATATTGGAGTCAACGAGGTTTAAGTTACTGTAAGCAGAATAGCAGCGCTAGTGGTGTCAAACATTGGAAGTTTTTTTCCGGCCTAGTCCCGAAAACCACTGTTTCGAGGACTAGTCCCGAAAACTTTGTTTACCAACACGTTTATCCAACCCACCGGGAATCAACTAATTTCGATCACAGCTGACCGTTCCGAAAACAACGTTTATCGCAATGGTATGATGAAAAAGAAATAATTGACTATAATAAGATGCATGAAAATAGTCCGATAGAAATTTTAACAGCTGTGTGCCTCCTCATCCCCTCTCGCCCTGCAATGTTGTCATTTGTGGTCATGTTTACCATTATGTAATACAGTATAAAATTGACTGTTTTCGTGCGCCTTACTATATAAATAGAATACTTGACCGAAAAACTCTCCGAAGTTTTTGTTCATATACTTAACTAGCTGCTACCTGACATGCTTTGCAATGCCAACCTGAGGAATGTTTTGCCCTTCAGGTGAGCTCGTTCTCTGCCCTCACTCGCCGTCGGGTTTAACTCATTCGGTACGCTCATTCAGCTTGAGACTATAATATGCTGTAGTTTTTTATTACCAATCTGCAATTAATACTTTAAACGAGAACTGCTTTTTATATAGAATTAATTACAAAGAAACATTTTTGTCACATGTTCATAAACAACTCAGATCATAATCTCCAAAAAACCTGGTATGGTTACGTTCTTTCGGTCCTGTAGCTAAGAACTATAAAAACTTCAGGACTATACAAAAACTGTTGGCTTAAAAACCTTCTCCATAAAATTTTCCATATATATACAGGGTGCCTTTAAATCCCGTCACCAAATTACATATTATGGTCGATTGGGTCAAAATAAGCAAAAAAAGTTCGTATGAAAGTATGTCCTAATATGCACATTTACCCAGATATCCGCTAATTTGTTTTTTACACTTATTATTTTTTATTTCAGTGACGGATTGGTGTAGGAACTTCATATTTGGTATGGACATTTACAATACTAATGTCCATTTCCACAAAAAACATAATATTTTCCGATACATATTTTCAAAATGGCGTCCATTTACAATTTTTAAACCCGAATAAAAACTTGTAAATTATATCAAAATTTTATAAAACACAAAAATTTGACAAATTTAACTATCTAACGAATGGTGCCAAGTTTGTAAAGATCTGACGGAGTTATCGTGATATTTCAGCAGAGTAACATTGATTTTGCATTATAATTAATATAAAATGAGGTAATTTTAATAAAAAAATTTGAGTGTTTCGCACAAACAGGAAAAAATATATTACAAAATGCGCAATTCGCTCACGGACAACCTAGTAAAAATTATTTTCTAAATCTGCAAAACATTTTTACACACATTTGCAAGCTACGAAACCGACAATACATGTCAAATTATACCAAATTATGACGTGCAGTGCTAAACATTTCACATATTTGAAATTCAATATATGAGGCATTCCATTGCGCCCTTGACGTCCAAAGTTAGTTTGTTTCATACTTTTTTCATTTCCACCACCTGAGTTTTGATATGTTTGTGGTTAAACAGTTTACGACATCCATAAGCATAGTTTTTACGAAAATTTGTGTTTACAAATATGTTTTTTCTACAATCCTCAGCAAGAGAAATAAAACGTTGTTCATCTTGTTTATGCAAGTATAGTTGTATTAACAATGACTTCCGAAGATTATAAATTTATTATTTAATCAGTATAATAATTGTGTATTGAATAAATACCCGAAAAAGCTGTAGAGATATTGAACTCCTTCCCACAATAATCTAATTATCTGACTAAATAATGTTTATGAGTTGTTTCACACTGAGGGTCATGAGTAGAGTTTGGCTTGTACGAGATTGTGTTCTCAAGGTCAAGATGAAAAACTTGTAACCGTTTAAGGGCTAAGCAAACCCCTTTTGGTGCTGAAGCTACTTTTCACCATAATAATGAATTTAATGCATTTTACTACTCCATTATGTAACCAAAGACAAAAAAATATATATATTAACAGTACAAATTTTTTTATTTTGTAGATTATTTTATTGTGTGTCTAAACAAAGAATGCAAAAAGGATGTACATAAATTAGCCAGTTATTATCATCATGTAAGCTTGAAAATAAATTGACAATGCTGGTCCTAAATAGACAAGTTGAGTTTACAGCCCTTGGGCTTTAAAACGCCATTTTTGGTATTCAAATTACGTACTCCAAACAACTAATGAAATAATGGGTTTTTACTTATCATAAAAAGCACATTTTGTTGAATATTTAGTTAATTTGATTGAATTTTCATTAATGCGACAGATTGATCGGGGTTCATTAATCAATTAATTTTTTTGAATTCACTCTATAATATAGGGGTTTCCATGAAACACAGTATACACTAATACACTTGTAATTGCATTTTGTCTTAAGTCGGTCTTTCAGCGTTGGGGTGATTAGTATCCTAAAGTCTTTGTTCTGATAACCCGGATCGGGAAAAATTGTATAAGTTTTATCAAAGATCTCTGCATTTAAGTTTTTACGGGTATCACCACCAGGGAGCTCTGGAACAAGTGAAATCTTTAATGTAAAAAACTTTTTCTTCTATATCATAGAAGAAAAAGCTTTATACAGCTGTTTATACAGTGTATTTTCTAATTGAAGAAAATTTGAGGCAGCATATTTTACAGAGGCTAGTAATTGAAAAAAAAAACAGCTGTGATATGTATGGGCAGAAATCTTTGACTATACAAAATATATATTTACATCTTGTAAATACATAAAAATAAACATCTTGTTTCCAGTTCAACATGTGAATGAGGTTGGTTAAACTGTTTACAACAGTGAAAACTGGCACCGACTCATTCAATTCGTCAATTTCCTCTCGCCAATCAATTTACTCTTCCCTTCTAAGTCTGAATCTAACTTATTAAAATGTCAAAAGGCAGAGAAAAACACATTTACACAGAACATTGGTTTATTTATGTCATCGTGTAATAAACACTTAACATTGTACATGATGATTGTACCTAGCTTCTCGATCTATAAAATGTACAGTAGGCGAGGACGAGCATACATGGACACAGACAGTAGTGTATATGATACAGTCCATGGCCACGCATGGCTGTAGCGTGGCCATGGGGAGGCACCACTCATGACTTCCACCCCTTCGCTCTGACTTGCATCGGTTGGGAAATACAGCACCATCCTCACTCAAGTCGTACAGCATCAAACATTCCAGGCAAATTATCCTACATTTACTTTTATCGTTGTTAAATAGTAATGAGGCAAATTTGAGCAACAAAAAGTTTATCATGCATTAGTTATTGTTATAAATGAAATAGTATGTTTTATCCTGAATTTAACAGTATTTCATAATGTAATAGTTTATGTATATTTTGTTGGTACTTTGAATTGAATTCACAATCCACAGATCCAAAGTTACTTACAAAAAATAACCGTTGACATAAACTACTTTTTTTATCTTTTGCTCTTCCCACTTGCTTACAAAATTATGGTTATTTGGTAAATTTGTGTATATTTTCATAATTATCAATCAACTCAGATTTTTTGCACAGTTTATACATATCATACATCAACTCATACCTTGTAGATGATAGCTTCTACCTTCAATAACATGGCAGTCATAACTTATACTGAAGTGATCGTGAGGAAACTATTGCTCATCCATGTCGATATTCTTATTTCATTAAAAAATAACCCTAGGTAATTTAAAACTGTTGGCGCTTTTGGTTATGCTTTGTATACTGTATTGTTGTCTACATTCACTCGTATGTCATTTTATTGTCAACTACATCTTTCACATGCCATTTATGTACTCCTAATAGCTCCATAAACTGAGTGATTTCAGCTGTATGTTAACGTCAGCAATGAGTTAGGGGTGGACGACTTTGTAACGTTTGTACAGAGACAGACGGGCTCTACGTATGTACTATTGTTTTATATACAATAAACTGTACTAACCTATCTACGTATTATCACGGTAAATGAGTGTTGATGAGACATGTATGTAATATAGCGTATATACATTTTACAGGAAACACTTAATATTCTTTTAATATTGTCATATACATAAGTTAAAAGATGGCACAATGAGTCGGTAATAGAAAAACAATCGAGCAATATTCGGTATTTGGTATTTTATTTGACCAAATATTTGATTTGGTCATGTTAAGACCAAATTAAAACAAAACAATTCATAACGACAGCGTAAGTCTACAACCGACTCTTTGCACACCTTACATAATGATAGGCCTACCTACAAGTGTGCGTAGCTCACCTCATTGTCACATCCCAGGAAATTGGAGGCGAATATCCTCAAATTTAAAGAGATGTAAAAGTAATAAAATAACTTTAACAATATGGTATTTTTTGTCTGCTCATATTTACGAAAACAATTTTTTTATTACAATAGAGAAATATAATTTTATCTTGTAAGATTTGTAAATTTATTTACATAGAAACATTCAACACAATATAACATGATAGTAAAAAATCATTGATTGGAAAAATAATTGAATTTAAAATGAAAGGAAATCACATGCTGCAACTTTATTTACTCAAAATTACCCCGTCGTATAGTATTGTTTACCTTTGTTTACAGTTTAGATAAAATTCATAAGTAATGTAAAACAATCTGAATTAAAATTGCAGGTCTCTGTGCATTCGTATCCTAAAAGCTCACTCCTTAGCAGGTTTTCATTGTGTCGCTATCTTAATTTTAAATGTCATAAATTAGTGAGTTGTTTTGTATATAATCTAGTTAATATAATCATTTCAACTTTAAAATGTTAATTATTTTCTTTTTAATATTCAATATTTTAATATTCTGCGAAACTTATAAACATAGCTAAACAAAATAAATAAAACTTAAATAAGAACACTTTTTGGGTTTAACTGAGACATTTTTTTTACAGTTTGAAACACAAAAAATGTTCTTAATTAATCATTAAATGACACACGAAAGTCTAAGAGAAAAGCTGTATACTTTACAAAAAACCAGCCAATAATAACGCAAATTTTTATAGTTATTTCATCAAATAGCATTTTAGCAAAGTTTGTATACACTATCACAGAAAATTCATCGAAGTGTTTATTTTATATTAAATATTGAAAAAGGAAAGCACTTAAAAAATTAGATACTCATGTACATTCATTTTTTCAATGTACTCTATCATGAATATTACAATACCTGTATTTTAAAGCTTATTTAAAACTATTTAAAGCATTTACATTTATTTTGTGATATTATTTATGATGTGTATGGATAGTCTATTACAACACCGGTAACATAATACCATTGACTATTGAACGCTACTACTTCTAAAGTCAATGATAATACTATTAAAATTTACAGAGAAACTGGTTTACAAGTGCCATACATCAAATTTTTCCATCATATTAGACTGATAGCGATGGCTTGAAGCAAAATTACATGAAACGGAGACCACACAAAATTAATACATTTGATTTTGCTAGAAAAAATTCAGTTATATATTCATATAACCTGAAAGTATTTTTAAAAGGTGAAAACAATATATTATATCGGAAGAAGTTAGATCTTTTTTCTAAACTTTCAAGAATAAGAGTTTTAAATCAATCATGGTGTTATTGTCGTCTTTTATTTAACAGGAATTAATATATAATGTGGTATGTATAAATCTTGGGATTTATGTTGACTTGGCTATTTCCCTAAGTGTAGCATCGATCTTTACAATAGACAACACTGATTTATAATCTATAGTTTGTTGATAACACACATTCTTGGTGGTTATTATAAACTGACAACAATTCATATCTATAAACATCAAACAGGTTTTTAATTTATAAACTTCATTGTTTTAGGAGGGATACATAAACAGTACAACATCAAAAATAACATAAATGTTGTTAATGTTGCTGGTATGATACATGTTATTGCTGTCTACACTACGATGGAAATAACAAAATAATGAAGGTGAACAATGAGTTGGCAGTATGTTTTAAGCATAAAATTTCTTTTCTCAATTTCCAGGGGATAATAAAATAATTAATATAATTCATTTAATAATATAATTGAAATATATTTACAAAAGATGGGGAATAGCAGAGAACATAGAAAATCCCAAGTACTCAAAATGTAAAAACATCACATTTATATTATATGGTATGTAAATAAAATCACCCACTAAAAATTTCACAATGGAATTTGTGTACATCATAGATTTACCACTCAGATATCATGAGTTAATTTCTTATTTATGAATTTCACTCATCTGCAAACATTTGCCATCAAAATATATTTAATGTAAGTTCTATACAAAGTGGCTTCTTTGGTGTTTCATTTGATATATTTAGACAATTAAATACTTTGAAACCTGTAGAAGTGCTTTATCGTAACAACTAACATCTCATACACAACATCAAATCAGTTAGTACGACATACAACATTTCTTGTTAACAGTTATTAAATGGATGAAAGGATTAATAGAATATAGAACACCTTGTTTGAGGTAATATTGTAGAAATCACTCAAGTTAATAAGCATTCAATTCAAAATGTGTCTTTGGTCAATTATTTATCATTGGAGATCCCGATGTTTTACATCTTACCACAGGTTATATAAGAACAGTCAAAATAATCCAAAAATATCATTTTGGGGTATTCAATAGATATAAAATATAAAACCTATACCTTAACGTATCCTTATTGTCGTTTGGTATCCTTTAAACATTTACCCAATATCAACAGGAATTCATTTGTAAAAATGCCTACAAAATACACCTAGCTATCTATCTACGACATAGAACAAAAATATAGCCTTAACGCGTAATACGTATATAAATATTCTCTACCTAAACCTATCACACTATCATGTACAACCAGTAAATACAACATCGACTTACGCTAACATCAATATAAATATACAATTAAACTATGCGGGATATATATTCTCGTAGTCGGATGTATATTTCCCGTTGTGTACCCTGCCGTCCTGGCTGCGGACGGCAGACCACTGCTGCCATCTATACGTGGGTTGGACCAACTATGATACAAAGGTACAAAACAGAGAACGGTATAGTAGCTAAAGCGTCCACCAGGGTAGGGTTCTGTACATGGCTAGACCAACCACTCCAGTCAGACGTGGGTGCCGGTGCCGTATGAGGTGTTGATCGCTGTTGTCTCCGACAGCTCTTCGGGCTTCATGATTATTGACACTCTCTGAAACAATGCGTACATCAGATCTTATTACGGATAGAAAGTAACAAATCTGCAGTTTATAGATAGCGAGAAGCATCGCACCCATTCTACACTCATCCGTCATTCATATTCGACTTAAAATGTATATACTGGTAGCGTCAGCTATTCACTGAAATTTTGTTGTTGTTGCTTATTTGAAACTGTATTTGAACTACCGACGCACTCTATGGTGCTTATGTTAAGGTGAGTATGACCAATGTATACAGAAACGAATAAGTAGGGACATCCTATGTTACAAAAAAATTTAGTTTGGCCCCCAAAACTAGAGGAAAATAAAGCGCTGATGCTAGGACTACTTCTACTTATTGTCATTAGAAGCGGTGTTTCTACCTCTTGAATGTCAAAATGAGCATATTTATTTACTAAAAATCAAAATAATAACAATTTTTCGAAAAATTATTCTAGTCAAGGAATCTAAAATAAAATAAAGAGAAGGTAGGGGTCAAGACATGCAACACCCTCTATGCACCAGGCGTTCTTTTGCACATATCACGTCACCATTTACTGATACTGGTAATGATAATGATGATATCATAGGTGCAAAAGAACATCTGTCGCATAGAGGGCGTTGCATGTTTTGACCCTTAACTTATCTTTATTTATTTTAGATTCCTTGATTCTAGTCATCTGTTTCTCTTCAACCAATCATCTTACATCTTGGTGGTGCTATCTGTGTTTAGAGGGTGGCGTTCTCACTTCGTCACAAGGATGGCCCTACTTATTGGGTTCTGTATACATTGGTATGACTGAAGGGATGAATGTGATTATTGTTTGGATAAGGTGAGACCGCTAAGCACGTCTGCCTCTAACGGGCATTTTGCACAATCCCCCGAAAGGACCAGATACTGAAGGAAGAGAAAAGGTGAGGAATGGGACCGTAGACAGCCGATTGACCACTCAGAGGGCCAACTCCCGTGCTCCTGTGACAACTGATTGGCACACTCAAACAGGAGGTCCACTCTTCCCTCTAATGGCCAACCAACCGACAGTTCATCCATGTGTTTTTAGCTGGGGGTTTCCATGTCCTCCGGATGACATTAACCCCATGCTGTCTACCCACATTACAGTCAATTAATTTAAGGTTATGTAGATAACCAGGGCTCTTTTTCATAGGCCCCATCGTATCATTGTTGGCATTGTAGCGCACTAATTTATAATAAATTAAACACGTTTTCTTACTAACTCAAAGATAAACTGGTGTTGTAATGGATTATTTATAGTTTACTTAGTGTAATGACTTATTCCATCCATTGCAACATTTTGTTATTACCTTTAAGCAAGAGCCGGGAGTAATGAGGAACTTGTAGACGATATAGATAGGAATACAAGAGATGGAGGAGGCCGTGAGCAACCATCCCATGTTGATGCTCCACTGCGGATACACGTATTCGCCGGCGAGCATGTCCTCGTAACTGAGCAGCGAGAATACGAAGATAACCTGCGTGTAAAGAAAACAACTTATAGACGATATAGATAGGAATACAAGAGATGGAGGAGGCCGTGAGCAACCATCCCATGTTGATGCTCCACTGCGGATACACGTATTCGCCGGCGAGCATGTCCTCGTAACTGAGCAGCGAGAATACGAAGATAACCTGCGTGTAAAGAAAACAACTTATAGACGATATAGATAGGAATACAAGAGATGGAGGAGGCCGTGAGCAACCATCCCATGTTGATGCTCCACTGCGGATACACGTATTCGCCGGCGAGCATGTCCTCGTAACTGAGCAGCGAGAATACGAAGATAACCTGCGTGTAAAGAAAAACAAATTGTAGACTATGTAGATATGAATATAAGAGATGCAAGAGGCCATTGGTGCAGTGAAATTAAATCGAAATTTGAAGAGACTTATTAAATGGTTATATTCTAGAATAAATACGTCTTTTTATTCATCATTTAGATAAGGCAGTGACGCCTCGTACGATATTTTATGTTTAATATTAATGGGTCGACAAAATGGATTGAATGAATCACTTTTTCACTATAGACCCCAGTTAGTCATTAAATCAACTTTGTAAAATTGAAACACAGCTTCTAGTGCCTACTGGTCTAGTTTAAAATGTTCTCGATGGTATTAGATTTTTCTAATCATCGGTAAACTGGACCTCATATTTCTATTTTCTTAGTTAATAGATTAAATTCGAACATGCATACAAGTGTGTACAACATACGCACCAGAAGGAAGACAGGGCTGATGTAGCCCCAGCAGAGCCGCCAGAAGAGGCCGGGTCGGTGGCCCAGCATGCACTCGATGTCGGAGGAGAACCTCTCAACGCCGTACACCCAGCAGACGCCGGCCGCCTCCACGAACACGACGAACAGGATGGCCAGCCCGGGGCCGTACACGTTCAGCAGGTTGACCAGGTACACGCCGCCCTGGAGGTAATAATAGCAATACTAGGAGACCTGTGCTGCTCCGCAGCATTTAAACTATGCAATCTAACAGATTTTAAATTCTATAACTTTTTTCAAAAATGCAAGACGTTTCCTAAAAAACTTGAAAGCTATTAACCAATTAAGAATATTTTATAGTATTCTGACCATCTTGTAAAATAGTGGCTATTAGCAAAAAATTAATTCATTTATTTTATAAAAAAAATATATCGATAAATTTCCTATTTAAGTTTTCCCTAAATATCAAAGTTTCTAAGATAACTCAATTGTGACACTTAAGTTGTTCACTATATACTGTCCCAAATCAATTAAAGGTTGGTCATGTGCACCTAGCTCGCCTCGACATTGTCCAATTCAAACAATTTCTATCTAAATGATAGAGGATATTTTTGACAAAGTGAGTAAAAAAATAGGCATAACCACGCAAATCAACCTAATAAAACCGCATGATACGAACTCGGTAATGAGTTAATGAATATTTTAGTATATAAGATACAAATCCTCCTTGTTCGCAGGTATTTTGAAGTTGACGTCTCCAACACGGATTCACTATTAGCACGTAGCCACGTTCGTTCGTTTTGATGAAACAGTTATGCATCTACAGTAAGTCTCGCGGACGTAAACGGTAGGAAATAGGGTTGTAGGATACTTAGTACCTATGCAACTAGTCTTAAATGATTTTATCGGTCATTAAAGTTTAATTTTAATTTAGTTTAAGTATCTAAATTCATTTACTTTTTTATAAGGCGTACAATAAAGAACTGTCTACTTAAAATAATGATAATAATAAACTTGTTAAAAAATACACAGATCTAATGATCATGAAAAAGTTATATGTCCATAAAATAGTACTTACAAATTTTGTGTAGATAATTATTGTACTAAATTTGGTTAATTTATGGATGCCGCTATTAAAATAATGATAATTGATAAACAGTCCAAAATGTGACGTCCTATAACCACTAGCACAAAATCAGTCAAATGAGAGCAGATTAGATTTAATGTGGGTAAAATATTATTACAGTGAAATAGTATTTTTTATTTTGTGACCAGACACCAAAATATCTAAGAATTTTTAAACAGTTATTCGATGTTCAACTCAGCAACAGTAAAAAGAACTTTGCCCTAAATGAAACAATAGTATTGGTCCAAATAAAAGTTTATACAACTTAATTCATTTTCAAGGGAGCTTTTACACCCTTGAAAGACAATCTCTTAGCCCTAACAAACCGGGGAAGATAAGGCGTCAAGTTTACAGCCGTTGAATTGTAGATTCGACCTCCGAGAGAACGATTCTCCAGTGAACGACTCCGAAATGCATGAACATGAGTCTACCGGAGTGATAAAATAGTCCATCTGTCTTGTCCAAATAAAGTGCACTTATCAGATTCCTCTCAAGGAAGTAACTCCTTTCTACCTTAACATTGTTACTCGTTTGAGACTCGTATTGATTCGATAGTAGCTGATAATATATACAATATACACATATAATTAATACATTATTAGGATGATTCAGATTTTACAAAAAAAAAAAAAAAAAAAAAAAAAAAACTCTCTACATAGGGTAATAATATTTCAACAAAAACGGCAAAAAGTGTATTAGGAAATGTGCCATTCTGAACATTTCAACTCTATGTTCTGAATTTTAATTTCATTATTCAATTAAGCCTGGCTGATCAATTAATTAATGCTCTTTTTTAGGTTTATTAGGTTGCTTGTAAATAGACCATTTGGTTATCGTGTTTATGCCCTGGTTGAGCAACCCCCAAACCCATGACGCGGGGTCTACCATTAAAGCTATTTTATCTAAACATAGCATTAGGTAAAAAGAATGCATGGTTTGATCATTTAAAAAGAATGGCCGGAAAAAAATCTTGTACAGTTTTAAATATTAGTTACATTTAAGTTTGAACAGCCTAATGGTTTAATGCTAGCTGGATGCCAAAATGCTGAAAGCTATACCTTGTTGTAATAAGTACACATTGGTTAGGTTAGACCTATAACATTTTTTTCCGGAATATAGAGAAGCTACAAGAATCGCTCTCAAAAGTTTTATCCTTTTGCTCATAGCGTTCAGGGAAGGTTAATGCAACTATATATTCTTAAGTAATTTTGTTGTGTATTTTTGTTCGCACCCAACAATGAAAATTGAGTGTTTACCAAAGCCTAGTTATACTTCTATAGTGTTCATACAAGGATTTATCTTCTATAAAACATGTCACCAAAATACAGGAATGCATAAGAAAATTTGAGTAGTGCTTAAGCCAATGATGATGAAAGAAGTGTTTGCTAAGAAATTATATAGAGTGGCTGAAAAAAGAATAGAAAACTGAGCGAAAAGAATAGAAAACTTATAGATGTTTCGCTGTCTGCAGTCATTGTAGATTAAAACAAGATTCACATCCTGAACTCATTGTGCCACTAAATAATCGAATATTAATATATCTCACTTCTTTTAGCAATAACACAGTATTTAAAATACAAACAGGAGCTTTGAGAAAATGGAACGCCGATTAATGGGAAAAATGTCCTAATATTCTCAACATGATTAGGCCAGTTTTATGAAATGAAAAATATACGATCTAAAAGAAAACTTTTAATTGGCGTTATGACTAAGGGCTTACATAGGTGGTGGTGGGCAGTGCACATATGTAGATGCCGGTCAACAGAACCGCCACGAACACTTCCCTGTTGCGACCCAGCATCCTGGGGTACTCGTCACACAGGGCCGTGATCATGGCCTCCAACCCGCCGAACGTGCTGTCCAGGCCTGCCAACATACAACAATAACACTGACAATGTTGCCAACATAATAAGTTAAAATATTTTCACTTCATGCCAACAACCTTAACAATCTGATTGGTATTTCGTTTAAGACGATTTTGAAGGTACGGTACTAGTTTGTTTAACTTTTATATGATTGGTAAATTGAATTAATTTGACAAGCAATACCATATTCTTTGAAAAGGAGTTGACATAAAAAACAACAATGTAAATAAGTAGAACTTCCTTGGCATGAACTTTTTTAACCATTCATAAAAACGATTGAATACAATTTTTAAAAATAACATTCGAGGGAGACTCAAGGGGGAGACATAAAGGGGAGATTCTTATTATCCTGCATAGATTTTTCAACTTTGTCTAAATCAACAGGAAATCACACCTATTAATGGTCTAAGAATTATTATAGAGTGAAGTTTATTGTGTTTTAACTCTGTCTCTTTTAATTATATTATTTACTAAAACTTAAATTGTATATGAAGAGAATTAAAAACGATTCTAGTTTATTTTGAGTCTATTAAAAATTAATACTCTGTCGAATTGCGGATAAGATTTCCCGTTTTTACCGTGGCCAAGAGTCAAACCAATCACAGTCACTGAGCATTTTTACAGCTATTAAATGTCCCGTGTCACTTTATGCTATCGTTTAACTTTTTTGTAAGACGTTTGAGATGTAATAGAAGCGCTTGCAGCATAGATATGTATAAGAACATATGCATGGCTAGCACAATGCTGCAAAAACGAGCTGTTACCCCCACCAGAGTAAGGTGTTAATTCGGTAAGTAAACGAATGTAAACAACTAAGAATGCAGTGGATGTGAGTGGATCCACAAATAATAATGAAGCTGAAATAGAAGAAAGTAACTAAATTAGACCCACCATTAATAACGATGCCAGGTGACATAAGGCGTGGCGTGGCGGCGGCGGTGACCCCTAAAAGTGGTGAGAGAAGCCGGCTCTTTTTTAGTGCTATTCCGCTATCTCAGTTAGCAATACTGTTGTTCTATTTGGTTTATATCCATGGCTTGAAGCGGAAATTACGAGCAGTGACACGCTCATCAGTGCCTATAGGAATCTAGAATATTCTAAACTCCTTGCTCAAAGCTGTTATCTACTCTGTTCTTCAAAGTTGAAATTAAAATAACAGCTGATTATGAAGAAGAATAGAGAAATTAAGAACGGCACGAAGGAACGGCATTTTATCAGTGGTGGGAAATAAAATAACCTTTCGACTGATCATTAATTTTGAACGGGATAGTTGTGTATTTGCCAATCAAAGCACCTACTACATCAATAATTTATTTTACAAAATAAATAAACTTTATTACAAATTACCTAGAGTGATGAGCATGAGGAAGAAGATGATGGACCAGAAGACGGAGCCGGTCATGGTGGCGATGGCCTCTGGGTAGACGATGAACACGAGACCCGGACCTGTGCACAGGAGGAGGATGTTACTGAGACAGGAAGAACCTCACAAGCAGAGGGAAATCGTTTAATTTTGAAAGCTTCTTCTCTCCTTGATTGATTAATTAAAAATATCTTTAAACTTCGATTGTATAAGAAAAAAATTATGGCTTGTTTCGTCATTATGAGCAAAATTTGACAGCTTTTTTAATGTCTTGCTTTTTGTCTTTCTATGCTAGTGGCATTTTCCAACGCTTTTATAGAGAACATTCCAAACTTAATCTTGATCGAATCATGCTGTTTTTACAGACAAATGAAACACCAAACGAGAGTTGTTGGATATACGATATACTACAAGAACTTTTATGTATTGGATTGTTGATATTTAACTCAATCAAAAACAACAATACATACCTAATACCTCTTTACAATACTTATAACTCTCAACAATAACCTCTTTAATGTTTGTGAAGATAAATTATTAACAGATAATTTTAGTGCGTTTAGAAAATTAATTATAATGCAATAAATGTTAACAAAACATCACCACACTAAATCCCGTTGGTAATAGGAATTATATTGAACATATTGGGATAGATGCACCAGAGTAAAAATTTGCTTACATATTGATCAACTTATCACTCATTAGGTTACCCTTTTTGCAACTCTGCAACACACTAAAATTAAAATTGTCCTTAATTTTTTCTAATGAGTGACCATTTTCCAGGAGATACTTGGCAACATTTGATCTTACCGCTTTGTTTTTACGCCAAGCTGAAAAATGACTCATACCGTTTTACAAAATTTACATTTCGGCCTACTTAAAAATAGTTTTTTTTTATTTAGTTTATCAATCCATAGATGACCACTAATTCAAAAAGAAGTTGTTAACGGCCTTAGAGTTCCATTATGATACTTCTTATTTAGGAATTATAACATAAAATAATTTATGAGGGGTTATGTAATTGGCATAACGGTTTAATCAGCTCATTTGAATTATATTTGTTTACATAACTTCCAACACAAATGGAAATTGGCCTAGTTAATTTAGCTAAAATAAAAAATGTCGAAAGTGTTAAAACTTAAGTATATGTGTTTCAGGCTACTTAAATTAACACGACCACTAACAAGTGCTGGTAAAAATCAGACAAGACATACGATGAATACAATTTAAACAATTAAATAGAAAGGGACAGGGTATGTATTTTACCATAGGAGATTTTAATTAAATACTCAACTTATTTTATGAAGTTAACGCTTTCTAAGTTTCCCAAGTTTGAAGTGCAAGGTTTCAAATCTTGACAGTGACAAATTTACAAGAAACAGATAATCCGAGAGAAGAAGACGAATCATCGTCTTAGAAAGATAATAATATTCCCTAAGTTAGTTGGAAACTGCAAACAAATGGGATGGTTGAGATGAATTTGTTTGCCCTAAACAAACTCGGACGGGATATGCAAAAATGATATTTGAAGCTCTAAACTAAATAATGTATTTTTGTCAAACTGATTGAGGTTTCAATAACCTACTCGTTTTTTTCAATGCATGATTTGGAAGTGCTAAGAGAATAATTAATACTTTAAGTCATAGCCAACAAAGTAAACTAATTATTACTGTTATTGTATCACAAATTACGAAAAACATTTAACTTAAATTAAACAATTGTTGGGAATACATAATATAAGAAAATAAAGCTAGTTGTATTTTGTTGCAAGTGTAATTAACATTAATATTATATGAAGAATGAAGAAAAATGCAGTTCATCACCAATCCCGAAAATTACTTTTCATTCAAGACCGCTGATTAATCTGGAATCTTAAGGTTTCATTTTTGGCAATTTTCTAACCTTCATTCTGATTATGTATTCATGCTTTGAAGTATTAGGGGTTAATTCCATTACAAAAATCTTAAACAGACGAGTGATCAATAAGTTATCCTTTGAAATCACTTTTTTCTTAAATTATAAATTATCATAATTTAATTATAAATATAACGACTTCTTTCGTTGTGTGGCTTTTATTCTAATTTTAATATTCGAAAAAATTTAATATTGCAATACCAGAGCCCTATGTATGCGGGATTTGAAATATTTAAATAACTATAACAATATTGCGAATTGTCGCATTTAAACACGTTCATTCTGAATAAATGAAGTCTATCCGGGCCTTAATGAGTTTACGTCGGAGTCCAGATGTAACAGAGTTCATTAATTAGCAACGATTCTGCAATGATGGAGCAATGAGGGGGGGGGGTAGAAGGGTAGGGGGCTATGGAAGGGGGGCCGCCACTGCCAGTGGGCATTTTCAACACACTGGCACTGTTTAACAGCCCCCGTATTAGCTGTATACTCTGAACTATACACCAAAGGATATCGTTCAGAAACTTTACATAAAAAAATATTGTTTTGTTTATTTTATATGTAGCATATTTTGAACTGAATATATGACCTAAATCGACAAATGTGTTGTTAAAAAATGAAATTCCATAATGCATAAAACATAACTAATATAGCTTGACTAATAGTAATTTACATTCTTTATACCGAGTATTTCGATCATCATTATTAAGTTGAAATATAATCAATTATGCTCAGTGATGCGTACTGATTCCAAACTCTCTTCAATGTTACACTTTAAACAAGTGATGAAAATTTACAGAAGTCAAGGGAAGCTAACAATTTCAAAGTTAAAATTTAATCAGTATTTAGAGTTTCAAACTAACAGGGAAACAAGTAGTGCAGATAACACGGGGGTGAAGTTAAAGTTTTATCGTGGCGTGTTTTTACAGCCGGCAGCCCCCAGAGATTGGTACTTCTCGGGTCAGGGGCCCTCAATGCCGGCGCGAGGTGTTGTGTGCTGTGCTGTTGTTAGCTACTGATCTTGGTGTTGGTGCGGCTGTTGATGACCAGTTGGGCGTGACGAGATACACGACTTGCAAGACGCCCTATTGTTCCGCAACTTTCACCACCATCGCACGCAAATATTTTATCAACAATTATAATGCCCGTCGTCTTTTTGGAAAATATTTAACACTGTGAGAAGTTTTATTATGTAGATGTTCAATTATTTATCTTCGGAACGACAGATCAAACTTGTAAGTTATAAAATGGACTACTAGAGTTTGATAACAACTATTGACTCATCGAAAGCCCATTGTTATCTATACACCATATAAGCTTCTTTACAATTATTTTTACAATGTTTTCTCTTTTTTCCACTGATTTTAACGATTAAATCATATGGTTTTCATGTTCCAGTAGCTAAAATAAACTAAAATAAAAATGGACCAATAAGTTATTTATTTGCTTATTATAATAGAAAAACGTGTTACCAAAATTTGGCCCTTAAATTTTCTTATACTTTGTGTTTTCATACACAATTTCATTGTTTAGTTATTGTAATTGTATAGAACATTGTGTTTACAACTTTAATACAGTCTGAATTTACTAATTATATGTTTGCTATATTAAAATATGACATTGCTTTTCACAATGATTTCACCAATTCGTAATTTTGGAATATTTTGCTAAGTATTGCTTTTTTTACTAAGTAATTATTTCTGTCTGTTGGTTAAGTATATTTTTAATCAGAAAGAATATTTCGAAACATTTTCGTGTGGGAGGGCAACGAAATCATATTTTGAATACCTTTTTTAGATATTAAATAAATTGTATCCTAATTTCATTACTAAATATTGTACTTAATATCAAGTGTAACATTACTTTTTATGTATCTAAATTAACAGAAAAGTTTTTACAGATGACAGGTAAAGTTCTTAAGCTGTATCATTTTTTAATCTCAGAAAGTTTATCCAAAGTGAATGAGTTTGTCAAAGCCAAGTTGTAATGAAGATTATTAATTAAACATTTCATTTCTAAATAAGAGGTCTAGGTTTTGTTTTCGATGAAATTTATACAGCTAACTTTTATCTTTCACTTATTTTAACTCATAATATTCATAACGGATACTATCAATAGAGATTAGTGTGGTACCAAAGAAAATGTCAGGCAGTGCATACTAGCACTGAGCATTACAATAATCTGTTACTGTTTAGTACTCCTAAGCAAATTTATTTAGTACTGAGAGTACTAGATCGAGGATGAAATGTATAAGTCACTTATCAGCTAGGTCCAACGTGGGACTTACCCTCCAGGCCGACCTGGTCCACACTCTTGTTCTGCACGTGGGCCATGTAGCCCAGCACCGAGAAGATGACGAACCCGGCCAGAAAACTGGTCAAGCAGTTGATGCTACTGGTCACTATAGCGTCCCTGTAAAGTGGAAATAGCTAATAATGGCATTGCTTTGTAATAGTAACCAATGGTCATTTGTGAAAGCTTGAAATTAGAAATTAGGTGGTAAAGCTACGTAAATAGGAAGAAAGATTATTTAAAACAGTACTGCTAAAGGTTTTTAAGTAATGATATTGTCAATCATTAGTGAAATAAACAAAGATTACCTTAAAACAGTGTAAGCGAAATCAATTCAAGAACCATACACATGGTTGTTGGTTCGAAGGATTTGGATGGATACACCAGGTCTGTTTGTTTGCTTGGAATCCAAATATGTTAAAGAAAGTATGAATGTAAATATAGATTGAGATTGAGAATCAAAACTAAACCAGTGGCTACCACGGCGAGAAATAGAGATTAAAATAGAGAGAGAATTTAACGACACAGTTAGTTGATGTCAGTCAAATTGGTCTTCCCAAAAAACGTTTAAGAGACAAGGAACACATTTTTGTGCTTTGGAGACATGGACAATAAAATTTGCTACTAGGAACATAAAAATACTTTTCATGTTTTAGATTTGTTACAAAATACCAAACTTACCTGTAGCAATTATTGTTGAATTTATTATAACTAGAAAGCGCCAGCAAAGTGCCGAAGCCTGGACCAAGCGAGAAAAATATCTGGGACGCTGCGTCTATCCAGACCTAGAAAATAACCATGTAGTATTAATTTAAATATTCAATAAATTAAAATTATAGAGCACAATTTTTTTACGAAATTTAAACTACGAAGGCAACTCTAGTCTTAAATAAGACGTCAGTTGGTGTAAAAGTGATAAAAGAATTGACCCAATAATAAACTGAATCAAATGAAAGTATATTTGATAAATATCCTAAAACGTCCACAATTTAGTAGTACGTTTTACTACATAGATAAATTTATATGGTCTAAAAATGCCCAGTATTATATTGTTTATACTGTTGCACATTGTAGGCCTACTGTTCAGCTAATAACATCTATACTAATTTAAGACGCTAGTGTGTTTTATAGATGGAGAACTCTTCATGGTAGTTTTCCAACCATTATTAAGGGTTTAGTGTCGTTGGATAGAGCTTGGTCTGTAGTTGTTTCCGCCAAAAATTTATAAAATTCGGCCAGCAGAACTGCGCCTTATAGCCTCTAAGTGTCCATTATGAATCTTATGTTAAAATTCTATAATGGATCGAATTATTAGATATTTTTATTGTAATGAAAATACTAGCAAGAAAATCTGATGTTTCAGTTATAAAATATTTTTTAACTATTTTTTTCCAGATGGAACACTTAAACTAAAATTTTTGTCAAATTTAGACCAGGAGGCAAACTCTAGTTTGATTTAATTCACCTCAATATATAAAATTGGTTTAAACGCCAACACAGTTACAATTGTGCTGTGATAAAAGAGATTTGCGATTGTAAGAGGGTGTTAAGCAGGTGTACCTTTGAGTTTTTGAGCTTGTGCCACTGGGGGGTGAGGTAGTACCGGATGCCCTCGGCGGCGCCCGGCAGCGACACCCCTCGCACCAGGAGGATGATCAGCACGAAGTACGGCGCCAGCGCTGTGATCCACACTGCCTGCAACACCAGAGTGATTACAATAGAAAACATATTCATAAGTTCCACTGTGGGCAATCGAACCGTTTAGCACGTCTGTCTCTAGTGGTATTCCCCCGGAATTACAAAAAATATATACATTTTCCAGATATTGATATAAAGAGCATGTGAGAAATGTACAGACGGCAGCGGACGGGAAATTGACCATTCAGAAGGCCAACTTTCGTGCTACTGTTTAAACTAATTTATTGGTTCAAACAAATGGACTCCGCTCTATCCTCCAACTAACAAACCAACCTGCTGTCCACTTGTGATCCTCATTTTGAAACTTCTATGTCTTCCTGTTAGCATTAACCCCCTGCTCACTGCTAGATAGAGCATTAATGCATGCAATAGGAAGGAAGAAGAATTATTAATGGTGGATAGCTAAAAGACTTACCACTAATGGCAATTTTATTTACTGTACCCAATTGTTTAAGGAGGTCCTCACCTCAGGGGAATCTGAACGCATCCTTCTCTTAAACTCAACGTTCCCTTTCAGCTTTATTTAGACAATAATATTTTCTCGCGTAACTGGATGAGTCTGTTTTTATCAATATAGATACAATGTATAATATAGCATAGAATGTAGAAATATATAATGTATTAGAAACAATTTAAAAATTCAAACACACCTCAGATACAAAATGACGGACTGCTTGGTAAACAAAGTTCTCGACAAAAACTCCTATCACCTACCCTTTCTATTCTAGATCGTAAATAGTGCAGAAGATTAAGTTCATAATACAATAACTGTTATTTAATCTGAGTTAAATGGTGTGTGATTTTTTTAAAACATGAATATAGAGACTTCCAAAGTGATGAATAAGATAAATGTTTGGTTATTTAAATCAAGACTAAATATGAAGGTTGTTATACATTACAGACAATAATAATTCACAATAAAAGAAGATTTTATTTAACACAACAGAAAGTACAACGTCATCATTTAAGAAGTAAACCATAACAGAATAATTATTTTTGTTTTTGTTTTTTATGAATAAAAATAAATCATGTGTTTCATTATTTAGATATTACAACAAAGGGACTGAAGAGTAAATTACACCTAACCTGAGCTAATATTGTCCGTCTCAATTAGAACATTAAATTGGTTAGATGATTTAAAATCTGCAATGAAATATTCAAGTGAGAACTACAATGTTTGAACTACTATTGATTCAAATATTTATTAAATAGATAAATTATTTTATTTAATTTTTTAGGCAGTGTGAGGGAAGAAACTATAATTCGAGTATTTATTATCTGTCTTTTATTAAAATTCTCCTTTAGAAGCCAAATTTTCATCGGAACTCATGAAGTGAATGGTACAGTGACTCGTCAATGAGTGCATCACTTCTGAACCAATTGAATGCTAATATATTCGCACATTCTATCATCTTGAAAACTTTACACTGAAATGCAAAACCGGGAGGTGATTGAAAACCCATTCTCCTTTTGAATTTTAATGTTTCTAATTTAAAAAGGACATGCATGGTCTCTCTTCTTTTAAAAATAAAAATAAGGCAAAGCAATCGACGAGCAATGCACCATCGTTTCTAAAGCCACACAAAGCGATGGAACATGGATGCCGCGTTCTTTCATATTTTAAAGCTCTCTCAATCTTCATAAGTATTGTTGTAAATTCAACCCTGATCGGTGTGTTATGATTCACATTAAAACTTGTTAGTATAGAGGAGGTGGAAAACGTACACTCCCGAGAAACAGAAATTTTATCATCTATGAGATATTCTACCTAAAGTTATAAAAGTGTCAAAATAATTTCCAACATGGTTTTATTACCAGTACACCTAATAACAGCTGTAGTTTCTCTCACTAAATATGTCATTGGTTCGAGGTGAATATTCTTTTTATATATTAATAGGCAAGCATGATTCTTTTCCCCCTTATTTCTTAAGGTGTGTGCATCATAGGTGAAATCCACCCATACCATTAGAAAAATAGTGTCCTTCCTGTAGATGAGCAGAATTACACTATAAATCACATCGTCCCATAATGCTACAGGCTTTCAAAGTTAATCTTATGGAAAAGAGGTAATTGATTGAATTATTAGACGGCTGTTAAAATAAAAAATAGGTAAAAATCAGCAAATTAGGAAGATGTTTCAGTCATAAAATATGTCAACAACAGTTCTGTTAAGATTAACTGAAATTTCGGTTTATTTTCGGGAAGTGAAGATTTCTAGTTTCTCTAAAATGCCACAAAGATAAGATTATCAAAATATATCACGTAGAAATTGTATAATGAGCACTAGTGATCGCTCACTAACCGAATTTCTACAAAAAAATACATTTAGTTTTGATCTTATTAGTTTCAACATATTCTATAATTGAAACATTTATTTCTTTCTGATTTGATAGCTTTTGTTATGAAAACACCTCTCTAAAGATTCAATCAATTACTTATCACATAAGATTTATATTGAAATTTTAAAAGCCTGTAGGGCGTAGCCCAGGGAGCGTTGTGATTTATAATGGAATTTTGCTCATCTTACAGTAAGGATACCTTTCTAACGGTATGGGGGGGATTTCTCCGACGATGGGATGCTTGCAAATTAATATATGTAGACAATAAATCGCCACCAGATCAAAAATCGACAATTCAATTGATCTAAGCCCAATTACTGTCATTTGTACAAAAATCGTAATTTGTAAAAACTTATTTTACAACTAAAACATAAGTTTTTTTTTGTTTATACAGCATTTATTACCACAGATTTATTCAATCAATTACAAACCTTTGAAAGCCTATAGGGGGGAGGGGTGTAAACCGATATCAATTATAAGGGGATTCTGATCATCTACAGAAAACTATCTTTATAACGGTTTGCGCGGATTTTGCCTGCAATGCTCACAAACTGAGAAAAAGGAGGAAAAGAAACATGTGTGAATATTAATAAATAGATAATTTATAGATTCCACTCACGCCTCGTAAGAATAACATATAAATGTATAAAGAAATTAAAAAAAAAAATTAAATGTTGCAAATGTTATTAAAAATAATTTTATTAAATCTTTTAGTTAATATCATCAAATTGCATAACTAAATTTTACTGAGTATTCCAAATTTAGCAAAGAAAGATCTTTCCTTCTTAAGAACGTTACAAAACATGGAATTCCGTTTGATGTTAAAGAGATTTTGTCATCTGAAAAAATGCATTTGTGGCATGATTTAGTGGCTTTTTTACCGGACGTTTTCTCAAAGTATAATTTCAAATTATAGTCGAACTTTGTATGCTGCGTTTTGCCAAAGATCTCTAACGCAAATTTGTTTCTACATTTTATGTACATTTGAATCTCTGTAATTTAGTTTAGTTTTTTAGCGAATTTCCAATAGGGAATAAGCTATTAAAGTAGGTCTCATGGTAAGACCTAAGCCCGGGACTTTTTCGTTTTTAGGTGCCCAGAGACCAAAAATAATAGTCATTAAAAATTTACACACATACATACATATATATATATATATATATATATATATATATATATATATATATATATATATGTATGTATGTATGTGTCCCTAGACACGATAACTCTCGTAAAAATAGTCCAATCGAGACCAAATTTGGAAGAGATGTGTAATCCTACATTTGGGGTTTTGTACCCCAAAATGGGGGTTTTGCATTTTTTTTATACGTTTTAAAAATTTCTATTTCGGCCATTGGATTTAGCTTAAAAAACACACAATTTAGTATGCTGAAGCTTTGCTCTATCTTCATTGGTTACCGAGATATTAAAAAGTCTAAAGACAGCATATTGTAGTTTTGTTCTCCAATGTTAATCTTATGGAGAATTGGGATGTGTTAATATTTCACTTATTAATCAATATTTGTCAATGAAACTTGGAATTCAGCTTCATTTCTTTGAGATTCATCCATTTACGGTAAAAAATCTTGGTTTTTGTGCTTATCGTGGCAGCAAACCTGCATACTCTTTTCCCATGTTAATCATATGGAGAATAGGCATACTTCTTTAGCAATGGACAGATATTGATGAAACTTAGTAAATGGCTTCATATGGTCGAAATAATTTTTTTTATGATAAAACCGTACTTTTAGTGTTCCCTATGGCAGCATACCTGCATACTCTTTTCTATTTATCACAAGGAGAATAGACATTTATTTCCCTATTTATGAGCATATGATTTTATTTGGTTTACAGTTTTATGTGGTTAAAATTAATATTACTAATTTGGAAATTCGCTGAGTACGCAGGTCTGCTGCGACGGGGGTTATTTTTATTTTAAATTGTTGATATGGCTTCATGATATAGTTCAAGCTACAATAAAAGAAAATTTCCTTCAACAATCGCTGAGAAGCTTCATTTAATATTTCAAATGTTACTATGGTTTCCGATTAGTATTTCAGTGCATTTCGAATGGACAAGATGAAATACTTCAAACTTAAACCTCTTACTAGTAACAAAATCATTGTGTTCAGCGTTTCGTCATTGATTGCCGCAAAGTACGGCTTTTGGTACTACCAAGCTTTCCACAAAAAGTAAGTTTTTATAAGACTCAAAGTAAAAGACAAAAAAAAATAAAAAAATAAAAGTATAAAAAACGGTAAAAAAACTATCAAAAACGATAAAATTGTGAACAGATTTTAAAGATATTATATTTTGGGGTTTATAAGATGTAAATTCAAAAGACCTGAACCAGAAATTCCAAGAAATATCATATTACTCACAATTTATTGTATTTGGGGTATTGAATAATATTATTTGGCCACATTTATTTTTTATCGAATTGGGTATCAATTAAGAAAAGAGGACGTGCCATATTATTGCAACTTTTTTGGGCTATTAAAAGACATTTGGGATAGAGAGGAAAACATCTAACTTTCAGTGAGAGGCGAGGCGTTGTACTAACTACTCTTGTGCATTTTTGGCATTATTTTGGAATTTAGAAGAAAAATAAATAAAGTTCATGTGACGGACGAAGCAAAACTGTACTGGAGAATTTGAAGGCTGGTCATTCAAACCACATTTTCCTTCTGGAGTTTGGAAAAAACTATAATAAAATAAATTTAAGTCATAGTTCAGGGAAAGCAAGAAACAACTCACCAACAACGAACTATTGATGCGAGAAAAGTAAACTATTGCGAAGATAAATTAGATGAAACTCAATTGTGAACAAAATAATATAGATTGGCCAATTTATGTGTTTATTGAACAGTAAAAACATTATTATGGACTTTATTTGAATTCTTTTTTATATTAATAGATTTTATTGAATTAGACTATAGAGAGTTAGCTAAAATTATTGAGTGATTGCAATTCCTCTTGGTCCGGATATTGTATTCACTTTTTTGGAAAATTAAAATTTCTTCCAAATAAAAGTATTGGACCGAATATATTTTAGGTTTATTTATTGGTTTGTTATAATGTATATGTGATATTTTTAGTGCAAGTATACAAAAGGTGACATAACCTAAAACTGTATGTTACAAACTAATTTATAATTAATTTTATAAAAATTATGTTTCTAAGATACCAACAAAACAATATCAAATTGTATTACAAAATCAAGTTTTCAATTGCACAAAAAGGTTTGTGGCATCTTTATCATATATTACTCAAGAGTAGGCCTAATTATCATCTATTCTCCTCAGAACTTTTCAATTTTCAAATACAGTTTTATTTTCAATTTTTTTCAATGCAATTGCCAAAAGCATGATAGCCAATATTATTTTTCTATCAGTAATTGCATGTTTTCACAGTTGTAAAACTGTTCAGACTCATTTGTGATATGACTACTGACACAATTTACTTGCATCAATATTTAATTAATGAAGTATATTTTAACTAAGCCTTCCTGCACACAGTGATTGCAGCAAGGTCGAAGGTAATATAAATACACAACCTTTGTCTCGGGTTTAAGCTACTATATAATTTTATTTACTCTTGATGGTTTACCCCACTTTTTAAAATTACCAAATCGAAATTTCACATTACTTCCATGGTTTAAAACTATTTCTAGTTAACAATTGATGGATAGAGGTGTAAATTATAGCTTAATGTGCCGAAAAATTTATAATCGATAAAACCTTCTTCAAAAGCTGCTAATTACCCATGAACCTGTATCCTTAACTTAAAATCCTTTTTTTATGAATTGTATCCTTAACCGAATTTCTTGTCTTCCTTTAATAACCATTCACAGCATTATTTTACTTAATGTATTCAATTTGAAATAATTGTGAACACTAGTGACAAACTAGTCTAATTGTACCGAAAGGCGGACGAGCAATATTGCAGGTTTTACAGCGGCGTTGCAGCGAGGGCGCAGGAAGTTTCATTTCGTCGGCTGTGCGACACGAAGTAGCGAGTGAATACTTTTAATATCTCTGGCTCCCGGGATCCCGAGCGATTAGCTCCCGGTATTTGTCGCCCCTGCCGGATGTTAGTGCATGGGCGGAGTTTCGGGGGGGCCTGGGGGGCCGCCCCCCCCCAAAAAATTTCAAGAATTTATGTAAAAAACAAAGCCAAGCTAAATAATTATCCATTCAGCTAACATTCAAAGTTTTATCTCACTTTAGCTTACTCTAAAAATAACACTATTTTCTATATTTACATTTTTTACCTTTGTTCATGTACGATTCTGAAAAGTATATTAAACAATAATAGATTATCATAAATTAAACACTGTTTGCGCGAACTACTAAGTAAGGATATTTCGTAGATCGCTAAGGGAAAATATAACCTTAGGCCCTACAGTTGGCACAACTGACCGTCAAACTCAGGTGGGTAGGCGCCGTGCCCCGCTATGACGACGATTTAGATAATGTATCTTAAAAATAGCTTTATTTTACAGTTAATGTAAATTTTCTTTACATCCCTATGTCACTGGACTTTTTATGCATCCGTAGGCTACTATCAACAGAGTTTAACATCAGCATCACGATACACCGTACTCATGAATGAATTCATATGAAATGTTTTGGTTATTTTGACCCAATTAACCATATTGTGAAGATTGGTGTCGTACTTTAAAGACATACTGTATATGATTGTTTTTTAATCAAAATGTCGTGCATCTACTACTTTGACAATCCTTTAGTTAACAAATCATTAAAATAATTCAAACAGGTAATCACTTATTGGTATTCTATAGACAAAGGGAGCGCTAGTGCAGTTCCCCATTCCTATGGGTTCCATAAAACCTGACCGATGAGTGTCATGACTATTTGTATTCCTAAAATACTTGTTCAGACTGTGCTATCCACCATAAGTGTTTAGCCTACTTCAAACTTCGAACGCCACAGCCTAGCTAAAGATGGTTATGTGTCAACCTGAATATAGAGGATATTATGGTATTAAATGTCCTTTATCACTGACCCCCGGTGGCCCCCCCCAGCAATCAGAGGTAAACTCCGCCCATGTGTTAGTGGAACTAAGTATACCTCGACCGGATGGGGATCACGGCGAACTGTGTATAAAAGGCTATTCTTCAGTTGAGACATCAAGAAAATTAGTACGTTATAGCGATATTTAGAAATTCTCAATGATTTTAATTATTACTGGGATATTAACTCATCGAGAATATTTGGTCATGTAAATATTAAAGGGACAACATTCGAACCCTAAAGGTCATTTTCCGGATACAAAGGAAAACGGTCCAT
Source organism: Neoaliturus tenellus (assembly GCA_030545055.2). Classification (NCBI taxonomy): domain Eukaryota; kingdom Metazoa; phylum Arthropoda; class Insecta; order Hemiptera; family Cicadellidae; genus Neoaliturus; species Neoaliturus tenellus. The sequence continues at coordinate 73,464,422 of CM061534.1, forward strand.
TCCTCGTTATTAGCCATGATTCATAAGTAATTAAAAAATATTTATAAAATAAATATTGTTTTAAAATTTAAACAAAAAATTCAAAGGTAAAATTGTACCTATTTTATCATAGGATGAAAAATGTGTTAATTTTAGCTTAAACCCTGTCATGCATTAACTTAAAATTGACTTGTTAGATTTTGCTGTTGAACTACAATAACTGTCTTACTTTTCAAGTATCTTTATATGAAATAAATTTGATATTTTTTCACTAAGAATGATTGGTTAGAAAACTATAAACTTTGTAGATTAAGATGACAATTTGAAAAATGTGTTTCAAACAACTTATAATATATCTGTTTAAGGCAAATACCATTTCAAGATATTTAACAAATTAATAATTAATATACTGAGTTATAATCTGAGAAGAGATAGTAAGTAGGTTACGGAGGACATGCAGTTTATTAAAACTAAACAAGGACTATGCCCTCGTCATAAAAGACATCTAATTTTCAATTGAATTTTGTTGCTAATTTTGTTTAGAAATGTTGATAGAATACGTTGGTTCCCTTGGTGTAAGTCATCCAAGCAATACTAATTGTAGACCATAAAAAAATACGAGATCAGTTGAAAAGTCAGAGGAACATCGATGACGAAGGAAAGTCTAATAACTCGCCTTAGAAGTCAAATGACTCAAGTGCAAATAAAATCGTTTCCTTGTTGATACAGTGATTATGTTTACAAAGCCGACAATTGCCCCATTGTAAACCACAGCCTTTGGAAAGGTTTTCATTTCCCTTTTCTTTGATAACGCCTTATGAGAGTGTCTTCCAACAGATTCCCTAGTAATCAAACACGAATAGAAAGTTCACTCTTCTTTAAAGAAAGAAAGAAATCTTGAAAACTTACGTATTTACATTTTTCTTTAGTTTATCCCTCTCATTACTTATATGCCAACACGGTGCCGTGCAAAATTTTGCACTTATCTTAATGCATTCGATATAAAAGTTTAAAAGACTTTCAGTCTCAGCTTAATATTATTGTTTCCAATGTTAATATTTTAAAATCTATTAACATTGTAATATAAGTAATAAAATGCCGGTTGCAATAAAATTAAAATAAACACAAAATAGTGATTTTGTTTTTGTGAAGATGGATTGCTCAGAATAACCTACTTCTGCTTAAATTGGAAAACATGATGATCACTATATTGTCGTTTGGTTTTATACTAAATGTTTTAATTAGAACAAGTAAAGCATTTGATCATTTTAAATTTTCCTTTAACAAGCTTTTTGTACTTATATCTAGACATTACTTAGTACGTATTAATAACCAGGCTTACTGAGTGATATTAAAATGTTAATTTTTAACAATTTTTCTTATTCCCTATGTTCATTTAACAAAATATCAAAAGGTGTCTGTCATCAAAGTTATCCAACTATTGCTATTTATACTCTATTATATATATATATATATATATATATATATATATATATATATATATATATATATATATATTTACATGAGTATGGATTAACGTTGATCAATAAAAATAATAATCAGTATTATCAGTTCAATATTTGGCAAAGTCATATTTATAGCTTGAAACATTATATCCAAGAGTAACTCTAGCAATTGCTTGTTGTTTTAAAAAGTGAAGAAAACTCGGCTCTCCAGTGATATCTAAAACAGCCTAAAATTCAAATAAGGTAAAATGGGCAAAGTAGGATGGCTAAATTACTGTGAGAAAACCACAGATATTCATCAACGTCGATTTTAAGAATATCAGTCCGCCAAATCAGCATGGAAATAGAGGTCACACTCTATAGCCACAAATCCAATCATATTGCCCCGGGTTTGTGCGTTCATGTATCTAATAGATACAGCTGATGACTCGATAGGCCGCGGTTTTGAGTATTTCTCTTCAACCGTCGTAAATTTAAATGCGGTATTGATGTCATAACAATTAATTAAAACCAATGTTAATTGTTGAAGGGGCATTAAATACGAATGAATACCAATTTTGTTTTTAACACAAAGCTGCAGACAAAGTAGAGTGGACTCAGGATTTTTTTTCTGGGTAATGTATGATTTAATTTAATTTATTTTATAATGTTAATACTATCCATGGATGGTCGACTATACATTTCTAATGCTAATTCAGAAATAAACTCGCCTTCATCTACTACTCATTTTTCTATATTTTTGCCTCATTTATTAAGCATTGGCACCCACATTTCAAATCTTGAATAACAAACGTTATGAAATACTGCAGATGCCAAACATTTTATTTATTGGGACGGTTTTTGTATTATTCAATCCATTATCATTCACATTTTTAAGACTAATTTTTATTTCAATTTTGAATTTGTCATTTGTGTTTATCAACAGTTATTATGAAAATATGAAATAATAGGTACTGTGTTATGATAAATCTCAAATAAAGAGCTTGGCACTAAAAACAGATCGATTAACAAAAAATTAATTAAAAACAGATTGATTAACAAAAACAGATAACAGAATGTTTCAACTAAGCGGATTTTTTTATAGTTTGTGCTTCAAAATGTCGAGATTATTTTTTGAAGCACATGGGTATTTGGTTTATGTCATGTAACTGTTTTTCATTTTTCAATTTCGTAATTTTATTTTACCTAAAACATATTATTTTCATAACGCAAAAGTATGTTGGCAGAAAAAGTAAACTTTTATTAACGTAAGAATTTCATATTAATTTGTATAGCCTATATTGAAAAATAGATTGAATGAAGCTTACGTTTAATGAAGAGTAAGGAAAAAATAATAAATAAAATAGACAGAAGTGTAAATATAAACGAGTCTCTCTCTCATTTGGTTGCAGTGGACGCAGTGGTCTGCGGTAACCCCATAATTAACTGAGAGAGTGTTTGCGTCTAGTTTTGGGCCTAAAACGGAAGAGAAACGAGTCCATTCAGGGCAATTAGTTTAATTTTTAAACGTTAATCTTTAAATTGGGACGATTTTGGGGGATTCTGTTTAGTAATCAGCTGCTATAATAAAAAAATATCTCCTAGCCAATTATTATACTGTATTCAAACTAAATTTACAAATATATAGTTAAATGGACTTAATAATTAAAATAAGAAAACACAAAATGCTGATATTGCATTGCAAACACTTGTCAATAAAACGCCAATTAAATGCCGTTAAAACGGAAGAAAATCTTTGGCTTTACTATTAGACGTATGCATGTGTAAACTACATAAAACCAATTTAATTTAATTCAAAATTTGTATTTTTTATTTTGACAAAATAAATTAAATTATTTCTAAAATTTAAGTGTTGAGATGTTTGTTTAGTTCACTATGTATACAATTACGAGTGAGGCAGCTTTAGTTTCATCATTATGAGCTTATTATTAAATTAAAACATATCGGTTGAAAAGTTATGCCTCTTTCAGACATTGACGATTTACTTAAATAGTAACGTAGCCTACGTTAAGTAATTTTGGGGCTCTTGTAGGAAAGAATTCAGTTACCTATAACCAATGTATTTAAAACCGTGTTAGAGTTAAAATAATGAAAACTGCTTAATGAGTCAAATATTTAACTTTGTTTGCAATACTGTTGACAAACCTTTACCATTCCAGCTTAATACAGTGATGCAGTGCTATAAATAAAAGGTTCGTTCACAGTGTAATCGACCGCAAGTGATAAACAAACACATCGCCCTGATAATGCATCGGCCACTTGCTCGCTACTACACTACTCGTTTCATTGCAATGCCACCCTACCTACCAGTAACAGGGGTAGGTAACAGGCGTACTTACTCGCTACAGCATTTCTAGCTACATTGCAATAGCTTAATACAACCGATCGTCCTGGTAATAGAAGGGCCCCTTAACACTTGTATCATCGCCCTGATAATGCATTGGCCACTTGCTCGCTACAGCACTACTCGTTTCATTACAATGCTACCCTATTGTAATATTGCAATATCCGTCCAGTATCTATAATGCTACTCACTAAACATAACAATAGCTAAGCACATAAGATCGCCCTGTTAGTTAATCAGTAAATTACTCACTAAAACACTTTCTCTACATTACAACAGCTAAGCACAACACATTTCCCTGATAGTGAAGCTGACAATTGCTTACCAAAATACTACTCACTTTATTACAGTAACTAAAAAATAAACACTGATAATTCGTTGATAACTTTCTCGCTATAACACTATAGCAACAATATCTTACTACAACGGATGGTCCTGGTAATAGAACGGCCTCTTTTACCTGGCACGCGATGCATTACAGTAGCTCACTATTATTTGTTTCCCTGATAACACATCTGCCACTTACGTGTTACAAATTGGGGTTTCATATAAAGATATGCTACAAACGCATAGCTGACGGTAACAAAGGGTTTCCTGCTTGCTAATGGATCGACTAATTTGTTCGCTAGGTCACTACAATACAACAACATACTATAAAACACTAGTTTATGATGAAAAATTTCAGTGCGACTATTATAAGATGCATATACCAAATTCTAATCCTGTACATAAAACGTACCTACGATAAATATATATTGACATAATTTATTTATGGGACATTATTTTGTTAATAATGAAACAATGCGTACAGCAGTTTCAATTCATCGATTACAGCAACAAAGGTATTAAATTGTTGTTTTTACTGTGGTAAATTTGTTTAGGGGAACATGATCAGAAAGTTACTCGTGTGAGTCAATCACGGAACAATGGACGGTGGTGCACAGTGCAGCGGCCAGGGAAGCAGCAACCAGTGACAAAGCACATTAGCACGAGATGGTGTCAGCGTTTGGCCGCCAATGTTGACAAACTGTTTGATGACGGTAGTTGGTCGTGTGAGGCCTGTAGTTTAACGGACAATTAATTTTGAAGGACAGGGTGTTTATAAAAGCTATCAAATTTTTTAATTCTATTTAAATCGCCTTCAATCAAACAATTAATTAATGGCATATTTATACATACTAAAACAGTAAGTTTTTAGTTGTAAGACATTATTTTATTAAGGGTCTGCAGTACCTCCGCAATCTTGATTTTTAGGCGAATAAGAACAATGTTAATTATATGTGTCTTTGAAACACTTTATCTCGATAATCTTGCATTGGATTCGTATGAAACTTGAACACGTTCACAATAATGGTATGGCGGTTCATGTGACGAGGATAATTTTTTTTAATAAACCTCCTAAAAATGGTTTAACATGGTTAAAGAATTATGATAGTATGCATTGTTTTTTTTATTTATTATTCGAGTGACTAATTTTTGTAATTAATTTTCAATCACGTCAAATGAAAAACACTATGGTAACATTTACAATGACATAAAGTTTGTAATTTTTCGACGAAAAACAAACTCACAGTCATGTTCCAAATTGAACATTGTTGTTATGGGTCAAAACGCCGAAAGGGCGTAGGTACTGCAAACTCTTAAATGTAATTTAAAATAACATTTGAAATCAGGTAGTTCTTTTTAAAAAATGCTTGTATTTATGTTATGGAGGATTTCAAGTGCTCTTTTTTGGATCGTGATCACATGGTACGTTCCAAAAACGTAAAAAATGGTTTGGTTTATACTATACACCAATTAATTGAAATTTCTATATCTTTATAACTTTACCTCTCTCCCTCAGGGGCAGTGGGCTTTCCACTGTACGGGTGTTTCTTGGCGACCCCGGGGTACCTGAGCCAAGCTGTGAGACCCTCCTCACAGTTCTTCCCGAGCTAAGGCCATTCTTCTCATCTTTCAGGTCTTAGCTCACCGTCTTTATTCTTTCCTGAGCTAACCTTGCTCACCTTCTTGTTTTCGACCCCGAATCAAGGGTGTCTTTCCACCTTCTTTCGACCGGCGCATGCTGGGGGGTCCTGGGAGTGTCCCTGTTGTGTTGCAGGGACTGATGTGTGCCTCGCACTGCCGATGGTCTCCTCCAGTGTGTCGTCAGAAGCCAGCCGCTTCGGACCTTAGTCAGGGAGTGCGGCATGGATGCAGGGATCGGACTCTGCATTGCCACGGTTCGACCCCCAGCACGTCCGGCACATTTTGTGTATCGGTGCTGGGCAAACGGAGGTTCGGGCCCCGGAGTACCGGGGTAGGGGTGTCTTATCTCTTACGGGGGGTAGACCTCTGAGGGTGTACCCGCTCTCGGCCGATGAAGGGCCGCCTCTTGCCGCACGATGCGCTGGTGACATGAAAGTATGGATTCTACTAAACGAAACACGAAGAACGTAAAGGAGAATGAGCAAGCCGCTTTTAGGCGAAGCTCTATTGTGCAGAGGTCTCCGACCTCGAAGACTGGGACGCCGACAGGGGGAATTAAAACCTCCCCCCCACCGGCGCCGTTCAAGACGGTAAGTGACGCCGGATCGTCGTCCGAGCCTGAAAAGAAGGAAGTGGAGGTCAATCTAGTGATGGAGGTGACCAATCCGGTAACACCTTTAGCCAATACCCAAGGGATTCCTCCCAGGAAGAGGAATGCCTCTTCGTGCGGTATTCGAGCTGCAAATGCTTCGGCAGCAGCAGGACGACGCCCACGAGGAGGAAGACTCATGTCTGAAGAAGATGAAAGCTCTTTTGAAGGAGATGGCCAAGGTCCTCTTAATTCAAAAGAACGTGAACAAGGCGATAAAAGAGGGGATCCCGAAACTCGAAGATGCTCTAGAAGAAATTGAGGAATGCCGGAAAATCAGGCTAAAGGCAGTGAAGCAGGAGCGCGATGTCACGAACCGAGCCATCTCTGCTTCGCCTCAAGCTCACCTGGCTGAGTCCCAGACTCAAGCTAGAAAGCGAAAGAAGAGGCAGAGCGGTTCTTCGAAGGGAAGCCCTGAGCTTGTTGAGGTGGACTCAGTGCCGAGACCGGTTTTTGTCACTGCGGCATCGCAGACATCTCCTGTCCAGGCTACTCAATCCGCCCCGGGCGCTGTCGTGATTCCAGCGGCTACTCCTGCAGAGGTTCCTGCTCCGGCGGCTAATCCTGCCTTGGCAGCAAACTCTGCCTCAACACCTTTGGGGGGCTGGAAGACGCGCCTGTCTAAGAAAGAAAGGAGGAGGCAGAAGCAAGCGGAGGCAGCTTCGAAAAGTGCGTCGAGGGTGGAGAGGACGCAAGTTTCAAACCCGGTTGGGGAGGCCTCTTGCCAGTCTGTCAGAAAGCCTAAAAAACCCAGGCCTAAGAAGCCCAGGACGGAGGCAATCTTGATCAAGCCCTTAGGGGGGCGATCTTTTGCCGATGTTCTGGGTCAGATTAGATCGCAGGCCAAACCGGAAGAGACCGACACCGTTATCAAGTCTATTCGGCGAACCCAGAACGGGGATGTCCTCCTCGAACTGGGGAAGTCGAGTGACAAGATCGGTTTTGCCGCTTCCCTCAAGACTGCACTTGGGGACAAAGGCTCCATCAAGGCCCTAGAACCGAAGTGTTCGGTCGACATTCGGGACCTTGATGCCCTCTCCACCGAAGATGAGGTGACCCGTGCGATCCAGGTGGCACTCCCGGAGATACCGGCTGACGGAGTGAGGGTATGGCTGACAAAGCCAAACCGAAGTCAACTCCGGATGGCTGTCGCTGAGATGGGCGAAAAGCACGCTAATAAGCTGCTTAGCCTTCAGCACCTTAGAGTCGGTTGGGTCAGTTGCAGGCTCAAACGGAGGGTGGTAGTTTCGAGATGCTTCCGCTGTCTAGGTTTCGGCCACTCCTCCCGAAACTGTAAAGGGCCCGACAGGAGTGCCAACTGCTTCCAGTGTGGAAGCCAGGGCCACAAACGCAAGGAATGTACCTCGAGCCCCTCCTGCTTCCTCTGCAAGGATTCAGGCTCCAGTGCCCTCGGTCACTTACCCGGATCTGGTCAGTGCGGTGCCTTCAGAGCCGCACTTGAACAGGCAAAAGGCAGCGGACGGTAATTCGCATCCTCCAGGCCAACCTTCACAGATCCTGGGGAGCTGATAACCTTCTAGATCAGCTCGCCCGAGAACTTGGTGCTGACGCGCTCCTTTTTAGCGAACAGTATCGGGACAGAGACCCAAACATTTGGATCTCCGACAGCCTCGGTACTGCTGCATTTTGGGCACGTAATACGCAGGATGTCTTGGTGCGGAGTCACGGGTGCGGCCGAGGATTCGTCGGTGTTCGGACGTGACTATCTTCAGTTGCTACCTCACCCCCAACGAGGCCGTCCAGGACTTCCGCGACAAGATAGATAGTCTAGAGGAGTGCGTTCTCGGCACCACCGGGCATGTCGTCATTGGTGGCGATTTCAACGCCAGGGCCGTCGAGTTGGGAATGCCTTCTACCAGCTCCCGGGGGAAACACATCCTGGATTTCATCGCCAGGGCCGGTCTTGTCGTCCTTAATCAGGGGACACACCTACTTTTCGGAGCCCCGGGCAGAGAGGCACGATCCCCGACGTCACCTTTGCGTCTGAGTCGCTCCTTCCGAGGATCTCTGGCTGGAGGGTTGTGGAGGACTACACGGGTGGCGACCACCAATACGTCGTTTTTGACCTGCATGATCAGGCAAATAGTCGAGTTTCCGCATCTCGGGAAGGGCCACGCCGGTGGAACACCAACAAACTGGACGTGGTCAAGTTCACCAAAGTCATCTCTCGGGGAGCGCAGGGGAATCCTGGTGAGGCTGGGGCCGAGGCACTAGTAACATCCACGATGGAACTGATCGTCTCGGCCTGCGACCAGTCTATGCCGCGAAGGAAACCCCGACGCGACAAACAACCCGTTTACTGGTGGACTGAAGAGATTGCGGAACTCAGAAGAACATGTTTGAGAACTAGACGAGCCGCCACAAGAGCGAGAATTCCCGCAGACAGAGTTCGTAAGTCGGAGGCCTATAAAGCTGCGAGAAAATCTCTCCGCCAGGCGATCAACAGGAGCAAGTCGAATAGCTGGAGGAGACTTCGTGACGACGTTGACTCCGACCCTTGGGGCCTGGTTTACAAACTTGTAACACAGTTACTCGGCGCCCGCTCTCCACCTTCCATCATGGAGGGCGCCACCAAGGGGAGGATCGTCGCTGCGTTGTTTCCTGAACATCCACAGCGACCGCTGGTTGACTTCGGACGGGTAGAGGACATTCCACTCTTCACCTTCGAGGAGCTGAAAACCTCCGTTCTCTCCCTGAAGAGCAACAAGGCTCCTGGCCCGGACGGGATTCCCCGTGAGGCTTTAAAGAAAGTATTTTCAATCAACGCTGACTTGTTGTTGAGAATGTACAATGCCTGTTTAGTAGAAGGGGTGTTTCCGGCTCCCTAGAAAACAGCCAGGCTTGTACTGATCAGCAAGGCAAAGGTGATCCCGAGCTGCCGTCGTCCCACAGGCCTCTCTGCATGTTGGACACGGCTGGGAAGCTGTTCGAGAAGCTGATCCGTTCCCGCCTGACTTCTGCCGTGGAAGCTGCCGGGGACTTATGCCCCCGTCAGTACGGCTTCAGAAAGGGACGGTCAACGATCGACGCTGTCACCGAAGTTCAGAGAGCTGTGGAGAGAGCCGAGAGCCACAACCATTTCTCCCGCCGAGTGGTGCTTCTTGTTACGCTTGATGTCAAGAATGCCTTCAACTCGGCGAGGTGGGTCGATATGTTGAATGCGCTTCGCAACACCTTTCGTATTCCTGCATATCTGTTGCGGCTCATCGAGGATTATCTACGCTCTCGAAGCCTGATTTATGACACGAGGGACGGAACGCGGACGGTGGAAGTCACTTCTGGTGCCGCACAAGGTTCAATACTCGGCCAGGATCTCTGGAACGTTGCCTATGACAGCCTCCTGAGGTCCGAGATGCCTGAGGAAACCACTTTGGTTGGGTACGCCGATGACGTCGCAGCTCTCATAGCTGCACGCAACGTTGAGCTGGCCCAACTAAAGTTGAACCGAGTCATGCGTGTGGTCAACACCTGGATGTCAGATCACGGTCTCTCGCTTGCTCTCAGTAAGACGGAGATTGTGATCCTCACGAAGAAGAGGATCGACACCGTCGTCCCACTCCGAGTGGGAAGGGAGGTGGTCATATCAACTCGTGCCGCCAAATACCTTGGGGTTATGGTGGACACCAAGTTAAGCTGGAGGGATCAGATCTTTCGTACGGCGGACAAGGCCGCTAAGGTAGTCACTTACCTTAGTAGGCTGATGGCCAATGTCGGGGGTCCCCGATCCAGCAGAAGACGTCTGTTGATGTCCGCGGTCCAGTCCGTGCTCCTTTACGGGGCAGAGGTGTGGGCAGGCGCTCTAGATAAGGAGTGCTACAGGTTGCGACTCGCCCGGGTTCAGCGTCAAGCTGCGCTTCGGGTGTGTTCCGCCTACCGGACAGTGTCATAGCCTGCCGTCCTGGTGGTCGCCGGAGTCATCCCTGTCAAGCTCTTGGCAGGGGAGAGGAAAGCGATTTATCAGAGACAAGGCGAGATCGGCAAGGACACGGCAAGAACAGAAGAGCGCTCCCGAACCTTCCAGCAGTGGCAACACAGCTGGGAGCACGAAACCCGAGGACGATGGACTGCGCGACTCATCGAGCAGGTCCAACCATGGGTAGAAAGGCGGCATGGCGAGGTGGACTACTTCCTCACGCAGTTCCTGACAGGTCACGGCTATTTCAAGTCGTACCTGAAATGGATTGGCAAGACCGGTTCACCGGATTGCATCTACTGCCCGGGCGTTCCCGATGACGCGGAACACACCTTCCGCTGTTCGCGTTGAGAAAGGCCCCGCCTGGAGGCCACAAGAAAACTCGGTGTTTTTTCGGTGGACACGGTCTGCCAAAAGATTATGGAGGATGAGGGCAACTGGGATTGTTTGTCACAGTTCGTCCGGGGCATCCTCCTGGAAAAGAAAACCGATCTGGACCGCGAAGTGGCCCAGATCCCTTGATCGAGCGGCTGGATAAGGAGCGAGCCCCACGGGCGTAAGCCAAATTTAGGCCTAGCCTGACGTAATGTGACAAACAATTCCAGGTTAGATCCCTAAAGAGTAGAGGAGGTTTTTTAGTGGGTAAACCCGTTTTTAGGGGAGCCCCACACTACAGGCTGGCCACCTGTGTGCGTAATGCATTTTTCCGCCTCTCCCTCAAAAAAAAAATAATAATAATAATAATAATAATAACTTTACCTCAAATCCATGTTTGTTCCTAAAACATTTTTGTATAATAATTGTAAAATAATATGAGAGTGTTTATTTATTTCTTTACGTACCTCGTCAGACGGTTTTGAAAACACGATCAACTATATCGTCGCCTAGTTGCAGTATTTTGTATTATAATAAGCTAACATTATTAAAATTCATAATCTTTATTTTTAAGATTCGCCTGTTTTCAACAGCAAACTACTGGTAGAGAAGTGTTTAGTTAATGACCAATTATTTCATTTGTAAAAGTTGCAACGATGTTAATATTGTCTACTGTGGCAGGAAATATTTTACTTTCCCACTTTGGTATTGTTTATGCATAGTAACTTTACATCCTGTCGATCTTTACATGTTAATACAGTTAACGATGAAACTATTATTTTTAACCTTCCATATGATATTAACTACATATATTTTAGGAGTATTTTTTTAAGTGTCTATAAAGAGGTTTTGATGATAAAACCATGTCATGTTATTTTTTATTTGCATATCTTTTATTCGAATGTTGACACTAGTTTTTAATCCCTCTAAATGCATTTTTATTTTACTTTTTATTACTGGGTAAAAAAATGTATTTATTTTTTCTTATAAATCTTAAAAACCTCCTAAAATGAGATATTTTTATCTCACAATATATTTATTGCATTTAATATGAAGTGTAAAATTCATAGCTGTATGTGTCATAGACATTAAAATTTACTATATTTTGTTCGATGAAGTTTCCAATTTTATTTTAAAACTAAAACGGCGAAGAAAAAGTAAACAATGGAAGGAGAGGCTGGTTGAAATTAGCATTTGATCGTCTCAGAGGCGGCGAGTATACAGCCCCACACTCAGTTTCGTCACCCCCGTCCCGTCACCATTCGTATTCTCATTTTAGAGTTTTAAAAATCCCAATCTATGATAATACGTTTATACTGAGAGATATACATGACAAATATACCTAAATGCATTGAGTTAAATTATTAGAGTAATATACATATAATTAAATGTTGTATATACGTGTTTGACAATATATAATTTTGTTTTGTATCCACTGCAATGTACAGTATTTATTTTAGAATAATAAACAATTGGAGATGATTCTGAAGGGTAATTTTTATACTAATGATCGAAGTGAAAAAAATTACCAAATGAAAAAAATTGCGTGGCTCTCCATAAATATTACTAGGATTTTGTTGAAGACTATTTTAATTTTTGATGGTGGATATCATTGAAATTTTGTCCCGATATACAGGGTGTCTCATGTAAGGTGTCTCAAATCGATTACAGATCAACAGTTTGTCCTACAATCTTGAAATAAAATCATTTCCCACTAAATTGACCCCAAGGAATAATTTAGAAATATTTTTAACGTTGTATAAATACAGGGTGTCCCAAAAACTGGGGGTCACAGGTTCGAATCTCAGAAATTTCAAATACAAACATATGTCATATTATACATCATTAGAAAGGTCTATATAATACAAACATTTTGGTGGAAACAGAATTTTGTTATCTTTATTCGTTTCAAAATGGCGTCCATTTTTGTAGCCAAAATCAAAATTTACGGAATACCCTGTAATTCTTTTATTATTTGTCATAAATGACTTCTGATTCAAAATATTTATTTGAAATAAGCTAAGCTTTACAATGATATGTCAAAACAAGACAAGACAAAATTTATAAAAAAAAGTAAAATTTCAAAAATTTAATATTTTTGAAAATTTTTACACAAACAAAACTCAAAAATCTTAAAATACAAACACATGTTTTTTTGTACATCATATTAAAGCTCTCGTTAAACTGAACAACTTTGCATGTTAATTTAATGGTATGGCAACAATGGAAGAAGGACTGCCATACTATCATGTCCTGATTAATTAACTTGCAAGATAAATGGGAAAATGACATTTTTACGTTATTACTACAAAACCAAAAGAGATACGGCATAAGTGTAAATTACAAAGTTGTTCAGTTTAACGAGAGCTTTAATATGATGTACAAAAAGACATGTGTTTGTATTTAAAATATTTAAGTTTTGTTTATGTAAAAATGTTCAAAAATATTAAATTTTTGAAATTTTAGTTTTTATATAAATTTTGTCTTGTGACATATCATTGTAAAGCTTAGCTTATTTCAAATAAGTATTTTGAATCAGAAGTCATTTATGACAAATAGTAAAAGAATTACAGGGTATTCCGTAAGTTTTGATTTTGGCTACAAAATTGGACGCCATTTTGAAACGAATAAAGATAACAAAATTCTGTTTCCCCCAAAATGTTTGTATTAAATAGACCTCTCTAATGATGTATAATATGACATATGTTTGTCTTTGAAATTTCCGAGATTCGAACCTGTGACCCCCAGTTTTTGGGACACCCTGTATTTATACAACGTTAAAAATATTTCTAAATTATTCCTTGGGGTCAATTTAGTGGGAAATGATTTTATTTCAAGATTGTAGGACTAACTGTTGATCTGTAATCGAATTGAGACACCTTACGTGAGACACCCTGTAGTAAATAGCATTCTCTACATCAAGAAACTTTACTAAATCTGGCAGTAACACAAATGTACCTTAAAACATGAAACCAAAAATAGCTTTCAAATATTTTGTTTTATGATGAACTAGATCATTATCACGTTTATTGATACCAAAAATTATATCTTCGAACTTAGTATTACTTAAATTATCTTTTTTAAGAAAGTGAAATCTACTAAGTAAATTCTAATTACATTGGACCCGCATTTGGGCATTGTGAGTTTAAATAATTATCAGAATAACAGAGTATTGATGTTATTTGATGGTACTGTACCTTTCCCGTGCTGCGGACTCCCTTCCACAGCGAGAAGTAGACGAGTACGAAGACAGCCATGACACACAGCGCTAGCGACCACTTGATGGCGCCTATCCTGTTGAGACCGTCCGACCTCTGCTGCTCCAGCACACTTCGTCTGTGAACACCAAGAGACGACACATCAGAAAAATGGAGATTCATGCTGTATGGGTGATAGTTACTTACAAAATAAACATCACTAGATGTAACGATTTATAAAATAAACGGTATCAGTTAACTGACACATACTTTCTCCCAACAATATAAAAAAGATGTTAAAAGCTTCAAACATTAATGTCTTGATGACTCAGTCGGATAGCTACCGGCTGAGCAGCGCCCGTTTGACCCTACGCGCGTCTGTGACTATTAACAACGTACTGCGTTTACCGCTAAACGAAAAATTGAATTTTCTCCGCAACCACTTGACGTAGAGCAATAATTTAAAATACTGGATTATTTAGTTTTGAGCTTGATTTAATGGTGATAAGTAAAATTTATTTCAAGACAACATATATTTTGAAAATCCAAAAAATTGATTTTTGAAACACTTTTTTACTCCATAACTTTTGAACGCGGATTTTCCCGGAGATGCGGGTGGTGTCATTTTATTCACCATTTTAAGCTTAATAAACCACAAAATTTTAATCAAAATCGTTAGAGCCGTTTTTGAGAAATTTTGATTTTTGACGATTTTTGAGGGTTTTTGGGGGTAAAATACCCTTAAAAATCAAAAATTCAAAAAAATGAAAAAAACGCCTGGAATTATCGTGGATTTGGACCTATGTACCAAATTTCATTAAAATCGGACCATTAGGGCATTCTCTAGCTCTGTTTACATCCTGACACACACACACACACACACACACACACAGACAGACATCACTCCGAAAACCACTTTTTTGGACTCAGGGGGAACCAAAATGGATAAATCCACCAACAACTTAAATTCGAAAATTTTGACGAAAACAATACTTTCTCCATATACTATGGTATAGAGGGAGAAAGTAAAAGGAAAACAATACATTTTCATTCTAAATGAGTTACAGTTAACCCGGCTATTAATTTAAAATCTCATTTTAAATTCTAAAATAGAAGGTATTGCCCTCATTCTTATACAGGTACTACAACATATTGTATTCATTGTGAATAAGCCACCAGAACTAATTATTACATCGGTTTACAAACCGGTTATGTTTCATGTTTTAAGCAATCCTATGTAGCCTGCGTTTCACCCCTCCTCAGGGGCCATAGTAATGTCTTGCTCGGATCTATGATGGATATTTTTCGAAGATGTCTGTAGGATATGGCCTCCTGGAAGAGCTTACCCGAGTCATCCACATATAGTATTGTTCAGAACTTACTCGGAACGTGTTTGTTAACTACTTTTGATACAACATATAGATAAATAACATCTTCTGCCTATAGTAATAATTCTAGCACTACACTTCTTGTAATGACCTGCTAATTGTAATAAACAATCAATGTTAAAAAGTATCACATTAAGTTTTTCATACTAGTTATGCTTAAATACTTATTTTTTGTAACTAATAAAAATATTTTTTAGTGTAATTAAACTGGTAGGTAGCTATCACTTCTAGGCAGCGGTGAGGAGGAATGAAAAATTTATAAAGGAATGAAGGATAATCTAAGATGTTTGTAGAGGAACACAGTTACTGACACACCATGAAAACTTATCCAACATTCTTTGTGGTTTTAAATGCTAAATGTCAACGTTTAATTTTCCCCTCAATATTAGGGATGAATTGCATATTTTAGGATAAGTTATGAAAATCGTAAGTTATGATTATAACACAATATAATTGTTGGAATATAAACATATGTAAGGACCTCGAAATGTGTTTTATTCATCCATCACAACTTTTTAACACGAGTCTTGTCAGTTTTCATTATCAAAAAGAGGTTATTTCGTTAATGTTACATAAACTATTAAGCCAAACGGTTAACATGTTAAACATACGAGTGACATTGGATAAATAACTGTTGATTTAATAAAATTATAAAGTTGAAACCAAGTAAAACTTTAATTTGTTGTATTAAAACACTAATACTAACACAAAATTTTATCTTTTGTTATTATTGATCTTTCATTTATTATTTATTAGCAAAATATACATATGTTACGGTTGGCCACAAGTATGTATCGCGATGCTAGACTTAGTTAAAGTGTTTATTATCAATTGTTGTTATCTTTTCATTTCACTGGTCACACTACTGGACAAAGTGGCCAGTTAATTTCTCATTATATTTTGTACTTCTTCCCATGTATTTTTGTATGAGAAGTAAAATTTATTTATTAATTTATTCATTATCAGTATGTTCGTTAAATAAATACGGAGGATGAAAAATAGAGGAAAATTAAATAAAGTTTTAATTAAATAGTTAACAACAAATATTAGATAGAGAACAAGGTTTCACATGAATCATAATTTTTACATGGCTTTAAATGTAGGCCTTTAATACTCAAGCTATATTTCAAGTGGGATCTGTAACGAAAGCCATAAAAAGCATTAGCACATTTCATAACATTACATACGTGGAAGCCTAAAACTGTTTAAGCCTATTCAGTAAGCTTAAGAGAGATTGTTAATTATAAATTAGACATATGTTTCTACCTGTAAATGAAAATTAAATTATTTGTGCACATTTCCGAGTTTACATTGGAATTTAACATGTTGATTCCGTTTAAACAAAACTATTTAAATACTGAACTACAAAGTATGAATATGAGTTATATGGCTTTAAAAAATAACCTGTTAAAACGAATTTTACTAAACAAGTAACATTTTGACTAGGGCGATTTTTTTTATCAGAAATTATGGCCAACAGAACATTTTGAATTGAACTTATAGTAAAAATGCATATGTGGCTACTATCAAGTTAATGGCTATATTGAATTTTTTTGTGTTTTGAAATGAATATAAATCTTCATTTTGTTGTTGTTGTTCAAGTTTAAATAAGAGTTCGTATAACTGACCTTATTTTCTACTTCCAGTCCTTAAGTTTATTAAAATTACTAGTATGCGTGTTGCTCGAAATCGAGCAATTTATTTTAATACAATACAAAAATGTTACTTTTAGATTTAAATCAATGAAATCCGACCAATCCAATATTGTGAATATCTTTAATCATCAAAACTAAACGTATTCACAGCTGATTCTTAACAGATGTTTAAAATGCTTTATTCAATCCCAATGTTATTTAAATGGGGAATTTTGAGATTTCAATGGTGGATAGCGCCTTTATTTTCAGTCTGATTCTTATCAGTTTTTGGCGGAAACAACTACAGACCAAGCCCTATCGAACGATACCAAAAACTTGAAAATCGGTTGAAAATTGTGGGAGGAGTTCTCAAGACAAAAAACCCCTTAGCGTATTAAATAAGTTTAGATTTGAAACTTAGGTATACAATCTAAGCAGTTGAACAACGTAAAATGTGTACCGTAAATTAAAAATTGGCGTTTTGCCACTGTTGATAAGCCTTATGAGGAAATACACTCTATGCCTTATAATGAAATCGGTATATCGAGGGTTTTCAAAATTTCTAAGGCAGAACTATGAGAAAATAATAACATGAATAAATTAATAACATATTCATAAGTAAAAATATACGGCAAAGTACTAAAAAGGTAGTATCCTGCCTTATTTATAGAGGGATTTATTTAAAACACAACTAAGCGTAATCCTAAAATATAAAAGTAAAACTTACAATAGTACGTTAATGGTATGTATAAAAAACATAAAAAGATAAGAATATGATTTTTTTTAATTATACATTTAGCTGATGGCTCAAAGTTACTTACTCGAAAAATTCTTTGGCGGGGCTGGTGGAGGAGGTGTCATTCGCTTGCAGAAGGAAGACTGGGGTGCAGTTTAGGGTGTTCCAGGGGTTGTCGCAACTGGTCCAGGGCAGCTCCGAGCGAAATGAAGCGAAAAGATAGTAGACGGCCCAACCGATGATGGTGTTGTAATACATGCCCATGTAGACATCCAGCAGACAGATCGCGTACCCCACTCCTGCAACGAAACCACTGATAGCAAACGATCAGCTGATGATGGTGTTGTAGTTCATATCCATGTAGACATCCAGCAGACAGACCGCGTACCCCACTCCTGCAACGAGACCACTGATAGCAGACGATCAGCTGATGATGGTGTTGTAGTTCATATCCATGTAGACATCCTGCAGACAAATCGCGTACCCCACTCCTGCAACGAGACCACTGATGGCAGACGATCAGCTGATGATGGTGTTGTAGTTCATATCCATGTAGACATCCAGCAGACAGACCGCGTACCCCACTCCTGCAACAAGACCACTGATAGCAGACGATCAGCTGATGATGGTGTTGTAGTTCATATCCATGTAGACATCCAGCAGACAGACCGCGTACCCCACTCCTGCAACGAGACCACTGATAGCAGACGATCAGCTGATGATGGTGTTGTAGTTCATAACCATGTAGACATCCTGCAGACAAATCGCGTACCCCACTCCTGCAACGAGACCACTGATAGCAGACGATCAGCTGATGATGGTGTTGTAGTTCATACCCATGTAGACATCCAGCAGACAGATCGCGTACCCCACTCCTGCAACGAGACCACTGATAGCAGACGATCAGCTGATGATGATGTTGTAGTTCATATCCATGTAGACATCCAGCAGACAAATCGAGTACCCCACTCCTGCAACGAGACCACTGATAGCAGACGATCAGCTGATGACAGTGATGTAATTTTTTTTAACATCTATCAGACATTTCTACTTTACTATTGTAGTTTATGTTCAATGGTAGTCATGCAGCACATAATAAATCTAAGAACACGACTCTTGAAACAAAACCAAATAATATAGAAACTTATTGAATCCGACCAATTTCGTCGCCTTTTAGAGTCATTGTACATAAAGGTGCTCTACAAAATTACAGCTTGGATTATTAAAAATTCTTAAAACAAAGTTATAGCAAAGCACCAGAGACAGATGATTAATTAGTGGTTTTAAGTAACCTTTGTCTACAGCTCTTTCTTGTCTACAATTTTAGTTTTCGACGCACTTGCGTCATAGTCACGTAGTGGTCAATCTGTTAATATCAAGCTAAAGCTGCGTCTGCTGTCATGAAGACCCTGTCAAAGTTTCAAAAACAAGACATAAACCACGGACACACACATTATAACATCTACCCACGCGGGGGTACGAACTTGTAAAATGCAATTACAGTATGTCATCTTTCCGTCACGGACGGTGGCACCAGGACACTCAGTGTCGATGTTTTAATGTGTATATTCGTGTTTCGTGTTCCGTTTTTAAACTTTGACATCGTCTTCATTACAGCAGGTACATCTTTAGTTTTATTTTAATAAATTGACCACTACGTGACCCTGACGTAGTGCGTCGAAATCTTAGGTTGTTAACTAGCAACTGGATATAAGGTGTAGACGAAGGTACCTCAAAACAAAACCGCAATAATTAGTCTTAACAGCTCAGCAGCAAAAATCAAACAGATGATTACAGTGACTACTACACAATGAACATAGGTCTTACA
This sequence comes from Neoaliturus tenellus, assembly GCA_030545055.2. Lineage (NCBI taxonomy): Eukaryota > Metazoa > Arthropoda > Insecta > Hemiptera > Cicadellidae > Neoaliturus > Neoaliturus tenellus. The sequence continues at coordinate 73,483,920 of CM061534.1, forward strand.
TAGGTCTACATCCACTGTATGATGTGGAAATTTAACTGACGTATCTCAACCGTCACTTATGCAACCATACAATGGACAAATATTCAAACTTTATATGACATGACACTGCAGTAGATTTCTGAAGTATGTAAAAGTCCTGAAAACAGAGTTTGCTTAATAAATCATTACTTAGATGTAATAGCCTAAATTTACATTCAGGAAAACATTTTAAATGCGATTATGTTATTCTTAGTGTCAATATCAACAACAACCAACCAAACAATCCTAATTATAATTTTCAACAGAATCAATTTTCTATACCGTTCTATATTTTTATAAAATGTTAATTTTTGTATAAGTAATGTATCCCAGACATGGTGGACACGGACGGCTCGGCACGGTGCCAGGTGGATGTTATGGACTGCAGGCATCACATGAGGGCTGCTAATTGCCTTATTAACCTGTGTCACATGATCATGTGACACACCCAATGCTTGATGGCATCACATTTTAACTAGTTTCGATCAAAAGTTATAAAAGTGTTATATTTTAAATGTTACAGTTACAACTATTAAGAACCCTAATTAATAAAAGTGTTCACAATCAAACGTAGATTGCATTTTTATAACCCTTTTCTTACCGTAGATTAACGTAACGCATGATATAAAATCGTATACAATAACGTTTCTTATAATTTAAAATCATGAGATTTTTTCATTTTACACACACGTGATCAACACTGGACCGGTGGAATCAAAGGAACTGTTTTGAAACTATGGTCGTAATAACTTCTTATCTAATTAAATTACCCTTAGGCCTAAACTCCTTTCTGGATGTCTAAGAATTTCTCACGTCTAACTGGCTAAACTATTGGCAATAAATATTCTTACTCCATGTCCCAAGAGGTATAAATTACCATACATCATACTCTACCTATAACTCAATATCGAACCATTACATTTATTTTACTCAGTAAATAAGTTGAGGATCTAAGTTTTATAGTTTATTTTCTTATTTATTGCCATGAGGAAAGTTAACTTTTAGTGAGCAAAGACATAAATCTCTAACAACAATTGAATTTCCCAAAAGAATAAAGACGCTAACGCTGTGACGCATGTGAGGGTGCAGCTTCATATAATTTATTGGTCAAGAGATTAGTTTAAAATTTATAAACAGCGATAATGTGAAGGCTACAATGTAAAATATTTTAGATGAATTATAGTTCAAATAAAACTATGACACTCTATTTATTAATAGCTTAAATGATTTATACTAAATTATTTATATAAAATACAATTTAAAAAATATTCTTTCCTCATAGAACATTTTATTTGACAAAAAAATATATTTTCGATATTTAAATATATAAAATTTATATTTTAGATTTCAACCGATTTTAATGATTTTTGTTTCATTGGATAGAACTAGGCATTAAGTTGTATTATACTATACTACTATTTTTGTACTATAGGCATTAAGCTGCGCAAAATCCCAAGGTCATCTTGATAGTGATGGCAAAGTGTATATACAACAATCAAGAGTTTGATATAGAAAATGAAATGTTTTATCAGTATAGTAACTAAATTGCTCGATTTCGAGCAACATGTACACTAGCAGACTTAAAATCAACGTCAAACGCCATACAAATAATTACCAAAATATGTCAAATAATAAATGAAAATTACGTAAAAAAATTATATTAAAAATAGTGAAATGATTTCAAATAGTTATTTGTGCTTCTAGGGACTAAAGTACAATGTTTTCTCCCTGAAGGGAAAGTGTTGTCGCCCGAAGGCGAAGCCGAGGGCGACAATTTCCCTGAGGGAGAAATGTACTTTAGTCCCTTGATGCACACAACATTTTTCCTCCACCTACACGAATAAAATTTAGGCCTAATAGGCCTACCGTAGGTAATTTAACTTTACCTTCATATGATCCCTTGCTCCGTCAAGCTGGATCTGTCACATCAACATAAAAAAAACACAAGGTAGGCCATATCAATTTTGAATAACACGAAAAAAAAAATATAATTTAAGCCTAGTCAAAAGTTGTACACTTATGTTTTGGACTTCTTAGGTTAATAGCCTACCCAAGCAAAATGTAAACAAACACCTACACTGCCACGGCCATCTCTAATATTAGAGATGCTGCTCACCCACTGCTGACCATTCAGTCAGCAGTGGGTGAGCAGCAGCTACAGCTGCTATTAGTCAACAATGAGTAACGAAACAAATACAAGTAACAGCTGACTGTGGCTCATGTTCTTTTTAATCTCTCTTTTAATGTTATTCTTATGTAACTAACTTTAGCCCCGTGGTACGAAAAAACTCGAGTTTTCCCTAGGTAGAAAGATTAAGTATTCAAGTCACATGGGATAGAAATTAGTACTTTACTACTCTATTCCAAGGAGTAAAATACGGCTTTAGATAGTAGGTGGAGGAAAATGTTATTTTTTTCATAAAGATTTATAAAAAAATGCATTTCTACTAACCCAAAGATTAAAAAATGCAAATAAAATTGGGTAAAAATATTTCACCTAGTTATGTCAGGATTTTAAACCCTTGACATTACACTTATGTCCAGATGCTTTTCAACCTCTCATTACCTCGTCTGTATAAAATAATGTTCTTATTTACTTCTTACATATTTACAACTTGCTATTACTATTGATCTTTTACTGGTGCACTGGGGAGAGGAGTTTTGCAAGTCAATGTTTAAAATTTAATACATTAATTAAGTTTAGTATAATGGACTATAATTTCATTTCATTTAAATATAATATGAAATTGAGGGTTTCTACTAACTTTGTACCTCAAAATAAAAATTAAATAATTTTTAGCGAATTTCCCTATAGGGAATACGCTATTACGGTAGTAGTCATGGTAAGACCTAAGCCCGGGACCACTTTACTTTTTCATTTTGAGGTCCCCAGAAGCCAAAAACACCATTCGTTCATTTTCATATATATGTATATATATATCTATCTATCTATCTATCTATCTATCTATCTATCTATATATATATGTGTCCATGGTACCGATAACTTTTGAAGGGAACCTCCGATTTTGATGAAATTTGGTATGAAGGTGTAAGACCAGGTCTATTTTCATGAGTTCGCGAACCAGCATTGTCGGGTTATGGGAACGGGGTTTTATGGGGTTTCAAAGGGGTCAAAAATGGGTTTTTGGCATTTTTCGACCGCAATTTTCAAAATTCATCAATTTTAACTGAAACCATTTTAAAGAGCTTAAAAAAACAAACAATTTGGTATTTTGAATTTTCATCTTAGCATAACTGGTTACGGGGAAAATCCAAAAATGTGTTTTCTATGTTATTCTTATGGGAAATCAAAATAACCCTATATCTTGCTTATTTATTGACATAACTTAATCAAATTTGGTATGTACATTATCTAGATAGGGCTTAACTTATAATTGCTTACAAAACCCTTATGGCGGCAAACCTACATACTCACCCCCATGGGGTTTATAGGGAAAATAAAAAATTGCCAGAGCTTAATACAATTTTGTGTTTACATTCACCAATTATTGATTAACTTAGATTTTCTAACAACACCCCATGGCAGCAAACCTACATACTCGATCCTATGGTGTTTTTACGGGGAAAGTAAATAATCTGAAATTCCACTGGAAATTCGCTGAGTACGCAGGTCTGCTGCGACGGGGGTATTCTAAATATTTTTTAAGTAAATGTTAAACCAATATAAAAAATGACATAATTTGACTTTGACGTCTTAAACATTAAATTAATATAAAAAATTTGTGTTATTTGACTTTGATATTTTGAATATAAAATAAACGACAAATAAATATCAAATCTTCAATTTTAGGTAATTTGACATTTTGAACGTTTATTTGACGTAAAATGAATATTCTGTGCTATGTGGGAACACCTTTTTAAATCTTTTTAAACGGGGTTTTATTATTCATGTTTCAAACATATAGCTTGGTCGTAAAATTTTTAGAAGATATGTTAACAAATGAATATTGAAAATGTAAAAAAATTAAAAAATCAATCAAATTAAAAATTATTTAATGTTTAAAAGTGCACTAACTTAGTGCAAAATAAACTATTGATAAAATTAACTATACTATTGTTTAACTACTACAAATATAAGTTCCAATTCGATGTTTTAAAATACATGAAACTTAAACCATACGGTTGTGTTAACATATTTAGCTGTTTTGGGGGCTCGCAAAATTGTGGTCAAACCATTTTCCTGATCCGTGGTAACAAGTTATAAACTTATTCCAAGCAAAGTGTAACAGTAGCCAACACTGAAACAGTTAAATAGGGGCTACTAGGGACAGCCTTAAACAGTAGACTCCCATCCGGCATGACGAAGATAAGTTTTGGTTGTGTTTATAGCTTTTAAACGCCACAGTTGCAAAAATAAAACTTTATATGAAATATGATTTGTACAAGGTACGATTATTATGGTAATACACCACCAAAATTTATCTTAAAATAATATAGTTAAGTTAAACAATTAATTATTTTTGATGTTATAATATTTTATTACTAAATAGCATATTATTGGATACTTAAGTTAAAAGTACTATTTCTTCTTAGAATAATGAGTACTTTAAACGAGAATATTCTGAACTTAATCTTCCACGGGGTTAATGTGTTACAAATTTCGTCCCGTAAACTATTTAAGCTAATTTTAAAGAAAGGAGATGTCTTCCAACTGTTTACTCCCAGCTGTAACCAAATAACCAAATAAGGTTGCCGCGCCTCGAGGAGCGGGCTGGAATCAGCGGGCATTGTATCAGAGACAGATATTGGGTTAAACAATCAGACGCCGGGTATTAGATTAGAGGCGGAGCGATGTCATTGGTCAAATCAGCGCTGAAGACGTTCTGACGACGCCAATACGACACGACTCCGCTGCTGCAGACGTCTGACTTTTCAACTTTTCTGAAACCTCCAAGTTTTATTTCTCAGTCAGCAACACCATTAATGACTGCGCGCAAAAAGAATGCTGAATAACTTTAAGTTTCGCCTTGTCTTCAAGCGTAAATAAATTAACAGCTGTCGTATAAAGGTGATAACGTAAAAAATGCATTTTTGTAATTTTATTACACGTTCAATATGATTTTATGGCATCAATTATATGGCAAAGATTATATGGCAATTACATTTTACATTTTATCATGATTCTTTGCAGTATTAGAATGCATGACTGAATAACAAGATTTTTTCCTTACACTGGTTAAATAAAATTAATTATATCAATTGGAGTTCAGTCGTGATGGGTAGTACGCATTGAATATACACCAATTTGAATATTCTTCTCCAAGCATCGGTGTGTTTAAAAACAATTTACGGTACCGGTTCTTCCACGGCGAGTATACAGGTTGCATTCTTTAAATTTAGAATCCAATGGCTATAGTTTTATATTTATATATCTGGCAGTAAACTTCTTATGAAGGATTCCCTTTATTTTCTTATGTTGCTTACAAGAATGTACTTCAGTTATTTATTATCCCGTAATTTTTTTAATTTGGCAAAAACACGACTCCCCTCACCTAACAGTAATGGAGCTGATTGAAGTTCATTTTTAGTCCTATACTAATAACACGGAGCTAAATTTAATTGTATTTCCGAAACTATCAAGTAAAATCAAACTTCTCAAGAATAAAAATGTATTTAAAAGATTTTTTAGAGAGTTCCTTTCTAAATAACATAAATTTTTCTGTTATTATTTGTCCGTCATATTAAATAATAAGTTAATTCATAAGTAAGTGATAATTTTTAGCGAACAAATAAAAAAAAACATATTAACTTTAAAGCTGAATAAAAGTTTCTTGGTAAAAATTTGCTAAGGTATGAAAAATATATTAGAAAATTAAGTTGAGTAGTACAGTTTTTAATTAAAATTAGGTTACATGTGACGTCAGATAAAACAGAACACAGGATATGAACACAAAATATGCTTGTGACCACAAAAATATTTTACTAACAAAATCCACAAAATGTACGTCCACGTTGGAGACACTCTTAAGGATAAGACTAAATCTCTTTAACTCCCAACTTCTGCCTGAAAACTAAAGATAACCTTGGAGGGATGTTATTATTACTTTTGAGGTTTTGTTATTGTCACACAAAGTGAATTGTGATATAATATAGTAAACTTCTAAACAATAAAAATATATGCTACAACCGTATTGTCATAATTCCTAATTTATACAACTCTCAGCTTATCGTATATATATTTTACTAGTAATCTAGTTTTAGTGTAAAGTTCTGTTTTGTAGACATACTAATCTAATACTGCGAACAAAAAGATTTTTAAACAATTCTAACTCCGTTCTAATAAATCTGGTGCCAAATTTTAGACTACAGAGCTGACAATTTTATTTCAAAAGTTTACCTTTATTTCAAAAGTAAAAATTATTTAAAAGTAACATTTTTGTTTATTTTAGATAATGGGTTGTATTATTAACTTTTATTACTATAACTTGAATATTTAGTTTCGAAAAATACAATCTTAATTTAGGTAAACGAACTGGCATCAAAACTGCCAAGTAAAGTGAAAGTAATAAATACATTTATTACTTCTCCCATTGTCAGCAACATTACAAGATAAAAACTAGAGTAAATGACTTAATTGACATTTCACACGTCTAAATAAATGCCAAATCCAATTTTAACTCGTTTACATTTATGATCGATGGACTAATTGAATGTTAAAAACTTTGAAATTATCCAAACTTTCTCTTTGCACCGTATGGATGCTAACAAGTACAGTAATTAACTTGGTGTTATATAAGTGCTTGTCACAGTAATGAACAACGTATCATACCACTGTGCCAATCACATCACTCATGCTGTGTCAAGCGTACATCACTCCATCATTAACTGGCACTTAGTTGAGATAATCGCCTTTCATTAGCACTAACAGGACGGTGCTCTATTTGACCGAACCTCAAAGGTAGTCGTCATTTTGGTCATTTTTTGGTTCGTGATAAAGTGGAATACAATGTTTATTTGCCTCAGTCTAGGTCCCATGTCGGCGGGAAGGAGGTGTGAAGTGTGAAGGTATGAAGTGTGGAGGTGGCTGATGACGCGAGTGATGATGAGAATCAGTCGTCATTGATAAGATCCCGGGGGAGGCGAATCCTTCACGCGTTGCGGCATCCCGTTTGTAACTTGTCACAACATTCTGAGTCCATTTTTTGCTTTTAATTATTTTTAATTATCCAGCAAATACTTTTTGAATATGTTGTAAGTTAACTTTTACATTGTAGTGTTAGGTTTTATAATCAACGCCTGCCACATTTCTGTTTTATCATGCACATAAAACCAATCTGTTTTGTTATTCTAGCTATGCAGTAATTATTATTATTATTAATTTTCTTTATTTTATAACCCGCCTTAAGTAGGCCTACACTTTTTCGTTATCTATTCTTCACTATCCAAAAAATAAATTAACAAGGACCATTATCTTAGAATTTTTAAGTGTAAGGTAATCTTCGAACTAATATGACACACATTGGTCATGACAAACTAAATTAACAATGTATGCCACATCTAATCCTTCACACTTATAACACGAATCCTTCAGTCATGTTCACCTTAAAATACGCACCAGTTTGCGTAGTTGTATAAGAGTGACTTCTTTTTCGAAACTGGATTAAGCAGATATATTCATCTAAATTCACCCTTATTGTCAAATAAAAAGTTAGACACACACTTTTTAAAGCTCGTTCTAATTTTTAGGTCCTGTTAGACCTTCGGGTTAAAACCAATTAGGAAAAAATGATTTTGATGTTGTATAGTAATTAATATTAAAAGAATCTGACGGTACCAGAGGAATCAAACCACCGCCACAGTTATGTGGGTGACAAGTCAAAGGCCTACTTGGTTGGCTGGACTGACGTAATCTTTAATCTTTAAGCTGTTGTCACTGACAGTAATGGAGAGCAGGTCACCGGCCATTGTAAAGGTAGCGAATCTGTCGGGCTGAAATTTAGGACCCCATATTTAGTTTTAAACTTCAGATTTTAATGGACTACAGTATTAACTTATGACAATAAACAGAGATTATCCAATTCATTGAATAAATTATTTTTCTCTTTCGTAACGCAAGCTTTCCGCTAATGCTCAATTTCACTTCATGCATTCATTACTAAGGCTGAACAAACCTCCCTTCACAGAAAATGCTAAATTATAAATTAATTAAACATAAGGTACCTTTGGACTTACTGCTCTTGACCTTGAACTTTTAGTCAACATAAAGTGAAAAATACATCAGTGTATTAAAACCCATCCTTTTTTCAGTTGATGAATAAAATTTGAATGAGTTGTGTTTAGATGATTCTTTAGCTATTTCATCTTTTATTGTGGTCGAGCAGTTATTTTAACCATTCTTGTTTTCATAAAGCTCCATCCGAATTTTAAGTTCGAGAACATGTATACTTATGATCATAATACACCCTAGAATAAAAGCGTAAAATCATGAATACCACTAGTATTTATCTAGAAATATAAGCTAAGACTTTAAATTACATACAAGATAAATTTAAACAATTTTTACAAATAACTTATTTTAAAGACTTTTTAGTGCGGATTTTACTCAATGAAAAAATACTCGAAGTACAAATAACCTTTGAATATTTGTTTATTTTTATGCCAATCAATACCCTCTAAAACAACTCAAGCCATGCTACTACTAGCTCTTAGATATTCTTATAAATAAGAAAGCATTTTATTTTTAAACCCAAGGATAAAAAATTGGTTGTATGTTAGAAAGATGTTTTCAGTCCCCGACCCTATGCAGTCAGCTGTTTGGACACATATGTGCTTGGCTGTAAATCTTCTGTTATGTTTTGCCTTAAATTTCCGAACCATATAAAGGACATTGTTATGTAACTTTTATTATTTTGTTTAATTTAAAATGTGTTTTTCATTACTTTTCTAACTATTTTAACCCATTAAGGCCCATGGTCCCCATTTGGGACACTTGAAATTTAGATTGGAGTAAAATGTTATATGGATTCAAAGAAAGGTCATTTCTCTTTTTTTTACTGTATCACACTATAGAGAGTGTTTATGCAGATAAAGTTTAAAATTCACACCAATTTGAGTTTTAGAGTTGAAAAAATGTTTAATTTTCTTACCATTTACTAATAATTATTGAAATTATAATAAACTGTCGAAAACTCAAGACTTGAATCATACAAAAACTCTTTTTAATACTATTATTTCGGGGATGAGTTTCTTTTAGGTGATGAGATCCAAGAAAAGTTTAAAGGTAGGTTTACACGTGAGAGTTTTTCACTATCAGAGAGTTTCGTACTCTCAGCAGGTACTCGCAGAGGTGTTTACACAACAAGCGGATTTTCCAAGATTGTTATTCCCAGACAGTTTTCTGCGAGTACTATCAACAACTGTCTGAGATTTTTATGAGAGTAACTAACCACTCTCCGAGAGTGAAAAACTCTCACGTGTAAACCCACCCTACACAGGAACCTATTAGACAAGATTACAACAAGTCTGATTGAGTTTGAAGTTAAGACACATTTGGGGAAAACATATGTAAAAATTTAAAGTGTGTTGAGTGTTTGGACGTTATAACATCGTGTTAGCTTAACAATAATACAACAAAAGGTTAAACGTCAAAAGTGCAGCACTGTCATATACATACGAAATTACCTTTTTAATTACCATTCGCCAACGAGTTACATCATATGCTTTAAAATGACACCTCAACCACAAAAATCGGTTAAAATGAAAAATATTTATACTAATGCAAAGGCCTTAAAAATTCTATATATGAACACTATGTATAAAGATTGTATTTTTTTAGCAATTATGGGGTATCCATCACCCAAAAACCTAAATCGAGGTAGGACCAAATACAAGATAAATATTTTTGAAGCAATCCAGATACAAAGGGTAGATGAAACGTTTATTCATTTCAACACACATGAGCCTAGGGGGACAGCCGCTCTTTGAGCCGGTATGTGGTCATAGTTCCACCCCTCACCACCGCATGCTCCGGGCACTGCTGTCGAATGGCGACTAAATGACGGAAACACTAACAAAATGCAACAAATAGTTTAGGGTAATCCTTTTCCCAACAGTTTAAATTTAGGATATAATGATAAACTGAAATTTCAAACAAGCCTATTGTACTTTTGGTCATTCTATTGATTTGAGGTGATCAGAGAATCATAGATGGCGGTGAGTTAAGCACCTTATAAGACGATTATATCGTTTAACAAATAAATACCATTATAGTCAGATGTATTATTCTTAAAGCAACTTACATAACGTAGGTAGTCATCATCTTTCACATGTATTAATCTATAGTATTGATATTTGATTAATGTAAATTGATGGCCTGCTAAGTCACCAAAGTCAGTGATTGAACAAAAAAGGGTATGCAAAATGTGTTATAAATTCAAAAAGTATCTAAAATCACAAAAATATACTTACGGACCTTTGAGAGCGGGGCAGATCCGCTTCCAGATGGTAAGGCAACCGCAGCGATGGAACTGACCAAGGGCAAGCTCCATGTAGAACAGGGGGAGCCCGCCGAACACCAGCATCATACAGTAGGGGATGAGGAAAGCTCCTGCAACACCCCATACGCTGTCTTAGCACCAAACACTAGCTTCTTACAGCAAGGATGAGGAAATCTCATGCAACACCAAATAGCTTAACATCAAAAACCAGCATCATACAGTAGGGAATTAGAAAAGCTCCTGCAACACCTTAAACTATTGCTTAGTACCAAACACTACCATCATACAGTAGAGGAAGAGGAAAGCTCTTACAACACCAATATACAATGCCTTAGCACCAAACATGAGCTTCTTTCTTTAAAGGATGAGGAAATCTTCTGTAACACCACAAACTGTAGCCTAGCACCCAACAAGAGCATCATAAAGTAGGTGTTGAGAAAAGCTCCTGTAACACCAAATAGCTTAGTACAAAAAACCAGCATCATACAGTAGGGGATGAGCAAAGCTTCTACAAAACCGGAGTATTTAAATTTATTTTTTTATACTAAATCACATATAAATTTGTTTTATTTCAAACAAAATTTTAAATTCTCATTTTATTGATTTTATATTGTGTTAATAGTTGTCTTTTTATAATATCACGAATTATAATCCAACTTAATGGTTGAATCGTTGAAGGACGTCCAATTTAATGAAAACTCTTCCTTAGCTGGGCAGGATCCTTAAAACAGCAAAGTCTTACACGACACTAATTTCTCGTACATATATTTTTTTTGTCACGTAACTTTTCTTTAGTTATCCAACCTCAAGAATTACTTTATTATTTCTTTTTCGAATGTGTAATATCGGTGTTTTGAGAGTAGAAACTTGTGGCAACATTATAAATACTCTGCTGTTTTTACATATTGGTTGTACAACTTATGGTAATAACTTGTACTAGTTGTACTTTTATTTAAGCATAGAGTACTCTGAGGAAAAAAATATTTTCCTAGATTTTATCACTTATTGAAATGTGTACCCTAAATCTTTTGGGACAAAACAGTTAACACGGTGATAATTCCTTGATTAAAATTAGCTGAAGAGAGCATAATAATCAACCATTGCTGTTAACAGCCTTTCAAAAGAGACTAAACTCGTTAAAAGTCAGGTGATTAATTGGTCACGTGATTGGACCTTACGTAATCACAGCAGCTGATTGGATCATCCGCTCATCGCCTGCTCAAAAACTTCAATGATCACCTTCAATGACTCTGAGTAAAAAATAATCTTGTGATGACATCTTGTGCATGATTATTAAAAGAAAAAAAAAAACTTAAATCATTTCAAACGTTATTTAAAAATGAACTAATAGCTCTTAAAACTTTTAAATTATATTTGGGTGACTCCCTACTAATCCTCTTAATGTCCAAATTCAATTTTAAAATTATTGTTCTTGGGAGGCATATCATGAACATTTAATTTTATACTAAACATAAGTAACCTATGCTTTGATTAAACATTTTACGAAAATATTGCCAAAACCCTAATTTGGTAACACGCATTTGACTTACCAAAGCGTGAATGTATGCGTTTCAACTAAACTTGCTATCAATATAAATAGCGCTTTGTATTTAATATTTAATCCACCCTTGTTGAGAATTCAACTCATACCATTGTTTCAATAATACAATAATTGCCATCAGAGTTCTATAATTTATGCAAAACATTGACTTAATCATTCAGTTATTGTCATATTTGTTTTGTAAAATAAACAATGAATGGTTAGAGTATTTGAAAATAAATATTTTCGTGAGTAACAAAACGACATAAAGACAACAGATTATGAACAAAATAAAACGTCATTCCGTTATGAGAAGTTTGTGTATTTCCCCTGCATTCAGGTGACTCATCTGTAGGCGCGAGAGCAGATCATGTAGGGCTACGGTAAACTCCGTCCTGGATATATTACGCCTGATGTTTGTTATCGGTGTTTGGAGCTGTTCAGTCGACGCGTCGTCGCCTCTATACCAGACACCTGGCTAAACGATCCAAAGATATACAACTTGTAGGTGTTTTCACCAAAATTTAGAGAATATGTATTTTTGGTAAAACTGTTTATTAAGTTATAATGTTTAAAAAAAATTAAGTTTCATCATAAAATGTGAATTGTGTACATTTATTGTACATTTTTATGTTCAATAGTGACCACAACCACGACGAACAGTTTGTAAGAAATTAGTAAACGGCAAGTATCATGAAATGTGGCCACCATTTTTTTCTCAAAATATAAGTAAATCGTATATAATAAAATAGTGCACTTAAGGGTCAAGAGAGAACACTACTAACGGATCAAGGCTGTTTTTGTGTTAATGTATTTCTTACGACCCTTAGTTGATAGGGAAAATATGGTATCTCATATAATAAAATAGTGCATTTAAGAGAGCGTTGGAGTGCCGCCATGTTGGATTTACTTCCAATAAGAGCAATGCTAAACTTGTCCCTGGCATTGGTCATATAATTTCTTTATTTTTTGTCCGATTTGTATATAATGAATAGGGTTTGAGTCTCAATTGAATTCCCCGTTCCTTTTGCGAGATCGATTCTTTGTTTTTTTAATTCTGTAGAATATGTTTTAAAAGTAGACTAGTAAAAAACTTGTTTTTGTTATTTCAAGTTATTAAAAAACTACTTTTTATCAAAATTTCCTTTCGCATACCACATCCGTCTTGATGAACCATTTATTAAGAGCTATAACCCATAATTTTCTGAATACAAATACAGGAGTTATGGCGTTTCCCGTTTAACATTGGTCTTATGGTGGAAAGACGGAGTTTTGATTGACTCCAACACCCTCTTAAGGGTCAAGAGAGAGAACTACTGAGTGATCAAGGCCGTTTTGGTATCAATTGATTTCTTATGGTAAATAGGTGATAGTAAAAATATGGTATTCCTGAGAAAATAGTTATGAAAATTATACCTCATTTAGACAAATCTAAGACGTTATTTTGTCGATTTGTTTACTGCTCCAGGTGATCCAAATCATGCACTCAAACTTGACTCCACTGCTTATTTATTTACAAGGTAGTTTTAGACAAAACAGACAACTTACACTCGGTGATCGACGTAAAAACACTAAGATTGCAGTTATTTTGAAAGCAGCAAGTAAATTGAATATTTAAGAGCTGATGCTTCCATAAAACTTTTGTTACAATATAAATAGGTTTTACTTAGTATAGATTACATTTACTGCATATATAATTACGACTTATAGATTAATTTGTTTACACATAACTTTTTTATACCTTATCCACTAACTAATGATTTTTTCGTTCAAAAAATAAAGAAGAAACTTATTTTTCATAGTAAAATACCGTACCCTTTATCATATTTTAATCCATTTATCTTTGTTAAAATCAAAACGTTACTTTCTTAAAGCTCTTGTAAACCATTCTAAATTCTTAGCAATAGTTTACTGGTCTCATTAATACAAAAGAGAATACAAAAGATAAATACCGGATATAAACTCTGAAAAAATCAGAAATAAAATACACAAGAAGACATACAAGAATAATAAATTAGATTGGAAAAAGGGTAAAACAAGAGACCAAGAACAACAAAAACCTTTTGAATAGTGATTTAGTGACGTTGAAAAAAATCGATGGCAAGACAATTGGAATGGAATGAAATTGATAATACCGCTCACATAGCTAAATGTCAAAATTTAAGATTATTTTGACGGGGTTTTTATAGATTTTATGACCATTAAAACTTAAGAAATCATCACATTTCGTAAAAACTAATCATAAAAATCTCACGTCATTTTTGACGGGTTGTTAGCTATTAGTAATATACAAAGTTTAAAAAAGTCTGTAGCCCCCTTTATTTTTTGTATTTGTTAAGGTAAATTAATATCGTTGGGGGGGGGGGGGGTGATAGTAACTTAACACATGGAGGATGTTTATTTTGAAACTTCTTTAGCCTCTGTCACAATATACATAATTTTAAACGTATTTGCATTTGAAGTAATAAACTACAAAAATGTTGAGTATTAAGAAAGTTCTTGCATTTTTAAGTTTTACACATATGATTTTAATGAAAACTTTAATGCCTACCATTTCCGTCTGGGTCATCTATCTATTTTAAGTCTGTTTTGTAGCACTATACTCTTCCAAATAAGACCTTTAATTTGATGTACATATCAACCTATGCTTAAATTTAAGATTTTCCTATGAATCCTGGTGGGTCATCCCCCTAAATATGAGTCAAGATCGAAGTTACTTCGTGTTAAGTTACTATCACACCCAAACGATATTTGTTTACCTTAACAAATAAAAAATTAAAGGGTTTATTTTCGTACACTGTGTATGCAAAAACCATTTCTGGTTATTCTTTGTTGGATGCAAATAAAAATTACTATTTATATAGAAAGTTACGAGTATACTGTCAAAATATTAAATAAAATTCAACTTTACATTCAAATTAATTTAAAACTACTTTTGAAATGATTTTACATATACATGACTAGGTATTGTAGTTGTCAATTTATAGTGGAAGCCTTTTTACTAATAGGATTCATTAACTAAGTCAAAACGTATCCCTCTGTAAATTATTACCAGGTACAAGGAAAATAAGTAAGTTCATAATGGCTAGCATAAAACACTGATTTGCCCTCCATTTATAATGGCTAACAACATGCAGCTTATAATTTATTGCATGGTGCAAACTCATAAACTTTACATTCACTATGGGTAATTTATTTTGTAACTGTTAACGCGATTTACTGTAAATAGTTATGCAAAGTTTAGTGTAGTAATTTTAACATTCTAAAAGGGGAAATTAATAAATACTCAATTGTATACTGCATATACTTCGTTAATACGCTCAGGCTTTTCTTTGTGATTGAAATCCTTACTAAGATTTTCAAGTTTTTGTGCAATTGTACTGGGATGGATCTGTAGTTGTTTCCACCAAAAAATGACGAGAATCGGACTTTAATTTGGCACTACTAATAATTTATATTTGAAATTTTCCTATTAGAATACAATTTTTAGCATTTTAAACAAATTCTATGTTCTTAGAATGTTAATTCTATGTTACGGGTTCTTACAAAACCCGAGTATTGTAGTTTATTTTATAAGTTTGAAATACAATTTTGAATTAAGATTTTACTGATTTTATATTTTGATAGTAATGGTCTTCTTATAATATCGTAAATTATGATCTAACTTAATGGTTGGGTCATTGAAGTACGTCCATTTTAATAGAAATTCGATCTTAGGAGAGCAGGATCCTTAAAAAGGCAAAGTCTTTTACGACGACACTAATTTATTTTATATATACATTTTTGTGTCACGTACCTTCTCTTTAGTAATCGCATTTCAAGAAATACTGTAATCATTCTTTTTCAAAGGTGTATGTCAATGTTCTGAGAGTAGAAACTTGAGGCAACATTAAATAAATATTCTACCGTTTTTACATATTGGTTGTACAACTTGCGGTATTAATTTGTACTAGGTACTTTTATTTAAGCAATAAATTACTCTGAAAAAATATGTTCCTAGCACTTATCACTTATTGAAATATATACCCTAAATCTTTTGGGACAAAACAGTTAACACGAAGATAATTCCTTGATTAAAATTAGCTCCAGAGAACATAATAATCAACCATTGCTGTTAACAGCCTTTCAAAAGAGACTAAACTCGTTAAAAGTCAGGTGATTAATTGGTCACGTGATTGAACCTTACGTAATCACAGCAGCTGATTGGATCATCCGCTCATCGCCTGCTCAAAAACTTCAATGATCACCTTCAATGACTCCGAGTGAAAAAATAATCTTGTGATGACATCAGAGATGTGCATAATTATTACATCATAAAAAAATAATAAAAATAATATATCTTAAAACTTTAAAATTATATTTGGGTGACTCCCTACTAATCCTGTTAATGTCCAAATTCAATTTTAAAATTATTTTTCTTGGGAGGCATATCATGAACATTTAATTTTATACTAAACACAAGTAGCCTATGCTTTGATTAAACATTTTACGAAAATATTGCCAAAACCCTGATTTGGTAACACGCATTTGACTTAGCAAAGCGTGGATGTATGCGTTTGAACTATACTTGATATCAATATAAATAGCGCTTTGTATTTAATATTTAATCCACCCTTGTTTAGTGAATTAAACTCATACCATTGTTTCAATAATCCAATAATTGCCATCTGAGTTCTAAAATTTATTCAAAACATTGGCTTAATCATTCAGTTATTGTCATATTAGTTTTGTAAAATAAACAATAAATGGTTAGCGTATTTGAAACTAAAAATTTTCTTTGATAACAAAACGACATAGTTCTATGTAAGACAACAGATTATGAACAAAATAAAACGTCATTCCGTTATGAGAAGTTTGTGTATTTCCCCTGCATTCAGGTGACTCATCTGTAGGCGCGAGAGCAGATCATGTAGGGCTACGGTAAACTCCGTCCTGGATATATTACGCCTGATGTTTGTTATCGGTGTTTGGAGCTGTTCAGTCGACGCGTCGTCGCCTCTATACCAGACACCTGGCTAAACGATCCAAAGATATACAACTTGTAGGTGTTTTCACCAAAATTTAGAGAATATGTATTTTTGGTAAAACTGTTTATTAAGTTATAATGTTTAAAAAAAATTAAGTTTCATCATAAAATGTGAATTGACATTTATTGTACATTTTTATGTTCAATAATGACCACAACCACTTCGAATAGTTAGTAAGAAATTAGTAAACAGCAAGTATTATATGAAATGTGCTGCCTTTTTTCTCAAAATATAAGCAAATCTTATATAGTAAAAGAGTGCATTTTCATTACTCTACACACGAAAGTACACTTTCTAAACGTAAAATGAGCTAAGAAAATTGGTTATTCCCGCTACTGCACGGCAAAATTACATAACGTTTACTTTCCGTGCGTATGTGGTGCACAGAAAGTAACCGTTATGGGATTTTGCGGTGCAGTCCGATCAGCTGTTGCACAAAGCTTAGTTTCGGTGCGTGTGTAAAACGACATAAGCAAGGAAACTCAGCGTTATGAGTTCGGTTTTTTCTTCATACTAAGTTGAACAAACAAAAATTTTCATGTTGTTTACAAGTTTTTCGATACCGTAATGAAAAATATTGTTCAATTCTCATCTCAAAAGTGCCATTGCGGGGCTCGACAGCCTTTTCCACGCTCGGCTTCGCCTCGCGCGTAAATGCAATCTCTCCCCGCAATGAGTC
This sequence comes from Neoaliturus tenellus, assembly GCA_030545055.2. NCBI lineage: Eukaryota > Metazoa > Arthropoda > Insecta > Hemiptera > Cicadellidae > Neoaliturus > Neoaliturus tenellus. The sequence goes on from CM061534.1 coordinate 73,501,641, forward strand.
ACTTTCGAGACTAGTAATGAAAACTACTATTAAGGGTCAAGAGAGAAAATCTACTTAACAGATCAAGGCAATTTTTGTGTCAATTGATTTCTTATGGCCCCTAGTTGATAAGGAAAATATGGTATTCCTAGAAAATGCCTTATAGTTATGTGAAATGAGAATTATACCTCATTTAGACAAATCTAAGACGTTATTTGGTCGATTTGTTTACTGCTCCTGGTGATCCAAATCTTGCACTGAAACTTGACTCCACTGCTTATTACAAGGTAGTTTTAGTTAACAAAGCAGACAACTGAAATTCGGTGATCGACGATAAATAACACATTGCAGTTATTTTGAAAGCAGCAAGTAAATTGAACATTTAATAGCTGATGTTTCTATAAAACTTTGGTTACTATATTAATAGGTTTTACCATTTTACTTAGTATAGATTATATTTACTGCATTTAAACTTACGATTTATAGATTAACTTGTTTAAACATATGTTTTTATACCTTATCCACAAACTAATGATTTTTTCGTTCAAAAAATAAAGAAGAAGCTTATTTTTTATAGTAAAACACCGTACCCTTTACCATATTTTAATACATTTATCTTTGTTATAACCAAGACATTAATTTCCTAAAACTCATGTAAACCATTCTACATTCTTAACAATAGTTTACTGGTGTCATTAATTTAAAAGAGAATACAAAAAGGTAAATACCGGATGTGAACTCTGAAGAAATAAGAAATAAAAGATACAAGAAGACTTACTATGAAAAAAGAAATTAGATGGAAAAAAGTGCAAAACAAGAGACCATGAACAATAATAACCTTTTGAATAGTGATTAAGTGACGGCGAAAAAAATTGTGGCAAAACAATTGAAATTAAATAAAATTTTTAATAACTTTCACATAACTAAATAAATGTTAAAATTTTATTTTTAATATTATGTGGACGGGGTTTTTATAGATTTTATGACCATTGCAACTTAAAAAATCATCACATTTCATAAAAACTAATCATAAAAATTTCACGTTATTTTTGACGGGCTGTTAGCTATTAGTAATATACAAAGTTTAAAAAAAAGTCTGTCCCCCTTCCCTTTTTTATTTTTTAAGGTAAATGAATTTCGTGGGGGGTGATAGTAACTTGACACAAAGTACTTTAGGTGTTATCAAACATTTTGAGTCATATTAGGGGGCAGCCTACCAGGAGTCAGAAGAAAATCTTAAATGTAATTGACAGAGTACAATGCTGCAAACTAGACTTAAAATGGGTGACCCAGACGGAAATGGTAGGCATTCAAAGTTTCTAAATTATAATGGGTAAAACTCAAAAATGCAAGAGATTTCTTAGTACTCAACCTTTTGACTTCGGGTTTGTGGCTCATTACTCCAAATACAAAGACGTTTAAGATAATGTGTGATTTGACCAAATCCAAAGCATATTTCTGTAAGAATTCATTGGGGGACTTAATGCATACCATTTCCGTCTGTGTTATCTATTTTAAATCTAGTTTGCAGCATTATACTCTTCCAAGTAAGACCGGTACATATCAACCTATTTGATGTACATATCAACATATGTATTTGATGTATTTACATGTATCATATGTACATATGTATTTGATCTACATATCAACCTATGCTTACATTTATTTTATTCTGACTCCTGGTGGGCAGTCCCCCTAAACATGACTCAAGATGTTTGATAACCTCAAAGTTACTTTGTGTTAAGTTACTATCACCCCCAAACGATATTTGTTTACCTTAACAAATATTAAATTAAAGGGTTTTTCGTACACTGTGTATTGAAAACCATTTCTGGTTATTCTTTGTTGGATGCAAATAAAAATTACTATTTATATAGAAGGTTGCGTGTGTACTATCAACATATTAAATAAAATTCAACTTTACATTCTAATTAATTTAAAGCTACTTTTAAAATGATTTTACATATACATGACAAAGGATTGTAGTTGTCAATTTATAGTGAAAAACCTTTTTACTCAGACTTCATCAATAAAGTCAAAACGTATCCCTCTGTAAATTATTACCAGGTACAAGGAAAATAAGTTCATAATGGCTAGCATAAAACACTGATTTGCCCTCCATTTATAATGGCTAACAACATGCAGCTTATAATTTATTGCATGGTGCAAACTCATAAACTTTACATTCACTATGGGTAATTTATTTTGTAACTGTTAACGCGATTTACTGTAAAAAATTATACAAAGTTTAGTGTAGTAATTTTAACATTTTAAAAGGGGAAATATAATATATACTCAATTATATCTTAATATCTTACTTCTTTTATACGCTTAGGGTTTTTTGTGATTGAAACTCCTCCTACGATTTTCAAGTTGTTTGTGTCATTGTACTGGGTTAGGTCTGTAGTTGTTTCCACTAAAAAATGACAAGAATCGGACTTTATAGACACTACTCATAATTTAGTTTAGAAATTTTCCTATTAGAATAACATTTTCAGCATTTTAATCTTCTGTTAATGTATAACTGTAAATAAGCGATTCTATTTGGTTGCTTACTGATAATCAAAATATTGGTTTTGTCGCGTGTAACTGATTTAAAACCAAGCTTAAATTTTAGCAACATTACAAGTACTTAAATACAAAATAGTAGTAAAAAGTATGAAGATTAACTTTTTTATCTTTGTCCAAACTAAATTTCTGAATCCCGAACAGCGCGTACACCAGCATGTTGGTAGGCCTACTCCGTTTGGGTTTGTTAGTCTTTTAAACAAAACTGTTATGTATGAAAAAAGCTATTGTTTTCGAATATTATTATATTATTCATCTAAACAAGTAATAACAGTCTTTTCTGTGAAACAGTCTTCTTAATTAGCTAAATCATTTAGCTTAAATAAATCAACAAATAAAATTAATACTGTTTACTAAGGGAGGAATAACTAAAAACAATTATTTCTATAAAGTAAAAAAATATTTTACGTCTACCATATTAAAATCAAATGTTTGATAGCCTTGCCAAGAGGAAACTCTTTCTCAACTCTTTACCCCTCCCCCGCCCAACACACCCGCACCCCCCTCCACAGGATCAAAGCCCTTATTGTGGGCCACCACTTTACACACAGCCAAGTGCGGCGAGAGATCTGGTGATGACTGGTGTGTTAAAATTGAAACATCAAACTTGTTTGTGATTGTCAAACTCTGTGTCTGTGATTGCAAATTTTATGTTGCTTTTTTTTATTTTGGCATTTATTTTTGTGGAATAATTTCATTTATGAGTGTGTTACATTTAATTTCAATGGACAATTGACGGCTCTGTATTGGTTGCATTTGTATTTTTTTACCCCCTTCGAACCTCTCCCTTTTTAAAAAAGAGGTTGGTAGGCCCTCTTTTTGCCTTACTTTAGCCCGTCCACATTTATCTGTGCGTGGATTGTATAAGAGAAAGTTTAGGGAGTAAACCACTGCAGTACACATGAAAGGTACTGGTAAAATTTCACTGCCAGAATGCGGATTCGAACCCACGTCATCGCTGCCGAGGTCCCGAAGTCCGGCGCGCTATCCACTACGCCACCGACTCATTCAAATCACTTACCTTCTGAGTCCAATTAATTTTCCTTTACATTACGTTATCCATGGCCTTACTTTCTACTTCCATTTAATTACTTGATGTATTGAGAAGATGGCCTTAGTGTGACTATCTAGTATAAAGGGGGTTCTATATAAATTTCTCCTATGGTACTGAGTACTCATAGAGTAATACGTAACTATTCCTTCGTTATCAATGTTTATCAAAGGACATATTAGGATTTGTACTGAACCAAATATCACTGAAGCTAAGACAATTTATCTTTTTAAACACATTCTTAAAAGTAATTTTGTTTTTCTTAAAATAAAAAATAGAAATAATCGAATTCAAAAATACTTTTTTATTAAAAATGGAATTAGGTTTGTTGGCGATTCTTATTCTCATGATACTTGATGCCGCTGATTGATTCCTGATTATGACGTTTATTTATTTTATGTAAATAATTATATATCATATTCTTAGTGTCATATTAAGAGTATGTTATTTGGTTTTCAAACAATAACGTTACAGTTCGTACTCATGGTTTCTTAAATTGTGATTATAATAGTTTTAGTTTATAGTTTTATAGGTTTTGTGTTAATTTTTTATTTCATCCGTATTCTTATATTCCTAAAAATAAAAAAGTATATTTAAATAAGAATATATTTAGTAAGTGTAACGTGGCTTTAATAACAAATTACGTTACTAAAGAACATTGATATTTATGGGGATGTTCAAACATAAATTTATTTCCACCAAAAGTAAACTATAAAAGCCGATTGACTTCTTTTACTTTCCTTAAAAGATCACATGGTCCATCTAAAGGTTTCCAAAATAGAAATAAAGTTATTTCGGCCAATCTTTGATTTCTTTTGAAGTTGCCACCTTTTATATTGTTTCGTTCCTCGTTTGTGTCCGACATTGAGCTTGACATCAGAGGCCTTCCAAACTAAATTAAATTCTGATCAGACCACGCGGGATTGTGCATTGACGGGTGATGTTGTTATATTTTTGGCGTATAAATCCCACCGTAAGCTAAGTTCATCATATTACAATATTTGTTCTTTTTTCCTTTTTTTTACATTTCAGTAAAAAATCTTTTGTTTTAAAGACTAAGAAAAGGTGTGAATAATTTATCAATATTTTCGTATCATGTCAGAATGTTGAAAAGTAGTTTTGATTGGTTGAATTGTTGATAGGTGTATATTATGGTGTTTATTTGTAAAAAACCTGTTATAAATTTATTTATGTATGCATGTGCAAGTTTATGTTTGTGTGTATATATGTATGTAAGTTTATACGATGTATGTGTGTATGTATGTATTTGTTTGTAAAAGAATGCTACACAGGCTCGTCACTTTATTTAATTTGTTACATGGTAGACTCTAAAATTTGTGTTTTTAAGTATAGCTAAACAATCGCAACTGGTTAAAGATGGTTTTTAGTATTTTCAAATAATAATATTGTAATTTATTTGTAATTATTTATTGAAAATAAATCATTATTTCATTTAAAGGGGATATTTTGGTTTATATTGCTGTGTCAGATTTTTCATGTAGGATTCTAATTTTAAAAATATTATACTTCACCATATTTTTGCAAATATACTAATGTGATGAATATTTGTTTTACAATGGACTTGAAAATCCTATTTGAAGAGGCACTCACAGTTGTGGAAATATTTTTTCAATGTCTACCTTGACAGTGCAATGGCTCAAGGGTCCTTCTATTTACATATTTACCTTACAGAATAAAATTAACAATAATTATCATTTATAAAAATTTTTGTAACCTTTATTAATGCAATAAATTGACATAATTTGCAAATTTATCATGTAAATATTGTTAAACATGAAATTTTATTAGGAGACAAAAAAATTATTTCAACATATTCTTGGTTACAGTGATGAAATTTGTTGGTATCCTACGGATTCCAAGTTTTTCCACTGGCTTTCCAACTTTTTATCATCATAACACACACCTCCGGTGACAGATTCCAAACATAAAATTAATCTAACTTTGTTTACAATCAATGGAACCAATAGTCAACTCGAATCTTCGATAGAGGGAAATTTAAAATCGAGTGCATTGTCATATTAATATATTTCAACTAGAAACTTATTTTTTACATCCATATTTAAAGTTTTTCCGTGTTTTCCATTTGTTGATGATACAGTATCTATGTTATATTGTTGATTATCCGTTCAGTGTTAAAACTTCCACCACTCAAAAAGTAATTATTATGTTTGACTAGATATTAATAAACAAATACTTTATATTTCTTGGAAAAAGCATTTTTTACGTGTAATAGTGGATTATTTTTTAAATAACATTCGCAAGATCTTTCGACCTCTAAATTCTAAATTAATTGTAGAAATAAATTAATCGCCCATATTTCAGTTATAGGACTAATACAAATTTATAATCAGAAAGGCCAGGTGTGACTTTATCAGATAACTCTATTTTACCATCCTTTGAAGTGAACATCTAGTTCCCAGTTTGAGGAAGGACATTACTAATAACTCGACATGATGACTCATATTACCATTCATCAGTAATTTCGTACGATCGTCCAGCAAATCATAAACAATAACGATGTTACCAGTTCCGTTTTCATCATCGTATGCCACTGTTTAATAGCTTCAAATTAGGCCATCAATGTCTGCTGATTAAGTCGTCGTAAACAAAACATGTAATTGTTTTTATGACTTTTATTAAACTATTTGTCCACGCACATATCAATAGTCTATGCGTATGGGGCAAAGTCAGGCAAAAAGAGGTCCACCAACCTCTTAAAAAATCTATTTTCTCTTAATAAACTTATTTTTTTAGTGAAACAATCACCTGTATAAATGTCCAATCTCTACAATATCTTGTCAAATCAATCCCTTTTAATCATCACCATTGATGTTATCAGTGTTTCTTTTATAATTAAGTATGACTAATGTTAAAATTAAAAAACATTTTATGGTTGTTGTACTGTTGATAGACATTCTAAATGATTTAAATGATGATAAAAGCATCCTCTTTGATCAAGAATTACTTTCTTAAAAATGGCCAACAATTGAAAAAAAAATTTAAAAATTTAATCCAAACTGTGAAATTATGCACTAAACATACTACTTCTACTAGTCCAGCAGATAGTGATAATTACCGTATGGATTGAGAATTGGACGATAGGGATCTAAAATGTGGAAAACAATAACTATATATGAAAATACTTAAATTTACATACGAGGCTATCTTTGATGTTTCCCTGTACAAGGTTATATTAGAATTCAATCGAGTTTTTTAGGTATTTAACATTCAATTTTTAATGAGATTATTTTGAGTTAAACGCTCACAAGAGCTTAAAAATATTAATGATTTAGTCTTTTTAACCGTTAAATTAGCTTTATTGGTTGCTGAGAAAACGAAAAAATCATATGGTATTCTCCTATGAAATGTGGTCTCCAGTTGAACTATCGGAAGTGCAGAGAACTTTATACTCTGCAACGATCAATGTCGTTCAAAGCATCGTTGACGGGGCTGTGCAAATATCTTTAGATGGCACCTTGGAGGCCAATTTCTAAAAGAAAATTTTGTCGAAAGTTTTGGAGTTTCACTTGATAGCGATCTCACTGTCTCTCTGATCGAATTACCACGTCACGACTGTAACGTCGTGGAGAAGGATTCATCTCCTTCTAGATCATGTGAATCTGCAATTGGTTAAGTCATTAATATTTCTGTAAGGTACTACTGACTTTCTGCTTTTGTAAATAGCATTACCAAAGAAGAAAGGCGCCTAATGAAGAAGCTGCTAAGCAATGCCTATATCTTAGTAGATGTAACCACGTGCGCAAATTTTGCTATCCTGATAGCATTTTGCCTCCAGCTGTTGTTTGCAAAATGCAAACTTGTCCACCAGGTATTGAAGTTATTACATCCTTAACGTTACTTATATGAGTTTTGTTCAAAAACTGGTTGTTGGCGACTGACCTCCACCATTCTGGTAGCAGATGTAGGGGAAGCGCCAGACGTTGCCGAGGTCGACGGCGAAGCCGACGACCGCGAGGAGGAACTCGACCTTCTTGTCCCAGGTCTCCCTCGGAGGATGCTGCCTCACCTTGGCCACCACCTCCACCACCGCCTCCTCCTCCTCCCCGTCCGACATCCCCTCGCTGCAACATACAAACAACTATTGTAGTGGAGGAACAACTCGACCTTCTTGTCCCAGGTCTCCCTCGGAGGATGCTGCCTCACCTTGGCCACCACCTCCACCACCGCCTCCTCCTCCTCCTCCCTGTCCGACTTCCCCTCGCTGCAACATACAAACAACAACTGTTAGTGGAAGGAATAACCCGACCTTCTTGACCCAGCTCTCCCTCGGAGAATGTTGTCTAACCTTAGCCACTACCTCCACCACCTCCTCCTCCTCCTCCCCGCCTGACAACAACTCAAATTCTGAAATCTTGATGGAAACAACACTTTTCAATATGCTAGAGCACAAGGCATAAATATGCTAAAGCAAAAATATGCTTTTTGCATAGGGAGAGAAAATAAAAAGGTTAAGTCAGTATTGATTCTTGTTCGGGATCCTTATTAAAGGATGTGACCCACCTTAGCCCCCTCCAAAATCCAGTTCCCCTACTGCATCTCATTTCGTTCTCCTTCGTGTACGTTTTGGTCATTAGATCATACAAACAGATGAAGAGTTTGGCCCTTTTGTTCAAATCTCCTCTGGAAGACTGAAAATTTTTACTAATCCACTAAAACACAACGGACAATTGGGGGTTAGTGATGAGTAAGTCGGTCATGGTATAGGCATTGTCTGGAGGGATAAATATCTTGAAACTTTTATATACTGTTCTTATATGATACACTTATAATTAATTAGTTTATACAGGGTTAGGCAAAAGTCTGGACACCCCCAGTTAACTTTTTAACGCGTTGCAGTAGGAAAACCAAACTCGGCACATGTTTACAACATCAAAAACTGCACATTTTCATCAACTACACAACTTTGCCCCTGCCCCCAAAATGGGGTATTTTGGGGGCAGCCCCAAATTTTCAAATGTAAACCCCTATTGAGTGACCCCTCATTTTAAACAGTTTATCAAGAGAAATTGAATGGCGCAAACCGGAGGTCGATATCTCACCCCTAACCAAAATGGCATCAATTTCAAAATTTGAGATGGGCAAGCAAGTATAAGTCTGGACACCCCCAATTAATTTTTTAACACGTTGCAGTAGGAAAACCAAACTCGGCACATGTTTACAACATCAAAAACTGCACATTTTCATCAACTACACAACTTTGCCCCTGCCCCCAAAATGGGGTATTTTGGGGGCAGCCCCAAATTTTCAAATATAAACCCCTATTGAGTGACCCCTCATTTTAAACAGTTTATCAAGAGAAATTGAATAGCACAAACCGGATGTCGATATCTTATCTCTAACCAAAATGGCAGCCATTTTAAAATTCGAGTAAGGTAAATTAATTGACATTTGTTTAAATTAAATCGGAAAATAGCTTTTTTAGAATCGAGAATATCTGGAATTATTTTAGAATTGAACCTACTAGATGTCTGCTACTTGGTTCAATTCTAAAATAATTCAAGAAATTATAAATTACAAAAAGCTATTTTCCGATTTAATTTTAACAAATGTCAATTTACCCTTCTCGAATTTTAAAATGGCTGCCATTTTGGTTAGAGATGAGATATCGACATCCGGTTTGTGCTATTCAACTTCTCTTGATAAACTGTTTAAAATAAGGGGTCACTCAATAGGGGTTTACATTTGAAAATTTGGGGCTGCCCCCAAAATACCCCATTTTGGGGGAAGGGGCAAAATTGTGTAGTTGATGAAAACGTGCAGTTTTTGATTTTGTAAACATGTGCCGAGTTTGGTTTTGCTACTGCAACGTGTTAAAAAATTAATTGGGGGTGTCCAGACTTATACTTGCTTGCCCATCTCAAATTTTGAAATGGCTGCCATTTTGGTTAGGGGTGAGATATCGACCTCCGGTTTGTGCCATATAATTTATCTTGATACACCGTTTAAAATGAGGGGTCACTTGATAGGGGTTTACATTTGAAAATTTGGGGCTGCCCCCAAAATACCCCATTTTGGGGGCAGGGGCAAAGTTGTGTAGTTGATGAAAAAGTGCAGTTTTTGATGTTGTAAACATGTGCCGAGTTTGGTTTTCCTACTGCAACGAGTTAAAATGTTAACTGGGGGTGTCCAGACTTTTGCCTAACCCTGTATATTCAACAGCCCCAGTAATGGTAAAACGTTGAATAAAGATATCAGAACATCATAATTAGATCGTGGAAGTTTTTACTAAAAGTATTGTTAAGTAGTTCAAGAAGACTGACGTGATTGGTTTAAGGGGAATACAGCACCATAAACTATCAATGTCAATTTTATTTCATATTTTCGTTATTATAGAGATAATTGTGACTTTATTTATATTTTACTTTATACTTTTTTTAGTTACATTAAAGGTTTGTTTGTAATTTTGTTGAAAAGTTGAAAAATGTGCATGTTTATTAATATCTTTTGTTTTTCTTGTAATTCAAAAATAAAATTAGAATATTTTAAAAGCTAGGTCTTTTATGATTATGCTAGACAAGAAATTTGCTTTACAATTTTATCAGTGAGTGTTAAGAACATACATGAAAACTCTTTATTTATAGACCAGTTGTAAATAAATATTAAAGTAACGAAGTCTTGTTAACCCAAAACTACAAACCTCAGCTAATTCAATTGGAAACTGATTTAATTTACAAAGCTCCAAAACCCACGGCAAAATTAATTACTCCTCTATAGCATTGTTTTACTTGAGAGCTTTGTATTAAAACCATAAAAGTAAAGCTACCCAATGAAAAAAAGCCACTTATTACTTATTTAAGTTATATCGTGAACAAATGTAGCTTATTATAAATAAGTATTTAATTTGTAGAACAACGAACAAAATTATGATTATGATTGTGATTATTTCAATTTCGACTCTTAGTAAGTTAAATAATAGCATAAAAAGCACTCAAGTGGACTTTTATAAAATAGTTTAGACCTATTTCTTGGTGATTTTAATTTTCCGGAGATTTTCATCGTTGGTATTACAGTTCTTAAATTTTAAAATAACGAAAGACCATTGTAGTTTTGAACAAAGTCTAACAATAATACATAATTTTATTTTACTCCAATATAAATTATCTTTTACAGTAATTAGCTACACTACCATTAGAAGTATTAGCAGCTCTCACTAGTAAATAGTTCGTGAGCGTGGAACTTTCTATAACTATGAAATCAATCACGTGTTATCTGATCAGGTTGGATAGCCACAAAAGTGATACATGCAATAAGCTAAAACTGTAATTTGGTTCTACTCTATCTGATGCCTGTTTTGTTTGGCTTAGACCAATCACCTGAACACGCACGGTTGTAGTTACATTTCGTTTGCCAAATACAAACTTTGAACATTGATTGAGACTAGTTTTTCACTTCCTTTATGGAAAATTTTAATAGTTTATTTCTCTTAAATTATATATTTTTTTTTTTTACTTTTAGACTTTTGGTTATAGTTATGTAAGATACTTAAAACATTTCATTGTTATAAATCTCCTCCATTTGACGAGGAAATCTCTACTTCAAATTATGTTTTAATACTCTTGTAAATTAATAACTATCGTGCATAAAGGCACAAACACTATTATGAACACATCAAAAAATATGGGTAGTCGATGAAAGAAATTATGTTGGTAGGATATAGCTGAAGGGACAATTCAGACACTAGGTCGATTACGATGTTTCATTAGTCATTATTATCTGACTACTGTCCGCCCTGCCTACCGTTGTTGATACCTGCCAGGGAGAGGCTGGGTTAGACAAACTCATAGGAATCTATTGTAGTGACCGTTGTCAATTTTGTTTCATTATTATTATTTAAGGCTTTTCAACCTCCTTCAACATTCAACATCTCATTATGAACCCATAAATTTCATTTGGTTCTAATTGATATTTTAGCATGCAAAAAAAATTTAAAATAAAATACTCCATAAGTTTATTTTCCCCTGAAACTTTGAAAAATCTAGATTTTTGGTTTTTATTTGTTCGTTTATTTATTTATATTATTATTTTTTTAATGATCCCTTAGTGTTTATTTTAATGTAATTTTTATATCATATTTAACGTTTTTACGTTTGTAAATGTAAACAAGTGGTATCTTATCTAAATTCTTGTTCACTGAGAATGATGCATAATATTGTAAAGCGAAACTTATGAAACCCATTTAAATATCCATATGTTTAAGATTAGTATCATTCATACATTTTATTATTTCTATCCTAAAATTAAATTTAATCGTGATATAAATGTAATACTTAATCAAGTTGTGTTAAACCTTATTATTTATGTTTATTTATCAATGAAATATAATTAGATTATATCGCGTACACTTTTCGAATGTGAACTGATGCAATCGAAAACGTTTAAAATGGTTGAAACAATGAAATGGTTTCAGATACTGCATTTATCAATCATGGACCACTAAGGATTATAATGCTCGTATTTGAAGGAACCTTTTTATACTTTACTAGCTCAGACACCGTTGATCGCTCAATGTCATTGTAAAAAAAAAAATTAAAAAATTAAAAAAATAAAAAAACATTAAAATATTGTTTTTATTCTACATACTACTCAATGTTTTAATTATTTACCAAAATTAGATCTCTAATCCACTATATTTAGAAACACTAAATAGAAATATTACTCTTAGACAGATTATTTAGGTAAAGATATTAAAAATCAAGTAGACGATAGATGGCAGTACTCCTATTGGAGTGCCTATGCGTCGATATACTTTAAATGACCTATGACTCAACATTAAGTCATGTTTACCATAAAATACAACATTGGATCAGTCGGTGTCTTAGAGAATCTATCTAATTTACATACACATTATGATACCAATTTTTATAATATCATTGATATTATTGAAAGCACTGTAGTAAGAATTAGGTAAGATTTGCGATTGACTAAATATTTACTACTTTTTGTTTTTCGTATAACTTTTTAAAGGTACGTTGATGATCAAATTGAATGTCACATTATTATTGAATGATCAATAGTATGATTCAAATTATAGCACTTTGTAAATGATCAGTTTTTCAGCTCTATATTGTTACGAAATGTAAATATTAAATTATTAAAACACCAATACTTTTAGTTTTTTAATTAAAAGTATCTTGGGTTTTATATTATTTGAAATTTAGGTATATATTATTTATTATTTTCATATTATAGACGAAACATCGAACCTTTAACGTCCTTGTTACTTTTGATACCCTCCTACAACTGAAACAGTGTTTTAAAAACCTCCAGCCCGTTATACCACCTAATTAATCAATTTATCAGCTTAAATTCCGTGCAGTGAATTCCAATAGGCCGCTAAACGGTGTTTTAATTAAAACTTGTGACAACTATCGGCCTGTGGTAATCTTGTAGAACCGATGGTGAGGGGCTTCCTCCACCCCCTCCCCCCACCCCCCCCCTACACACACACACACACACACACACACACACACACACACACACACACACACACACACACACACACACACACACACACACACACACACACACACACACACACACACACACACACACACACACACACACACACACACACACACACACACACACACACACACACACACACACACACACACACACACACACTACTAAACATATCCAAGAACACCGACGGTCACAATCGACATCACTTGTGAGATGTTTGACTGAACAGTGTGTAAAAGAAGTTCACTGTTTCATCTAATTTATAATCTTTTTAATCACCTAAACTTAGCGGAACTGAAATCTGTCAAACAACTGTGTTTGAATTATTTATAACACGTGCATACTTTGTATGTACGATCCGGAAGCGTCGGATGTACCGTAACTATAAATGTGAAACTTTACTACATACTGGGAATATAAAGTTAAATTCTGAAGAAAGGGAAAATATTTTTATATTTTGTAATATGATATTAATAGTAGAAGTGTGTTTTTTTTTTGTTTTTTTTTATATTTTTTTTATTAATTAAAATAGTTTTCTTTTTAAAGTTAATTTTTTCGACAGTAATGTAAATACAGCCTCAAAGTAACTTCAATAAAACTTAACTTCAATAAAACGTAACTTCAATTAAGCCTCAAGTAACTTGTATAAAAATCAATGAAAATTATTAAAATAATAAAGCAACCATTATAAACTACAGGGTAGTATAATAAATACAAATTTTAAATGTATGTGCAACATATAAAATGGAAATCTGTTAAACTAGTTTTATTCATTACATACTTCGCATATTATCACATACCAGTGCGCATTATTTATGCAAACTAAGTAACTCAACTTCAAAAAAACTAAAAAACCAGAACAAAATACAAAATTTAAAATAAAATTCTGAAAATAAATTATTTTTTTACTTAACCAAAGTGGAGACCGCTCTCATGGCAATAAATAACGTGGATCAAGCTAAAACCCGCAAAAACACAAATAAGGCTAACCACGGAATTCAAGCTAAGCGCTCAATTAATTAACCTAGGACCGTAATTGTGTTAGTCGTCCTGAGAGTTTTTCTGTGTATCCTTCCCTTCTCCGAGGTGAGATGTCTTTGATTAAATTGAACTGTTAGACTTAAAATATACCTTACTCTCCGCAATTTATTAAAACATCAAGAAGTCGACTGTATTGTTTCATTAGGATGATTTTCATTGTAACCGATGAGCCAGAAACTAGATTGTTTTTTGTATGATTTCTTAGCTTTTACTAGATTACGGACTTCATTTTTGCAGTCAATTGTGGATTGGTTATAGTGGCATTTTGAGATTAGTTACCGGGATCATCAGTGGCAAGTGAAATATCATGCTTTTGTGGTCGAACGTCAAAAATAATTATGTGATTGCTACTCAACTTACTCTGGGTCCCTTTTATACAGCGCGTCTTTCGATGAGCGTAACTGCATTGCACTGCATTGCATTGACGCGCGTCGTTCGACGCGATGTATAAAAGGGGTCTTAGGTGCTCACTTTAACATTGGTTTTTTTTAGTGCCTTTCCTTATGATACGGTTTTAGAGTGGTTAAATAATTTCCAAAGTACCACATCTGCTCTTAAAATTATGCCAAGTGAAAGGCCTTTCGTGCAGTTCAAAAACCTGTCGGAAAAAAATTGAAAATGTTGTCGCAAGTGTTCTTTTAAGTCCTGAACGTTCGAATATTCAAACAATCACACATTGCACACAACATGCCATTACTTTATTCGTTGTAGTCTGTCTAGAATTAATAATTTTGTTTGATTACTAACATTAAAAAAAATTATAATTTTACATTTAGAATCTAAACAAGACACAATACTTCAATACGGTGTCTAATTTAGTATTAATTTGCCATTATAACTAATATTTTTTCAGATGTTGATTATTTAAAATTTAAGGCTAAATTAAAAGAAGGCAGAGCTTTCTAAAATGTAAGATTCGAGCGGGTACCGTTTAACCTATTTTGAAACCGACTGAAAAATTTCTTTGTAACCAAGTCTATGAATGCTTAACATATCTGCCCCCTCCCCTCTAAAACTGCCCCTTTGCTAAGCTTAAAGCAGCCTTAATGTACAGTGGAATGCTTTTAGCCGCAGACTCTCCACGGTGTGGGCCACTTCACGGTCCATACTGAAATTCTATCGGGGCGCCGCATCGTTAAAACAATAGTTCCTTCTTATTTTACCAGCACTGTTTGAATTGGTAGCTTCAGTACAAAGCAAGATTGAAATCTCAAATGTAATTATTTGAGGTTTTTAACTAGCTTTTAAATTAGAAAGACTCTAAAGGTCCTCGTAAAATAAAAAAAATATAAATTTATGAATTGGGAAGTGTTAACAACATATTTAAAATGATCAACATATTATGATGAAGAAATGTTGCTATATGTTGGCTTAGGGACTTAATTGGAGAATATTATAAAAAATATAAAAAACTGTTGTAAAAACTTGTTAATAGTTTGCATTATAAAAAGCTTATAAGTAGCATGGCGGAATGAGTAAGTAGCACCTAAATTACTGGGCAAAAACGACGATTAAACACGACATGTGGCGAAGGTTTCTTTTTTTCGATCAAATTCGTTCTGTTTCTTGCAATGACTGTCTAATTAGAAACATTCTAATTTCTAAGGTTCTAACATTCTAAGGTTTCCAAAGGGGACTCAAAATACATGGTAAGAATTTTATAATACTCAACAAAACGTTAAATGCGTTTTTTATTTTTTAAATTTTTATATATCGTAGATCATTAATAGCGTCAGTTTTGGTGTTTGAAAGCAAATGTATCTGAAAATTTGTTATATCTATCAAGTTATTTGTTGAAGTTTGCAACATTAATGTTCTTGATTAACTTTAAATATAAGGAACCAGTACCAGGCGTTAAAGTGGCATTAAACTTAATAAGATACAGCAAATATGTGTTATAAATTCAGTACACGAAGTGGAATTTTGATTTGTTGTAATTTGGATTTTAGTCTTTTTCATTGCAAGATTATTCCTACGGAAACAAATTAAGAACTGTTTGAATAAACAACGCAATGTAGTTTTGTAATCATGAAGCTTTATTTCGTTAGAGCATCATAAAACGCTTGTGTAGCATCCTCTATTTGAAAACGACCCGGTAGAGGTTGATGTTAATAAGATTCGATCACGACAAGTAACAAACTGTTGCGTTGAGTTAATCCTGTAGAGACGGTTGACCGCTGGGGCTGGGGCTTCGGCTGTATAGGTCAGGGCTGTGGGCCTACAAGGGCTTGCATCTCCTTTCAAGTCGGATGTGTGTCAAGTGTCAATGTTAGTGGCGCAAAAGCTATAAATAGAAGTCAACTTTGATGTTTCACCAAAAAAATCAACCTATATTTATAAAAATACCGGGTTGGATGTCACTTTAATATTCTATGATGTTTTGACAGTTAATTTTTTTACCATCAATGAATCGTACAGATAACAGCTAATAGTTTTCCAATATAATATAAAAAAA
Organism: Neoaliturus tenellus; assembly: GCA_030545055.2. NCBI lineage: Eukaryota > Metazoa > Arthropoda > Insecta > Hemiptera > Cicadellidae > Neoaliturus > Neoaliturus tenellus. Next base: position 73,518,239 of record CM061534.1, read on the forward strand.
AATTGTCGTGGCTTTCTCTCACTTTTTACACCTAAACTTGATTCATTATCAGTCTTACAAATTAATTATTAAATTGTACAAAATTTTGCCACTAAAAATAGACAAATAAAAAAACAATACTTATTGGACCAACGATAGCTTTGTGCAACAATAAGACAAAGGATCCATAAACTTGGAAAGAATATGTTTTCTGATTTCTTTAAAACTAATATGGATTAAAAACATTTACATTTAATTTACCATAACGTGACGGGTTTTTAAAATGTCAAAACATGGTGTGGTGTTAAAGCAAAGATGATGAAGTGAAGGACTTGTTTTCATTTCCTACAAACCTGAACGTATCCGCCCAAATGTCATACACTGTAGGGGATAAATATTCTTTTTATGTCATATACGTCATAGTTGTCATATGTTATTTTAAAATTCTCAACGATCGTGGCAATAAATTAAATACGTAACCTAATTTATTTTTAATCATTATTTATTAAAATTAATTTTGTCTTACATTATTTTTTTATCGGGTAGAGTGAGTCCTTAAAGTAATGTTAGAAAACTCACAAGGTTGTACCATTCATTATCACCTTAAAAATCCCAAAATTACCTCTAAATCAGTTGAAAGCTTTCGATAAATTAGGTAATTAACCATAAATTAGTATAACACAACGTTCAACATACAAAATGTTTATCTTTAAAAAAATGAAACAAAATTAGCTATACCATCAATTTTTAAGGCTTTAATTCGACATGTAAAGAGTGTAAAATTTAGTTTGAAAAGGTTTAAAGTGCTTAAAAGGTTCAACAGTTCATAAAAAACAAACTCGAATATGAACATTTATTTTAATTTCTATTTATTTTATTTCTTACTTATATTTCTATTTCTTTATTTTTATTTCTTTAGAAAAACATATCTTTGCTTTTTGAAATATTATGTTCTCTGTTTATTAATATAAGGTAGGTATGGATAGTAAAGTGTTGGGTTGAGGGGGGTGGGGTGAGGAAAGCTGCCCTCCAGTCAAGGGTCGCACTGCCGGGTAAAGACCAAAACAAACACCCCTCCTCCTCGGCCCCTCTTGTCCTTAGACCAGCACTGATAGGCATTGGTTTCAGGCTATCTATACGTCTCATGGGAAATTAAATAAATTATGTAAAACCAACAGCTACATATTTAGAACAATGGAAAACTAAATAAGAAAATCACTGTGTGCTCGTTAAATACTTGAACTTCTTGGGTGTTACTTTCTAATACGTTATTATTTACTTTTACATATTCTTAACAATAGTTATAAATTTCAATTAAATATTAAATTAGGCTAAGCCTTTTTCTGTCACACTACAAATAAAAATCTATCTTAGACCAACTGTTAAGAAATCTATGGAAGGATTTTAAAAAAATTAGTAATAGTAAATTATATATTTTTAAGGTTTTTAATGTTAAATTTAAGCGTTTCTTGATCTGGATGGATGAAGATGAGTTTTTAAACAATATTACTTGAATGGCTTTTGATTGGACTGGAGGTCTGGCTATACGTAGGCTATTATAAGGGATTATAAGGAATTACTGAGTTTAAAGTACAGCTTTTTCCTTTGTTTTTAACTCATTGCTCTATTTGGTATTGGGTTTTTATTCTTTAGGTTTCATTTTTAACATTCAACCTTATCCTCTGATGTAAGAGTTCCTTATGAGCTATTCTCTGACAGTTACAGTACTTTGAAGACAAATTCAAGGAGAGTGGTAGAACATTGTTACTAGTGCAGTTTGTTTTAGTTTTTTTATTACAAAATTATGTATATTGGCTCTGCAATGTTTTCCAAGTGAAATGATTTTTTCTATCAATAAACCTACAAAAGATTTCTTGATTCATAAATATTCTTTGAGTGATGAAAGATGTTTATGTTTTATGAATACTTCTTATTAAGTACAAGTACGTAGAAATTACATCGATGTGGGTGAAAATTCTAATAAAAAGAAAGTAAAAAACAAAATAAACTATTGGATATAACATGTCTACTGATCTTAGAAAATAGTTTTACTTGTTCGTGTTAAACCATAGTGGAATGTTCCTGAGTCTCAGGAACAGGTCTAAATGACCGTATGTGATGGGATTCCTTATTTGCAGTCCGGATAAAAGAAACTCCCAAAACCACAGTCAAGAATGGAACCCTATGTTCATTTATTATCTTGATGAAGGAGAGGATTTCCCACCGTAATGATAATGGACTTTACCCCCCAACCCCCCCCCCTCTACAAAGGTGGTCAAAATCAATTGTATGTGTGTAATCCACCTTGACGGATGTAACATTAACGCCCGTAAAACCTGTTACTATCAGTAAAGTAATTACTACGTAAAGTTATTATGAATTACTTAACAAGGGGGCAAACTGTACCTCAACTGCTATTCGGGAAAGCACGGCTTCCCCCGTAAAAATAAAGAAATTCGAGATCCCATGATTCATGAGGTAAGTCCCATCAACATTTGTAAATTTTCAATACTTTGATTATAGTTGCAGTATTTTATTTTTATTATCGTTCCTGATTTCAAATCATCTATCAATAACTTATTTTCCAACGTTTATCGTAGATGTTACATCTCAATCTCCTTATTTGATCATAACAGAGTAAATATTATAATTTTCAACAAGTAAATGTCGGTAACAATTATAATCTCTACATTTCAAGTACTCGTTGAGGTATTAAGGGTGTTTAAAAAGTTAAGAGTCGAAAGGGTTATTCACTGTTTATAATTTTCAGAGTGCATGAATTAGCACCGAGCCGCCCTTTCATTTAATTAAATAACTTTCGTTTCCTTTTTCACAATATCTAGAGATATTTTTCACCAGTTAGGTAAGTTAACTTGTTTTAATAAGTAAACCCCTTACTTTCTTTTCATTTGTGCAGTCTTGAAAATACAAAATGAAATTCTGAGAACCTTCATTTCAGTTTTAAAAGTTTTAAAATATAAATAATTAAACTACTTACCTACCTACATAAATGGATCGCAAAGTAAACTCTCTTGGAAGTACCGTATTTGTAGTAGTTTTATTATTTAATAACGACAGTGGGACTACAAGAATTAACACAATTATTACCTACTACTGTACATAAAAATATGTTTACACTTCTTTAGATTACCTTTCTGAGAAACTAATATAGTACATAAAGTTTAAGTATTCAAACAGGGTTTAAAAATATTATGCAAAAAATGTATTACTTGTCTTATTGTATACTGTTTTAAAAATTCAATGTTGGGATTCCGTTAACCTTTATTAACAAGAGCAATCAGAACCTTTTATTGTGTGCAATCAAAAAAAGTTTCGTTAGTAATACTCGTTTTCCGAAATTGCAACATTTTGCAATTAGGTGGCGAATTCCCGGCATACAATAGAGGTTAGTTAGGAACGGACGAGACCAGGGAATGACTTCATAAAAACACAAACGTCAAGTTTACAATACCAGCTCGTCCTGCCTTATTGGAAAATTATGTTGAACTAGCTTTTCTTTTATGATACCTAACCTATCGATGTGGAGCCTATTTAAATAAATACTGAATTATTAGGGTTTGAATGTTTCTTTTATCAATATTTAAAATGCTTCCTCAGGATAAACACATTTTATTACAACTCTGCTATTGGTTTAATTCTGTCACATTTTAATAAATGGTATATTTTTTCAACAATACACCTTTTTTTTTAATATTCGCACAAAAAAAGTATTTTTGAACCACAAGGTTTGATTCCCTGTGTCCCCGGAGAGGTGTAAAATAGAAATTAAGCGTATGAACGAGAATTAAGGCTTTCTCTTAAGATGATTTTATGGTGCAGTTGATTTTAAAAATTAAGGTTTACTTAACTGAAACTTCCAGTATTTTAAAATCAATAAATTATGCTTTCTGTATAGCTTTAAATTTAATATTAATTATCTTTCGACATGACTACTTCACACTGTTGGATTTTATATACAATATTTAATAAGATAGAAAATGATTGTGTTATGACTGAGCAATATAAATTCCGTAGAAATTGAGTTTTCTAGAATTTTGAATTTTTACATTGGTAGAGGTATTTTAATACTCTTTATTCTAATAGTTTTTGTTTCCTTTTGTAGTTTTTTTATATGTTTAAATGGTTTTTTTTAGTCCCACTTATTTGAGCTAGTAGGCTACCACAGACGAACGGTCCACCACTGATCAATATAGGCTACAGTAACGGCCCCTCCTGGTAAGCTACTTGCTGAGCATTGTGCAATTTGTTCTTATTGTTCCGACTGTTACCACTGTTACTGTGTTTCTGTTGGATTTTTTGCGTAACTTTTTATTCTTGGTGAGTAAAAATTTAAACTGATGAACATTTTATAAAATAAAATTCTACTAAAATACAGAAATACGACGACAATCTTAGGCATAAGTGTTGAAATGTGAGTTATACAACAATTAGAAATACCGGGTGTTCACAAAGTCTTGCCTTGAATTTATAGCTTTGCTGTATGGACATCATTACACATATTACATTTCTTGTTTTCAAAAGAATTTAATATAACTTTTTTCTCATTAATTTGTTTATGCCTAAACTCATTTGATTTACAACAATGAAGTTTACTTATAATGCAATACAAAAACAAATTGTGATTAATAAACCTTGCTAAATGACACCTCGTTTGCCACACTTGACCTCTATTGGATTTTTGTATGTAGAGGTTTGTCAAAGATTTCCTTCTTTCTTCCCCAGTTCTTAGTTTGCCTATATTAAAATATTAGTCAATAATATTACTTCAATATACTCGTTGGGTAATAATTGACTGACTGATGTTTATATTTCTCATTTAACATCCATCTCCCTAACATGCAACTAAACCGTTACGAAATTATATAAAATATGCTATAGTAGATAATCAGTGAGAACAGTTTGATTGCGGTTTTCTGTACAACTGTTATTTATCTACAGAGATATATTGTGTGATTAATAGTATTATTTGCAAATAATCCACAACCAGTTTACAATGTGTATACTAGCTTCCTAGTTCTAATAAGTCAATGAAGAGTTTAAAGTTTGATAAGGTGTCACTTCCTTTAAAGTTGCTCTGCCGTCGGAATAGTTTAGTCTTTGTCCTGTATGGCTGCATAAGCCGCATCCCCTTTCTCAAGGCTTTTCCTAACAATCTTCATTATGGTCTTAAACATAAAATCATGCAGTTTTTTGTATTTACATTTTTTATCAATCAGTTCTGTAGAATTTGTAAATTAACTTATGTACCGTACATTTAGCCCAAAACATACTGTGTAATTCGGTGGTCAACTTTCTAAAATACAACTAACTAGAGAAACTGTTTAAAATTAGATTTTCTTATAATGCAGACTACATTATTAGCCTACTGAATGTACTTCCTTCTTTTAATATCAAATAAAGCCCTATTTCCCAACATCAATACAACTACATTTTAAGACCAGTTAATTGTTTTAAATTTATTGAATTTTACTCGTTCTTTATCATTTCCTGGTTAGAAATATGATATTTCGTAACAAATGATATGTTTTTTTTTTCTGATGTGTTGTTAAATAGATGTTTTGAAAATTTTTTGTTATATGTATAAATGGGAATGTTTTGAGAGTAAAAAATCACAGCGTAGTACAGTAAAGCATTATGACAGGCACAATTAGATAGATTGGAACCTGCAATACTGTTCCTGGAAATCACGTTTCCAAAACGATTGGGATCGTTATTTCCACTGTGCGTTTTTTTTAACAGTTTATATGTGTAACAGAAACATCGATCATTTACAGCGTTGCGCTTAATGGTAATGAACCTCTTCATTATAAGAACAACGTGATCATAAAAATCACCGGAATAATTTTGATAGGGGCAAATGACATGTTTACACCGAAGGTTAAATTTTACATGAGTAAGGAGGAATTAAAATATAGTAACATGTGAAAGTTGCTCTCCCAATTAATTGTTTTTTAACTTTGATTGTATTATCTGCCTGTATATCAGCTAAAGCACATTAGAATGATTTTATCCTATTTACGATGTAATCATGATGTACTTGAAAATCTTGCCATCCAATTCAAGTCCTAAAATTACGCCCAAGTATTTGAACATATGTATTTAAATCTTTTAATAACTAGGAGAAGATATTAAATTTAATGGGCAACTTGTTAAAAAAAAAACCCTATAAAAATAAGTATTAATTTTTTACTACTTAATTTATTTAAACTGTCTTTAGATTTTATTTATTATATAATCAGGAGATTTTGAAGAGTAATAAACTGTTAGAATGGTTCATAATTAGCATTCACTTACAAATACGTGGATAGTTATAAAAAGGATTGTGTATGTTTCGATATTATTTTTATTTTGTATGTTTGCTTATTAAGTTTGTAGACTTAAAATGGACGAACAATCGCATGATCAAATCAGCTAATAGAGGACAAGAATGTACAGTGTATGTCGCGCTTCCATCATGTGTTAGGTAAACTCAACAATCAAAATATGTAACTTGGATTAATTACGGTATAATTAATCAGTTTTAAACCATAGCATACAACTTCGTTTATTTATAAAAAATGCTATTTATTTTCCTATTGTTTTGCCAAAAACATTACTCCGGTATATTATTGCATGTTTTTTTTAATAATATGTAAACTTAAAACAAATAGTAGAAAATACAGTAACCCTGTTGTTTAAGCTAATAGCTATTTTTTATAATTGTAATTGGTCCTGTCTAATCCATTTATAAATAATTAAATTAATGAAGTAACAAATTATTTAGACATTTTAATATTTACTGTATTTCTGTGCTTAAAACGTACTGTAAACGTATTCGCTCCAAATTTCAACATGACTTTCCGCTTATTATTTCTTTATATGTATATGAAAGTTTTTTTTAGAGAGAAATAGAAACAAAGTATGTAAATAAATTTCAATCATACCTGAGCAGCACTTCCATATTTATTTTTATTATGTTTTATGTAACACAAACGTAATATTTTTATTTATTATTATTTTACAAAATGTATTGCAAGTTAGCTTTTGAATGTAATATAACCTAGTATTTTACTTTTTTGTTATGTAATTCAAAGTGGATCACTTAAGTGTACTAAACTTTTACTTACTTGAGTGAAATTGTGTGTGGTAAAAAAAAAAAAAAATCAACCTTTTACGATCTATTGAATTAATAGGTTTTAGTAAGCCTCTTAAGAAATACCAAAGTCACTAGAATTTTTCTCAAATCATATATTCGTAGACTACCTGACAACTTTACAAATTAATGTTTCAAATCTAAAAATTAATATTTACCTTTTACTTAGTAACTAAGATGTAAACATTTAAATTTACGATTATAACTCAAGTAAGTTAAGTTATTTACTACGTTTCTGTATTTACTTGTGTAAACCAATTTTAATTGGTTTTAAATTGCTTTAATAGCTTACAGTCACTAAGATTTATATCAAATTTTAAGATAAATTCCTCATACATTTGTCTCCCCCTGCTTCATTCTGTTGACTTACAGCCGTAACAAGTCTGACTTGTCAGTGGCTGCCAGAGTGTCATCGGCTGTTTTGTTTTTAGAAAGTTTCTGAAATGTTCGTTAGTATTATTTGTTTGTGCAGACCCCAGCATGTTCAGAACAAAACCCCTAAAACAATAGGAGTTGTTAGCTGATCGAGGGTATCTGTGAAGGTTTTACACCAAAAAAATTTATTGGATTACGAGTATCTTTTTCTACTTATTTTAATAGTTTTAAAATTATTCTTGTCCTTTTAATTTTACCTTAGTTTTGTTAGTTTTGTAAAACATCCTAATTTTACATAATTGTAGGCCTACAATATTTTGTCACATAAGGAAGCCCCAAGAGATAGTGAATTTTCACTAAATTCAATATGGTATTGAAACATAATTCGATTTTTATTCGCTACAAGATAAAAACCTGTGTACTTTTCGGCATAACCTGTTTATAGTTTGATTAAAAAACCAACCTTCCAGTAAAGATTTGGACGACCTTTATACTTTTTTGTGTATTTCATTGGCTACTGCCCCTCCAGCCTGAGTTAGGCAATCTGAATGCAGCATATGTATTGCCTACAGCTGGATGAAGGGGAAACAGGATGGCCACTACAAAATGTCCTCCGATACAATCCAAATACGCCCGTCGCAGCACACCTGCATTTTAAGCAAATATTCAATGGAATTTGGGATTATTTATTTTCCCCAAAAACACCAAGGGTATGAGTTTATAACGGTTTGTTAGAAAATATAGGTCAATTTATCCCTAATTAGTGAAGGTTAAATTAAATTTTATTAAGTTATGTCAATAAATAAGCAAGATTTTTTGGTAACGCTCCCAACACACTTCTAATACAGTAGATTCAAACGTTGGCCTTTCTCTCATACGCTCATAGTCCTTCAAATTCTATGTTTTATTTTTTCTTGAACACATACACAACTTTGGAATTAAATATAAAAAAATAAAAAATAAATTTAGAAAAATCTGAATAATACGTATAGTTTTAGAGTTGATAGTTGATTATAGTTTCATTGATGACGATGATATAGATCATGCCGAGCATGGTATCCTGTAGTTTAAAATGAAACATTTTCTACCACAGACGAGCGGCCCACTGCTGATCAATATACTGTAGCGGCCCTCCTAGTAAGCTACTTGGTGAGGCCTCGCCGCGCGATTTGTTCTTATTGTTCCTACTCTCCCTATTGTTCGTTTGTTTTCTTTATGGTTTGTTAAACAGTTGTAAATAGAAAATTAGCATTCTTACAAAGGTAGCCTAGCAATAACAAGTAAATAAATATCTCATTTATTTATGTTTAGCTTAACTTATGCTTACAATCTTCTAAAAATTAACAAACTCTTAAATTTTCAAAGATAGACTTAGAGTAATGAATTATAAAAGAAAACATCTTAAGCATGTTTATATAAACATATGAGTATAGCCGATTGTTAAATAAATTAATTTAAATAACTACAAAATTGACAAAAGTTGAATGCTACTGAAAATAAATCTAAGTCAATCACAAAAATCGCATATTCAGTATAGGAAAATAGGTTTAAATATTGTTATATTATCTTAGTTATGAATTTCAAATACTGTTGAAAGCCTTACGTTTCATAGGCCTACGATTTGTATTATGGACACATATATTACGATTTGTGATTTCAAAACACATGTTTCCTAAAAAGAATTTAGTCTTCTAAGGTTTATCGCAAAATGTTAATTCAAACTACATTACTAAGAGTATAAAATGTTTTAATTTATTTTACTTTAAAATCATGTTAACTCTTCACGTTGAACTATATATCAAGTAATAGATTACAAAACCACTTTCGGGGACAACAACTCTACTTTGGAGGTAAAGTTCAGTTGAACAGTGTTTCCCATGTTTTTCAACCGTCCGGATAATATTGGGTTGCAAAGTTTGCATAGTTGTTGTTGTGGTTTGCATTATTTGGGAAGTTGGTTTTACCTGTTCGATATTTTTCCTACGCATTAAAATGTTTTTTTTTTATATATATATATTTGATTGTGTGGAAAGCTTTTTTTAATATGTTCATAACTAATCAAAACAATTTATACTGTTATTAAATTGATTTTTTTACTCGGAATTTTTAAAGTTCTGGCAATGGAAAATACTATTAAATCATGTACACACCTTACATCAAGTTTTCCAAAGGTATTTTAATAGAGGAATCAATGTTAACTACGCTTTGATACATATGCAAGTGGCCAAACATCAATTTTATTTTCGGATAAATAGTTAATTATAAAAAAAAACTTTATAAAGATAAAGGAATAAGAAGAGAAAACGTTGAATGTAGGGTATTTTGATGTAGAGAATTGCTTCTATTATGAACAAGTCTTATGAAATAAAATAAATAAATCTCGATTAAATTTATGACATTTTTAGATTTTATATTTTTAACCACAAATATAAACTATCTGACTTGGCAAATTTTGTAAATATTTCGTTGTACGAACTTTAAATTTTTAATGATTTTTTTTCTTTTTTACTTTAATAACGAACTTTATTTAAGCTCAAAATCAAAATCAAACTTTTTTTCAACTTACACAAAAAAGATTTTCTCTATGATTTCAGCCATAAAATCACATAAGACCACATCAAAACACTTACAAAAATCTTGACAATTATAAAGAAACTTAAAATTTTCAGCATATATTTATTTGTTGAAAATGAGTTTTCTTTAATCATAAACAGTGCTAGTAGATGGTATCGAAATAAATCTACAAGAAACTGGTACAATTCAACTAACTAGGAACAACAATTATTTAATTTTTGCAGTAACAACTTTCTATAATTAAAAGCAAACTTTTTAATCCCTCCTGAAAGACATGTTTAGTGTTCAAAGAACTTTTTGTTCGCAAAAAATTAATTTAAAGGACTCAAAGCTGTTAAAATTCTTTGATCGTTACACAAATAACCCTGATGAATTAATTTTATAAGGGGAAGAAAGCCTTAATAAAACACTTGTTTAAGATATTTTATTATTAGTCCGGCAATCAATCTATATTAACCGATTCTATTTTAAAATATGTTGTACAATTTTATAAGAAACAATGGTTCTTAAATTGAGTTTTTCAGTTTAAAGTTTGTTATAAGTGTATAAAAATTTAATAACCAATATTCTTCAGAGAGTCTAAAACAATCAAATCATTTTACTATCTTTTTTCAAAATATTTTCTAAATTCCAATCAAAACGTTTAAAATTTCACTTGCGTAGAAACAAACTATAACAAATGCTATACTCTAATATGAGCAAGGTATATTTGTATGTATGCATACGGATCTTGAAAACTGCCTGACCGATTTTCTTCACACTTTGCAAATAACTTAGGTCTGGTATAAAAATAATGTTTATATCGGTTTTTTACAAGAGATTTGTGTAAACAGGTGACTTCACTGTAAAATCACGAACCACGTCCTCCAATGTGAACATGTGGGTTATGCGATTGTAGCCAGTAACTGGGGTTTTAATGATACTTTTAATTATAATCAAATAGCCTACTTGTAATAAATTTAATAAATAAATTTATTGCAAGTAGACTATTTGATTATAATTAAACTTGAAGTAAATATTTAAAAAATTATTACGGAATTTGGCATCATTACTATTACGGTAAATGTGTTTCAATACATTTTATAATTGTTTATAAAAAATTACATTGCAACCAATTCGATATTTGTTATTCATGATTGCTGTAGTTCGGTGTAGGCACAGAAAAGTTTCCTTTTTCTGTGGTGTAGGGCACTGAGTTGCAGAGTGAAAATAAAGTTACGAGAGTAAATAAATTTCTCTTTTATTCTATTTATTTGGTCTAGCCTAAACTTGGAATGGTTTGTAGAATCAAGAGGAAAAAGTACTATCGGTATCAGTGCTACTATTGCTATCGGTATTAGTGCTATCGGGGACAAAGAGGTGTTATAGGAAAAGGAGCGACCGTTCTATTCACTGACCAAATAAGTATTTGAAAATATTTTTACTTTTGTAAAAAAGACATCCAAGGGCACAGTCCAGTTCCATCCTGGAGGAAATGGAAATCGACTATCGACGTCTAGTTGTTTTCTCAGGGATTAGAGCTCCTCCCTTCATTATACTTGCCTCCACCAGAGAGTTGTTCACCCATGTTGCCCATGCATACATTTCTTTAAAAAAAATTTAAATTTATTACCTCTGTCTTCTATTCTAAGCCGATAATGGCAAATTCAAATAAAAAATTTCAATTTTTGTTTTATTTAAATATTCAAACAAAATTTATTAAACGATAAAATACGTTTTTGACATGGTACTTTTTCCATGGGTGTTATTTGTTATAATTTTAATTTTTAATCAACACATTGTTGTAATTTAAGTATATTAGAGTGTCCCAACTCCTTGGCACTTTTTAGAAACTATATTATGTTTCATTATTGTAATTTTAGGCTATATTTTATCTCTAGAGATTGAAGAGACGCATTTCACACGAAGTCAACCAAGACCTAATTAAAATGACCTAATTTCGTAAACAAACCTCGAAGATAATGTACAGAGTATCTGCGTTGAAAAAGGAGGAGTTTACAATGTTACCTAGTTAACAAATATCTTAGGCATCTTGTCAGTTGCTAATGCTGTAGTTTTACTTTATTGTTTTTGTGTATTATCTTTAATTTCTTTTAATTTATAATTCTCTATATTACAACTCCATATGAGTTTCCAAAGCGTATTTGCCATTACAAGAATTATTAAATGAAAGTATTGGATGTTACGATTGCTTATATTTGTGTCCTAGTTATTTAAACAAAGGCATAGTCTTCTTGGTCACAAAATTTATTCAAAAAAATACATGAATAAAACATAAATTTCGTCTCAGATATAGGCCTAAAATATTTAATTCAGGTTTGTGCAAATTAAGTACAAACCTGATAATTTTATTCAGCTTAGAGATATTCTTTACGTTAGACCTTGGTGATGACGAGGCCAAAGTTTGTAACAGGTTCCTCAGATGGTACCGTTTATGTTGATACTGTACAGTAGTTTATTTGTTCTCGGCATAGTTCGATGTCTTTGTGTTATGAAACTGCCTATGAGTTGGTGTCTCTTGCAGCTCTAACGTCGTTCATTATAACAAACAAATAATAATGAATAACACAAAATTTATTCAAATACATTATGCCAAAGTTATTGTAAAAATATATTTCTTGACCATAAAAAGAGTATTGCTAATTTAAAAATAATAATGGCTAATGGCAAGTAGTATGAATATATTTAAACTAATGGTTTCTGGTGTACCTATCTACTTGAAAAAAAACTGAAAAAAGATCTAAACCGCTCTACATTTGAAAAAGGTACTTTTATGGTACATTTATGAACTTAATTTTTTAAGTTTATACTAATACTTGAGTTATTGTTTCGTGAGTTACATTGTTAGTGAAATGCCATAGTTAGATTTGTTTTCCTTTGAACTCGTACTGCAGATCATTGAATTGCCTTTTGGAATAGATAGAAAAATTCAATAAGAATCAATGTTTCATTTTCACACATTTATTTAGATTTATCAGGAAACAATAAACCGATTTTTAAATAACAGTAATATTACTGAATTAAGACTTTTTAATTTAAAGCCTTTTTCAATGATTATCTCAAAGTTTTTTTTACTAAAGTAATATGTTACAATAACTCAATTCCAAAAGATCAAATACGTCAACAGCGAGTCGGTTAAATCTATTTAAAAACAATGTTCATTGTTTTTTTAACTCGCACTCCTTTGAAACAGTAACTTTTAACAGTCATTTACTAACACCCAAACTATGCATGCTATAAATCACTCATTCGGATGTTTTCATATAAGACATATCATATTAGACGGCAGAAATATGTTATTGATGTAAAACTGCTTCATTGTAGCATATCTCAACTTTTAGGATTGAGGTATATGCCTCCTTTGAATGAAAAGTTGTGAAGTGTAGTTGAAGTGCTGTACATATGAGTGTATCCTTATATGCAAAGTTTCTATGAGAGTTGTTACTGTGCCCCTGCGCACACAAACATTTGTAATAGAGATCCACCATCAATCGTCTTTTTAAAATAGTAACGTTATATCACAACGTGTTCAAATACAATAGGAAAAAATATTACATGCTCGGTTCTTCTTGTTTTACACCTAAACTAAACCATAAGCAATCTTTATTTTGATATAAAAAATGCACCTTAAAATTAGGGAGATAGAAATCCCGTTAAAGTGTAATTTACGAGTCTGAATTATACATATACAGTTTTAATAACCTGCCATAAAAACTATGTTATTTCTTTTGACTTCTAATGTTTTCAAGTACAATAATAGAAACAGTATATGATAGCACTTTGTGTATGAAAAAATACTCAGAATAGCTTTAAATTTAAAGCATTTAAATCGTGCGGTTTCTAGCAAATTCAGTTTGAAGCTTAGACCTTTGAATATCCCTAAAGAATATTATAATATTTGGAAGGTGTTGGTCCTTTTATTTATTGTACGTTTTCCACTGTTGAGGAAATGTATTTAGTACGTATTCTTTATTTAGAAATCTTTTTTATAATGTGTTTTTTATTCGCTTTGAGAATATATCTGTATATTATTAAATTAACCTTGTTGATACATAACTACATTTTTGCTATAAGGGTTCAAAATGTTTTTCTGTTTTCACTTTTGCAATTTATAATTTACCCTAATTTATATTCTTTATTCCCAACTAAATATTCTATATGTGAATATGGTTTTTTATAATTTATATATTTCTTGTAATTTGTATTCTTTATTATTCTATATGTGATTATAGTATTTTTATTAAGAAATATTTTGAATTCGACATCATATTCATATACAATTTTTTGTACTACTTTGAAAATATGACTTTCTGGATGATTCTGGATCTCCTCATAAAGGATTTATTGGAAATCATCACAAAAGAAAAAAGTATTATACTTAATTTAATCGCAATTTTCTATCTATCACAGCTAAAACCAAATCCAAAAATATAAATTCTTTCAAAATAGGGAAAAGGTTATTTATAGTTAACATATATATATCACCACTTTCCACTAACATAAAATCAATATTACTTGTGTTGTGTTGTTCAGTGCGTAATGTATTCATTATTAATTAATATATAAGATTTTTATTTGGATAGAAGATAGGATAAATAGTATAACTCAATCATTTATTTATTTATTTATTTACAGTTACACTCCATATTCATTAATAAAATTTCCAGGGTCTTAAACATTTTATTAAAAAAAAGGAACCCCATATGATTAGAAGATGTATTTCATAAAGTACAAATCATAAAAAAAGTCCTTAAAATATGCAACAAGTTATTGTAAGTAATTTTTTACGTGTTTAGTTTATTGTGACGGTATTGTGGTACTCTAGAAGCAGGGATCCGCTCAACAGGTGAGAAAGTTTTATTACGACTTGTGGAACATATTGGAGTGGCGAAAGCAACAAATCATTTTCTCAGTGAATTAGAAACGAGCTGTAATTTATCTTTCAGTCAAGGATTTCAGTCGGCATTCGAAATTAGATGACTAACATCCGACAAACTGACGCTTTTGATTATTTAATCTAATTATTCCAGCTTGTAATAAAATAGACAGAAGAAATGAGCTATTTATTACCTTTTATAAAAAGGCTATATGAAATCAATTATTTGTCTTAATATGTAAAATATTTAAATCACATTTATTTTTAATAGTATAATCTTTATAAAAAGATAAAAATTCTGCTCCGACAGAACTATCTTGTTCAAATTTCTACTAAATATATTTTTTTAACTCTGGTTTTTTGTTCTATTATTAGTATATCATTCGATCTTCAATAAAAAAACCTCTATTACAAGAATAAATATTTATGTCCAACAATAATAGCCCAAGACGTAAGTAATATACAGGATTAAGGCGAATGAAAAAATTTCCAAAAAATCCAAACTGGTTTTATAAATGTGATAGAAATTGGTGATAAAATACGTCAAAAAATAACATTTAATCAGTTCAAAATATATTTTTGTAGCCACCCTAGTCTTTACTCCCCTATTCATACAGTTGATAATGTCATCAAATTTACAAACGTATACAGTTAAAAGAAAAATATTATACTTAATTATATTATATTAAAAATATTATACTTAAATATCGTCAAAGTTGGGAATGTTTAGGACGATGTTTGATGTAGGGTTTGTAGACTTTAAAAGGTGTTCTTGTTTTTCATTTAAAAAAATATATATCTTCCAAATCCTGTTAAATTTGTCTGAAAAGAAATAATAAAAATTTAAATAAAACAAAATTTAGTAGTATGAAGAGCAAAGGCAAACAAGTCAGTTTGTAAACACTGCATGGACAATCCAAATTACTATTGGTGTAAAATTAAAACATTTAGTTTTTCATAAAAAAACCTATTACATTTTGTTGTTACAACATGAAGAATTTATGCATATTAATAAATCGAAACAAAAGTGTAACTCTACAGTTGATAATTTCTTTAAATTTACAAACGTATACAGTTTTAAAAGAATCCCCATAGTCAAAGTTGGGAATGTTGAGGACAACGTCGTTTGTAAGGGGTAGCGTTGGGCAGACTTCTAAAGGTGTCCAAGATGGTTATAATTAATGTAAAAAGTGTTTCATACAAATTCTCTTTTAAATCCTATTAAACTAGTTTAATAATAATAATAAATGTAAATCAAATATATTGATATGAAGAGCAAAGGCAAACAAGCCAGTTAGGGAACACTGCAAGGACAAACCGAATAACTATTGGTCTAAAATTAAAACAGATAGGCCCTAGTATTTTTCATTAAAAAAGTCATTAAATTTTGCTGTAACATGACGAATATCTACATACTACCAAATTGAAACAAAAGTGTAACTCTACTTTTTAACTGTAGTTGTATTTTAAAAGCACTCTATATTTTTTCAGAACCACCCATTTAGTTATAAAATTACGAAAATTTACTATGTAAAATAAAAACACACCCATAAACTAAAACAAAAAACTAAAAATAAGCAGGCTGAATTGTTTTACACATAGTTTGTGACTACTTTAGTAACGGAGTTTTTTATGATTAATTTAATTCATATTAAAAAGTTCTAACTCATAACGATATTGAATGACAGAGGTATTTGAATGTTAAGCCTTGAACTTTTAGACCAAGTATATACTTGCAGTCTAAACATTTATACCAGCCTATAAGTTCATGATTTAGGCATTATGTATACTATATATACATTGTGTGAGAGATTTAATATGTGTCGGCCCGGGCGTAACCAACAAAAGATGGGCCGGATTGCCTCTTCAACTTGGCATCCAGTTTTGGTGTGATTTTTTCAACATTTCAATACAGTTTTAAAATATAAAAAATTATCAGGCGAGGTAAATATGTTAAACAACACATAAAAACTTAATTTAAAAGAATAATATTATATGTACAAGAAACGTTCCTAATTTTCATTTATTATAAAAACATTTTCGAGCAATTCCTTAAAAATATATTTTCTACTTGCTTAAACATGTTTTTATAATAAACATAAATTAGTTTCCCACCTTTTACATATCATTTTATTCTTTGGGAAAATTTTTTGACGCTTCCCTTAGTAATAAAATATCATAGTTTATAATTAAAATTTCCTTAAATAAATATTTTAATAATATGAAACACATGTTTTTTTTTATATATATGCATGATATCCTAGACCTCCCGCACAGCACTCTAAAATTAAAATAAATTAATTCTTCTTAAAACAAATCATGACATTGTAAGTAAATGTATTACAAAAATTTTATTAATGATAATTTTGATATAATATTTTATAAAATAAGTGCTGGCCTTTCCAGACCGGACTTTGGTAATTTTAAATACAAATACCAACTTAAATGGCCTTTTCAGATTCTAAACTTAATTTTAAGTCTATTGGATAATTTGACGTAAAGCTTTGATCATAAAGGTTTGGATTGATTGCAGTGGAAGTTTATTTATTTATTTATATTTTTCTTAAGGAACCCAAGGGGGGGGGGGATTTATTCTCATGAAATCATCTCTAATCAGATATTGGAAGTGATATTTCATTTTTAAGTAAAAAATCAAATTTGATAGTTTAATTAAGGTGTATACTGGTGTTCTGTGACACAAAGTACAGATAAGTTTCAAAACTTTTGCAACATTTTTATTTGTAACAAACTTTATAAATCGATACTTTATAGAATTTATGTTAGTTATATTCAAATTCTAAAAATATCATAAATGTATAGTTATGACGCATAGCGTCATATGCGTTAATCTTTTATGCATGTGTTATGCTTGTTGTTATTGGTTTATATTTTGAATGTTCCATCAAGTAATTTCTCATTAATAACAACTTTTCTGTCATATTTGCTTGATACAACTCTGATAAAACTATTTTAAGATAAATGTAATATGATACAAAGAACGATTGAAAATAACTATACTTCTTCTAACAAAAGTTTATGTTTTTGTTATTTTTCAATCGTTTTATATAATAAGTTCACAAAGAACTTTTTTTTAAATTGGACTTCATATTGTGTATATAGAAGAGAGTGATGTGTGATGTTTGAGCCTTTTATGACTGAATGAACGATTAAACATAAGAGTGTAACAACTCGAACAAATAATTGGCTATTTAACTATTTTGCTATTGATGTTTATGTAGATTCTAATTTTACTTAAATTTTAAATGTAAAACAATAAAAATAAAATACATTCCTTATCAAAATTTAAAATAAGGTTTAACCGGTTTGATACATTTTTAACTTCTACACACTTCGTGTTGTGTTTACTTTATCTCTGTGATAAATTACTTCCAATAATGAAAAACCAAAGGTCATTTCAGTGATTTATTTTAATTTTTCAAAAGAAGTTTAGCAAAAAGTAATTTGATAACATTTATTTATTTAATTTTTGTTCTGTCAACATCTTTAACATTATATAAAGTATGAGTTTCGAAAAATAAAATAAAATATCGTCAATACACAAAATTAATATTTGCCCTTCATTTATTGTTATTTTATTACAGTTTCTGCTGTATTAATTGATAAACATTGTTATACATCCGTGGATACAGTTTATGTTATTTATTTTTTTGCCATGTTGGTATAATAATTTTGTCTACTATACAAACTAAATTAATTTTAGATCCTAGTCTTTTCGTTTTCACAAATGTATCTTAAGTGTTCGATATTTATTTTCTGATGTAAAACAAATAAATAACTATTAAGCATATCCTTCCTTATTAATATTGCACAATTTTGCAATTTCACTCTCGTTCTGCGGTGTTTTTAGTTAGACCCGCGGAGTTTTTACAAACGTGAACCCCCACTGCACCATGGGCGAGTGTTCAGTGTCGGAGCGGGGAGTGAAAATTGGATTTGCGTCCACTCATTGTTCAGTATCGGAGTCTAAAAATATGAATTGATTACCTGTGTGTCGCTTAGCCTGCACCGCCCCGCCGCGCCATCACTGCTGGCCTGTTGTCGTCCAACTTGGGTCTAACTCCACTGTTGCCGCCGATCGGCTCTCCTCGGCTCTGCTCGGCCGTCTCCGCCGCCCCTCGGCCAACTGTTGCACCCCTCACGCTCGGCCGACTTCGGCAACCTTCGGTCTCAACAATGCTTTGCCCGCTCGATGAGCGGCACTGATTTGTTTAAAAGCCCCGCGCCGCCTCCCCGCCTTTTGTTGGGACAAGGAGTTTCAATGCCGTGGTTCTTTGGATCTTCTTGGTTGATTTGCCTTCTTGTTACTTGGTTTTTGTAGCTATTTTTTATAATTAGGAGGCCTACCTGTATATCTAAGGTATACAAATTCATTACGTATCTTTATACTGTCGAGAAGAATTCGTTTACATTTAGGAATTTTAAAATAATTTTAATAAACAATGAGATTGGAAAACCCTGTTGCGTTACATCGTCTAATATATTCTTCCTTGGACCATAACTTAATTTTAAAAAAAATTAATTAAGCAACAATTATGTTCCTATTTTACTCCAGTACAATTTTACAACCACAATAGACTCGCTTTAGGTTTGCTATAATAGGGATGTTGTAAGTAAGTATCAGTTATCTCTATACCTAATAGTGAAGGTACATACGAAATTGTCAACTATCAAGACATAGAGTTTTTTTGAATTCTCACAGTAATGAAATTTTAGAATCTTTTCAACAGTTGATGGTTTTAAATATTGAGATTTGGGTTTTTAGATTTTTAAAAGTAGTTTAATTAGTCTCATACAAATTAATTAAGTCAAACAAATTGACAACGGAAACACTAACACGTTGTTGGTCGTCATGGGACCTCATTTGGAAATGAAACTCTTTCCTCATAGTTCGATTGTTTTGGATTGACAACCATATCCTAAAATCACTGAACAAATTTCATCAGAAGCAGGCTGTCGTTAAAAAAATCATCCTTTTCAATTACATTAATGTAAATTTATATAAACTTGAAAATATATGATGATTTTTACCTCTTTGACATAAAAACAAACATCGTTTTATATATTCCCGGGTTTAAATGTTTCTGTGCCAGCAATAGTAATATATAACTTATTGAGAAAATCGTTAACACTGAACAAGAGTTTCATTAATTTCATTATCGCACAAGTTAATCTGGGTAGTTTATAAATTGAGAAATTAAGCCGGTTGAGAACCTACAAATCATTCGTCTTTTTTTAGTAAACTCACCAATGATTAGTGCCACTCAAAAAGGTAAAATTTTTGAAAATCAGGTCGTTTGGCAGAAACTACTATCACTAAGAAAAATCCATACATGTTTTGGACAGACGATATAAGGATAGAAATGATGTTCTGAAGAGGTGTTTATGATTAATTTCTCATTAAACCCATTTTGGAACAAGGTGGATTCCGATTCCGACGTGGTGTCCCCGGAGGCGCGGCGCGGTGGTGTGCCGGTGTGGGGCCGGTGTGAGGTGGCGTGCCGGTTTTGGGCGAGGCAGCCATTTGTCTCACAAGGTCACTGTCGCTGATATCGACCTAGCTCATATTCACCCCCTCTGTCACACCTACAACTATAAGTTTGTTTTTTAGATAAATAAAGACTGAGTGCAGGAAATTAACTCATTAACGGGAAAGCAACTCCGTCAAAGACTGCTAAAGTAAGAAAAAAAAAAAACAAAAAAAAACTTGTAGGCAAAAAAATTTAAAATGTGCAAAACATACAAAAAATGTGTAAAAGGATCTTCGTTTTCCAACATGTTTTCGTGTTCTTTTGTTTGTAGTATCATTACAAACAACATAAAATACAGTATGCCAAAAATGAAGTTATACTTGACACAGATGACCATTAAAATTGTGGATAATAATTTTAACGGAAGTTTAGTCTTCTATATGAGTTGCATTGGCCCAAACCTTGGAAGGGCTATAGGACGCAACCTAAAGGATGAAAGTGTGTGTATTTGTGAGGAATTATACAAATCTACGTTTCATTCCCTTCAATTTGATGCAAAAATCATGGAAATTGGGCCAGTAGTTGCTGAAAACGTAACTTTTCAACCATGTATTACTGTATAGGAGGGTAAGCAAAATACGGAGTTTAGATTTTTATTTGTATTGACATTAAATGTTTCTATAACACTTTTTTCCGTCCTCTTCATGTGGTGACTAACGTAAATATCTGTGAACTAGAGGCATTATATCACATTACAAAATGAATAGATGATAAATGTACAGATTGCATTCATAAATCAGTGTCTTATTTGTGTTTTTTCTAAAAGGCAACCTTCTCTTTAGTAAGTTAATAACTAATCTAACTGCATTATACGTGTCTTAAAAGTTAGTTTATTTTTTCTGTTTCGAATTGGGATCGAGTTTGCATGGTATCATCTTCTTCTGTCATGTGTATCAGATCTTCGTTGAGTTTAAGGCATCTTTGCTTGTTCTTTGGAATAATCCTTCACTTTGAATAATTATTTTGACTAGTTTGAGAATTTACTTTGTGTTTTGCCTATGAATGGCAGAGTACATTGAAATTTAACTAACATACATTTTCAAATAAATTTTAATCAGTAGGCATTTAATAGATTTTCAATAAATAGATTTGTAGTTAATATAATAAATATGATAGGCTTGTCTCTACTTTACATGTTATCGTTCAATACAGTGTTGTGTATTTTATTATAGAATATATTCTAATTTCACTTAATTTTACAAATCCTGAGGTAAATCTTAAGAATTCTGAGATCAGACAGTAAAAAACTAGGTCATCGGTATTTTCTTATCATTACAAATATTAGCGGATGACGAGCAATCTACAAATGGCGGCGGTCCGCTGGGACGGCGGCATTCATCCACCGATGTTCGCTGCACTGCTACCGCCGCCGCCGCCGCGCTCCTACTGCTTCCGTTGAGCAGAGAGTGCGACATATATATGATGAATAGGCCTACCTCCTGATACTGTGTCTGCTGCACAGCCTACCAAGAACGATAAAGCTATCATTGTGTAAATATCGCATTAATTATTGTAATATAATAATAATTCATCTTTTCCAAAGAATCTTTCTTATATACAGTAGTCACATTTTACTAAACTAATATGTTCACAGAGTTGATAAAAGTTAATTTTAATATCAGTTGTCTTGAACACTGTTACATGTGACTTTATAAAGACTTTAAAGCGATAAACGTAGAGGACTAGATTATTGTTGACTTGAGTTATCCTGAAAACCAGTTTGTAACAGAAGAATGCTTCAAAATATAGGCATTTTTATTTATTTATTTTAGGACAAATTTAGTAATTTTCTTTGCACGATTTTCTTTGACAGGTTACTTTTAAAGGTAAATTTAGGGATCACCATGTTATACTTAATAAAATTCTACACTTAGTTGAAAAACAACTCCTAAAATAAAACAGGAAAATTGTACAATTCATGAGCTGAAATTGGCTCATACTAGGCTAAACGCAAAAGAAGTGTTTTCTATTATTTGTTAAGACGGTAAAACAATAATTAATTTCAGCAGCAAATTGTTACTATAAACTTGAGAAGAGGGACTTTTTGATGTTCTCATAAATTTGTTTATCACTTTTTAATGCACTCATTATTGTCGTTAAAAAAAGTATTATTATCGTACATTATCGTACTAACTTAAAAAAAGTCAATTCCTAGATTCGCTTTCTCCAAGTCAGATTAATCTTGAAACTAAGTCTCTGCCAAATTTACCATTAGTTTAAAATAAAAATAAACTTCATTAGGCTTAAATCGTACTTCTGATAAACCGCCAATCAAAAGTTAATATAAAACATTGTGACAGAACGTGTGGTATTTGTGGCACTTAAATTATATGTGTGGCCTTACTATTTTGTTTTGGTTCATAAAGAGCATTGCAATATTAGAGTCATCGATGTGAGAGTTATTCCTTGCTGGTTGGATGCACCCAATAAACTGCATGCGCGCCTGTGCGTGCGTAAACGTGCGCATCAGGCCGATCGAGCGTGATGTTTCTACTTGATTGTTGGTAATGTACACGCGTACAACGTTATGATTATAGGGTCGTTTATTATTACAGCTTCCTTTAAACATCAGTATTTTTTGTGTGTGTTCTTTTGGGCATTGGTCTTCTCTCCTGTAAATACGGTTGTCAAAAAGAGTCGAAGAATATTACTTACACTAATATGTTATATATATATATATATATATATATATATATATATATATATATATATATATATATATTGAAGTTTTTTATGTTTTAAAATCCAATGAGGGCGATTGGTATATATAATAGAACTATAAGTTATTTATAGAAAGATAATACACAAATTAGCTTAAGAGAAATTCTGCTATTCCGACTCTCAATAAAATTCTGCTTTTGTTGTTGCATAGCGTTATATAGGAAAAATGTATAATTTAGTTCTATAGTTTTTTCTTTTATTAGTCAATTTTTAACCTGAGTTTAAGTCCCCCCAGCACTTAACTACTGTTCTGTGGTCATTTAAAATAAACTTTAAATTCATGATCTGGAAATTGTTTTTAGTAAAAAATTTATTTATTTGTTAAGTTGTTAATTTATTGTTTTTAATTACGTTAACAAAAAACTTTAAAATATATTTTTCCTAAAATGTTTCTCTTAGTAACAACTGGTTTAATTCTAAGGCTAAATATTGGCTATTGAGTCTTTTATAGGCCTACTGAGATTAAAAACAACCCAAATGGGAACAATTGCTGAGAATCACGTCAATTGCTGTTTTAAAGTAGGCTATACTTTACTCAAAGTTACTATTTACAATGAAAGGCCTAATTGCGACAAGAGTGGGTCTAACATCAACAGACAAAATAATTCCTCTTGCATTTGGCCCTCATCGTACACATTTTCTATCCAAGTAATTAAATATACATTATTGGAAATTTGTCAGTAAAAAATCAAAATACTACTATTGTAGCCCATTTCTTTAATAAAAATGAACCCAGACTATGTTTAAACTCATTAAAACTTTTAAACATTTTATTTATATTTAACTTATAAAATGAATAACCGAATGTGTGAATGAATATGTGGAACGTATAAAAAACTGAATACCGGTATGTAATTATTAATATTTAAGACACCGGCATTTATTCCGTCCATACTGATGGGAAGGATAGCTTTATTTGCCCAAACCGAGTTTGAAAGCTGATTTTAAATGTCCGCTTTGTCAGCTTGGCAGATTTCAAACTCTCAGATTGAATACAAATGGCTATTTATTAGAATCGTTCTCAGCCGCTGACTCTCTTCTGATCTAAATTACCCTCCTGATTTTCAAATTTTCTGAACACTTATAATTTCGTAAAAACTAATTTTCAGTGATTCCAAAGTAATTAAATACTGCTTAATGCACCTATAATTTAGCATATTATGCTCCATTTGGTTGAAAAGTGTAAGTAGTTAGAAGAAAACATCAAATGGGTAGTTGAAGAATGATTTGCAAAAAATTCTTAAATTTTTCAGCATGATTTTTTCACTGACGGATTTTAAGACGGCAAGACGGAAATGAGAGAAGTATAGAACTATAATCAAGTTTCCTCAACCCCCACTTGCCATATAATTAATTGTCAAAGACCAATAAATAAAAAATTAAATACCAACACTAGAAAAGAAGCACGGCATTGTATAGACCTCCTTTGGCTTACCTTGAAATAGGATCACTAAACATGTAAACATATGATAGGATAACAAATAATATTTAAAAGTTATGATTTTAAGAGGAATGTTTTCTTAATGTATTTCTAAATTTAGCGTGATGATTCTTTGTAAATGTAAAGTAAATGTTAATTTTAATTGCATGAATTTTATTTACTGGTTACTGAACTCTACTGCACAACAGCTAATGATTCATACAATTGTAAGTCAGCATCTATTTGAATGAATTCGCAAACCAGAATGATCAGACCATGCGAAAGGGGTTTTATGAGGTTTCAAAAGGGTCAAAAATGATTTTTCATTTTTTTCATTTTTGCCTTAATTTTTAAAATTCAACCACTTTTACTCAAACCCAAACCCAAAAGAGCACAAAAAACAAACTATTTAATATTTTGAATTTTTATCTTTGATTTATTTTTATATTTTTATCTATGGTTATGGAGAATTTAATAGATATTTTTCCCATGTTATTCTTAAGAGAAATAAATAAAACACTCTATATTGCTTATTTCTTGATGTATCTTGGTAAAATTTGGTATGTTTATTGACTGGGAAAGATTTAACTTATATTTGCTTACAAATCCAATCCGGCGGCACTTCTATGGTGTTTATGGTTAAAATAAAAAGAATAGCATAACTTGATAAAATTTTGTATGTACATTCACTAGGTAGGTTTAACTTTTATTTGCTTACAAAAGCCACATGACCTGGTTTGTTTTTTACGAGAAAATGGAAAATATACCAAAATTCTGATGGAAATTCGCTGAGTAAGCAGGTCTTCTGTGACTGTGTAATTTTAACTTACTCATTAGCAATTTTATTAACATTGTAGGTACCTTCATATTGTGTATAAATATTTTTAAAGGGTTGATAGTGAATGCTATCTTTGTGTTTGTTATAAAACTTTTAACACATTGATTAGTGATAACTAGAACCATCTAAGAATTAAATGCAAGACTTAAGGGTGCGCCCTACCCATCTGCCGCGCGCAGATGCAAGGGTTTAGAATCTCCGTGTTTGTCGCCCCAGTTGTAAACAGATTTAAAATATTTTGGTGTCATTCTTTTCGTAATATAATTTTGTACTGTGCTATCGTCCTAACATTTCGATATTAATTTAAATTACTAAGCAGGGTGCTTGCTAATAATGTTGAAATAAGCGTTTTTGTATCAAGTTTTAACGTATTAAAAACAATTTTTTAAGAAAAAATAAGACGACACGTGAGTACAATATAATCTTAAAAACAAGAATTTGCAATAAGATTGGTAAAAATTTTATAGATAACGATGGAAGAAGGGAGATGCGAAAGGTCTGCAATTTAAAAAAACCGTTATTAGACCACCGATCGATTTCGCACTGAAACCAAAAAAAAGCATTAAAGTAACAAAATTTAAAATCACCCGTCATATATTTTCCAAAATGTGAGTTTCCGCGTATAGCGGCAGTTAACAGTCTCGCTCGACGATTTTGGCGCCGAGGTAGAGCGCACCCTTAAACAGAGAAAGTTATCAGATCTGTAGTCACAGACAGCAGAGGCATATCTTTGAAGTCCCCTCTTCTGATTGCTGATGTATTACACTTGTACTGATGACCCCTCACATAAAAAATACAAAAACGTAAAATAAATATTAAAATGTCAAAAACACTCCAATAAGTTAAACAAATTTTTGTAAATTCATTACTTGAAGAAAATTTTAATGAATTATCTCGCTGTACCAAATAAATAATGTAAATGCAAAACAGTAAAATTTTGTTCTTTTTGATAAGTAATTAAAATACTTAACAAAAATATGTTTTATGTATTAATTTTTTTTAGGAAGTTTAATTTATTTCACCATTTTCTACAAATTAAATTTAGTATTTCACATATAACTAAATTACGAATATTGCAGCAATCTTATTTCATTGATTATAACTTCAAGGTAATCTCATAATATTGTATTATTGTATTTTTATGTACAATAATATCTTAAAGCTGAATAAGGTCACTTTCACAAAGTGATTCCATTTAAACATAATTAGTAGTGATTTGTCATACAAGGGTCGAAAAAAAATTAAATTACTACACAATATTTTAAATTTTATTAACTACCTTATAATTGAAATATTACCTTAAAAAATAGTTGTTAAAAATAATACAACCCAATTTCACAAACGATATTTTTATGAAAAATGAACATTTTTGTTATATTTCATTGTCTGCATTTCTTGTAGCTTTTCTTGTTTGGCTCTACAAGACAGGACTTAGGGCTTAGCTGGTATTTATAGACTGGTTTTCTGAACAAATTTATTGCCCAATGGCCAGCTGTAGGTAGTGCAGACAGCAACAGGTTATTTATTTGCCAAACCAACACGATTATATTTTATCAAACATCCTACTAGTTATATTAAACAAACTCTCTGATATACAATAATCATCTTAATTTTTATTGCTTGAAGGTAATGTTCAATTTATAAAACTATAATCAGAAAATCTTTATTGTTAACCATTTTATCTAACAATTACCGATTATTTTTCCCCTTTGAAAGTAATTATATAAATAAAAGGTTTTCCAGGGTTAATAATTTTCTTATCACAGATAACCAACCACTTTTCAGTACAATATTGAGTATAGATTAGATATCATAGCAGCTTTAGCAAGAAGAGGATGCGTCTACATAAAAACAGCAGTTTAACAGATCAAATGAAGGATTACTTCAGGGACGATTTAAGAATTTGCCACACCTGATCACTGTTCTGCCAACCCCTCTTCCCACAATTTTTATTTAATTGTGATTTTTTTGCTTTAAGCGAATTTCCCTGTAGGGAATAGGGTAGCAGCCACGGCAAAACCTAATCTTGGGAAGATGCGTTTTTTTTTGTTTTTTTTTTTTTTTTGAGGTCCCTTGAAGCCAAAAACAACATTTGTTCAAATTTATATATATATTGTATGTATACAGTATATAAATATATATTTATATTTATTTATTTACAGTATATAAATATGTATATGTATGTGTCCGTTAACACGATAACTCTCGAACGGAACCTCCGATTTTGATGAAATTTTGTACAGAGGTGTAGGGCGGATTTCATCAAGTTTGAAAACCAGCATGATCAAACAGATTTCATCAAACAGGATTTTATGGGGTTCCAAAAGGGTCAAAAATGGTGTTTTTGCATTTTTTTATGTAAATTTTTAAATTGGACAATTTTAACTTAAACCATTTAAAAGGGTGAAAAAAAACTATTTATTGCCTTGAACTTTCAACCCAGCTTAACAGATAATTGAGAAAATCCAAAAATACGTTTTCCATGTTATTCTTATGGGAAATCAAAAAATCCCTCTATCTTATTTATTTATTGGCATAACTTGATAAAATTTTTTATGTACATCCACTAGGTAGAGTGTAACTTTTGCTTACAACACCCATATGGTAGCAAACCTACATACTCTACCCGATGGGTTTTATGAGGAAAATAGTAAATACCAGAATTTGATATAATTTTGCATGTACCTGGGAAGAAATTGTCGTCTATTTGCTTGTAACACCTTAAAGCAACCTTCATCGTCATTCCCATAGTGACAAAAATCCCATAGTGATGGGGAAAATAAAAAAAGCTAAATTTTATTGGAAATTCGCTGAGTATGCAGGTCTGCTGCAATAGCAGTATTGTACAGAAATTTTTCGAAAATTATTTAAACTACATAGTATGGTTAATGTTGGAATTAAATATGATGTACAAGTAGTTTTGATAAAAAAAGGCAATGGAACCTCACCTAATCATATGATGACCTGTGATTTAAATTCAATGTCTAAATAAAAACCGTTTAAAAGAAAAAATAGTTACAAAGAAGAGCAGTTGAATTTTCTGTACTAATCACGGGATTTGTGATTAGACTTTTAGAAGCAAAACTATTTATATTTCATTTAAAATGAAACTGTGTCATGATGAAAAAATTTAGTTCTTTAACTGAACAAATATTATATAGTAGTGTCTCTTATGCTCAGTTGCATAAAGTCACAAATTTCTATTTGACTTGTAGTCTACTTAAAGACAAATTAAAATTTATTTATATATCATATTAAAGAAAAGATGTTAGTAAAAAATTTGTCGATAATAATCTTTATGTTAGATGTGTAGTAAATTTTTGGAGAAGATTTGTTTTTGGTTAAATCATGCAATTTTATTAATAAAGTCGTTAAAGTTGGTAGATGATAATGAAAGTAAGTAAATAGTTGTATGGGATATTGCATTGAAATGTGATGTCTTGTTAGAGATCATGTTGATTGCGTTTTTTTTTTTTTTTCAAATAAATAACAATTTTTTATTATTGTGATACAGTAAATGAACAAACACAACATTATAGGAGTTGTACACATACCCTATATGATCTGTTTTACGGGTTGTTCATTACACATACATGACAAATTGTATGCATACAAAACGGTGTTACTCTTCAAACATTTCACTTTAAAAATCACAAAACTGGAAAGTTAGCAATATATTCACCCCTATAAAATCATCCAACTCTAAGTTAAGGTTCAAACTTCTTTGTAGTCAATGCAATGCTAATGTTTAAAAGCCTGCTCTCGCCTTTTCCACAACTTTTCACTTCAGTTAGACTTCAATAAGAGGCACCATTACCACATTAGAGGGTCTAAATTTTGTATTTCACATATTTTCATAAACTGAAATGTTAAAAAAATATACATGTGGGAGTGTTAATATTTTGTCTTGTCTAGCTTAAGAATTTTACTTTAACCTTTGGTTTAGATTTTTAGGCCTAAGCTGTATCCTTTTGTTATTACTTTGCAAATTATAACTGCTTAAATTTCTTACAAAACTAACTTACTACCTTGGATGACTTCCATTACACTGTACTGAGTATAGTAGTTGTATCAAATTTTGGTATTTTTCCTCCCATAAACACCATTGGGGTGAGTATGTAGGTTTGTCGCCATATGGATGTTGTAAGGAAATAAAAGTTACCTAGTAATTGTACATACCAAATTTTTTCAACTTAATTGTGTCAATAAACAAGGAAGATACTGGATTTTGTTGATTCCCTATAAAAAATAACATGAGAAACACATTTTTAATTTTCTCCGAAACCAGTTAAGCTGTGTTAAAAATTCAAAACATTTAACTGTGTGTTTTTCAAGCTAGTACAAAGAACGGGTAAATAGCTAATAAAAAATATTTAAAAAAAAATAAAAAAAACTTAACGTAAAAAGAAAATACAATAATGTAGCCTAGTAATAAAAACTTTTGACACTAATAAAAATTCAATAATTTACAAAAATAATAAAACTAAATCTAAGAACTTAGTAATCAGACATATCTGTGGCTGTCACCAATTTCCATAGTCTCATAGAGAGTATAGGTTGTGATTCCAAACATATGTGGAGATCAAACGGCGAGCTCAATAGTCCCTCCAGGCTAAGTTTCTGTTGTGATCCAATAAACTGACTAATATCTATCATTCCTTTACAGGCATTCCTTTTGCTTTAACTTAACAGACGAACTACCTAAATTAACTTTTGATTTGAGTTCACAGCGCAAGCCATCCGTATCATTTAAACTAAATGAGATTAAAATGCCTCCCTACCTCCAAGCTTTTAACATTTTGTAACAGTGAGAAATTAAAAAAAATACCGTACCACTGTTGTATTGACATCGGCAAACATAACTCTCCATTGAATGTATGTTTGAGTTGAAGCAACTTCTTTTTACTAAAAGCGCTTAAAATGGCTTAGAAATCAACACAACAATAATTTGGGGGAAACTCCACGAATTCCTCTTTCCAACATTTGTGTTAACTATCAATTTATTTTAAGTTCTTCTGACTTACTGTACATGTAGATCAGGGAAGATAAGACACCCAGTACCATGCAAAGAGGGTGCAGTTTCTTCATCACTTAGGGACATGCTGCGATACCTACATACCCTATGAAAAATTAAACAATAATGGAAATCTTATCGTTCAAGAACCAAGACTTATAGCATGTGACTAAGCATATCTTCCTGTGTGCCTCTCATCTGTTCCTTAATTTTTTGTATTTTTAATACCAAGTGGTTTACTGTACACTTTCTAATTTATAATGCAAACAGATGGAAAACGCAGTGAAATAGACTCTTTTTTATTTGAATATTTTTATCACATGAACCACATCGTTGAATTTATATTGTCTTACACTTATATTGCCTATGCCAAAAATGAAGTTATACTTGATGACCATTAAAATTGTGGATAATAATTTGTTATCACTCCGTATACGAAAGTGACAACTTGATGTACAGCTGAGACCTTGGAAAGTAGTCATTTCCCAAACTGTCACCGTCAGCTGATTTTACTGACCTGTACGGAAAGTAATGTCCGTCCAAGGTAAACAAACTTTTCCGTACAGCAACAATCAGCTGGGTTTAAAACAAATTAAATTTTGAATTCCAGCTTTGTTTCTTTGTCCAATGGCGAAGAATTTACAAAAATAATCCTCCTTTAAAACTTCCATATTTATTAATAATTGCGTCGTGATGAAAAGTATCGTTCACAACTCGTCCGGAAAGCCCATTTCCAGGCTCGATAGTGTTTTCCACGCTCGGCTTCGCCTCGCGCGTAAAACACTATCTCGCCCAGAAATGGGTCACTTTCCGGACTAGTGGTGAAATATTCTATTAACGGAAGTTTAGTCTTCTATATGAATTGCATTGGCCCAAACCTTGGAAGGGCTATAGGACGCAACCTAATGGATGAAAGTGTGTGTATTTGTGAGGAATTATACAAATAATCTACGTTTCATTCCTTTCAATTTGATGCAAAAATAATGGAAATTGGGCCAGTAGTTGCTGAAAACGTAACGTTTCAACCATGTATTACTGTATAGGAGGGTAAGCATAATACGGAGTTTAGTTTTTTTTTTTTTTTTTTTATGTATTGGCATTAAATGTTTCTATAACACTTTTTTCTGTCCTCTCCATGTAGTGACTAACGTAAATATCTGTGAACTAGAGGCATTAGTTCACATTACAAAATGAATAGATGATAAATGTACAGATTGCATTCATAAATCAGTGTCTTATTTGTGTTTATTCTAAGATGCAACCTTCTCTTTAGTATTAAGTTAATAACTAATCTAACTACATTATACGTGTCTTAAAAGTTAGTTTATTTTTACTGTCTCGAATTGGGATCGAGTTTGCATGGTATCATCTTCTTCTGTCATGTGTATCAGATCTTCTTTGGGTTTAAGGCATCTTTCTTGTTCTTTGGAATAATCCTTCACTTTGAATAATTATTTTGACTAGTTTGAGAATTTACTTTGTGTTTTGCCTATGAATGGCAGAGTACATTAAAATTTAACTAACATACATTTTAAAATCAATTTTAATCAGTGGGCATATAATAGATTTTTAATAAATAGATTTGTAGTTAATAGAATAAATATTTTCGGCTTGTCTCTACAAGTGATCGTGCATTACAGTGTTGTGTATTTCATTATAAAATATATTCTAATTTCACTTAATTTCACAAATCCTGAGGTAAATCTTAAGAATTCTGAGATCAAACAGTAAAAAACTAGGTCATCGGTATTTTCTTATCATTACAAATATTAGCGGATGACGAGCAATCTACAAATGGCGGCGGGCCGCTGGGACGGCGGCATTCATCTACCGATGTTGACTGCACTGCTACCGCCGCCGCCGCTGCTGCGCTCCTACTGCTTCCGTTGAGCAGAGAGTGAGACAGATATATGATGAATAGGCCTACCTCCTGATACTGTGTCTGCCACACAGCCTACCAAGAACGATAAAGTTTTCATTGTGTATACACCCCATGAATTATGGTAATGTAATAATAATTCATATTTTTCGGTCTTACATCAAAGAACCTTTCTTATATACAGTAGTCACATTTTACTAAACTAATATGTTCACAGAGTTGATAAAAGTTAATTTTAATATCAGTTGTCTTGAACACTGTTACATGTGACTTTATAAAGACTTTAAAGCGATAAACGTAGAGGACTAGATTATTGTTGACTTGAGTTATCCTGAAAACCAGTTTGTAACAGAAGAATGCTTCAAAATATAGGCATTTTTATTTATTTATTTATTTTAGGACAAATTTTGTAATTTTCTTTGCACGATTTTCTTTGACAGGTTACTTTTAAAGGTAAATTTAGGGATCACCATGTTATACTTAATAAAATTCTACACTTAGTTGAAAAACAACGTGTGGTATTTGTGGCACTTAAATTATATGTGTGGCCTTACTATTGTGTTTTGGTTCATAAAGAGCATTGCAATATTAGAGTCATCGATGTGAGAGTTATTCCTTGCTGGTTGGATGCACCCAATAAACTGCATGCGCGCCTGTGCGTGCGTAAACGTGCGCATCAGGCCGATCGAGCGTGATGTTTCTACTTGATTGTTGGTAATGTACACGCTTACAACGTTATGAAATGTCAATTAGGGTCGTTTATTATTATAGCTTCCTTTAAACATCAGTATTTTTTGTGTGTGTTCTTTTGGGCATTGGGCTTCTCTCCTATGTAAATACAGTACCGGTAGTTAAAATGAGTGGAAGAATATTACTTGCACTAAAGTTTTTTTATGTTTTTAAATCGAATGAGTTCGATTGGTATAAATAATAGAACTGTAATTTAAGGAAAGATAATTCACACTTAATTTAGCTTACAAGAAAAATTCTGTTATGCCAACACTCAATACCTTTCTACATTTTTTGTTGCATAGAGTTATATAGGAAACATGTATAATTTAGGTTTATTTAAACAGTGATAGTTGTTTCTTTTATTAGTCAGTTTTTAACCCGAGTCTAAGTTTCCCCAGCACTTAACTACTGTTCTATGGTAATTTAAAATAAACTTTAGATTGATTATCTGTGAATTGTTTTTAATAACAAATTTATTTATTTGTTAAGTTGTTGATTTTTTTAGTTAACAAATAGTATATTTCACCACTAGTCCGGAAAGTGACCCATTTCTGGGCGAGATAGTGTTTTACGCGCGAGGCGAAGCCGAGCGTGGAAAACACTATCGAGCCTGGAAATGGGCTTTCTGGACGAGTTGTGAACGATACTTTTCATCACGACGCAATTATTAATAAATGTGGAAGTTTTAAAGGAGGATTATTTTTGTAAATTCTTCGCCATTGGACAAAGTAAACAAAGCTGGAATCCAAAATTTAATTTGTTTTAAACCCAGCTTGTTGTTGCTGTATGGAAAAGTTTGTTTACCTTGGACGGAAAGTAATGTTTACAAACATTACTTAAAACTTAAAATAAATAAAAACGTAAAATATTCTTTATACAATTTTGTTCTTAGTAACAATTGGTCTAATTAAGACTAAATATTAGCTATTAAGTCTTTTATAGACCTACTGAGATTAAAAACAGCCCAAATGGGATGACTGTCAATTGGTGTTTTAAAGTAGGCTATACTTTACTCAAAGTTAGTATTTACAAATACAGGCCAAATTGCAACAAGAGAAAACATCAACAGACAAAATAATTCCCCTTGCATTTGGCCCTCATATTACACATTTTCTATCCAAGTAATTAAATATACATTATTGGAAAGTTTTCAGTAAAAAAATAAAAATACAACTATTGTAACCCATTTCCTTAATAACCCTGACTATGTTTACACTTATTAAAACTTTTTAACATTTTATTTACGTGAAACTTAAGAAAAAATTGAAAAAATGCCGGTATGTAATTATTAATATTTGAGACACCAGCATTTATTCCGTCCCTACTGACGGGAAGGATAGCTTTATTTGCCAAAACCGAGTTTGAAAGCTGATTTTAAATGTCCGCTTTGTCAGCTTGGCAGATTTCAAACTCTCAGATTGAATACAAATGGCTATTTATTAAAATCGTTCTCAGCCGCTGACTCTCTTCTGATCTAAACTACTGTCCTGATTTTCAAGTTTTCAGAACACTTAATTTTGTAAAAACTAATTTTCAATTATTCCAAAGTAATTAAATACTACTTAATGCACTACTTAAAATAACTAATAATAAAATAACCTATAATTTAGCATATTATGCTTCATTTGGTTGAAAAGTGTAAGTAGTTAGAAAAAAACATCAAATTGGTAGTTGAAGAATGATTTGCAGAAAATTCTTAAATTTTCAGCATGATTGTTTTACTGCTGGATTTTAAGACGGCAAGACAGAAATGAGAGAAGTAAAAAACTATAATCAAGTTCCCTCATCCCCCACTTACCATAACTAATTGTCAAAGACCAATAAATAAATAAATAAAAATTTAAATACCAACAATTCTAGAAAAGAATCATTGTATAGACCTTCTTTGGCTTACCTTGAAATAGGATCACTAAACATGTAAACATATGATAGGATAAAAAATAATATTCAAAAGTTGATTTAAGATTTTAAGATTTAAGTTGATTTTAAGAGGGATGACTTCTTTGTGTATTTTTAAATTTAGCGTGATGATTATTTTGTAAGTATAAAGTAAAAATTCATTTTAATTACATTAATTTTATTTACTGGTCACTAAACTCTACTGCACAACAGGTACAGATTCATATATTTGTAAGTCAGCATCTATTTGAATGAATTTGCAAACCAGAATGATCAGACCATGCGAATGGGTTTTTATGGGGTTTCAAAAGGGCCAAAAATGTTTTTGTTCCTATTTTTGCATTTTTTACCTTAATTTTTAAAATTCAACCACTTAAACTCTAACCATTTAAAAGAGTACAAAAAAAAACAATTTAATATTTTGAATTTTTATCTTTGCTTTCTTTTTATCTTTTTATTCATGGTTATTGGAAAATCAATAAATAGTTTTCCTATGTTATTCTTATGGGAAATAAACAAAACCCTCTATCTTACTTAATTATTTATGTATCTTGATAAAATTTGGTATATTTATTCACTGGGAAGGGTTTAACTTATATTTGCTTACAAATCCGGCGGCACTTCTATGGCGTTTATTGAGAAAATAAAAAGAATAGCATAACTTGATAAAATTTAGTATGTACATTCACTAGGTACGTTTAACTTATATTTGCTTACAAACCCCATATGAGCTGGTTTGTTTTTTATGAGAAAATGGAAAATATACCAAAATTCTGATGGAAATTCGCTGAGTAAGCAGGTCTTCTGTGACTGTGTAATTTTAACTTACTCATTAGCAATTTTATTCACATTGCAGGTACCTTCATCCTGTGTATAAATATTTTTAAAGGGTGGATAAAGAATGCTATCTTTGTGTTTGTTATAAAACTTTTAACACATTGATTAGTGATAACTAAAATCATCTAAGAATTAAATGCAAGGCTTAAACAGAGAAAGTTATCAGATCTGTAGTCACAGACAGCATATCTTGGAAGACCCCTCTTCTGATTGCTGATGTATTACACTTGTACTGATGACCCCTCACACAAAAAAAATATACAAAAACGTAAAGTATATATTAAAATGTCAAAAAACACTCCAATAAGTTAAACAAATTGTTGTAAATTCATTACTTGCAGAAAATTTTAATGAATTATCTCGTTGTACCAAATAAATAATGTAAATGCAAAACAGTAAAATTTTGTTCTTTTTGATAAGTAATTAAAATACTTAACAAAAATATGTTTTATGTATTAGGCCTAATTTTTAAGGGAGTTTAATTTATTTCACCATTCTCTACAAATTAAATTTAGTATTTCACATATAACTAAATTACAAATATTGCAGCAATCTTACTTTATTTCATTGATTATAACTTCAAGATAATCTCATAAAATTGTATTATTGTATTTTTATGTACAATAATATCTTAAAGCTGAATAAGGTCACTTTCACAAAGTGATTCCATTTAAACATAATTAGTAGTGATTTGTCATACAAGGGTCGAAAAAAAATTAAATTACTACACAATATTTTAAATTTTATTAACTACCTTATAATTGAAATATTACCTTAAAAAATAGTTGTTAAAAATAATACAACCCAATTTCACAAACGATATTTTTATGAAAAATGAACATTTTTGTTATATTTCATTGTCTGCATTTCTTGTAGCTTTTCTTGTTTGGCTCTACAAGACAGGACTTAGGCATTGACTATGAATACACAAACAGACGTTTCATCCTTATGGCAGAACTGTAGCGAGTGGGACTGTCACCCGGTGCGTTGTTTGTGTCACCTGCCAGAGGGCAGCGCTAGTGTCTAACAGTTACAACCGAAACTGGTGCCCGAAACTGATACGCGGCCGTAACTCTTGCAGTTGCAACTGCTGCGAAGAAAAATCAACTAAGCCAATTCCTAGCTAGCGGTTTCGTTTCCGGTCTTTCTCTCGCTCTCTCGCCCTCCCCCTTAAATACCACGGCTCTCTCGCAACCTCTCCTCACTTTCCGCGCGCACACTGCTCGCTCCCTCTCGCTCTATCTTTCTGCGTCCCTCTCACAATAGACCCCACCGGACCAACTACTGCTGACACTGCTGTACATTGTTCACGGTGCACGGCCCGGTCATCACTCGCGGGGCGATGCGACACCTCAACCAGTAGAGTTGATGCTGATACACTTGATCACTTATAAATTTAAGGGTTCTTTTTGTATTCTGTTCTTTCAATTATGTTTGAATAAAAAATAGTTTGTCTTTTTGTCACACATATTTTGACATGTACAGGGTATCACAAAAATGTGTGACTGACTATTCTTATTCCTATTAACACATCATAAGAAATCGAAAATATTCAGTAAAATTTATCGATTTCTGCTTTGTTTAGCCGATATACGACATTTCGTTTTTTACACTAAATAATTTTTTCCCATAACGGATCATTGTATTAAGTTTATATTTGGTTTCAAATCACAATTTTAAAAATGGCGGCCATTTTAGTTTTTTTTTAAACTCAGATATCTCATAACCGGTAAATTTTATAAAACTTTTACGCGCAAAAAAATTGATGAATAAATTTATCTAACCAATGATACCAAGTTTGTGCATATCAAACAACAAATAACGGAGTTTTTGCGATTTTTCTATTCAAATAACCCTAATTTGCCTTAACTAAAATCCAAATTCAAGGTTTTCATAAAGAAAAATCTCAATAACTCCGTTATATTTGGTCAGTTTCTTGCGAACTCTGTATCATTGGTTGGATAAATAAATTTGTCAACTTATTGTCTCTAGTATACAATTTTTACAAAATTTACCAGTTTTGAGATATAGGGCTTATGAGTTAAAAAACTTAAAATGGCAGCCATTTTCAAAGTACACATTGGAAAAAACTTTAATTGGTAAGCCTATACAGTATGTGTTATAGGCTTATTTATTTTTTGAAATATAGTTCATAAACGGCAATGAATTTTCTATAGCATGTTAATTACACTAAATAAAATTTCAATTGTTATAAATTTCACTTAAAGTAGATTGGTTGACGTTCAGTAAATAGAGAGGTCTATTAAAATGTATTTAAAAATATAAATTAACTGAGTCATTTATAACTGATCAAGTAAATTGATGAAATTAATGTTAAGGGTAATAAGGTAATTAATAATTTCATAACTCTTCAAGTAAACTTAAAAACTTGCAACTTTTATTGTATATGAAAGTTCTGTAATAAAGAATAACCTTTTTGTACAGAATTTACTTTTAAATGTTAATTCTACGTTTTAAGGAATAAGTAGGTTGTTTGTAATTTAAATTGTATGTTGTTAACATGAGGAAACCAATAACAAGTGTAAAAAAGACTTACTTAGAACTAGGCTTTTTCAATTTTTGGTTATTTAGTTGGAAATGGGAAAAGCTTTTTTACCCGTCTATAAACGATTTCAAATACACAATAATAATACAACATGAGTTAAACAAGATTACAATTATTAAATTTAATTAGAACATAACAGTTTCGAAAATTAATAAAAACAACTAAAAAATTCAACAATTGTGATAAAGGTTAGTTTACACTGATTAAAAGTTTACATTTTAATCCAGGAACATTTTACTGAGACTCAATAAATTAAAAATATAAAAAATCGCAATAATTCCGTTATTTGTTTTCAGATCCTTACAAACTTGGTTTCATTGGTTAGATCATTTAATTTGGCAACTTTTTTGTGTCTTGTAATTTTTTTATAAAATTTACCGATTTTCAGATATTTGGGTTTGAAAAATTAAAATAGCCGCCATTTTAAAAATATACAGTGGAAAAAATTAATTTTCTTCCTGAAAATGGGCATTGGTATGATAAAGGTTCATACCAAATATAAACTTAATGCAACCATCCGTTAAGTAAATAGAATTTATTATGTGTAAAAAACAAAATGGCGGCCAGCGGCTAAACGAAGCATTTTAGACTCATATTTGGATAATGTTTTTTTCTTGTCACGATGCAAGGAACAAATGTACAAAAGGGTTCCAGAGAGTTCCGGGACACCCTGTATATTTCGACTATTACATCGAGGACGGTATTGTCTGTACGCCGCCGGTCGACATAATCTCGGTGAATTGTGTCAATCTGGGCGACAATTTTTTACATCTTTTGCAGGGGCACTTTTGACATGCCATTCTCAGCTGCAACCCTTGCAGTTGCAAGTGAGAATTGCGTTTTAAAGGATTAAGATAAAAATAATTAAGATAAAAACTGTAAAGCAGCGTCCGCACTGGCCGAACATTCGTCGAACTTCTTCGACGAACAAAATAATAGCCGAACAAAAAAACAATAAACATTTAATTTGTAACAAAAAATTAATAGCCATATGATTTACATTTAAAATTTTATCAACGAACAAACAAAAGTTCGGAAGAACTTTGTTCGGCGAACATGTTCGGCCAGTGCAGACGCGGCTAATACTGTACAGGTAATTTTTGAACCAAGCGGCACGATGTAGTTACTGCACAGTCGCACAAACAGCCGTAGGCCCGGCCGAGGTTGCGAAGGGAGGTGGATTGCGGTCGGTATAGTCTGTTCACTGCTTCCCTTCAAATCACAATGACTTAAAAGTTATCGATTATTGTTACAAGGTTTGGTAACTACTCAAAAATTTTTTCATGGGTGTGTTATATTTTATGTAGTTCCTAACAATTTCTAGGAACAAAACTAGTGAATTCGTTTTAAGTAATTATTAAAAACTATTCAAGATGTGAACTTCTTTCGTATGTGGCCTGGGGCAGTGTGCCCCATCTGCCCCCCCCCTTCCCAAAGGCCCTGGTTAATTGTTACTAATTACTGTATCATACCGTATTAAAATACATATATAAATAAAGTATACAAATAAATAATTAAGAAACAAAGTACAAATACATAATTACAAAGAAATTCCTTCTTGATATACCTACAAATATAAAGCCCATAAAATTAATAAGTTTAGGCTACTGAACTGCTAGCATTGATAAAGCAGCACAGAGATTGCATATACTGGTATTTAATGTTTTTGTACAATATAGCTCCCACAACTTGTGACAAAAATAACAGTTTTTAAAAAGTTTAAAGTTCTTTATTACTTGGAATCTATGAGAATTGTGGTATGAGGCATATGCATTGAATCTATGGCAACCCACTCAAATTTAGTCCGAAATATTTTCTTCTAAATATTTTATTATATAAACATGTTGTAATTCGACTTATATTTGGATTGCTTCAGTTTTTGTAACCTAATTACCTAATGTACCTAATTAGTTTGAAAAATAATTAACAAATTTTATATTTGTGTGTAGTTTCTTGTAGTATAAACCTATTACAATTAACAGTGGCCCCAGGACTATACCCTACAGTCTTTCAAAGTTTCACAAAACACAAAGAGTCTAGTCGTGGTGATCTTTGTCCGAGGGTGACTCATCGCCTCGGGTCTGCTACCTGCTACCCCTTATTGAAACCTTGCCAAACCTTGAGTGAGTGTTTGTGAACAATAAATTAAAGTAGAATATGAGCAATTAAAGTATTTTAAATATCAGCGTAGTTACATTGCTGCTTAAAGTAAGTTAAAGTATATAGCCAACATGAATAAGAATATTAGGCTATACCGAAACTAATTAAATTTCGCCGGGTAGGCCTATGAAGAATTGAAATCCAGGTTTATTTATTCGTGTTAGAAAACATAAAACAAAGTTAAAGTAAAATTGTATTTGTTATTGTCAGTCATAATTATAGGTTGTCCAAAATATTCATTTTGTTACACAGTAACAATACACATGTTTACAATTAAATTGAGCTTTCCAATACTTCATTGACGAATCCCTTCAACAGCCGCAGTGAGCTCTCAAGCCCAATGGAATTTCAAGAGACTACTTTAAAAAAGTAAAGTTTTATTGTTTTCCCCCATGACAATAAAATTCAATAGACTTACAATTATTATCGTTTAATTTATTTATATTTAACTGTTTTAATTTGATGTGAATTATCATAAGAGAACATTAAATATTTAAATGAAAAAATTAAACTAAGTAAACGTTGTTAATTCTGCATGTGTAATTATTATATTCATCCGCACGTAAAATTAAAAGTTCTTCATACTTAGTTTTGCAAAGTTAAAAGTTATCTAAACAGTGTTTTGAAATTAATTATTGTAATATCCAATAACAGCATAGACTTGGATAACAGTCAATAAACGTCATCTCAAACAAAGCTATATTACAGTTTAATCTGAAAGACAGCTCAGCAATGACACCGCCGCGAAGCGGCTCGCAACGGTTTGATGGCAGTGGAGGTTGTCAGAGACGCAATCTAGGCATCGGCCGGCGCGGTGACGCGACGGGGCGGCGAGGCACGGAGACGGCGCAGGAGCAGACAGTTAGTCGCCGTTACCAGCAGTTGCAACCGATTGCTTCACGTTCCTGCCGTAGTTCAAGGCGCGGCCACACGGGAGCAGCACTGCATTGGTCGTTATTTTGAGGTTAGGTTGGCGACAAATTAAAGCATTGGGTGGAACGTCTTCTTGTGTATTCATAGTCAATGACTTAGGGCTTAGCTGGTATTTATAGACTGGTTTTCTGAACAAATTTATTGCCCAATGGCCAGCTGTAGGTAGTGCAGACAGCAACAGGTTATTTATTTGCCAAACCAACACGATTATATTTTATCAAACATCCTACTAGTTATATTAAACAAACTCTCTGATATACAATAATCATCTTAATTTTTATTGCTTGAAGATAATGTTCAATTTATAAAACTATAATCAGAAAATCTTTATTGTTAACCATTTTATCTAACAATTACCGATTATTTTTCCCCTTTGAAAGTAATTATATAAATAATATAATCCATAGGTTGTCTTTAACCGGTTTATTAGTATGCATCAGTACCTTATTTGAATGAACTATTTTAAAATTAGTTTGAGAAAAATAAATATTAGGTTCAAATATGAACTATTTAATTATTTATATACAAAAATACACCCCCTATGCCATTATAGTTACTTTTAAATGGAATCCTTTACTCAATGTTCTTTATATGAATTCTATCATGGCATTCACACAACACAATTCACATAACTTCCC
This sequence comes from Neoaliturus tenellus, assembly GCA_030545055.2. NCBI lineage: Eukaryota > Metazoa > Arthropoda > Insecta > Hemiptera > Cicadellidae > Neoaliturus > Neoaliturus tenellus. The sequence continues at coordinate 73,560,382 of CM061534.1, forward strand.
CCTGAGATTCTTTCCAAGGACTGATTCATTATTTAATCATAAGCCCTACCTTAGCAGTAGGTGGTATAGATTTTCCTTGGAAGAAGTGGACTGTTCTCAATCAATTCCACGCTGGAGGAGGAAGATGTAGTTATTGGAAATAGGCCTACTAGGGTATGGCAGAAGACCAGTCATGCAGCTGTGGAGCGGAGTTCCATACTATGACTCACATACAGTATTCACTGAGTGCCCATTGAGTGTTTACCAACGAAGGGTTGTTGGTGTGCATTGTGCGTGAAGCTGGGCTTGCAATGGCTTAGAGTCCTGGATTTAGTTTTATAAAAAGAGTTCATAAATGTTTGTTTTAATTAAGTTTGAAATGTATTGACGCAAGTGCTATAAACTGCAAAGTATCTTTTATATTTTTCAGAAGTTGGTAGTTCCTTATGAAAGCCATACGATATATTCACATAACATGAATAATTCTTTATATAAAACTGAGCATATTTTTTAGTATTAATTATTTTTTAATATTATATGTGTGTATCATTTTTAATAAAAAATAAGCGCACGGAGGTTAGGGGGGAGGGGATTTAGGGGGGGATTTTTCTAATTTTGTGTGGATTTTTCAATTTGTAGGGAATAAAATAAAAGGTTTTCCAGGGTTAATAATTTTCTTATCACAGATAACCAACCACTTTTCAGTACAATATTGAGTATAGATTAGATATCATAGCAGCTTTAGCAAGAAGAGGATGCGTCTACATAAAAACAGCAGTTTAACAGATCAAATGAAGGATTACTTCAGGGACGATTTAAGAATTTGCCACACCTGATCACTGTTCTGCCAACCCCTCTTCCCACAATTTTTATTTAATTGTGATTTTTTTTTTAAGCAAATTTCCCTGTAGGGAATAGGGTAGCAGTCACAGCAAGATCTAATCTTGGGAAGATGTGTTTTTTTTTTGTTTTTTTTTTTTTTTGAGGTCCCTTGAAGCCAAAAACAACATTTGTTCAAATTTATATATATATTGTATGTATATAAAAATATATATTTATATTTATTTATTTACAGTATATAAATATGTATATGTGTGTGTCCGTTAACACGATAACTCTAGAACTGAACCTCCGATTTTGATGAAATTTTGTACAGAGGTGTAGGGCAGATTTCATCAAGTTTGAAAACCAGCATGATCAAACCATGGGACAAACAGATTTCATCAAACAGGATTTTATGGGGTTCCAAAAGGGTCAAAAATGGTGTTTTTGCATTTTTTTATGTAAATGTTTAAATTGGACAATTTTAACTTAAACCATTTAAAAGGGTGAAAAAAAACTATTTATTGCCTTGAACTTTCAACCCAGCTTAACAGATAATTGAGAAAATCCAAAAATACGTTTTCCATGTTATTCTTAGGGGAAATCAAAAAATCCCTCTATCTTATTTATTTATTGGCATAACTTGATAAAATTTTTTATGTACATCCACTAGGTAGAGTGTAACTTTTGCTTACAACACCCATATGGTAGCAAACCTACATACTCTACCCGATGGGTTTTATGAGGAAAATAGTAAATACCAGAATTTGATATAATTTTGCATGTACCTGGGAAGAAATTGTCGTCTATTTGCTTGTAACACCTTAAAGCAACCTTCATCGTCATTCCCATAGTGACAAAAATCCCATAGTGATGGGGAAAATAAAAAAAGCTAAATTTTATTGGAAATTCGCTGAGTATGCAGGTCTGCTGCAATAGCAGTATTGTACAGAAATATTTCGAAAATTATTTAAACTACATAGTATGGTTAATGTTGGAATTAAATATGATGTACAAGTAGTTTTGATAAAAAAAGGCAATGGAACCTCACCTAATCATATGATGACCTGTGATTTAAATTCAATGTCTAAATAAAAACCGTTTAAAAGAAAAAATAGTTACAAAGAAGAGCAGTTGAATTTTCTGTACTAATCACGTGCCCACATAGTAGTGCATGGGTGGCATGGTGGAATAAGGATTTGTGATTAGAATTTTAGAAGCAAAACTATTTATATTTCATTTAAAATGAAACTGTGTCATGATGAAAAAATTTAGTTCTTTAACTGAACAAATGTTATATAGTAGTGTCTCTTATGCTCAGTTGCATAAAGTCACAAATTTCTATTTGACATTTGTAGTCTACTTAAAGACAAATTAAAATTTATTTATATATATCATATTAAAGAAAACATGTTAATAAAAAATTTGTCGATAATAATCTTTATGTTAGATGTGTAGTAAATTTTTGGAGAAGATTAGTTTTTGGTTAAATCATGCAATCTATATATATAATTCCGTAAGCGAATCGGTCCCCACGCAATATCTCGAGTTAGAAGAAAGATAGGATTACGTATGATGGCTCATTTTGAAGCTTGAGGATCAAGGACGCAAGGAAAAATACCAGAATCAACAAAAGTTACCTGGGCTTCGCCCCATTGGACCTTAAATTTCCAATGTTAATCTAATGGGAAGACGATTTCTTAGATCTAAACATGTGATTAAAAAGATGTTCCAGTGTTTTATCATAAACTCAGCTGGTTATTGAGCAGATATTTTGAGTTAAGATAACTACTAAATTATAACTTTTTAAAATTTGCAATGCACTATAAAAAAGGAAATCATCAATAGTCATGGAAAAATTACGGATCCACAGTAGATTTATTCTTCGTGGCTCCATCTATGTCATTACGATTTTATGTGCTGAATATATAGGAGTTAAAAGTAACTTAGACGTGGTATGGTTGATATAATAGTTGATAAAATTGTCTTTTCTCAGTCCATGTCGTTTAGTTATTACGTTACTGCTTTATATTGGCTTATTTAATTATTTTTGACTGAATCATACTATGTAAACTACTAACATTGGATAACCTCAGTATGAGGAATATTTTGTTTTATTCATTCTCTGCTTCTTTCCTTACCTAGGTCGTACGGAAACAATAAATGTCCATTAATCCATAAATACTTTGAGCTTTTCATGTATTCAGTGTGCGAAAACGAACAATATGTAAAACAATGTGCAACTTCATTGAACGAATAGACCAAATAGACTACAATCATGTCACAAGAAACGTCGTTAGACTCAAGGGACGGGTGGGGACATGGGGTCACGGGAGAACTGTAGGTGCGGGTTCTTGCGGGGGGGGGGGGGGGCGGCACAAGGGGTGTCAGTGGTACAGGGCGTAGGGGGGCATGGAGTCACAAGGAGCACTAAAGACGTCGATGACACAGGTGGTAGTTGGTCATGGGAGAGGAATGGGGGACATAGAGAGGACGGGGGCCTCGAGAAAGAATGGTGGGCATATGAGCTTGGGAGAATGGGGGGCACAGAGGCATGGGGGCACAGAGGTACGGGGCATGGGGGCGCTCGGGCCACGGGGGCATAGGGGGTACAGGAAGCACAGGTCACGAGAGGGGGCACGGGGGAGGCTTAGGGGGACATAGGGGGCACGGGGGAGGAACGACAAGCATCGGGGAACGGGGATATGGGAGGCACGGTGAGGAATGGTGGCCATCATACGGGGTACAGAAAGCACGGGTCACAAGAGGGGGCATGGGGGAGACTTGGAGGGACATAGGGGACAAGGTGAAGGAATGGGGGACATAGAGAGCACGGGGACATTGAGGAAGAACGGTGGTCATGTGAGAACAGAAAAATGGGGGTCACAGAGGCATAGGCGATAGAGGGGGCATGGGGGAGGCTTTGGGGGACATAGGGGGCACGGGGAGAAACAGCTGGCATGAGGAACGGGGATATAGGAGGAACGGGGAGGAATGGCGGGTATGGAGGCACGAGGATATGGGAGACATGGGGATATGTGCATGTTGGCACAAGGCGCACTAAAGACGTCGGTGACACGAGGGGTAGCTTTGTATAGGGGGTACGGGGCATTAATGGGCATGTGATCAGAGGGCATGTGAGCTTGGGAGAATGGGGGCACAGAGGCATATGAGCATAGATGCATGGGGGTACGGGGGCACGGGACATGGGGTACTCGGGCCACTGGGACATAGGGGGTCACGAGGGGGGAATAGGGGAAAGGGGTAAGGCTTTAGGGAACATAGGAGGCACGGGGAGGAATGGGTGCATAAAGGTACGGGAGGCACGGTGGCATTGGCATAGGGCACAACTGGCACTAGAGACGTCGGTGGCATGGTGGTTGGTTGGGCATGTGATGCACGGGGGAGGAGTGGGATGACTTATAGGTTACGGGGGCCTCGGGGAAGAACGGCGGACATGTGGACACGGAAGAATGGGGGGCACACTGGCATGGGGGGAGCACAGGGATTCGGGGGCATGGGGGATACTCGGGCCACTGGGGCATATGGGGTACAGGAAGCACGGATTATGTAAGGGGAGGAAAGACATGGAGTGTGGGGGAGTGGGGACCACATTGGTCCTAGAATCAGTAGTCCACAGTATTAATGGGGTGATAACCATTTTGTCATGTTGTATTGAACTATTGTATTTACTTAGTTACGAACTCATTATCTGAAGGCTATACGTTTAAGGATAAAACTAATTTTATTGCGTCTGGCAGTCAAATAGTGCATAAAATTTGATTTTATACACAATATAAGATTCGTTAATAAAAAGTTATAAGAAATTTATAAGAATATTTATAAGAAAATCCAACCGTGTAAATTCACATTACCGCTTGAGAATAAATATAGTAATTGTGCAACTAGGTGATGAATTGAAAAGTAATTTTGGAGATAAAATAATCATTTGGGTTTTAGGGGCCTTTGCCCCTATAAGCCTCTAGTTTTATTAATAAAGTCGTTAAAGTTGGTAGATGATAATGAAAGTAAATAAATAGTTGTATGGGATATTGCATTGAAATGTGATGTCTTGTTAGAGATCATGTTGATTGCGTTTTTTTTTTTTTTTTTTCAAATAAATAACAATTTTTTATTATTGTGATACAGTAAATGAACAAACACAACATTATAGGAGTTGTACACATACCCTATATGATCTGTTTTACGGGTTGATCATTACACATACATGACAAATTGTATGCATACAAAACGGTGTTACTTTTCAAACATTTCACTTTAAAAATCACAAAACTGGAAAGTTGGCAATATATTCACCCCTATAAAAACATCCAACTCTAAGTTAAGGTTCAAACTTCTTTGTAGTCAATGCAATGCTAATGTTTAAAAGCCTGCTCTCGCCTTTTCCACTACTTTTCACTTCAGTTAGACTTCAATAAGAGGCACCATTACCACATTAGAGGGTCTAAATTTTGTATTTCACATATTTTCATAAACTGAAATGTTAAAAAAATATACATGTGGGAGTGTTAATATTTTGTCTTGTCTAGCTTAAGAATTTTACTTTAACCTTTAATTTAGATTTTTAGGCCTAAGCTTATCCTTTTGTTATTACTTTGCAAATTATAACTGCTTTAATTTCTTACAAAACTAACATACTACCTTGGATGGCTTCCATTACACTGTACTGAGTATAGTAGTTGTATCAAATTTTGGTATTTTTCCTCCCATAAACACCATTGGGGTGAGTATGTAGGTTTGTTGCCATATGGATATTGTAAGGAAATAAAAGTTACCTAGTAATTGTACATACCAAATTTTTTCAAGTTAATTGTGTCAATAAACAAGGGAGATACTGGATTTTGTTGATTTCCTATAAAAATAACATGAGAAACACATTTTTAATTTTCTCCGAAACCAGTTAAGCTGTGTTAAAAATTCAAAACATTTAACTGTGTGTTTTTCAAGCTAGTACAAAGAGCAGGTAAATAGCTAATAAAAAATATTTAAAAAAAAAATAAAAAAAACTTAACGTAAAAAGAAAATACAATAATGTAGCCTAGTAATAAAAACCTTTGACACTAATAAAAATTAAATAATTTACAAAGATAATAATAAAACTAAATCTAAGAACTTAGTAATCAGACATATCTGTGGCTGTCACCAATTTCCATAGTCTCATAGAGAGTATAGGTTGTGATTCCAAACATATGTGGAGATCAAACGGCGAGCTCAATAGTCCCTCCAGGCTAAGTTTCTGTTGTGATCCAATAAACTGACTAATATCTATCATTCCTTTACAGGCATTCCTTTTGCTTTGACTTAACAGACAAACTACCTAAATTAACTTTTGATTTGAGTTCACAGCGCAAGCCATCCGTATGATTAAAACTACCGTACATTAGATTAAAATGCCTCCCAACCTCCAAGCTTTTCACGTTTTATCAAAGTGAGAAATTAAAAAAATTACCATTGTTGTATTGAGACATCGGCAAACATAGCTCCAACATAATTGAACAATAATTGCAAACATAATTGAATGTATGTTTGAGTTGAAGAAACTTCTTTTTACTAAAAACGCTTAAAATAACTTAAAGAAATCAACACAACAATAATTTGGGGGAAACTCCAAGAATTCCTCTTTCCAACATTTGTGTTAACTATCAATTTATTTTAAGTTCTTCTGACTTACTGTACATGTAGATCAGGGAAGATATGACACCCAGTACCATGCAAAGAGGGTGCAGTTTCTTCATCACTTAGGGACATGCTGCGATACCTACATACCCTATGAAAAATTAAACAATAATGGAAATCTTATCGTTCAAGAACCAAGACTTATAGCATGTGACTAAGCATATCTTCCTGTGTGCCTCGCATCTGTTCCTTTATTTTTTGTATTTTTAATACCAAGTGGTTTACTGAACACTTTCTAATTTATAATGCAAACAGATGGAAAACGCAGTGAAATAGACTCTTTTTTATTTGAATATTTTTATCACATGAACCACATCATTGAATTTATATTGTCTTACACTTATTTACAATTCATATGAAAAGGAGATTTTTCTGCTTATAAGTTGTCAGTGTAGAAAGAGTAAAATATTTTTTATAAATTCAAAATTCCTCATTTTAAATTAATTACTTTTCATCATAGTTATTATGTTTCCATTCATAAGACTAGTAGCTGCTATTGAGTGCTTCCCCAAGGCAGTTTTAGTAGGAAATTATTTAAATTTTAAAGGAGTAAACTTACCTCGGGGCCGAGCATTTGCTCGGTTAACTTAAACAATTCTACGTGGTAATATTATCAGTAAAAAAATTGCACTAAAATGCCAAGTGCAAAAAGGCTTGTTTCTATTCAAGACAAGCTCGTTCGCCCCGGTCACTATCCTTAAGGTGGTTTTTATTTAGGTATACGGGTGCTGTACTCTGGTAAAGATTTGTTGAACAACATGTTGTATTAGTAACACATGGATTTTACTGCACTTTTATTTTAACAGCTGATTTTATCATTGTTACTGATTCTTTTGTTTTTAAATTCAATTGGAGTTTTACCAATTGCTTTAGTTGTTTTCAAAATGACTGTAGTGTTACAGGTGAATTACATTCCATAAAAGCAATGGTGCCAATTTCTGTGACAAAACCGTGGTTGTCGCCACCGAGGAAAAAACGATTAAAAATGTGTAAGAAAATCAAAATTTTACTCTTTGTTACCTACAAGTGTTGCCAACGCTGCAGGAAAAAACAATTGTTCTCGTTTGCATTAAAGATTTTTTGTCTCAACTATTACTAAAATAAGGAATTTCAAAGTAAACTAAGGTACAGTTTATGATTTGATAACTATTTAATGTGTTGTTATTAAGTAATAATTCAAATGTAAATTAGAGTAATATGGTGTCTTTAGGATAAATATCATACCCGTAGAAACACTGCTTCATTCGCGTTTTCAATCAGCTGTGTAATGGTAAATATTACGACGTAACTTGATTTCCGTTTTAGTTTTCACACTTCAAATCCGGAACACAAAAAAATTACACAGCAGATATCTAGAAAACAGTTATGCTTTTCCTCTACCGACCTTGAGTTGTTTTATCCTTTTATACTTTACCGTTATATATCTAAACATTTATAATCACTAATATATGATTGCCTAATTTAGTGTGTTACAAGTAGCTTATAATAGATTTTCAATTAAATTTTGAATTTGTTAGCTGCTTCATTTTTTTAATGTTTTCAAGTCCAGGCTGCCCCCCCCCCCCTCTACAAATTTTCATATGGGGCAATTATTAACATTATAAAATCATCTGTTTTCATTGTTTTTTTTCCCTAGCTTAGAGATGATCAATATAAATATTATTTTTATCCCTGAATTAAGTTATTTGCAAAGTATTAAGGAAATCATTTAAGCTGTTTTCGAGATCTATGTCCGTGCATACAAATATATCTTAAACATATTAGAGTATAGGATAATTTTAGGAACAAGCTTGTTTTTACAATATAATGCTAAACTAACCATTTTTATTATTAGCCGTATTTAACTAAAATTGTTCTATAAATAAATTAGTTAAAAAAGATCTTGGCTAGTTCTTGTGTTAATTGTGTGTTCAGCACGGGTTTTTGTCCAATGATAGGAAATGTTGAATGAGTCAATCAATTTTAAGCAATAGGAAGCACCTAAGGCCTGTAGCTGCAACAATCCTGTGCCATAGTATACTAAGACAACAAGTGTCCATAGAAAATTTAATGCACCAACACTGTCTCATGGGCGGAGTTTACCTCAGATTGCTGGGGGGGCCAGCTTGGGTCAGTGATAAAGGACAATTGATGCCAATGACCTATATGCATTCAATTTGAAACACAGCCATCTTTAACCAAGCTGCGACGTTCGAAGTTCAAAGTAAACACTTATGGTGGATAGCACAGTCTGATAGCCTACAAGTATTTTCTTTTTATACGAATACAGTCATGACACTCGGTCAGTTTTTATGTAACCCAGGAATTGGGAACTGTATCACTAGCGCTCCCGTCGCCTATGACTATGACTCCCAATAAGTGATTACCTGTTTGAACTGTTTTAATGATTTATTAATTAAAGGATTGCCCTTGTAGTAAATGCACGACATTTTTATAAAAAAAATCATGTACAAGGTGTCTTTAAAGTACGTCACCAAACTTCATAACATGGTTAATTGGGTAAAAATAATCAAAGTTATATCCTATAAAATGCATATTTACCTAGATATCCGCCATATTGTTTTTCCACCTAGCGGTCATTTTCAAATTATAATCTACAAATATCTTACAACTGATATAGGTTATAAAATTTTACAAAAGACAAAAAATCTCTAAAATTTAATCAAATTGCAAGGATCTGATAACACGTAATGGAGTAGTTGTGATTTTTGTATTAAAATAACCATAATGTGCAATAAATATAATACAAGATCAATGTGTCTCGGCTAAAAATCACAATAACTGCGTTATTTGTCGTCAGATTCTTAAGAACTTTATATCATTGGTACCTGGTCAGATAATTAAATGTTAAAACTTTTTTGCCCCATGTACATTTTTGTTAAAATTTACCGGTTTTAATATATTTGGGTTAAAAAATTAGAAATGTCCACCATTATGAAAATAGGAAAAAAATAGACATTGGCGTTATTATAAAGGCCAGTTCCAAGAAGTTCCAACAACAAGCCGTCATCGAAATAAAAACTATTAAGTGAGACAAACAAAATGGTGGGTATCTAGAATATCTTTTTAATTTGAACTATTTTGACCCAATTAACCATATTATGAAGCTTGTTGACGTAGGCCCTAAAGATACCCTTATAGCAAAACCTGGTTTTACTATGAATGGAACAGCAAGTAAAACGAAATATTTGAATGGCGGAGATGTCCTCTGCCAGCACCTACAGAAAGACAAGTAAGTCTCTGATGCGGAACTGGGTCCCGCTGGTCTTCCAGGCCGAACATATTTATCAATCGTGATTACGGTCATGGGTACGATGTATCGTGACACTGATGTTAAACTCTGCCGATAGTAGCCTACGGATGCATAAAAAGTCTAGTGACATAGAGATGTATAGAAAATGTACAATAATTGCAAATCATGTTACCTAATTTTACATCTTTACTAATTCCAAATGTAAAGATCCCGGTACACATAAAGCTATTTTTCAGATAAATTTTAAGCATCGTAGCGTAGCGGGGCGCGGCGCCTACCCACCTGAGTTTGACAGTCAGTTTTGCCAACTGTAGGGCCTAAGGTTATATTTTTCCTTAGCGATCTACGAAATACCCTTACTTAGTAGTTCGCGCACATACAAAAGTAAGTTGATTTACGATGATCTATTATTTAATTTACTTTTCAGTATGAACATAGGTCAAAAATGTAAATAGAAAATAGTGTTATTTTTTAGATTAAGTTAAAGTGTGATAAAACTTTGAACGTTAGTTGAAAATATAGTTATTTAGCTCATAAATTTTGTTTTTTACATAAAAGTTTTGAATTTTTTTGGGGGGCCCGGCCCCCCCCAGGCCCCCCCGAAACTCCGCCCATGCACTGTCTTCAAAAACTGATACATTTTTTCTAATAATTCTTTTATCGTTTCTCAGTTAAAATTTATTGTTGTAATAGTTGAATATACCAAGCTGTATATCTCAAAACAACAAAGTATAATTTACCTCCATTGTATATGTTAGCCAGCATTGAGTTTAAGGTTTTCTGACTAATACCTACCCCCATTTTACAAATTATAATGATGATAACCCTCAGCACCCTCAAGAAAATTGTCCCCAATAATTTTCCTCAAGGAGAAAATTTTACACTTACTCCTAAAATACACACATATTATTTTCATCAACCCCAAAATCATCCCCTCCCCCATAAAAAAACTTGAATAGGAAGCTGGTTTGTCTACCACACCCGCTTTATAGGTAGCCTACAGCGTTGCCAGTTTTCACTTCTCCGCGTAGCCAGATTGTCAATGATATTCTTATGGGTTATGGGACCCCCCAAGGGAGACAATGTAACACTTTAATCCCTTATTACAAAAGGAGTAAACCATGTGGGGGAAGTATATTATTTGATTATTTATTTTGAGTGACCTTGTTAATTTTGCCAAAATGCCTTTTATCACTTGCCAATAAACCCGATAAAAAGGATTGACAAAACCAACACACTGCAATGTTTTCTGGTTGGGTTGTCAAGGGATGATCTCTTTTTCAGGCCTGACTGACTTCCAATTCTTCAAAATATGTATTATCAACAAGTACTAATAAATTTTGCTAACAATTTTTAATTTTCTTATTTTTTATAATTTCAAATTATTTAAATACAGCAAAAAATTGTTAGCAAAAGATATTTTTAGTAACATATTCATTAGTTCATATTCATTAGTTTTAGTAACATTTATAATTGTTGGCAATTTACAATTTAACTTATAAACTAGCACTAAATATTTTATTTTAAAGTTAACCATCATGACCAAACAAAGAATAATTCCGTAACGTTTCAATATCAGATAAATGAGATTAAAATTTCAGTTTCAGTACTGTAAGAAAATTTGATCAAATTGATTCAAAATTTATAGAATGGAGACTTCATTATGAATCAATAATCAAAATGATAGCAAAGAAGGAATCCAGTAAAGCCATTTGCATTCAATCCAAGCTTTCTTAAATGAGCCATGCTGACAAAGCGGATTACTCAAAATTGATTTTCAAACTAATACTTAGGAAATGATCTAACACTTCTCTGTTAAAGAGGTAAATTTCAAGTATTACAGATGCGAAACTGAGTTTGTCTATTAGTTTATTACACATTCAAACCTTATGGGCCAATATTTTAATTGAAGACAAATTTACTTTAAAAATTAAATAAAAATATTGTGATGAAATTTAATTTATATATTTTTAATACATATATTGACATGCATGATCATGATACAATATGTGTCTGTGCTGAGGACTCTTTTGTTTGTGGAATTTAAAAAAAAAATTATTTTCAACTAGGGGACAGCCGTTACAAAACACAAAACGGCTGATTATACGTCGCTTTTTAAATCCAGATATTCATGGATTGTTTAATGTAATGTAACAAAAAAATATGAAGTTAGACTACATATATATTTTTAATAAAAGAAAAATAGAATTTAATTCACAATTTAAAAGATGTAAAGGCAGTCCGGCATTCACTAATAAATTATATTTTCTTATATTCAGAGACCTCCGTTACAGGGACCGCCGTTACAAATGATTAAATCACGATTTTACTCACGACAGCCATATTGGAACACTAGTATTCCGTCTATCTACTTAATACAATGAAATAATATAAATTTCCTTGTATCTGCAGTATTCCAAGTTATCAAAAAACGGGACAGACGTTATACTGTACAACAAAAACATATGCAAGCATTTTTAACAAATGTTGAAATGTTTTTGATACTACAAAGAAACCATAGTATTTTAAAATGTTTAACTGCCATAAGTCAACAACTTGACTGCTCAGGTTCATGTCTGACCACTGACTTAAGCGGTATTGCCACTCTGGAAGCAGTGAAGTGCACTAATTTGGTCAGGGACTGCCGATACTCTAAAACATGGTAAAAAAATATCTAACTCTAAAATGTGATACCTGTTCGAAAATGTTCACAAATTTTTCACATGAACGAATTTTCAAAAAATCCAACTCTTGCCTGAACATTTACCATAAGTTATGTATTTAAATATTTTAACTTGAATACAGCATTTACTATGTTACCTTATTGGAACATCTCAGGGACTTAAATTGTCCCAAATTAAAATATTATAGGCCGTATAACTCAATCAACCTTCTTCAAATTTTGTTAGAATACATAAAAAAAGACAGAAGTATAAATGGTAAATTGTAAAATCGTTGGCCATCATAAATAAAACTAAACAATCCCCCCCTGCCCCCCACAAGCACAATTAAGATAGCAAGAAAGTTAATCTCTGAAAACTCATTTCAAAGAATAACTTTGGGCTCAAACAGTGTTTTATCAAAGGTCACACTAGTTAAACAACTATAGCCAACTAGCTGATGTATACCTGTGCTTCATCTTCATGGAAGAAAAAAGACTTAAATGATTAATATTGGCAAAATAATGAGTCTATTTGTTTTGTTAATCAACCCCTTTTATACTCATGTTTATTTTTTACATTTGCTTCATAATTTAGTCTCCTTCAGGATAAGCTCGTCCGCTACGCTCTCCGCCTCTCATCATGACTGATTTTTTTTCCTTTTTAGGTTATGAGTGCTGCTGCGTTTTATTTCATATTTATTTCAAACTCAATTTCATTAATCAAAACAGGTGACAGTACAATAAATATAATTTTAGTTCACAAATTATATATTTTTAAACTCTCTATTGAGAAAAAAAATAATAATAAATAATAAAAAAAATTAAAAGCTCAAAAGTTATTCTAGGTTGAAACTAGTTCAAGATTTCTCTTGTAATAATTCAAGTAGTATCTGTGTAAAACACCCACAACACTGAGTATTTAGCTTTTCTTTCTTAGGATTGATAACCTTTTACTTAAGTTTAAGTTTCCTTTAACTTACTACAGTATTTATTTTATGGGTTTTTGGCATCTTCAGAATACGGATTGTTTCCCTTATATTTACAGACTTTCTAAATAAACTTAGGCTCCTTGTTAATTTTATAAACGATTAATTAGTTTCCTAATTTGATATTTGTATGATATATACAATGACAGGTCATATCATTTTAGCCACTCTAGGCTTACATAGCAAAGATATATCAAATAAAGGACATGAACTCAAAAGAAGTACCGTACTAAAACCCATGTATAAACTTACTAGGCCTATTGTAAATTACATATATTATACAGAACAACCATTGACACTAACGAGAGTATACTAATAGACTTCTCATACAATGCCTTTTATTTGATACCAAAATTTGGAAGATTCGTGGGTTCGCCGTGACATGACAGAGGCGCTGCAATCAATATTGTGTAATATTATTCAGTTGGATTTACAATACTGCCAAAACACTCATCACAACATAAACATTACCCTATAAAATAATATGTCATCCTTGCTTAAGAAGAGTGATAAAGTACTAAATTATATAACAAATGTACTTATGTTTGCCCCGGAAGATCCTGCAATCCTACCTTGGTTTCAATCAATCTTACGCTATGAGAAGTCTATGCACATTATGTATATAGTCACTATCCATATGTTAATATTCTTGTTTACTTACTGTAACTATACCAGCCGCCACAAGTGATGTCCGTTGAGGGCGGGCGTGAGCGGAGACGTGACTTTCAACCAACAAATAAGATCGAAGCGATTTTGCCATACTTATGAGTCTTGATCCTAGTTTTTACATGCTTTAAATAATTAAATTTCCAAATGTAAACATTGCATGTAAACTCAACAAAATTAAGGATTCTATGTGGCAACACGGTGCTAATCTTCTATTGGGCGCAGCTCAACAGACCTCTCGAGGCTCGAGGCAGCTGGTGTAACTTTTATATACCGCTGTAACTCTGATAGCCATAAACGTAGAATGACTAAAATTGTTGGGGGTGGCATGCAAAACAAATGGGAAATAATAATATGAAGTACTATGAGTACTGAAGTTTTACATTCTCTTATACCACTTTTGCAAAAGTTGGGTGGCACGTGCCCCCCCCCCCCCAAACTAAAGACACTAACCCTATGCTAATAGCTTAAGTTTTTTAATATCTTTAAAATGCGAAAGAATATGATAAAATCAGACAAATTGTTTTCCTAAAGTTTTAATAATTTTATATTTAAACCTTAGTTCTTGTGGAGCAAAGCCTTGAAGTGCTTGAAGATTTGTTGTTTCCTTGATTGGTGTTTGAATTTGTATATAGAATACCATTGTAGCAAAGATTTTTTTTAAGTCTTGTAGCTCTGAAGGAATTATACAAAGCCTTTTCACAGTGACCACCTATAGGCAAAATAAAACCCGTTCATTGTGTCCAATTTTGAAGTCCTGTCGAGCGGAGTTCTCAAGGGATTTCGCAAAACCGTTTTTTCAAGAGTACTTATAAGCATAGAGGAAAGTACCTATACCAAATTTTAGACTTATGGGCCATAGTTTTTGAGGTTGTCTGATCCATGAGCTATTTGCCAAATGTATACATAGCTTTCCCTCAGTTAAACAACATAAGATTTTGTCTTCCTCTAACAGTTTACCTAATAGTACTTAGGTGATTTGGTCCCTCCCACTCCCACAGTTCAGTTTAGCTAATATTACTTAGGTTATAATGTTAATTTAATTGCTTGTGTCAATTCTTTTTATGAAAAATTTTGTAAAAAATTCATAAAATGAAATGCAATTGAGGCATACTTTTTTTTAAAATGTGTGGATTAAATAAACTAGAGATCGCCTCCTGATTGAGATTCGATCAAAATTTCAGTTTATCTAGGCCCAAGAAGTTTAAAAACATTTTATAACTAAAACATCTGTTCTTCCTGCTTCTCTAGCTGTTTTTTTTTCAACAGATGTCAAATGATTTAATTAATTCTCCTTCCTCCATAAGATTAACATTGTAACTTTAAAAGCCTGTGGGGCGTAGCCCTGGAGTCCGATGTGAATTAGAATGGGATTCTGCTCATCTACAGGACACTACCTTTCTAACGGTATGGGCGGTTTTCTCCTACGATGCACACGAGCTGAGAAAAAAGGAGGAAATGAAACATGCTTGCCTATTAATATATAGATAAAATCAGCAATAGTAATGCGAGACATTAACCGATCGTTTAAAAGTGTTGTCCTTTATTAACCTACTAACAAAAATAACTAAAGAAATTTTCAGTCTCTTTAGACGACCAAAGATTTTATTTTGTTCCTATCAATAACTAGTTGGATAGCAGAAAGGTAATAGAGCTCCAGATCGCCTTTGAATCTGAAGGTTGCCGTTTGATCTTGAGAAAAGTCAGAAGCTTTTTGACAGTTTGAATTTGGCCTTTGTTCAATGGGCTATCTATAGTATCAATTAATAATCCTGACAAATGAATCAACTGGTCTTTGTCGGTAACAAAGCCACACCACATCTGATCTATCACACTCACCCTTCAGTCATAATCACCTTACAATACACACCAGATTACGTCACTGACTCAATATCAAAGTACACTGCGCAATAACAGCCTTTTTTAAAACCAAATAGCACATGAGTTCAGAGGCTGAGGATTCACGTCTTTCTATACAAGTGCTCTAGGCTTCTGACATAGAGCCAAGTTGGCGCTTGCTCCCCTTCAATTATGCTGTAGGCAACTGTGAGTGTTGTGATGTTACCAACTGGTGAAACAGAGACTGGTGAGAAGAGACTGTCAAGAGAGACTGGTCAAAGAGACTGGTGAACATCAACATTTCAAAGCAGTAAAAAACTGTTTAGCTTCATTGATGTGACAGAAGTTTTCAATTTTTATTTTTATTTTTATTTTCATTCAGTGTCTGGGTGCACTTGACATTTTCAGTAGCAGCACTGAATGAATGCTCTGTGATTAGAGTTAGTTTTAATCTAATACACCAATTTTATAAAAAAAGCTTGCAGACTATATTAAAAATGCAAACTTTAATTTATTTATAAATTAGCAGTGTTTTATGACAAAATTGAAGGTGTGTTGTCCCTGGAGCGACTCTTGCGATAGTAGCGGAGCGATTGTCGCTGAGCGATAGTCGCTAATCACGTCGTTGTCCTTGAAGCGATTTTTATAGAGCGATTCTGGTACATTGTTATACTGAATTGTGAGTTTTAAATGTACCATGAGTTTGAAGCATAAGTAAAACCAAAAATACCGTTCAGTTGAGGAAGTCCATGACGAAGACATCATGAAAATGTTACTTGCACTCATGACATATTTTTCAATAGACAGGAAGGCTATTTTAAGAGTATCTATAATTAATTAATATTCGAAGGGATTTTTTATTTATTATTTTTTTGTAATGTGAATTCTTTTTACTATTTTCAACCGACGTTTTAGTGTCTTTGGATAGATAGGAGGGCTTGTATGTTGTTTTTGCCAAAAAGTGATGAAAATAAAAAATGAGGGCACTATCTAAAATTTAAAAGTGAAACTTTACCATTAGAATATTATTATTGGGATTAGGTTGAGCATTTAACATAGCTGTATATCCTACAGCTGTAAATAGATTAGTTTTGGGTGAATTAATCACTATGGCATTGGTCGGAGAACTAAACGCAATATTTTTAGCAATGACACTTCATAGTTATAAGTAAATTGCTCGATTTCGAGCAATAAGTACACTAGTTAATATAAAAGTCGTTTCTAGAAGCTTTTCATTTTCAATTGCAGTTAAATATTCTTTGAAGGAATCACGATTAACGACAGGTGAAAAATTGACAAGAATCGCTCCGCGACTGCAACTGGGACTGCCCTCAGACCAGACTCGCTACAGTCGCCAGCAATAGTCGCTCGCCACGCCAGTCGCAGTGGTATCAAGGACAATGGTCCCATTTGAAACAAGTGCTGGAGCGACTGTCGCTTAGCGACTACCATTAGAGTCACTTCATGGACAATGGGCGGGGCCTTAAGGCGGCAGCAAAAAGTTTTTAATAATTACAATTTTTTTGTGAACCTTAATTTTGTTTGCAGTGTGATGAAAACATCTCACTGAGAGCAAGTGTTTTTTTTTTTTTTTTTTTTTTTTTTTTTTTTCAATTCTTGATCCAACAACACAATGCCACACCAAGAACAAACTCATTAGTCCTTCCAGATGAAAACTATTTAGAGCCAACCCAAAGAATGTCATGTTCTGTATAACCACCTAAATAAACTCCATCTGCAACTTCTTATATTATCTCTGGCTGTAACAATCAACATTTTTTACATGTTATTTGTGAAGATGTGCAGATTTCAACACTTTTAATACTTAAAACTCTAAGTAATTCTTCTTTTAATTGAATTCGACTCAACTTGTAAATCTCTGTGTTTTAACCAGACAAAACCTGGTATTATCACCTGTAATAAGGTGATAAACCAGAAACTTTTTTCTCCTCCTATCAATATGTTTATCAACATGGAACTTGTGCTTCCTCACCCAAAAAGTGCACGGAAGAAAATCTAACAAAAGGAAAAAAAGGGAAGCACCAAAATGAGCACTAAAATAGGTGTACGGAAAAAGTGTTACTTCTTTAATTGTGAGAATTGGTCCAGTAATGGAAAACTGTCATAGGTTATGTATGATATGTGAGTGCAGCGTGAGGGAGAGAGAGATTCTTTGCTGGTGAGACCATCTGCAACAAAGTCAGAATGTAATCTGACTAATAGGTTATTGTCTCATGCAGTGGCGGATCCAGGGAGGGGCTAGGGGGGCTATAGCCCCCCCCCCCTTGGGTATCCTATTTACACTAGATAAAATGGGTAATTTGTTTTGTTGGGTTGCCGAACGTGAAAGGAATCCGTGCGCGCCGCGGCACCAGGGCCGGATTTAGGAATGGGCCACATGGGTCCAGGCCCAGGGCGGCAAATTTTAAGGGCTGGCAGATTTTTGTTGGGGATTAGATTAAATTAGTCTAAAATATCAAGAGTGGTACATGATTTTTTTTTTTGTTTCATTATGGTTTACACTGAGTAAAACTGCGAGGGCGCGAGCCACGACTAGCTAATTATTTGGCATCATTAAACTGATCGTCTTGCCCTTTCAGCGTACCCACTCTGACAAAAATAAAAATCCCGGTGGTCCGGTTTGCGAACTGAATTTCCCATTTCATTCCATTTATTGTATAAATATAACGGTTTGTCCCGACGCTTGTGATTTGAGATGTTTGATCTTTAAACCACCAGCAATAAGTTATCTCTTGCTGATTTTCATTTTGGATTTTCTGACTCTATTTCAAAACAAAGTTTCATCGATGGTCATGACACGATATTTTTCCATTTCATTTGTAGGTCTGTTTATAAAGCAAAACGTAGCTTACTATATTACGAAAATTGTGTTGTACACTGTCGTCTCACATTTTAATATCGACTATACAATTGCCGCGTCCAAACGCTCTCTGGGATTCTATGTTTTTTTCTTTGTAGCTGATTTTGGTGATTTTATTTTGCCGTCTGCTTATGAACCAATTTATGGGTTGTGAAGATTCGCTGTTGTTTAGACGCAATATAAATTAATTTAAGTTCTTTTGTAGTTTTATTATTTATACAGAAATACTATTTTCTGTATTGGTAGTAGACAAATGTACGACCGAGAACATTTTTAACATGGAGGGGTTTTTAACTTTTGTTGGCAATCAAGTCACAAAAATTTAACTTTGAATAATCGTTTTTTTCTTCTCTTTCATTATACTACTTTATTAAGATTTACCTGGACCATTAAACAGATAAATAATAAAAGCGATACCCTGAAAAGGAATCAAAAGATATTATAAATTCTCTGTTCATCCCAAATAACATGCAGTCTTAATTAGCATTCGACCTAGACACAGATAGTGAGGTTAGGGCCTATAGCTTATGAAAAAATGATGTTTTATGTGAGGATATGGTTTTACAGTAGCGTATGTACCAAAATAAACAGTACCATATTGAAATTGCAAGATTTTATATACTTAGTTCCACCAACATATAAACGTAGGTTTAAACTCAATTAATAACATACTTGAGGCAACACTCGTATTACCGTTCTTGAATGTTTTGTATATCATTTTGGTAAAGATGGCTCATCGATTTCAGTGCTGTTTATTTTGGTGCTTATTGTACAATGAATATTGTTTTGGAATATAGAAACTTACCATAGGGTAAAATTACGAAAATGTACGTCAATATTTGTTTTAAAAACTTAATCACTTGAAAAAATAGTAATATCACTCAACTGCATTAAAGCATTATTTTAAGCACCGATATTCTAAACATTTTCCCAGGGCGGGAACCCCAGATCCCTTCCTCCTTTTGTTGATGGGACTTACCCCCAGACCCCCAACTAGCCCCCCCCTTTGGCCTATCCTGGATCCGCCACTGGTCTCATGCACGCTCTCGTGGTGGAGTGCGCTACTACGTCAACAGAAACTTTCTTAACCATTTCTTCCATAGGATGTGACCTTCTTTACGTTTTTTTATTCATTGACATTACTGTTCTTTATTTTTGTATACCTTTTGTTGTTATTTCGTAACCAAAATAGCAACCCGTAAGACCAATGTTAAAAATAACGATTTTTAAACTTAAATTTAGACAAAATTTGATTTTTCCTGAGATTGAGGCTGTTTCTAAACTAATTTTTGGCCCAAAACACTCTTAAATGCTAAGTTTAAGCAAAACCTAACTGCTAGCTTTCGAGATCATGGAACACACATCTTTTCAGACATTGCTTGTATTATAGTATAGGATATGTTTCAAATGTTCAAAAAATGGTAGTTTAAAAAAGTGTATTATCTTAAAATAAAAGAAAACCACAATTAAATTAGAAAGATTTACTTTATTTTACAAATAATAAATGAATATGTACAAAATATATACCACAAAGTACATGGAAACTAGAAACATGGGCAAAACACTTTAAAAAACCACTATAATGTAATATATTAACGTAAACATACTCTATTAAATACCCATTTAGTGTTAAATACAGGACGAAAAAAATCTAACATGTGGCAGTCACATATAAATGCTTGCTTAGAAAAAAATTACATTTGGCACGTATAACAATATGAACTGGACAAAGTGATAAAACTTTCAACATAATTATAACGTTTCTTCAACTCAAAACCATCAAAACTTAAGTCAAACAAACCATGTAATAATCGATGTTCTTTCGGTTCCACGATTCCATAATTAATTGTAACGAATCTATTTGAACACGAATTAACAACAAAATGAGTACTATATTAAGTTGTTCTTATTTGTCACAAAAATTTGTTTTCTTTGTTACTATGATTTCCTATTTGATAATCAATAAGTGCTTTTCATATTAATGTGCATCTAAGCTGATTTTGTGGCTCTCTTAAGCATCACATTTAAGTCTCTTTTATTGTGATTTTACTGAAACCAAGGGCACTACACATTTTTTTCTTAGTTAGTTTATAGCAGGGTATATTTATATATTTTATTTCCCATCTTACATCTGTTCAAAAAAAATCCGTTAAAAAAATTTAAATAAAAATAAATAAATAATGCAGTCTGAAAATAAACAAGACTATAAGTCTTTCTGTTAGGAAGGCTAATATGATAATTTCAGCTTTTAATTATGATTCAATCCAGAAAAGACTGAAACATTTATGTTAATCATTCGAGGGTATTAACGTAGTTTATTATTTATTTGAATGAAAGATCTAATTTACTGGAAAAGGTATTTATTACTTTAAACAGTTAAATGTTTGCCCAAATTCTGGAACTCAACAAGTAATTTCAATTGAAATCCAAACTGCACAACAACAAATAAACAAGAATTATTATTCGTCTTGTTACAAACAAATCATATAAACAGAATCAACAAAGGCAAGCAACTCTTTGTTTTGTCAGAACAAGCATAACTGCCCCAGAATTCAACTGATAGCACCGTAAATAGAGGACTTTTTTACAATCTATTGCTTGAATCAGTGATACTTGGCACTTTCAAAATATAGAAATAATGATATTTCTTAGGAACTTAGTATCACCTGTTAAAAAAGATTATAATAATTAAATGTCTAAATACATTTTGAACTATGAATAGACAATCAATGCTGACAAACTTCATTGGGACCAAAGTAAATAATATCTTAACCCATCCTCCAACTAGATCTTTTCCACAAATCCTGAACAACCTTTGAAAGATAACAATTTTTTTGTTGAAAACATTTTTATAATTTTTAATTTTTATTATTGTATTTTCCATCATTGTTTGTGGCTCTACAATACAAAACCAACAAAAATAAATACTTAACTTTTGACCAATAAAACACTAACTGGACTAAGTAGATACGAATAAAACTTAAAAAATATACAAATGATATCACAATATGAAAACTAAAATTAACAGATTAAATCGAGAGAAAATACAACTGTCATCCGACAGTAACGAAACTTAAAAGATAAAACTAGCAAAATGTAGGATTCAAAAACAATAAATCAGGAAAAATAACGAATCCGCATTTTGTAACTCGTCAAAAATCATTCACCGTCTGTCAGACAGACCGGGAAAATGAGTAACATAACCTCACATTCGACCAAACGGTGGCTTAACCTAACTGATACATTTGTACAAGTAGTTAACAAACAATTATATACAGGGTGGAACTAAGAGGATTGCGGTGCGGCTACGGGTGCGGGTACAGGGGGCTGCTCGTCCTCCGAGGAGTCTATCAGGTCCGCGTAGCCGTGGGACACGAGCTCCTGGTTCAGCAGCACCACCTTGGTCTCGTACCCGCTCTGCAGAACATCAGTAAAAATTAATGAACAACAGAGATGGGGGGAATGTATTAGTGTTGTAACATGTTCAGTGAAAACGAGTGTGTGTGTGTAAAGAATAAAAACAAAGCCCACTGACAGCCATAACGTCAGTCAATCTATATATATATATATATATATATATATATATATATATATATATATATATATATATATATATATATATATATATATATATATATATATATATATATAATTCCGTAAGCGAATCGGTCCCCACGAAATATCTCGAGTTAGGAGAAAGATAGGGCAACGTATTATGGCTCAGTGAAGATTTGAGGTGTTTAGTTAAAATTTGTTGATGAAAAAATGACAAAATATGACAGGAGTGAAAAATCCTTTTAATTATAGGACAAACAAGACAATAAAATAGGGTTTTTTAAGGAGAGGCAGGAAAAATGCTTTACGCACACAAGGGACCAGCCTATAGTGTGGGGCTCCCCTAAAAACGGGTATACCAACTAAAAACTTCATCTTCTCTTTAGGAATCTAGCCTCGAATTGTTTGTCACATTACATCAGGCTAGGCTTAAAATAGCCTAGGCCATTGGGCTCACTCCTTGACCAGCCGCACGGTCATGGGATCTGAGCCGCATAGCGGTTAAGATCAGTTTTTTTTTCTAAGGCGGATGACCCGGACGCACTGTGGCAAACAAACCCAGCAGCCCTCATCCTCCAAGATCTTTTGGCAGGCAATGAAATTGGTGTGACGAAATAATTGAAAATTCACTGATCCTGAAATGGGTGCTGAATGAGCATCCGTAATTTTTTTTTTCA
This sequence comes from Neoaliturus tenellus, assembly GCA_030545055.2. Classification (NCBI taxonomy): domain Eukaryota; kingdom Metazoa; phylum Arthropoda; class Insecta; order Hemiptera; family Cicadellidae; genus Neoaliturus; species Neoaliturus tenellus. Next base: position 73,583,399 of record CM061534.1, read on the forward strand.
TTGCTGCTTTTCTAAGTTATATTAATAGACTCTCTTAGCTCAAAACTATGTTTTATTTCTAAAAATTATTTTTCATAGATCGATATAGGTTTAAAAACGGATAAATTGAATAACTTACAAATAGCAAAATGGTACAGGATAGCAAAATGGGATGCCTAATGGTACAGGATTGTAAAAGAGTGCTTAGGAGGTGAATGGCCTATTAAAACGGTATTGTAAAAATGTTATGTAAATTAAAATTAAATCCTTTAAAAACTTTTATATAGTGAAGAGCTGGTAATCCGCTATGGTTTATGCTACTTTAATTATATGATTTGGGGCTTTTGCCCCTATGAGCCACTAGTTATTTCTGTTGCCATATCTTTTGATTTAGAAATGAGTATACATGGATTTACTTAAATGAAAACACAAAATATTCTGACACGGTGTTTCCAATATTTCAGTTCATTTATGGACCCATGGACCTTCTTTTCTCCTCCTTAAAAAAGGTCTACCAAAATATCATGGTAAACAAAATAGAGAGGACCAAAATATTGGAAACTAATTTTTAAACTTATATGTCTTATGCCAAACACGTTTAAACATTCAAAAGACCATTTGAACACGGACATGAGTTTTCAATAACTTTGTAAATAAAAATAATGCCGCTTCCACCACCCTGCGATGCGCAAACGATGCATATAACTGAGAGCCCCCTGGAGCTCGATGCGCAAAACAAGCATCAATTCTACCTGGCTTTCCGCATGATGCGCAAATGATGCACGCCCGGGGAAGCATGGGGGGCGGGGGCATGGGAGGGTACAAGAGAACCTTTGGTAGCATGGGGACACAGGGAAGAACGGTTTTAAATACAAGGAGGACGGAGGACAGAGTGGAACCACGGGCATGAGGGTACGAGAACATGGAGGGAACAGGAGCTTGATGGTGAGGGGGTGGGGGCATGGGAGGGTACCAGGGGCATGAGGGGCTTTGGTGGCACATGGATAGTTAGACAAGGGGGCATGAGAGAGACATGAAGGGGGCATGGGGAAGAACGGCGGACATGGGGGCACAGGAGCATAGAGGCGGGAGGGGCACAGTGTGGTACGGGTGGTGCAGGGGCATGGGAGGCACGCGGGTCCCTGGCGCATATGGGGGTACTTAGCACGGGTCATGCGGGGGAACAAGGGACATGGGGGAAGCATGGGGAAAACGAGGAGCTGGGGAGGGGGCACAGGGGTTCAGAATATATTGTTGTGCAGTATTAATAGGCTATAATAACCATTTTGTCACGTTGTATTGAAGTATTTTATTTATTTGAGTTACGAACTCATCACGTACATGGTAAGGTTAAAACCATTTTTATTGCGTCCGGCAGTTTAGTAGTGTAATGAATTTTTATTTTTCCTCTAAATAGACTACTGTACATAGTACAAGGAAAATTATTGTTCCATTGCTGATTTGATACCACCAATAAGTTATATCAAGATTAAGGTAAAATTTTATAAGAAAATTCAAGAGTGTAAATTCACAGTATAGCTTGAGAAGAATTACATTAACTGTGCAAGGAGGTGATGAATTAAAACTTACTTTTGGAGATAGCAGCACCATTTAGATTTTTAGGGGCCTTTGCCCCTACAAGCCCCTAGTATATATATAAGTACCAGGTTAACTGAGCCTTGCTCGTTGGTTTTAATTCACTTTTGTTATAGTGCCATGGTAATCAAGCTATCAAATCTACACACCAGACAGATAACAGCTGTTAAAAACTGCTTAAAATTAGCGTTCCTTTATTTTTGTTTACTTTTAGTTGTTATTTCGTTACCAAAATAGCAACCCATAAGACCAATGTTAAAAAATACGATTTTTAAACTTAAATTTAGACCAAATTTGATTTTGCCTGGGATTGAGGCTGTTTCTAAACTTATTTTTGGGCCAAAACACTCTTATATGCAAAGTTTAAAAGCAAAATCCAACCGCTAGATTTCGAGATCGTGGAACACACATCCCTTCAGACATTGCTCGTATTATAGTATAGGATTCTGTAAGCGAAATTTCTTGAGCAAAATTGTGAGCGTTATACAAATCGCAAGAAGATGGGAGGGGTCTCAAATTAAAGGTCTCGGTCTCATGCACGAGGGAAAATTATCGGCGTGTCCATAAAGCTACCTGGAAATAAGAAATAACGTAAAACTTCCTCCATAAGAATAGCATAGGTATTCAAAAACCGTCTGCTTTTGTGTATATTACAAACATGTGTTATGGTTTGATTTTAAAACGGGAGACTGATGATAACATTGAGTGAAGAACTATTAATAACCAATTGACAAATAAAATACCTAGAGTGGTAATACTATAAGACATTTAGTGACTTTGAGTGACTAAATATTCTACTGAGAGGGTTATAACCCAACTTAAAAACTATTCAAAATTAACTACTAATTTTTACTATCATTATAGTCATTTAAATTGAAAGCAAAAACTATAAAATTCAGGCTTACAGTTTTGTTAATTGAGCGAGCATCAAAACAAGGTCAAGATCCAATTCATAAAAAACATTCTGATCGTGATAGGGGGCTAATGGGCTATGAATTGTGGTTTGAGAAAAACCAACTCTAATTATTTACGTTAAAACGTTTTTTTGTTTGATTTTAAGTAAAAAGTGTCAAATGATCATAATGAGTGAAGATGATATACTGATTTAAACTTAAAGTGTATCAGTCAACGAAGTGTTGGTATTCTGTTAGCTGATTTTTGCTTAAGAAACTTATTTGCCATTTCATGGACTGCAGAACCGAATGAATGACTGAGAGTTAATTTTAACTCTCTCCTTCTTTATAGGAGAGAGTTAAAATTAAAGGCATCCTATATACTTACGAAAAAGTAGCAGGTAAAAAATTTTACAACGAAATGGGAAATATATAAGAAAGGTATGTTTTGTTCGAGGTTCTCCTGAAAGATTCGCCATGAAAGACTTTAATGATTTTAAAAAAGTCTGCTTTGTTTCATGAAATTAAGTGTGTTGATATTGAGTGTGTCATAATGTGGTGTGTCATAAACAGGTCATAATGTATCCTCTATTAAAGGAAAGCCAGTTGCACTCGATGCTAACCAAAAAGAATTACCAATCCTTTGTGGTTTAGTAAAAAAATTTCATTGGCTTGATAACTTGCTGACTTTTTAACCCTAAAGCGGGTGCATGCAGAGTTTTTCTCCAAAGGTGTAGTTTGTTATAATAAACATTCATAATGGTTGTCTGCAGTAATGTCCGGCCTAGTACTTCACGTGCCTCATTCTGGAAATCACCTTACCAGTAGGGGTGGGCGAGTACTCGACTAACGCGTAATTACTCGGGTAGTTAGTACTACTCGGTATCGAGTCGAGTAGTTTAAAATACTCTACCAAACGAGTCGAGTAGTTGACAAATCCGCATCTATTGGCGAAATCGGCAAATCGCTAATTTTGTTGGTGTAACTGATATTTGACAAATAAATTCCAGAAAATAGCGATGTTTTTAATGAATTCATTATTCAATCCCTTTTTAATTTGTTTAATTTAAATCGTACTTAACCTATTAGCAACCAGAACACCGCTTGAGTCATCCATTTTGGATTTTAACTCCAGCAGACGTTAAGGAGAAAGAACGACAGGCAGACACAAAACAAATTACATTAAATTAAAATATATTATTATTTAATTGTTTTTCACTTTATTTTATTATCTTAAAACAAAACACAGATGTCAAGATAATGAAATACTTCCAAGTCTTGGACTGGACTGTGGAGTGTAGACTCGACTGGCATTGTGCCAACAGCTACAATTGCACAGATTGTTAGGGGTAGTGAGTCAACATAGCTACTGATTTAAATAATATTCATTCGTACGGTACATTTTTTTAACATTTAAAAAACTAATAATCAATTATAATTTTACATTTAATTGCATCAAAACAATGATTTAAAACTGATTCAAATAACTTTAGACAAAATAAAGAGCTGTGTTGACATTAGCAGTAAGAATAGTACGGCAGACAGAAGAGTGACAAGATGAACAATCAGGTTTACCAATGGCTAAACTCAAATTGCCCACGTAATACAATTTTATAGTTGTATGTTATTTTTCTAATTCAGCATTCACAAAAATATATCATGTTTATTAATTGATAGTAAAAATATTTTTCTCTTAAATTGCTTTGATTATAAGACAGACATTGAATTTATTGTTCTTTGTGAAAGTCCTAACAAATAGGCTTCATGGCTGTTCACTAAAGCTAGCCTTTTTCTCAGTTAAGAGACATTCTGCCACTAGCAGACGGCAAATCGATGGAATTATGTGAATTCAAAAACAGTGAAAATCATATGTACATAGCTTGAGTATTTCAGAGACAAAGGAAGTAGATAGAGTTGAAAATTACAATTTAAATCCACCAATTACATTTTGTGATTCAGCTGTAGCATCCAGGTGTCTAGGCTAGGCTTCTGACTCAAATAGTAGGCCTAATATGACTAATACATAAACTGTGAAATAATCAGTGATTTAAAAACCAATATTTTTTCCTTCACATAGTTTTTGAGCAAATTAAACTTAGGCCTAAAGTGATCTTTTTAGCCCTAGTAGGATAGGCTAGTTATTTTAGTTTAGTAGGCTAGTATATTTTTATATTTGAGTATAGGCTAGTTATTTTAAGGAAAATTTCAATATTTTTATATTCACGTACTACTCGACTTGACTCGACTTGTTCCAAAAATGTGATACTCGCCCACCCCTACTTACCAGTATGCTATTTATTTATACACCCCACCCATCCCTTACTTCCTTGTTATTTACCATTCAGTAATGTGGTGTCAGTTTGTGGAGGCTTTGCTTGTGTCAGGTTTGTGTGTTCTGTATCAGGCTTATCTCGTGAGTGCTTAGTGCGGAAATTATTTCCTCATGAAACATTCTGTGTTATAGGTTATTCAACGAATGTACAAGTATGTTTTTATGTATTATTTCATTTATTTATTTCAAGTATATTTCGTTAGCATTGATGTAGAATTGCATATATGCGGGAAAAATCTCCCATAACACTTTGATACATATTTTATACAATCAAATTATCTACTACGTTTAATTGAAATATTAAACCTATTAAGTTAAACAATAAATGATTTCAACAATAAAATGTGGTACCTGATGAAGTAAGTCAACATTTATTTCATTACAAAAACATGTTCAATGGGTTTAATTGTGCAATTTATTGTTGCGGAGTAAAACTCTGCATGCTCCCTCTGCCATTTTACCGGTGAAGCGTCCGCCAAGGGTTAAGAAATGGAAAGTAGCATACCTGATCATGAAGCTGATGGTAGCACACTAAACATCTCATAATTAACGCTTTGTTTGGAGGGTTAACAAAACTCAATATTCTATAGAAGAGTATTTCTTACCTTCTCAAAATGTTATATTTTGAGTGTAATATTTTTTTATTTAAGTCAAAACAACAATTGTAAAATCCTGAAATTTAAAGGAGTTGCAAATATATGTTATCCTATTATATTAAACGAGAAAGTTTTGTAGTGGGGTAGGCCTATGTGGTTGGAAATTATTTCGCGAAGTACAAGCGGGAGACCGTTCCGGATGGAAAATAACTATTCTTGGGTACAAAATAATGGTAGTTTAATTCATCAAAACGCTCGGAATATTTTGTAAAATCGTTAATAAAAATCATTTTTCTCCATAAGAAAAGCATTGGAGCGATCACATGATTATAAAACTTTCTCTGAAATGTAAGTCCCGGGTTTTAACCATGTAGCCAGTTTGTGTATTGAAAACAAAAAAAGTTATTAGTTTTGTTGGTGGTTGGGCATGGTTGGGCGTAATCTCCAAAAGCACGAGTGGAAACCCAGTATTGAGCGATACATTCTTAGTATATAATATAACGTTAAGAAAAGCATAGATGCAAATCATATGATTATAATAGGTTTAAAAAATGTAACGTCATTATGAGGAATTAACTGAGAATGCCACCCTAGAAACACAGATAGCACCATAAGATGTAATTTTACTTACGAATTATGCTGATTTGTTGAATTGAAAAAAGATGGCCAAAATTATTTGGCAGCAGTTTGTTGTTGTATTGATTTTTTGGAAACAAATATGCTCATTTTGACATTTAATAGGTAGAACGAGCGCTTCCGTTACAATAGGGAGTAGCAATCCTATAAATGCCTATAGTTTTAGAGCTTTATTTACCTCTGGTGTTCGATTGTCAAAGGAATTTTTTAATGGTATGTCCCAACGAGGTTAAAATAGAAATATAGTGATAGATATATGTTAATTTGTTGTCCTCTGATCATTCGCGCCATTTTACCCGTGGTTTCCGCCATTTCCTTGGTAACCACCTACACTTTACCCTCATTTTCTCGGTTACCCATTTTGGGTATTTTGATTGGCTGCAACATGATTCAAAAATCACACATTATACTTTAAAAATGTGGGATTAATTGTTGCCTTTGAAATGATGGTCTGTGATCAGGCTTTTGAGATTAGCTACCACAGAATCTTCGTACTGTGGGTAAAATGTCTAATAGCATGGACAAGTGTAAACCAAAGCCTGGTTAAAAAGAAATGTTGGGAATCGTTGATAAAACGACAGGCACAATGAAGGCAGTTTATGCTTTAAATTTATAGATATTACTAGTTGACTAACCTTTGCTTTGCAACGGTACTCAAATTGCAATGCCAACCCGAGAAATTGTATGTCCTTCAGCTGAGCTTGTTTGCTTCTCTCACTCGCTTCAAGTCTATATGCTTAAGTGTTTTTATTACCAATATTCCCTCAATGCTTTAAATGAGAACAGCTGTTTATTAATTCATTTTCCTAAATGTTTTCATGTTTTCATTACTAAAATGATGCTTCCGTAAGAATAACATGGTAATATTGAAGATGTCCGCGAAAGGGCGGATACATTGGCGGAGCCCTATGAAGGTTGGGAGGACATCGTCAAGATATTTTAATCAAATATAAGGTTGTAGGGGTTTTGACTTCTGGGAATGCTTTAACAACCTTGTGATACAATTTTAATATACTAAGTGTTTTATAGTATTTACCCTTATAACTGGATGTGAATATTTACTAAAATAATCCAATGCCGTGAAGAATAAATCTTTATTTAAATTATTGAATTGAATTAAAGATTAGAGAAATTTAAATACAACCATTGACTATGTACACGTACACTAACTTGGATAGACTTCTCATCCAATGCTTTTTGTTTGATACCAAAATTTAGAAAGTTCTTATAGGCCTACACAGCACCATATTCGCTGCAATCGATGCTGTTATTATCCAGCTGGATTTTTCAGTGCTGCAAAAACACTTTACCACAACATTAATTTATTGTTTATGTATTGTTAAAATTTTTATATTGTTATTATATTTAATCTGTTTTTAAATATTGTAACTGATTTGTTAAGTTTTCTTTATAAATATTTTATATGGAAGTTAATTGTTATGGGTGATATTTATTCTCAGTTTTGGCAACACTAGTAAATGTTTTTTTTTTTTTTTTTTTTTTTTTTTTTAACTTGTTGGTTATGTTTAGGGCTTATAAATAAATTACTGTTACAATTACCAATGGACAATTTCATCAACATAACTTTAGAAATGACGAAGCACCTGTACATTTACCTTGAACATTTCTGTACGTTTTTGTGCTAATAAAATGTCTATGTCATAAACATAACCTTCACTTATAAAATGTTTTATCTTTGGTTGAGAAGCGTGTAATACTGATTTATCTATCATAAGTCAATTGTACTTCATGTACGCAGCAGAAGATCGCACTACCGTCAATATTTTACAAACACGACTCTATGTCTATACACACGTCTACTCACGTTAGTGTGTATAGTCAAAGATACAAAGGTTAGATATTCTATGACACAACGTACTTAAAAGTTGCCAGTAACGTTTGATAATTCTGTTGTATACACGTTTAAATTTCGACTTAAAATACATCTGCAAGGCCACTAGAGCAAAGTCCAGAAGCTTACGAATAACAGTAATATTTCTTCTAGACAAATAAGTTAGTTTTACAAAATTTCAGGTCAATCGGTCCAGTAATCTTTGCACATATTCAAGACACACAAATCTTTCGTTTTTAAATTATGAGGTTAAAACTATTATTTAAGAAAAACTGCTGCTAAAAAACGTCTATTGCAAGTTTAAATTGTTTGTTTACAGTTTAAATAGTCTCCCACCCCAATACTCTTGAATAGGGTCAAGTTAAAAAAAAAAAAAAAAAAAAAAAAAAAAAACCATCTACAGAAAAGGCACAACTGGCGTGCTGTGACCTCTCACCCTCACATTATTAACCTCAATGCCACTGTAAACATTTTGTAACATTTTACAACATATCTATATTCTATAGAGCGAAGCTCGGCTCCCCGGTACTATTTAATTAATAATGAATATTTTAATTTGAATTCTAACACTTCACTTGATTCTTCATCAGGAATTTGTAAAAGACTTTTTGAGACTTTCTACCGTCTATTTAGTTTGGCCTTTGCCGTTTAAAAACTTAAGAGAACAACTGCCTCCTAAAAATATTTACTGCCCTAGCCCCTAATAGAATTCATTACACATTTTAAATGTTTCAGTACTATTTTTGTTTAGACAGGCAAGTTTATCGAGCATAGGCACCAAGTTAAGGAAGCAAGTACAGCCCAACTTTGTGTTCTATGGTCAAAAGTCCTATGGGATAACCCCCAGGTATAAAAGCAACAATATAAGGAATTCGTAGAACTTAAAAATTATGATAGCCACAACAAATATTTTCATTTCAGAAGGCCTGGTGTGGACAAGCAAACAGTCTTACCGGGTCAGTGAGGGATTGGTAGAACTGGGTGCAGTAGAGATAGACGAGTGGCAGCCCTGTCTCAGAGTAGTCGTAAACTTGAGCCTGCAACGTCTGGTTGGTAGTCATTAGTTGGACAAACTGTCTTGCTTCTTCTGACCATGTCTCCTCTCCACCTGAAACCACATGTCATTCTGTATTTTTGTAGTATTCCAAAACACACTAACAGTATGGATTGGAGCACTCAAGCTAAATGGCTGTGCTCCAGGTAAAGGTAAAACACTTTATAAAATAAACGGTATCAGATAACTGACACATACTTTCTCCCAACAATATAAAAACATGTGTTAAAAGCTTTAAACATTAATGTCTAGATGACTCTGTCGGATAGCTACCAGCTGAGCAGCGCGAGCTTGACCCTACGCGCATCTGTGACTTTTAACAACGTACTGCGTTTACCGCTAAATGAAAAATTGTATTTTCTCCTCAACCACTTGACGTAGAGCAATAATTTAAAGTACTGGATTATTTAGTTTTTTGAGCTTGATTTAATGGTGATAAGTAAAATTTATTTTGAGACAACAGCTATTTTGAAAATCAAAAAAATTGATTTTTTAAACACTTTTTACTCCATAACTTTTGAACGCGCATTTTCTCGGAGATGCGGGTGGTGTCATTTTATTCATCATTTTAAGCTTAATAAACCACAAAATTTTAATCAAAATCGTTAGAGCCGTTTTTGAGAAATTTTGATTTTTGACGATTTTTGAGGGTTTTTGGGGGTAAAATACCCTTAAAAATCAAAAATTCAAAAAAATGAAAAAAAAGCCTGGAATTATTGTGGATTTGGACCTATATACCAAATTTCATTAAAATCGGAACATTAGGGCATTCTCTAGCTCTGTTTACATCCTGACACACATACACACACACACACACACACACACACACAGACATCACTCCGAAAACCACTTTTTTGGACTCAGGGGGAACCATAATGGATAAATACACCAACAACTCAAATTCGAAAATTTTGACGAAAACAATACTTTCTCCATATACTATGGTATAGGGGGAGAAAGTAAAAAGTGAGGTTATGGAAATAATAACAAACTTCACTCCACTGACTCTTAAAAAGCTGGAAATTTTAACTGATTGTTACTCTTCTGTAAGAATTGCATTGGCCTGGAAGCTTTTTGTAGTATTCCAAAACACACTAACAGTATGGACAGGGCCGGATTTACGTTTTCTTCGCCCATGGGCATATAATAATCTGCCGCCCCTTCACCCACCCCCCCCCCCCCACCGGCTCCCTTTGTACCCACCAAGGAGCCACATTGCGGCAACATTGTTTTTTTTTTAAGAAGGAATCTAACTTAAAAGTTTGGGCAAGCACTTCGTTTCCCTTCTTCTTCTTCACTTCAGCTAATTTCTGGTATTCCGCGCCACTAAGTCTTTTTCGCCCATCCAATAGGCCTATGTTTTAAAAACATAACGAAAATTATTGCGTATATCAAATTCAAATTAAATCTCACACGAAACACAGCATTAAAGAGTTATGAGCAAATCAACAACACACAGTCGCACACGCACTACTGCATAACAAGCAAGCCGCAAGCGTACTCGTACAGGATGTCAGTTCTTATGCGACATTAACAACGCCACACAACACTGACGAATGACGTTTGTACACTGACCTCCCACGTCCAAGCGGAAGCGAAATCGCGACTTGGTGGGCTGGGCTGATAGAGATGTGCAGAAAAAAACATAACTGTTTTATTGGAACAGTTACCCGTTTAAAACAGTTTCGTACCGGAACAGTATGGTGAAATAGCCTGTTCCAACTGTTCCAATCAACTCCGAGTTCGCGGCCCATAACACGCGTCTAAGCACTACACTATTCCCTCACACTCACATTCGTTTGGAACAGATACGAGTGTGAATTGACATAGGACCTCCCAAGCTAATTTCAAAGTTTGCCAAGTGTCTGAATGTGCAATGCTGAGGGCTGTAGTAACTGTGATCAAACCCGATTTTAGTTATTTTTAAAGGTTGATATTTCATTATAACTGAAACTGAATTAAACATAAAATGTGTTTCGTGGTTGTCATTAGGCTACTATCCAAATGAACTTTAACATCTCATTAATTAAATGAGTTTATATGTTATTTTAGAAAATGTTACACGTTCATCGACGCGGCGTGTGAGAAATTAATAGAAAAAATTATTAGGTGCATGAGAGAACATTTCAGCAGGAACAGCAAAGTTGTTTGGTACTAGTAGGGTATTGCAATTGCTGTTGTAAGCTATTCCTTAACAGGATAGATACGCAACAGAGCATATGGTAGTCGCCAGACTCGCAGAACAGTATCATGGGATGTTGCGGATCAGGTTGTTCTAAACTGTTCCGCCGGAAAAGGTATAAGAGACTAGTGTCTGCGCGGAACAGTTCCATGCGGAACACCTGACATCTCTAAGGGCTGATGACGGCCACGAATACGAATACGCCCCCATCTCTCACGGCGAAACAAATAAAGAGACGCTCGTCCACGCATCCGTGCAGACTAGCCTGCAGTCTGCCCTTTGCCGCCTCACCACGATACGGCTATGTGGCCTGCGACCATGACGATGACAAATTTTAATTCCTCCAAAATTTGGCCGCCCTTGAAATTTGCTGCCCTGGGCATGTGCCCATGTTGCCCGTGCGGTAAATCCGGCCCTGAGTATGGATTGGAGCACTCAAGCTAAATGGCTGTGCTCCATAAAGTAAAACACTTTATAAAAAAAGTGAGGTTATGGAAATAATAACAAACTTCACTCCACTGACTCTTAAAAAGCTGGAAATTTAAACTGATTGTTACTCTTCTGTAAGAATTGCATTGGCTTGGAACTTTGAAGCGTTATATTACCTAACCCTGATGCCAATCACACATTTGAAGAAAAGTTAGATGAGTTATGCAAATTAGATGAGTAAAAGTTAGATGAGGTAATTCAAAGACCTGAAATCTAATAATTTCAGTATGGGATGCGTCCAAGCATTTTTTAACTTCAGAAATGTTGAACTGAAATGTTGAAATGTTTGAATTGAATTGAATTGAATTGAATTGAACTGAATGAAGTTTATTTGCTGACTGAAAAAACACTATTGACTACAGATGACTGAGGAGGATTTATCTAATGCAATCTTTTGGATACACTGTTAGTTTTATATGTGGTTAATTCATTTTACAGTTTTTAATAAGTAATGTTTTCTATTATAGCGGTTAGTATAACTGACAATTTATTATTTTATTGGACGAGAAATGCAAGTGATTCCAATGACTTTGAAAAATTAGTAAGCTCATCATCAGGCCTGTCATCTGAGTCAATTCCCCCAACCAGCACTTGATGAACCGGTAATAAAGTCCCGCTTTAAAAAACCCCCTAATAATACTAAATTTCCTTTAAAAATCTGGATGTAATTCCATCACTAAAGGGATTATTCTTTGATTGTACCATTTAATGCGGTTCATAACTAGTAATCTATTTTCCACAGTCTGATCACTAAGTGCTGGATATGTCTTGAAATATGATCAACTAACTGGCAGGTGTAAACGAGTCTTGCCTCTGGCATTATCCATGAACTCTGCCTACTCTGAAATCTCACTAACCCAAACAGGGTCCAGTTCCAATCTGGTATAGCAACAGCCTACAGTCACAGTTCTGTTACCTGCAGGTGTGACGTTGGCCAGCACGCATTCGACTGCCTGGAAGGGTAGCAGCAGGAAGTCACCGCGTATCTGCCTAAGGCAGGCGTTGTCCACTGTCATGTAGCCGCCGTAGTCAAGGAACTTGATTTCGGAGGCGTTGGTCTCCTCGTCCACACTCATGATCTGGGCACGGTACCAGCCGCCGTGGGCGGGGGCGACGCACACCACGTCTGCAACACAACACTGGATAATGCGGCAGAGTTTCAGGTCATGTTCTTAAGGCGTACGGAATTTTAACAGAATTTACCTCAGCTTAGCTGCAACTTGAAACTGAGCTGCTGGATCAAACCATTTCATCACACCCAATAACAAATTTACCTCTTTAATTATCATCCTCATTTTCTGACATGAGTTCCAATTTTCCCCATACATAGAGGACTTTTGATACGCCAAAGAACCAGTAAACCCTTCCTAAAAAACTTGGAGGCAATTCTTGATAGCTGATAATGCAAACCGTGTGTTGTTAATTTGTTTTTTTACTGAGCAAATGATTGATTACAATTTATCTTCATTTTCACTTGAAACAACATTGTTTTTCTGTCAAAAGAAGCTTTTTCCTATTTAATTTTAATATTAAAACTATTTAATTTTAAATTAATTTTAATATTTAATTTTAATATTAAAACTGGTTTCAATGCTAATCTCCTATCAGAATAGCATTGAAACTAGGGCTAGAACAAGGTATGTTCAAAAATTATTCTGGTGGAGGTAGAGGTGTAAGAGAATCAAATCGAAATTGGATGGATAGGCTCATACGGAACCTCTCTGTAGGTCACAAGAGATCAATTGGACTTGGCTGTACCCTTTAATTCTAAATCAAGTTAAGTGTTATCCACTGATGTTGATCCTTATGTACTGTCTGTTGATCCATATGTTAACTCCTTTGGCTATGAAAATTAACCTACTATACGTCCATTAATAATTAATTGTACCATAAAAAAGAACCAAGAAAAACCATTGTACCATGAAAAAGATAAAGAGAGTCATAGCAGTTTGTTACTTATGCAATTTGATAAATGAAAATACACACAACCATCATATTCATGTTATTGACTCAATATGTACCTTCGCAAATGTCTACAATGAATAGACAAGTGGCCAAAGAAGAATTAGTTGATTCAATATTGGTTTTACCAAGAAATCAACATTAAAGTTCGTGAAAACAAGAGGTTTTTGAAGAGTTTGCAGGCCCCTTGTTGCCTTATTTTCCCCTGTAAACATAGACTATTGATCTGTGCGTGGATCACATTCGACAATGTAAGGGGGTGAGCCACTACAGTATAGGTACTGATCAAATTAATTTCCTTGCAGAATGTGAATTCAAATCCATTACATTGATGCCATGGTTCCGAAATCGACACGCTAACCAGTACACTACCAACTCACCTAATGCCAAATAATATTTTTCAAAATAAATATCCCAAATAATATCACCATAAAAGATTACCAACATAATATATCTCTTGATTATTTCTATTAAAGAAGTAAAAAAAAAAAAAAAAATGTGTCTAATTAAAAAAAAGGCCTTTAATTTCACCACTTCCTCTACCAGATGCTAATGGAACATACAGTACTTTCAGAACAGCCCTCAAAAAGAAATTTCATCAAAGTAGGCCTTGAAGAAAGATGACTATTGTACCTGGCTGGGGCTCGACTAGAGGGGGGCTCTCCTGTGTGTTGTACACCGAGTTCATGATGCAGGCCAGCTTGTAGAGACTCTGGTAGCTCATGTGCATCGGCATCTGCAGGAAGAAGTGTCCGGCGGTGATCAGGCTAGACAGGATCACATCGTTGTTCACCCCCTCCACCAGGTGCAGCTGGGAACAGACGACGAAAATTACAATCAACTCTGTACAGTGGCTAAACCTGATACAGTAGAACCCCGTTGATCAGAAAACTCGCTTAACGTTCCGTCATGAAAATAAAAATGTTTTTCTTAACTTTTAAAAAGGAAAAAAGGAATTTGTCTTGTGCAAGAACGAATAATTATTGTTACACTAAGAAGTTATTTGCTTTATATTTGATAATGTAGTGAATATTGTTTAACCTTAATTTAAAACAAAAGAGAAAGCCTTAAGCTAATATAAAATGCACAAAACTAAATTGGAATGAATCTGATTTGGAATATGTTAAACTCGCAACGAAAAGTGATCCAATGACATATTTGGTAAGTGGGAAACTATGAGTGATGACAGGTAGGATGGTTGGGGTGGTTCTAATCTTATAACATTATCTGAATTCTTATCAATGAACAATGTCTTCCCCTTCCGGTTTGGCACTGTACCTGTCAAACAATACCCTACAGCTAACATAAGTAGATATTCCTATGATGAATTTCAGTTATTTCTATTGCTTTATTGCCAAAATGTACGTGTTTGTACAATTAAAGATTTTTATTACAGTACAAGAAACGCATTAAAAAACTGGCATTCATCAACTGGGTAGTTACGGAATTTACTACAATATGTATATTATGTAACATCAGAACTTGATTACAAAAAAAAGCGTGTAAGGAAAGAGTGATTGTTGTAAGTTGTTAATTTACTAATTACTAACTTAAAATTAGAATAACACAAAAATTACCAGCATTTATATGGTGGTGATTTATGAGACATGTGTACCTGACTACGTGGTATACGAATTGTTCCGTTAAATATACACAATCTACGCCTAATCCAAAAATTTGCTAAACTGAACCAAGTCTGGTACCAATTAGTTTCTATTAATTATTAGCACGACTCCACTGTACAGAGTAAAACCTGAGTTGAATTGGACCGTAAATTCTAAAATGTTCTACTGCACTGCAATATGTTAACATTATTCTTGCTTTTATAGTGATACCACCTACACAGCACAACAATTTCGATACCGTAGGGTATAATTTTTGGAATAGGCAGAATTCATAAATAATGACTCGTCATATCATACATAAACAATGACTTGTTAATTCCCGCCATTATTTGAACAGGGCAAATAACACCAGGACTCGATCGGACCGCAGAAAGCGTTCACTAGGGGCGGAACCGTGGTAAATGGTGCAAAATACAAATGGAAGTTCAGATACAGTAAGTTGGATGGGCTTGTAATAAAGACTGTCGACATCAATTGAATTACAGAAAAGCGGCTGAAATTACCACATGATCGCATCTAATAACAATAATTTCTATGTTACATCAGCGATTGGTATTCCCCTGTTTTTAAGTCAAGGGAAAAAATCAGTACCTTATCTAGACATAATGTGTTAGGATTGGGCGGATTTTCAGAATAGAGGATCTCTATTGGATTCAGAACATAAGGAAAACTGTGATAGTAGACGACATTTAGTGAAACTCTATGGTGTTTAATGGACATTAGCTTAAACGTTGTACTAGTAAATTAAGTAGGCCTAATTTGAATAAAGAATTGATAACATACATTTTCAAATTTAAAATATTTCAATGTGTAAGGGACCTGAGAATATCAACAACAACAGAGAATACCAAAAGAAAATTATAACACTCGAGTTATTGGCATAAAAGCCAATCGAACTTCCATATAAAAACCATTCACAGGATATAATTCCTGTCAGAAAGATAGAGCAAACAAATTTAAAAAACAGTTTTAATAAAAGACAAATTTTTTAACATAAATTAATTATTAGTTTTCTTTGAGAGTCTGAAAGTCTTTTTTAAAAGACAACGGACACCATTAAATTTGACAACCTCACTACCAAAGCCTCGGCAGGATTTTTACATTTACTACATTTGGTGGTTTATCAAACAATACACAGGTTTACAGAAACATAACTATTTATGTTGAAAAATAGCTGTGTTGTAATCGTAGAATGTAAAATGGATACAGTACGGTATAAAAAAATACTGTAAATAAATATATCACTCACTTGCAAATTTTCAGGATTAATAGGCAAACATGGGTTCTTGACAAAAGACACCTTTTCCAGAGTGAGATCCGGGAATCTTCTAAGCGGGAATTTCTGTCTAATCATTTTCAAAGCTGCATCTATATCTTGTTGGGTTCCTGGACAGAAAAACAGTACATTTGAACAATTTTATTGTTCTTGAAAAAGTTTTGGTTGTTAATTAACATTTAAAATAACCACTTAACATAATGGTTCTAAAAGCAGTTAGAGGACTTTATCCATAACAAACACTTTTGAACATGTTCACAGCTACATGGCTAAATTTTAAGCCATCGATGTTTCAAATAAAGTATCGAAAGTATCAAGGTTTCAATCCTAATCTGGGTGGCTCCATTGGTAGCCATGTCCTTTACAAATTACATCATTTTACGGTTAGGATTAGAGCAAGGGTTTTGAAACTCGGCACAGCACTATATCTGTTGCCTATTTTCTGTTAACGTGGGCTCTGCTAGACAGTGCTGCAAATTGAACGCTGTGGTTGTTTTTGGAACCATAACTCTTGGAACCATAACTCTGTGGTTGTTTTTGGACATGAGACTTTTAGCATGCGGATCTAATTATCTTACATTTTGCCCCGGGATTTTAATATTGTTTTAGTGATTTTTGCTGGTATTTTGCATAAGGAGTTTGTTTTAAAAGTACCATATTTGTATAAAATGTCAAAATGTATAAATGATGTAGTACAAAATCTATATTGTATAAATGACGAGCCAGAGTATGACTTAAGTAACGTGACACTAAAGAATTTTATGACACAGTAAAAATGTATCCACGGAAGCTGATGTCAATTTTTACTACCGGAAACAAAACAAAAGTATTCAAAAGTGTACCAGTGGCATCACTTCATACTAAGGTAAGATTAACAAAATTTTAAAGTCAGAATGGGAGAATGAGTCTTCAAAAAATGCTCAGCCTTTATTGTCTTAAAAGACTAACAAATTCATAAGAGTAATATTGATGCATCATAAAATACCAAGAAGCGTTTTATTAGTCTTGAAAACAAACTTTTAAGAAATCAGATACATGGATACATGGAATTGTGTTCTAAACCTTGTTAACCAAACCACAAGATTTCAAATATAACTTAGGGATACAAAAACTAATATTTTTACATTGTTACCAAAACATTGTTGAATTGTCTCTCATCTTCAGAGATACTGTGGGTCAACCAGTATATTTGTCTAGGAACATTAGTAGAATATAATTATCCTAAACCCCTGATATATAATTAAAGATTTATTAACATTTAATTTGTTTGTTTTGATTTTAGATTTATAACATTACATTATTTGAATCAGCCAAGTAACATCTGTTTCAAAGGAACAAAATCCCAATTTGTAGCCCCTACAAAAAGAAAAACAACATACACAAAAAATATTGCAAGTAGTAGAAAGAAATCACCTTAACTCACCACAAAATAAACAGATACCGTAACAATTCCCACAATTATTTTATAAAAGCGACTTGATAAAGAACAACTCGGCAGAGAGAACCTCACTCGATATCTAGTCGTTGACACAATTGTGTATGCAAAGGTGATAAGCAAACATTTTTCGCAATTAGTGATTACAAACAGCAGAGCAGCTAGCAGGTGATGGTTTCCAACAACGAACCACAAGTGTCTATTCACTGACATGACAGATGGCATTCATGTCGTAGGACTGAGCCTAGTTTATTTTGTGTCTACCTTGGCCTACTGGTAACTAAATATAGTTTGAGAGACTATTGTCACTTAGATAACTCTAGGTTTTTTCCTTAAATAATGTACCTTGTTCAGGTGCATTGGCGTTACGAGTCATTGGAAAAAATGTTTAATAGTAAAAAGACACTCAACTTTATTTTGATTGTAATTTGTCAACCAAGTGCAATGAAGCAATTACTCATTAAATTATTTAAATGCTGATATTTTTTGTAACTGATTTCATATTGTTTACATCTACACCGTAAAGATATTATCACTGCAGCACAATTATAAATGTATCATAAACTTTGATTTATAATGATTGAAAATCAACTCATAACCTTTCTTACAGACCCACATATGATCAGCAAAACTCAGTCATGAATATCTAATCTGTATCTTGAGTTTCCATTACATACATTTAACAGTCTCATTTAAATATCAGTCTTGGGTAAATTATGAAAAAATTAAGATTTTTTTGTGGGCTATTTTTAAAACTTAATTGTTAGAAGGCTGAGAAAGTTACTATTTTAATCAGATTATTTTGAAGTACGATACAGAAATATACGGTAAAAAATTGTGTAATTTAGGAGATTACAATTTTTTTATAAACATTTAAACTCCAGGTAGTATAACTTTAAAATTATTTGAGTTTTTTCTTAAACTGTGATTGATTTTAAATATTTTACAATAGATTAAAAAAAAAATTATTTGGGAAAGGCTTGGAAGGTTGGTTTCAAATTGATTACAAAACTAAAAACAGTTTGTTAACAAAGTAAATTAATGATTGGATTAACTGTTTGAAACAATCATAAAATTCATGTTCATGTAACAAATAGAGGTTTTACACTTGTGTGGAAAATATATTTTGGACCTGAAAGTAAGTAAAAATAATTGACACAGATTTCATATTATTAACTAAAATGAAGACATAATTTGTTTTATAGTATTAATTAGTCTTTATGTTTTATATTTCAGGTGAACAACTTGGTTTGCTATGTTTTCATGAATGTATCTTCCACCTGCGGTAAGTTCTCACTATTTTTTTGCGTTCATCTGAAACCAGTAAAGAGTAAACAAACTTGCTATAGTGGGACTGACCTTCGATAGCACAGATCTTGAGCGTGTTTGTCTCTGGGTGTTTCTTGATGAAGACGTTGGTGTGTGTCTTGGCCCGAATGTCGTGCAGGAAGGCGCCGTGTCTGCCGATGAGTCGACCCACGATCACTTGCGGCAACACAAACTCGTAGACGGAGGGGGCGAGGTCCCCCGCTACGCTGGAGCCACCAGCGGGGGTCCGCGACGGGGGCGTCACCACATCACTGCAGCCCTTCCCGCTGTCGCTGGAGCCCTACACAGGAGCACACGTCGTCATATTAGCTGCCACTGCACCTTCCTTCGCTGGAGTACACTACAGTACCAATAAAAATCAGAGTTAGGGTACAAAGGTGTATTTAGTCAAGTACGTTATTCATGGCCATAGATTTATTTTATTCCTTATTCCTTAATGATATCTACTTTTACAGTGAATTTTATCTCCTAATGAATAAAAATATTTAATTCAAAAAAAAATTCTTAGTAAACTTATTTAATTTATGAAAATTATTTCCTTAAATTATAAGTTTTCCAAACGATACAAACGTTACTGTCACAAATTTAGTGAACCCTTTATTAACACCCTATTGCTTAATGAGTTGTTTATTTTGGCTTCTATTTAAATCTAAGAATTTTAAGTAGGCATCACTAATTTTTCTTACGCGAACTTAAAACACTTTTTAATGCATTTAATGTTATATTTTTATATTTGTCAAGACACTTGTATTGTTGGAACCAGACAACTCTTTAATAACACAACAAGACTCCAGCACAAGAAGACATTCCAACATATACAGGGTGGTTGATATAAGTGTGCCAGCTGTTTTATATGGAAACTGTAAGAGCTATCGAAAAAAGTTAAATAATAACCCCCCTGGAAATTAAGTCTAGTTTTTTATAATGATAATGATTTTTTTTAAGTCGGCCATTTTTCCAATATGGCGGCCAACTTTAAAATTTCTTATAGAACACCCTACATTTTATGGTGTTTATGGAGTTTTCATAAAATTTTAAGACTTTTTTATACTTTGCCATTTTTCTTGAAACCTAACGGTTAGGGAGCTAGAGTCAATTAAAGTTCATTTTTAGTTCCCTAAGAATAACATGGGGCAAACTTTATCTGCCCATATCTCCGAAACCAATGATTGAAATAAAAAATAATCAAGAATAAAAATGTCTTTAATTGATGTTTTAAGAAAATGTTTTTCATAATAACAAAAACAATTTTGAAATTTTTATTTTTTGCCCACCATATTGGAAAGAAGTTATTTTATGCCTAAATGATAAATTTTATGAGTGAAATGTTCTTAAAACATCAATTTAAGACATTTTTATTCTCGATTATTTTTTATTTTAATCAATGGTTTCGGAGATATGGGCAGATAAAGTTTGCCCCATGTTACTCTTATGGAACTAAAAATGAACTTTAATTGACTCTAGCTCCCTAAAAGTTAGGTTTAGAGAAAAATGGCAAAGAATAAAAAAGTCTTCAAATTTTATGAAAATTTCATAAACACCATAAAATGTAGGATGTTCCATAAGAAATTTTAAAGTTGGCCTCCATATTGGAAAAATGGCCGACTTAAAAAAAATCATTATCATTATAAAAAACTAGACTTAATTTCCAGGGGGGTTACTGTTTAACTTTTTTCGATAGCTCTTACAGTTTCCATGTAAAACAGCTGGCACACTTATATCAATCACCCTGCATATTCCAATTTAATCCATAGATTTAATATGTGACAAGGAGAGAGCAAAGGCCGTAGGGTTAAAATGCCGATAAAAATTAAAATTGAAAAGGTTGCTGTAAATTTTCAGTTTTTATGGTCAAGTATACACTTTGGTCTATCTTTCTTTCTCTATTATACATAGCTTTCTCTTACTATATTATAATAGGTGTATAAGATTCTCGGCTATTATAAGATATAAATTATTATAAGATATAAATAGTTAAGATATTGTTGTTATTTTTTTATATGGGACAATTTCTATAGGATGTACTCAGTGTTTTGATTAACAAGGAGGCCTAACGGAGTCTGAAATGATTAATAGCCAGGTCCTTTTGGGGTAAAAAATCTTGAAATGCTTAACACTGAATGCTTTAACTGATGAAAGTTAAAATGGTTGTTTACTACTTATAATTATTTTTGCAAAATAAATGGAAATATTTATTTTGAAGACTAAGCCAAATTTAGTGGTCATAAATGTTTGAAAAAAGTGTTCAATAAATTTGTCAAAAACTTAATAAAGTGGATCAAACTTTTATAATTATTAAATATTTTTTTTAAATATAGAGTGAAATAAAATAAAATTCTAAATATCAATCAATTTATAATCAATGAAAACCAAGATTATAATATTTAAGCACACAGAGTAAATAGCGTCTCAAGCCCCTGAATCCTGATCTTAATAAATACCAACCAAATGGCCCAATAATTAAAATCAATTGGTCCCTACTGTCCCAATATAATGTTATTACAAACATGTGCATGGAAGAACACAATTAATGGGGCTCTACAAACATAAGAGCGATGTGAATGTTGAATCAGGTTAATACTCCTCAATGCATAGTTATGAGCTTTACATGAAGATAGTAAATAAATAAGGGTCACAATTAACCATTGGGCTAACATCAACCACTATCAAAGACCAAGACAGGAAAAATGTACACATCGTTAAAAATTACTTCTGGCTTTCATTACTTTTGTATAACATCAACACGATCCAACAGTACTGATAAGACAAGACACAACAGGCTTCAGGAGATATGATAAGACCCCGAAAAGTAATTCTTTACTAGTTCTTTACATGGAAATTTTATTTACTATCTTCTCTAAACTTACAGGGACAAAAATCAAGCCACAGACCCAGTACGAAATGAGAGGACACCAAAGGACAGGAGCGGGAGAATATTGGAGTTGGAACGGCGGAACAAATAGGTGTAGCCCTGAGTCACACATTTCTACCTTCAGACGATCACTGCAGAGGGCGGGCTCACACCGATTCAACCAATTCATAACCTACAGTATCAACAACACACAATACAACTCATCATGCAAGTAAATAATAGTGTTATAGACTTAACACCCCATTAATAGTTTATCTTAAAACAAACCCTTGAAATAATTTAAAACTCAAGTTTAAAAATCCATCTTACAGTAACTATTTTGAATAGTTTTTATAATGACAACATTAAGATTCATGATTGTGCTTCTTAGTTCCATATGTAATAAATAAATAATTTGCTGAGACTACAATAGTACTGGTTTACCAAGTCACAATATTTAAGTGGCCTCTTGTAAAGGTAGAAACAATTATTGTGAAATTTCTACTGACTTCTCTGGCAATTCTTTCAATAAGAGACGCCACTGCCTTTTTCAACTTACTACTGTTAAAACGAGAAAAATAACTATAAATACCACCTGATTGCTAAGAAGACTTTAGGGTAATGAAAAATTGATCTTGAATGTAACCTTTACCACTATGAAAAGGAAACCTACAATTTTTGTTACTAATGAAGAGAAAAAATGAAAAGAGGAAAATTTTGAATTAGATTAGAACTGAATTAAATATAATCTATAGTTTTCATGTCTTTTCCAGATTGCATTTCTTTTTGTTTAATTTTTAACTAAAACATAATTAATCCCATAACCTAATGTAATGTCATGCGCCTGGTCAGTGAAGGTGTACCAACCTCGCTGTGGGCATCGGAGAATGTGCTGATGGCAGGACTGTTGAGCATCACCTCGGCTGGGCTGTGGTTGGCCGAATCCCGCTCGGTCCTCGGCACCGGCTGTTGCGACGTGTCCAATCCCAGTGAAGCCAGTTTCTGTTCCAGTCCTGCGGTCGTGTTTTCATTTTTCTCATCAGTCTTCTGTCCCTGAGCCATGCTGGAGTTACACTCTTCAACAGTGGAAGGATCCTGACTGCCCAATCCGGTGTCAGTCGAAACGTTTTCCACCCTCTCCAACGTATCTGTCAAGCTAGAGGAACAAGTGTTTGAGTCTGTTTTCTCCTCCGAGTCTTTACTTGAAATATCTACAGCAACTTTCTGTTCTTCAGTTCGCTTGTTTGCAATGTTATACTCTAATGTGCTCTGCTCTTCCAAAGGAACAGTTTGTGATTGTTCAAATATCTCTTCTATTTTGTCTTTTTGATCACTTTTACCAACACAACTACACAATTCAGTTTTGTCTTCAGAATGAAACTCCTCTTCTTCAATCTGTTTATTTCCTAGCACCAAAGTATCTTGCTTAGTCTCCTCTAAATCCTTCTCGCTTTCAATGATAGTGCTATGAAAAATAGTATTGTTCTCAAAGTCTGGAGTTGAAGGATGGTTTTCTGTTTCCTCTTTGATGTGAGTAGCAGATCCGTTGCAAACAATCTCTTTCTTATCACCGGCAGGATAGCCCTCAGTTGGTTTTACTTGATCTGAGGTTTCTTTTACTGGATTTCCAGAGGAACACTTGACTTGGAGAGATTTCTTTACAATCTCCTCTATCACGGGTGGTTCGCTCGCAACTTTCTTCACTGATTCCTCACCCCTTGCAACTGTCTTTTCAACAGCTTCTTGAGTTGCGTTTTCAATCTTCAGTTTTCCGTTGACTGCGACCGTATCACCTGGTTTCTGTCGTGCGGCAGTTCCGCCGGGGTCACTGCGTGACACACTCCTCCTTCGCTTGAACCAGAAGAACGCGACGAGCGCGGCGAACGGCAGAGAGAGGATCACAAGTTGTCTGGGCTGACACGGGACCATGGTTCCTCGCCACTTTGCCAATTATTGAACTGCAACAAACAAAAACAGAATGATGTTAACAACACAATTCATAATTTGCTTTTCACCATGCAATAAATGTACCTAGAAAAAACCGTTCTGTTTATCCATAAGTAAACTCAGCAGATACGTAAGGCATCTATTGTTGCAAAGTTATGTCTTTAATCTAAGTAGCGATAAACATGAGGTTGAAGAACCTAAATTTGTTAAACTTGATAAACCTAATTAAATTGTTCTTGAGATTTTATAACCATCCCACTTTTTACAACACTCGTGTATCTGTATTCGCCACAGTGCAAAATAACCATATTGAGAAGCTCTCAGGTCAGACATTTAGTATAGTTACAATGTTCATACAAACCTATCTTTAGTTACAATAGTTGTCTATTTTAGAGCTATTTCCAGTCCATGCCTGAAAAGAGATACATAGCGCAACAAAGCTGTTAGACATCAAAGACAACAAAGCTGTGAGTTTGGGCTTCTTTTCCTACATTATTAGGAGTATTTAATGTTCTGGGTTATTGGCAATGTTGTTAACATTAGTTCTCCGACCTAATCAAGCTAAAATAAGAATTTTAGCGAATTTCCTACTGGGGAATAATGCTATTTACACATAAAACTAAACTATAAACAACGTAGGTTTTTTAAAGTTCAATAGTACATATATTTAAAATTTGAATCAGAATTTAATTTTTAATAATAAACTAAAAAAGGAGACATCCCCTAAAGGGTCAAAAGTTTCTTTTTAAAATGATATTATGATTTTTATGTAAGTGCTTTTTCATTGAACAAAACTATAATTTTAGTAAAAAATAAATAAATAAAAAATACTGTAGGGAAGTGGACATTTGCTATCGAATCTTCTGTGTACTTTAAAATCTTGCTGTCAAGGCTATGTAATGTCCATGTTAAAAAAAGAGTCAACAATGAAAGAGATTTAATAAATAATTAATTTAATAAAGCGTCTTGTGTTACAATGATAAACTGTGGCCTTACAATAACCTTGTATTTCAATAAAATCACCTAACTGTGACAACAGCCCAACGATTGACATGTTTATAACAGCTCCTGTTTTCAAGGTTTGGCCAAATGTCACCAGTCCAGGCAGTTGGCCAAAATCATTCATTTCCTTTGTTTTTCACAAATATTTTGAGTAATTCCTATTTGGTGGTTCACTTAACAACCAAGTATCTATTAAAATATTCCATAAATAGCATTTATTCATCAACTACAAAAAGATTTATGTTAAAGAATTTTACTTACAATTTATAAATAAATTACATTTGTGTATCTACAATTCTTAGAATTATGAAGTTTTGATTATTTTTAGATTTTATTGCCTCAAAAATAAAATTAGTTTCAGCACAGTTTCTGTCTTACTTTTTTCCTTTCTTTCTTTCTGTGTGTGTGTTTGTTGATGGTGCTCATTGACCCTAATTTGTTCGCTTATTACCGCTTAATGGCTCAACAGAATCTTGTACATTTTTTCCTTGTTTAGGGCGGTGTGAAGGTTCTTAACAACTTGAATTGCTTGAGCGACTTTAGAGCTTCACTCCATGGTACATCAAAGTAGCAAATTACACAGATGTGTCAAGGCCAATTCAACTAAAATTTATACCTATTATTGTTTTATGGAGCTATGAGAAGGCTCTTAGCTACCCTAATCAAATGATTGTAAATTGGGTTTAAAAATCCAACAAAGTTCCAAGGTTAATCTAACTTAATTGAATTAAGTTCATCAAGCAAATGGTCCCAGAGGATGGAAACAAGTTTTGAGAAGAAATTTTCTATTGATAAATAACATAATGAAGTAGGTTTTGTTTTATATTTTGATAATGGACTTGACAATTTAAACTGCTGTTTTCTACAACTTTTTTCTACAATAACATATAGTATTGGTACAAATTTTTTATTCAACTCACCTGTGAGCAACCCACAACAATGTTAAATTTTGATTTTTTTCAAGTACTATTATATTAAAAACATTAAAAATCCATGCACACACACTACTGTAAATAATACTTCCTTCCCATGACTCTTCCAAGTAATGTGTAATACAGGTCCAGGGTACTGTCGTCTGTGTGGTTGACAGGATATTATTTCACTGACTGCAGAAGGAAATGTGTCATCATTACTATCCTATGTCAATTTGTCCGCATGTTCATACTTCATTCAACACTTTATTTATTTGTGCCAAGTAAAAAATATGCTACACTCTTTAAATCAGATTGGCATGTTTGTTTGTTCAAGTAAATAAATACCTTGAAAATATTTGAGTGAAATTAAGGTACCTTAATCTAAGTTAAAATTGTATTTATACCCGAGAATACTCAAAAGTCCTGTGTATTTACTTTTCTTAAAGAAATGTTAGAAATTTCAACACTTGCCTTATGGTATTACTAAAATTTTTAATTTTCAGAACATATTCATTGCATATGTTCATATTCATTGCATTTGATTTGTATTAAGTTAAAGTATAACATTTACTGTCATGGGTAGCAAGTTAGCCAATTACAGTATACTAGAGATCGCCCACTGGTCGAAATTCAACCAAAAATTCAGTTGATCTTTTGCCAATTAGTTTTAGAATGTTCATCATTGAAACATCTGTTCTTTGTGATTTGCTAGAATTGGTTATTATAACAGCTGTCTTATGATTCAATCAATTATCCTTCTCCCATAAGATTAACATTGAAACTTTGAAAGCCTGTAGGGCGAAGCCCTGGGGGCCGAGGGGAATTATAATGGGATTCTGCTCATCTATAACACAATACCTTTCTAACGGTATGCGCTGATTTTCCCCATGATGCTCACAAGCTGAGAAAAAAGGGGGTAAAGAAACATGCTTGACTATTAATATACAGACGAGGTGGCCCGTGCGCAAATTGCGCATTTTATGATTCTGTATGAGAGAAACTCACCTAAAGTACAATATGTATGTTGGTTATAAAATGACAGAGATCTATTTTTGTTTACTATCTGGCTTTAAAATTCATCTGAAGGTAAGTTTAATCAGCTGTTAAATTACAATTCACATTAAAGATCTTTTAATAAAAGTTGCTCAACATTTTAAAGCGCCCTCTAGAAATAAATCAATGGCCAGGTGGGCGAAGCCTTAAACGAAATTACATTTTTAATCATCATTCGCCCAAACGCTATATTCTAAGTTTTAAAATGACACCTCAATCTTAAAAATCGGTTCAGTAGGTCGAGAGAAAAGGAACGTAACAGACGACACCCTTATAGAAATAAGAAGATAGATAACTGGCCCAGAAAGGATGCACTTGAATAAACAAAATCATATGGATAAAAATTTGATTGTTTCAATCCAGAAATTCACTATTTCTCTTCTAAAAATGTTGCCTTTTTAACTATATGATTATTTATTGTTATTTATAAATAAACAACCTCAAAGAAATTATATTTTAAAATTATTATCTAAAAACGAAATAAATATATTGAACTGTGCTGTGGGTTGAGTTTTTAGTTGAATTCCTGCTTGCAAAATTTTAAAGCAGGATCCTTAAAATTTTAACAACGTTTTTATGAGTCAGAGGGTTTTTCATGGGGAAAGAGTTTGTATTGAAAAGAACTAAATATTGTAGCGACTATGCTTTTCATCGCACGTGATTATGGCTGGAGGGCTCGGGTAGGTTTGCTAAGCATATGCTCAATGCTCAATCCCAGGTATTATGCTAAAATGTAAATGTACATTTTTTTAGTTTTTTGCTGTTATTTTATATTAGGCCTATCTGACATTCTCCTATTAATTCAGAATCTATTGATCACTGGAATATACTATAAAATTCGTTCTTCAGCAATACAGACCATGTTATGACATTACAATTAAAACCTAAATAGTGTGCCAAAGTACTCTTTTCATTTAATTTTATTTCAACTTTCTTGTATTTATACAACTTCATATATAAGAGAAAAGGATC
Source organism: Neoaliturus tenellus (assembly GCA_030545055.2). NCBI lineage: Eukaryota > Metazoa > Arthropoda > Insecta > Hemiptera > Cicadellidae > Neoaliturus > Neoaliturus tenellus. Next base: position 73,611,374 of record CM061534.1, read on the forward strand.
TTTACACAATCAATGGCCATTTTAATTCATCATTGAAACATCTGTTCTTCGTGATTTGCTAGAATTGGTTATTAAGCTTATAACAGCTGTCTTATGATTCAATCAATTTTAACTGTAATCCACTAACCGTTTTGGTGGATAATTTGATATATTTATAACATGCCAAATTTATCCATCTTACTGAAAAAAGAGAATCCAAAATCAATTGAGGGTGGTAGACACAGTAAGTAGTCTAGACAGCGATGGGTGGAAAGGCGGAACCTCCCACTCCTCCCCACTTTCAGGGTCGGGCTGTGGGTGGTCGGGGGTAAAACCGCTCCTGACCTATAAAACTCCGACTGATTTGAGACCCAGGTGATGGTCCCTCCACTGTTGAATCAAATTTGGTCTGCATCCAATCAAACCATTTAAGATGTTTTTGGCTGATTAATGATGAAGGTTTGTTATTGACATGCACAAATAAATTACAGGAATGCAACCAACGGTGGGACACTTGTTCATCGACATTCCATATGCTCTCTGTCTGTTACGTTACGACACAGTGAAGTGGTCTAATGCTAGGTTTAGAGCTATGACTGGCATAATGTATGCTACTCAATAGAATGAAAAAAAATCATTGATATCACAATAATAACAGTCCTACAGGTATAAGAACATTCTTTTGTAATTTATAGAGGTTTATACAAAGGAAATGTGACAGGAGAAACATCAGACTAGAGAGAAAAATATTGTTAGCATTTTAAACCAACATGAGTTACCTAATGTTAGGAGGATCCCTAGTTAATTTGGCCAACACATATGCTCTTTGATTTAGCATTGTACCATACTAGCTGCATTAAAAGAGGCACCCGGTCATTCATACAAATCAAAAAACATAGTCAAAATCACCATCAGTTTTGAAAAAAATAAGGCTATGAAACAATTTAGGCCTAGTAAAATTATGTTTTTTTTTATTCTTTTTTTTGTAGAAATTCTATTAGAAATATATGGGAGAAAAGGACTGTGAAGAGTTCCTCTTTAAGTAAAGGGGTTTCGTTAAAAACAAATTTGTAAAATTTTGGATCGGTCAATATGACCGAAGTTTTATTTAAATTGCTAAGGTAAATTGCTTAAAAGTAGTTAGAGCCTAGAAGGTAAAACGGTATTTAAAGGGGAAAAAATTGACATTGTGTTTACAGACTGATATGTTCACAACAAATTATTAAAATTATTTTTAAATATATAACAACTATTTTTAATTAAAATCTCCTTTTCTCAAGCATCATGGGTGATACCCAGTTTATTTATGTCATATTACATTACACACACACACATATCCTATATAGTTGCATTAATAAACTTACATTTCCTATATTCATTCAATACAGTAGGCTCTGTGATTGAATGAAGAGGTTAGCTACTCGTGCATTGTTATCAAATTTTCACATGCCTACTAAAGATCATCGTTCTACATATAAAAATTTTCATATACTAAAGTGTTGAACTAAACTAAACTAAACTAAACTATACCATATACAAAATGTTGATGATTATTAAAAGAAGTAAATTGGATAGTAGTGTGAAAGAATTGCTTTAGGAGGGAAAAGGTACAATTAATTAATTAATTAAGATATGGAAATGTTGCAGATTTGGTTAATTAAACAAATTTGTGTTGCTTTACATGCTCACAAGGCATTAAAACTGTTTTCCTTGTTCAATTTAATACCTTACTTATACTTTCACAATTTGCAACTTTTTAAACATTATTTCAATTCATTTTTTTAATATTCGAATGAAAATTATCTTTGCATTTTGTTTAGGAATCAGGAAAAAACACAGCAGTTAAAATTCATCTTTTATCAACTTGAATCTGGGAACACCACAACTTGTAATACTAACTTTCAAATCATTAGTTGAAATTTTGTGGAAGTAATTTTATAAAGGGAATTGTACACACTACCCTTTTTTTCATCAGTCAATCTTTGTTCTCTAAGAACCGTTGCAAAACCTTATACCGTACTTAAAGAACATAAGTCAGTTAAAACATTATATTAAGAGTCTTCATCACCCCTGCGGAAAACGTCAAAAACATGCGTTCGTAGTCCCCTGTTTCGGACGACATTTATGAACCGATTTTATTGGAATTGGTCTCAAACTGGTCAGAAAGAGTGCCTGCGTGGTTCTTGTACCTCATAATAATAAAAAACGTCCTCGGTAGTACTTAAAAATACAGTTAAAAAAGGAGAAAATTACTAGATATTTAACATTTTTTTAAAATACTTTTAAGAAACATTATCGAACTATCGAGGTACAAGAACCACGCAGGCACTCTTTCTGAACAGTTTAAGACCACTTTCAGTCAAATCGGTTAAAAAATGTCGTCCGAAACAGGGGACTACGAACGCATGTTTTGAGCAAAAACGGGGTCTGGGAATTCGTCCGTTCGATGCGCTACTAGCCTTTTTGCAAACGTCGTCTTTCTCACTAACACAAGCACACACACACAAACATTATCGCATTATAAATCACTCAGTGATGTTGGGGGACACATTCCTTGTATTTATTTGAATACTTCTTTATCCATCTAAATTACTCGTACAATTCAATTTTAGAACACGTGTTTTTATAGGCCTACAGCACTATGGTTCATTGGCGATTGTTTTTTATGTACTCAAGACGAGCAGTACATTATTTGCACTATACTGGTTTTTACAGTTCATAATACAGAAAAATAGTAATGTTTAAGTTTTTTTTCAACTTCTCACAGATGAGATTTAAATTTTAATCTTACAAACAAATAGCCTAAACCGTTCATAATTTTTTCTAATGGCAGTGTTAACAAATACTGTAACACCGGAAGTGCGAGGAATACCGTTCCTCCTGATACCACCTGAAGGAAATTCCTTTTTATAAGGCCGGCGACACACTACTGGACTTCCCATCAGACCGTATATCGGACCAAGCATCGTACCGAACATTACATCGTAAAGGGACGTAAATTTACTCCGAACATTTCGCCGAGCAAGACATCGGACCGAGCATCGTACCGTACATTACATCGTAAAGGGACGTAAATTTACTCCGAACATTTCGCCCAGCAAGACATCGGACCGAGCATCGTAGGCCTAACGTACATTACATCGTAAAGGGACGTAAATTTACTACGAACATTTCGCCTAGCTAGACATCGGACCGAGCATCGTACCGGACATTACATCGTAAAGGGACGTAAATTTACTACGAATATTTTGCCGAGCAAGACATCGGACCGAGCATCGTACCGTACATTACATCGTAAAGGGACGTAAATTTACTACGAATATTTCGCCAAGCAAGACATCGGACCGAGCATCGTACCGGACAAATCCACCAAGCGAGGTGAAGGAAGTTTATAGAGGGATAGGGAGAACGTGAGTCAGGGCGCTAGATGATGGGGTGGAGAAGGGAGGGGCTTTCCAACCCGAGCGTTCGGGGCCACGCTCGGTACGGCGTTCTTAGCAAAATTGACCTTGACACACTACCGTGCATCGGACCGTACACCTGACCAATCTTTTCTTTGATGTTTCGCCCCAAAACAGCCTACAGTGCGCTCGGTCCGATGTACGGACCCCTGACACACTTCCGGACTAGCTGTTGGTTTTTGCTCGGTACAATGCTCGGTCCAGTGAAAAGTCAGGTAGTGAGTCGCCACCTTAAAAAACAAATCCCTCACTCATTCATAACTAATCCTCAAATTTTTTCGTTACGCAAGAGAGTTGTAATTTGGTACATTGATTTGTTCAGTTCTCAATAGGATAACGTGATGATGAAGCAATTAAAACGCAAATAAATCTTAGGCAGTTCTGTTTATAAGGGAAAAATTATTTATTTTATTAGGGAAAAATTATGTCATCCGAGCAGATTTCATCATCATCCGGAATATTTTGTTAGCCTATAGTTGTTCTAATAAAATAACGACATTTGCGTTTGAAATTTCAAAATTATTATGATCTGCTGATTTAATTACTATATTTAATTACTTTGATTATGTATTTTATTCTTAGACTCTGGGCCAGAGTCTCATTGACCACTATTTAATTAGAGCCTTCCATGGTCTGAGAGAAAAGAGGTACGGTCGCACATGTCATTCAAATTACAATTATTTTATACTGCTTTACAGAAAAAAACATTAAAAGTAAAATCCAGTGAAGCCATTATGCTGTACAAATTTAACTTACTGTTGTAAAAAAGCGGCACCGAAAAACACAGCTAGATGTTTCGACTTTCAAACACTGAGGCTAGAAACATAAATAAAAACAACTTCATGGTTCCAAGCAATTGGTAAAAAAAATTGTAATTTTAATTAGGCTATTTAATTAAGTATATTACGAGTTATAAGTATACGAGTATAACTCGTATAACTCTTTCATAGTTCGGTTAATTCGAATAAAATCATCAATATAGGCCCTATACGCAATTTAGCATACATTACAAGAGGTTGATTATATGTCCTTTGTTAGTGGGTGTCAACTAACTGTTTTTGGTGTGCAGGAGTTAAGAAAATAATTACTTTAGTTCCATCATTTTAAAATTAATTATTTTGTTTAGTTTCTGTATTGTCTGATCATTCTGGTTCGCGAACTCATTCAAGTAGATACAGTACTGCCTTACACCCCTGAACCAAATTTAATCTAAATTGGATGTTCCGTTCAAACGCTATAGCTAATATAATAATTGAAAACCATTAATTAATTGTAATCTCTGTAAAATGTTAATCGGCTATATTGAAATGTAAAAGTTCGAGCCTAGTATTAATAATAATTTTAAAATACTCTACAAATGTAGATAGGACAATGCTGCAACAGCATCGGACTGGCCGAACTCTCATTGTAGCGAGTCTGCGCGTGCGTGTGTGGGACGTCGCAGTCCGATGTTTTTAGAAATGTACCCGCGCCTCACCCCTCGCCCTAGTTGGGCGCACCTGACTGTACTAGGACAGTTGTAATGGAAATCAGAGTGTACGATGGATATTTTGCCAAAGGTGATGAAGACTCTTGAGCCTTAATTGTATAGAGTAATGCAATGGTCAATTCTTATAGATTTAAACCATTGATAACGGCAATTAATTTTCAAATTTACCAAAACTATTCATCAAATGGCTCATACTGTATTCAAATCCCAATTTATATGAAAACTAGGAATGATGTCTTCCGAGTAGGTAATTAAATAAGCAGGCTGGAGTCAGTATCTGGGTGACATCACTAATACAGCTTACACGAGCTAACCTTTCCCTGTAATTTATTATGAGTATTTTTTAGTAGGGAGAAAGTTAATAAGAGCCAGGAAGTGGTGGTGAGTGGTAAGGATGTATTTGAAGGTGAGGAGGAGGTGTTGGAGGGGAGGGGGAGAGGGAGCCACCCACCCCCACCGACCATCCTCTCTCACGATACACTGACCTACCGCTCCCTCCCCAGTCCCCACACCACCAAGCTACACCACTACACCAGTACACCAACACTACCTCGCCTGTGTCATAACCTGGCCCCGCAGGGAGTTCACATCAAACCCCGTACACGTACAACTCTGAGGTGAACCCGGGTAGTAAATGGCAAAAGGTATTTTCTCAGGTCAAATAAAATATTTGATTTAAAACTGACAAATTTAGTTTATTTGTTTTATGTATTGTGTATCCAAATAAAAGAATTGATTATACACATATTTTTTGATCAATAATGAAAATTTTGTTAGAACAATTAATTGCATTTTACAGTGTTACAGCTCAATTAAAGAGTTCAAACTGAGAAAGATGACATAATTTTGTTTATTTTTGATTGTTTAATACAAAAAAGGGATCGTCGAAAATTTAAGCATGCGATCTATATGAAATACAGGGTATCTACTAAAATCTAATTTAGAATTCCAGTATATTTTCAGAATTTTAATTATTTATTTTTTTATGCATCACTTTGGGAACTATTATTCCAAACATGGGGTAACAATAATGACATCTATATACTTATTTCTATAAGGGTTTCGTCTGTTACGTCCCTTTTTCTCTCAACCTACTAAACCGATTTTTAAGATTGAGGGGTCATTTTAAAGCTTAGGATATAGCGCAGTGACGAATCGTAATTAAAAAGGTCATATCGTTTCGGGCTTCGCCCCCCTCGCCTTTGATTTATTCGTTGTACGATGTTTATAAATGTGAATTGTAACTTAACAGCTGATTACTTTCAGACGAAATTTTAAGTCAGATTGTAAACAAAAATAGAGTTTTTTAGTATTTTAGAAGTAAATAGATCAATAGTTTTGAACTATTCATAATGCCTCGGAAAAGGGGTTTAGCCTTTATAACAGATAGAAGAAGAAGAGAAGCTGAAAAATATAAATGTTACAAAATGCGCAATTTGCGCACGGGCCCCCTAGTTTTATTCATATTTTAACATAGATAAAACACTTAATATAGATTTTTGTATAAAGATAAAACATTAGTAGACACCTTGTAATACGCCTAGTGTTTATTTCACAACAAATAACCCTGCCACATCGTCTCTACTGCACGCGTAACAGCCTTGTATGGCGGTTGGTATCACTAATCCGCAGGAGCATTGTTTATCGCGAAACATTCCATAATCCAGCGACCAAGGCATAGATACCTGATATTGGTCGCTGATTTTATCACTCAGATCAAATTATTTGTTTAGTAAAATATGTGTTATGTATTTAAATATTTTAGGCTGATGTTGCACAGTAAATAATCCCATTGTATGATTTTTCATGCAGGAATTTGTAGTTACAGTATTTTATTTAACATTTTTCTGTTATTTTTTAAGAGTTGAACTAAAATAAATGAAACGAGAATATTTTATAGATCATACATGTTTATACCCAAAAAATTAAACGTACAAATATTATTATAGTTTACGAGATTGCTACACAATGAAAATCTGTGAGTAGCTTCATTATGCGAAAACAATATTCAACCCACGGGGTTGAATCAGATTGTAGAGGAAGTAGCGAAAGTAACATCCATGAAATTGCAACGTTGGTAAAAACCTATAATAAATGAGCCGGTGCGTTGATACAACATACACCGTAGCATGAACAGAGAATAACATCAGAATCAAATTAAATTTAAACAGTTCGATATAATATTAAATTCAGTTCAATATAGACTAAATCCAGTTTAGTAGGCTACTGTAGCCTATGTTTCACGAATTAAAACTTGGTGACACTTTACGACCAACGCTTAAAACATTTTGAGGCAAAAATCTGATAGGAGTCTATTTTTGGCCTTATATACCTTCACTATTTAAACTAAATTCATCTGTTATCAGAGCCAAATGGTAAATTGAGCTATAGACATGACCAACAAACGACAGAGAGACGAGAATGAACCCTACGGCCTTGGGCAAGGCCTTGACATTATTCAGAGTCAAAAGGCCGTTGCTGGAAGGAAACTGTCTCGATCGGCGCAAGGCTGCCGGACACGCGTGGACTATCGCTAGCGGCGGAGCAGGCTGAGGCTGAGCAGCGCAGCGCAGCTAGCGGCGTGATGACGTAGCAGCGGGATATTGTGTTTGGGCAACGCGAAACGCCGCGAGCTGTCGCGAGCTCTCAAACAGGAAGCGAACGGGGCGACAGTCGTAATGGGTCGCCCGGTCTAGCTCAAGGACGCGGCGCCGAACTGGCTAATAACAAGGCGCTGGGCTGTGTGACATTGGGAAGAAAACGGGAAAATTATTATTTCCCGGAGTAAAAACGTTCACATATTTCTTAGACTATACGATGATAACTAAAACTTGTATTAATTATTCCGATGATTACGCAGTAGTAAGTAAACAGAGATTTTCGGTCGAAAGAATCCGTATATTTTACCAAGTTACACCAACTTACTTATATTCCAAGTTCGATGTCATAAATATGTAAAAGTTAGTCATAGATTATCAAGTTAGTTATTATCGTAAAACGTCTCCCAATATTTTTCACTTATCAATTAAAACCGACGAAATTATTTTTGTCGCAAACAGTTCATCATCTAAAAATCCACAGCTTTTTTGACTAAGGAAACAGTAATTTATTTTAATGTTTTCGGCTGGGCTTATGTGTCGGTATGTGATCCAGATACCGGGGCTGAGGTCTAATGGAAGCACGCCAAGCGTCCGTTTCAATGGCATTATCAACCATGACATGGACTTTCTCGTTAATGCATCAACTCACTAGACATCAATGAGTAGCTACAAACATTCATACTCACACCTCTACCAAATTAAATAATTTGGAGAATGGGTTAAGTAATTCTAACTGTAAACTACTTTTAGATTACGTACACAAGCGAGTTTCCTAAGTCAATCCTTAGTAAAATATAGGTCTAAACCCACAATGCAGAAAAATTAAGTATCGAGTTTTTCAAATATTTTTTTTCCATCCCGCTACAATTAATACAAAATAACCAAACCACACGATTATTCCCTAGTTGCAAGTTCAGCTAAGCGATTAAAATCAATAGCTTCGAGTTCCCAGAAAAGTCCGGCGAGCGTTCATTACACGGGTAGGTACTTTTACAACGTGAGCGGCTTATAATAATTGCAACTACTAACGCACATTCATGTTTAGCTTCATATGCACATATTAAGTAATAGATTAGAATTACTTTTGTATTATCAGCTTGATAGTTTTTCTGACCCATTTTCTACAAACAAGTAGTTGATGTGATTCTTTCTTAAACAATCACACGACGAGAAGACAAACTTACGATCAGATTAAATTTTAAGACTGGACGGTTAAGGTCATAATTTACATAAAGTTGATAGATTTTTATCATCAAATTTCATTTCAGATTTTTAGATTACTCAAGCCCGCCGGTCAGCGGGCGACAACTGATATCGCGTCCCGGGCTGATATTTCTCGAGTTTCACGCGCCGAGTGGGAGTGACGAAACCTCGCGGGCGCCGAGACGTGTTTGCGTTTGCGACACGCGTCACAGACCTGTCATTGCTGAAGTGCTTGTCGAACATTTGACATAGTTGTGTATGCATGTATTCCACGAGAGGTCCGATCTGTCTTTGCGAGAAACCGTTCACGTTGCTTGCATTCGTTAACACTTAACTATTATACGTCTCTAAAGGGGAAAACTACCGCACTGTCAGTATGTAATCGCGGTTTTTACCAACCGTAGCTGTGTAATCGATTTACTAAAAAAGAATAGAATATCTCATACTGGAACTGAAGAAAAAATTTCAACCTAGGAATGTTAAATGATTAAACATATTGTAAAAAGACCATGATACAAGCCAAATGTTTCTTGATAGGGCCTATAAAATACGCGAGCCATCTCAAACTAGCCATGGGGTTTCAAAAACATTTAAATGTGTTACTGTACTAAAATGGGAGTTATGAGACAAGCCCATTTGATCGACATAAAACTTTATCACCCGACTATTTGATCGCGGTTTGTTGTGGCGATAAATTTAAATGTCAACTAATTGGTCATAATCCTATACTATAATACGAGGAATATCTGAAGGGATGTGTGTTCCACGATCTCGAAATCTAGCTGTTAGATTTTGCTTAAAGTTTGCATTAAAGAGTGTTTTGGCCAAAAAATAAGTTTAGAAACAGCCTCAACCCCAGGAAAAATCGAATTTGGTCTAAAATTAAGTTTTAAAATTGTAATTTTTAACATTAGTTTTATGGGTTGCTATTTTGGTAACGAAATAACAACGAAATGTAAACAAAAAGAAAGAAACATGAATGTTAAGCAGACTTTGTGAAACAGCTGTTAACCTGTGAAGAGGTATAGTTGGTTGTTGGTGGAAATTTAATTGCTTTTTTACCTTGACACTATAACTAAAGTGAATAAAAACCAACGAGCAAGGCTCGGTTAACCTGGTACTTGGTCATAAGCTAGTTATTGGTTTATTCATTACAACATTATTTGATTTTAATTTTCGATAAATTATAAGAAGTGTCTTATCGAGTAAATGTTAGTTCCCTCAGGGTAGGTTTGAAGTTTGACACGTACTCTTTGAAAACCGATACAGTTAGATATACTGCATTACACTCCACAGACACGATATTAAAGAGTTATAACTCGTGAAACGTAACAGAGAGCGTTGACAGTGCACGATGTGCAAAGTGTTTCATTATAGCGATACATTTCAGGTCGCGAGCGCGTTTCCCAATGCGACATGGCTCACGACCGAGCCGCGTCACGTCGCGGAGAGGCGCTCCATCAGGGATCAGAGCACCGCGGGAGAGAGTCGCTCCGACTGCGGCTGCACACAGGAGGCGCCGGGCCCGGCCACGTATGCATAAATGCACCGCTTCGCACTGCACTGGATCGATGCTTTGGCCATCGCTACAATAGCTATTTGTGTAATAAGAGCGTAAAGTACGTCATTGCAACTCGAGAATTGTAGATGGTCGCACGAAGCGTCAGTTGAGTGCGGCCATCTACGATTCGAGAGCGGCATTGACTATTTGCGCTCGTAATACACACAAGATTTTTCCTACCAACATAATTGTTACATATTACATGTTTTATTGTATACAAAATGTAATTTAGATTATTTTTTATTTGTTTTGTTGGAACATAATATTAACTATCAAACATAACCTCAAACTAAAAAAGAAGCAATTACTAAACGACAACAGCTGTAGCATGGCTTGTAATAACAGTTGATTTAAAATTGCTGTTTGATCTAGCGTGCTGTAAAGAATCATTGCCGCTCTAGAGCGGGAAAGAAACGGAAACCGGAAATGAACTGTTTTGCATAGGGGTTACAGGTGTGGCAATGCGATTATTTCCATGCAGTGGTAGGAAAAGAATATTGCACTACTCTGGTTAACAAGGATAAAACGTGATATAAAAGGAAAAATCCTCGTGGATTTCGATCGCTCATTTACTTAGTATTGTGTGCTGGTTAATCATATCATCTACTTAACAATCGACAAAAACCACAAAAACACGTATTACGAAAGTTATTTCTTAGTCTGGCAATATATTCATAAACACAACAAGAATTTTATCCAACTCACTAGGCCTTCCCAATTTTTGTCAAAGTTTTCAAAAGGCGATTTTTTATTTCCCTAACCTAACAAAGGTTGTTTTACTTCAAATTCCCAACCCCTAATTGACATTAATCCTTAAGGAAGAACTAGGATTCTCTCAGTGAGTAAAAAATGATTCACTTCCCTATGATATGTTTAGACTATACAGTAAATAAGTTGTCCATTTTGTTGTTAGGGTGAAAACACTAGCCAAATAGATTGAGTTCTAGTTATTGCTACAGCTACCACCAAACAATTAAAAATATACAATTACTAGGGAATCACCGAATCACCCACTGAAATGCATATAAAAGATTCCTTACATTATTATTATTCCACCCTTTTTAGCGAATTTCCCATAGGGAATAAGCTATTACCGTAGGTCTCATGGTAAAACCTAAGCCCGGGATCATGTTACTTTTTCGTTTTTAGGTGCCCAGAGACCAAAAATAATAGTCATTAAAAATTTTATATATATATATATATATATATATATGTATATATATATATATATATATATATATATATATATATATATATATATATATATGTATATATGTATGTGTCCCTAGACACGATAACTCTCGTAAAAATGGTCCAATCGACACCAAATTTGGTAGAGATGTGTAATCTTACGTTTATTCGGATGAGTTCGAAAACCAGACATATCGACCTACCGGAAGGGGTAGTTTTGGGGGGTTTTGTACCCCAAAAATGGATTTTTTGCATTTTTCATATGTAAATTTTAAATATTTTAAATTTTTATTTTGACCATTGGATTTAGCTCAAAAAAACACACAATTTAGTATTTTGAAGCTTTGCTCTATCTCCATTGGTTACCGAGATATTACAAAGTCTAAAGACAGTACATTGTCTTTTAGGGCTCCAATGTTAATCTTATGGAGAATAAGGATGTGTTAATATTTCACTTATTAACCAATATTTTTGGATGAAATTTGGTATTTAGCTTCATTTGGTCGAGATTCATCCATTTAAGGTAAAAAATCTTGGTTTTTGTACTTATCATGGCAGCAAACCTGCATAATCTTTTCCCATGTTAATCATATGGACAATAGGCAAACTCTTTTATTTATGGACAGATATTGATGAAACTTACTATATGTCTTTATATGGTCGAAATAAATTTTTTCTATGCTAAAAACCTACTTTTAGTGTCCCCCATGGCAGCATACCTGCATACTCTTTCCCTATATTTATCTTAAGGAGAATAGACATTTATTTCCCTATTTATGAGCCCGTGATGAAATTTTGTTTACAAGTTTAGCTGGTCAAAATTAATATTACTAATTTGGAAATTCGCTGAGTACGCAGGTCTGCTGCGACGGGAGGTATTTACAATTATTGTTTATTAGGTACCCTTCTATTGTTAAAAACAATGCTATGGCTATGTATGATGGGAAGAATTGTGTAATTAATAGTCAGTTGACTATCGAATTCAGTTAGACTATCGTTAGTCAGATTTACAGCGAATTTGATGTAGATATTTAAACTGAGGTATGTCATACAACAAATTATTGCATGTCCATGTAGGTACCGTACCCATGGTTCAGTTTACGTTCAAATACTAATTAGTCCATTAGACCAGTTAGTTTATTAGTTTTGAACGTAAACTGAACTATGAGTACTGTACCGACATGGACATGCAATAATTTGTTGTCATGACAATACCACAGTTTAAATGTCTGTATCAAATTCGCTGTACTGTCAACAACATTAATGTAGTTCTTAATAATTCGGAAAAGTGCAAAATTAAATAGGCCTAAGTCGAGTGTTAAAAAATTTTACAACCCATAGAGTTATTCAATATACAAAGACATTACTCACAACTTGAAACAGAATCAGTATTTTATTTACTGCTAACTGCTACCAACCTGAAACAAAATAAATAACATTACATTTTTTATCTACTATTATATGAAAATTGACTCTCTACTAACAACAATCATAAAATCTGCAATGTACCAGAATTTGTAACAGATTGCACTTCATTATAGACAATTCCCTTACAGTGAAAAACTTAAAATAGATCTCGTATTCAGTGTCTACAACTTGAACCCTCTTGGGACCTGAAATTAGAAATTTCCAGAAGGAAAGACGCGGAACAATACCGACCGCGTCCGCGTTGTGAAAGGAACCCGAATCGTGGAGATGTGGGGCGCTGGCGGCACAAAAGGGCCGGAACCTTCCTTGGGTGAATGGCACGGCCCGACGTGACAGGTTTGGGGACTCGTGGGGCAGCTGACAACCCCTCACTACCTCCCCCCCCCCCCATCCAACACCGGGTCAAACAAGACAGTGTGAGGTGCCCTCGAGTGGACGATTTCGAACACACGACGCGACGTCGAGAACATCTCTTAAAATGAAAAGGATTTATTATGCAGGATGAGTCCTTCTGAGCCTTTTTAGCGAATTTCCTTTGGAATAAAGCTATTAACGTTTTATGGCTTGTAAACACGATCTCAGTCAGCAGAACACCAAATCTTCCTTTGGTAAAAATATATTACGTAACGAATTTCCATATCTTTGGTCCGAAATCTACTCGACTAGCCTACTGTAAGATGGAACGTAAAAACAATCAAGCTACGACTTATGGTCTACAGAGGACACTCATCAATACAAAAAAATTTCACGGAGATTGGACCAAAGTAGGCTTTAGTACCGTGAGCAAACTACTGTAATTTCAAAACTGACACTGTAAAATTGGTTTATACAAATCATAAGCTTTACCCAATTTTATCTATTGCCTAATTTGATATATTAAGTTATTCCCCGACTGTATTACTATGCAATACACCTAAGAGAAACATTCCTAAAGATTTCTCACCACACGATATCATTTTTCCACAATTGCAGACATATAACAATCATCATGACCACCTAACACACAACTTATTACATTACTGACGGAAAATCATTGTTTGCCTTCACCTTCCCTTTATCTAAACAGCGTCGAACCTGCTGGTACTGATAAGGGCTCAGAAAACTGATGCAAACCGCTACACTGAACTACCAGAACTCATTAACTTGAACGACTATGACTAAAATTCAAGTTCAAAAACAGATCCTGGACGTAGCCTAGTTGGAGTCTGGAGTTATCTATTACAAAAAAAGTATATAAAATGAGGAGGGGGCCAGTGGGAGCACTGTACTGGAAATACCCTTGAATGGCAATCTCATTGTGGCTTAACGTTGTTTGCAACATTGAAAGAGACAATTCCCAGACACACCTGGTACACTCTTCGACCACAGGATAGAGATGTTAACATTCATTGACCATAAACTACAACTAATGTTATTTTGCAATATTTATCCATATGTATCGAACGTTTAATGTACCTACAACATGTAGATGTTTAGGATGCAATACGATATTTACTAACGCATATTTTACAGAAGTTATTTTGCAACTTCTTTACTTTCTTTCTTCTTGCTTAATTTCTTTTTAACTTTTTCCTTTCGCTTTTTTGTTATTTTCGCTAAAACAATTTCTTCACTATAGGCCTAAACTGTTTTGTGATTACAGCAAATTATACGGGACTTCAAACATGTGGCTCTAACGACGCTTCGCTCGTTTCTTCTGGACTAATACCCGGCTTAACTCCGCATGAGGAACAGAATCTTCGTGCAGTGTTTAAAATTACAGACGGCTCTCGCTAATTCAAAATCCAAGATACAGTACCATTAATTTTTTTCGGGTTGAGATCAGGCCTTTTTCGACTTGATAGTTCGAGTTACGGGAGTAGCCTACTTTTTGGTTAAAACTCTAATTACTGAGGTAACGCATGACTACAGTATTATCGTAAAACTACAATTATCTTGACAACAGAAAGACGGTGGACCAAATGTGTCACCGACTTCAGTCGACCTGTGTGCTAGGGTTTCGTATTGTACTTATTGTACGGAGGTTTGCAGAGAAAACTTCGAGCTAAAGAGGTAGCCATTATTTGACTCGCAGTCGGAAATTTCAAATTGACTCATGGATTTGCAAGATAACAGAAAAACAGTTGAGTTTTATAGTTTATTTTTCGACTTAGGTTTTAGGTTGGGAATGGAAATATTACAGTTAACGGAAATTTTTTAGTTATCAAGGTCTGGGTTAGCGACAATCGACTGCAAAACTTGTCGACCGTCTTGTAGGCGACGCGACGTCCAAGAGCGAGAGTGTGTGTGTGCGATGTGTGTGATGAGGCTGTGTGTGTGTATGTCAGTTGGGTAATGCCATTCATGTCCCTGCTGACTGACGAGTCATTTCCTTCCGTTCGGCGCTCGTGTGACATAACATTGGCATACAATGCGGCCCGCATCTCTATAGCGCTCAATAATCTGACATCTTCCAAACTTAGTGCGACATTATTAGTAAAACTTGCAAATTTACAACACAATGACTTCAACTATTAATTCTCAAGATTTTCTGTTTTTTTAATTTAAAAATTAAATTACGGATATGGAACGCAATTTTTATCAACAATTCTTTGACGATTTCAGATTAGTTAATTATGCGAACAGAAAACAAAGGAAAATATAAATGAGTGTAAAGCTAATAAATAGTCTAATAAAATATGGATTTAAAGAAAAGTTTGGATATCTTTTTACATTGAAACGCTTTATACTTTAGCACACACACTACGCTTCTTTTACGTAAACACATAATATTATGTAAGCAACAAACAACAATAATTCACAACTGTATCTGCAAAATAAACCCTATAAAAAGCAGTAGTCTAAAACCTCGGATTCAACGTATCATAAATAAATATGCGTGAATTCATTAATAAAATTTGAACGGTTTAAGACATAGAAATAAAAAATTTTAATTTCATTGTTTAGAATTAAACTATTAGGTACACTGATAACAATATTCAATGAAAAAGAGTTTCAGCTTAACACCAAAACATTTCCTAAATCAAAAATTCCATTTTGCTGTTCGTTACCTTTGAATGTTAAAAAGTTAAGACCGTGGAACGACATTAGCAGGATAAACGAAACAAGACTCCCATCTAACCCAAAACAAAGAGTTGTATATTCCATTCGCGTCTGTAACTGGAGTCAGGAACTCGAGTGGCGAAAACCTATTATTGCGTAACAGCCATTGACAATTTGCAATTGTAGTTGGTCCCACGAAAAGGCCCAGTCATTCTGCATGTCTTCAACATGCTACATGTTGCGCAACCATTGGAATGTCAACTATGCGGAGTTATAAATACTTCAATTGAATGTAAATAAATAATTTTTATTGTCCAATTAATTAGTGATAAAAAACCAAATATACAAGATCCTAATTAACAAATGTTCAGTATTAATTACAGTACGGTTGCGCAGTTAGCAACAGCGACAGCGCCGGGGACCTTGGCCGGCGCGGCGGCGTGGACTGCGGAGTATGAATGAGGAGGCCATCGACCCCGCACGGCAGTCACCTGCGTGCTCAACTCCAACTCCACATCCACGCCTAGTCTAGACCTCCACCTCCGCTACCAACACACATCACACACACACGCTAGACGTTGGGACTGACGGGGGCCTTGGCTAGATGTAGAATAGTTGTAGATCGAAGAAACTTAGGCCTGAACATGTCATGTCTTTATATGTATGGAATAGCCCAAAGCATTCCACCGGAACATAGAACACGGATTTCGTTCATTGATCATTCATATAACGGATGAGATTACACATACGGATTTCACTATTTCCCATCATGGCGGTATTTGATCGGTGAAGAGGAAAAACATGAAGGGATATTTCTAAGCACCGAATAAAACAAGCCGGCCTGACCTGGACTAGACTCTAGACAGTTCAGCATTCAGCAACGTAGGTGGTTACAACAAACACCTGATATAGAAGTGAAATTATAATGTTAGATGTTTCTCTCTAGAGGTATTTTGTTCTTTAACCAAAAAAACAACTTTTTTACGATAGTAAACTATGGTGTACCTTCGTAATAATTGATAGCTACGCAAAAAACAATCGTTGTTTGTTAAAACGTTTTATGTTGTTTTTTCAGTGTTTTGACTGAAGTCGTGGACTGTAGAGAGACTACAGTTGTAGTAGCGATTAAACATACAATTAGAAATTGAAATACATTATTAGTGTTATTTTCTTTATGATAAGAACAATCCTCGTATTTATTTAGGCTATAAAAACATAGAAAATAACCCGCATATCCAAGCCTGGGACACAAAAACCTCTCATTATCGCTGGTATCAAAATCATTAAATTGGTCCTTGGAAAGCCTACCAATTTTAACCAAAGTGAACCATACGACGTAATCAGTTTCCTTCGACCAACATTGCCGTTTTCCGGTTGTCAGAGGACCAAGACGGATGGAATACGAGTGCGAACACGGGCAAGCGACTTTCGCAAATTAATTAAGAGAAAACTTGCTAAAAACGGACGGGCCGATAATCGGCTTAAATTTACGCATGCATCTAGGTCGGCTGAACAATTTTCTTTGACGCCCCGTCATTCTCCAGTCTGAGCTGCGACCAACTCGCAGAACATACTTCCGAGATTTTGAGAAACTGTTCGCGCCGACTGTTGTCGTCAAAAGTGGACCAACCTTTAATCAACTAGCGCATTCCTTCGTGGCGAAACAATTACCAGACCGCCCTTAATTTACAACTGGCCGCATCACCTGACGAATCAACCGAATCGTTAGCTGATTGGTACTGATGATCTATGATGATCAGTACACAAAGCTGTTGACTCTGGGCACACAAAAAAACGTTATTGTTGTGTACTCGGCATCAGACCGCACAGATGTCACAGGCATAACACTCTAGAACCGGAACGTGGAATGCCGGATGTCAAATGTTTCAACCCAAGAGGTTGATCAGCGCAAATGATTCAGCTGAATTACTCCGATTTTAATTGGGACTTACATTCAGCAAATAATAAAGCAGTGGTGGTATAAATGTGTATTTTAATTGACAAAGAATCTCTCGACGTGCGTAAAAACGATGAAACCACGGAGATTAAGAAAGTTTATTTTACTTTTGCAGTCGAAACTTCCCGGCCTTAGAAACCATTTAATAACCAATATTTTTTAAATATGCAATTAATTAATAGGCTCAAGGAAATACAACTAAATATGCACAGGAAAAAGAGCGTTGTAGAAGGTTCTTTTATCTGTGATATGGCTCAAATCTACAAATTAAAAGAAAATAACCCAACTCAAGGAAATACAACTAAATATGCACAGGAAAAAGAGCGTTATAGAAGGTTGTTTTATCTGTGATATGGCTCAAATCTACAAATTAAAAGAAAATAACCGTTTAAACATTTTACTCTGCAACATAGTAATACTGTAATTACTTTTTAAGAGTTAATTGTTAAAATTTTTTACCTTTGTACTGAAAATTTTTGCGAATGGAAGTAAGCATTCTGTATTATACTGTTGGAATAGTATACATTTTAAGCTACTATGAGTTATAGCCTAAGTGTGTGAGCACAAACTAATAACAGTGCCACATAGTTTGCATTCTGGAATATTTTGAATTTGTTGTCTTGGTCAGCACCGAAGTGTGCAACATAATCTTAAGGAAACAAAGAGACCAAGCAAAATGGAAAAAAGAGAAAAAATCGCCAACTGCGCACACAGCAGTCGTACTCGGCGGGACGGATGCAAGCCAAGCAGCGGCATCAGACGGATCAATGTCCAGCAAGACGCTTGGCGCAGCGTTTGCGACACACGATCATTCCTGCCGATAGTTCACTTTCGCGTGTTCTGTCCACACAGCGTTTTTCATAAAGAAGGAACGCAATATCCATCCATCGCTGAATATCCTTCCTCGACAACCGTTCGAACCTTCAACAAAACTTAAGAAATCAAGCGATTGATGACTGTACAAAAATGCCGAAGATATTATAATTCGCGCTGCAATCACGCTGGAGAAGGCCCCCGCATTCCAGAATGCGAGTCCGTTCATCCGGCATTCCGGTGGGAGAGTGGAGCCGTGAGACTGCGATGCCTATGTGGCTGCCAGCAAAGCCGATAATTAAAAGGACGGCGGCGCAGACACGGTGGGCGTCTAAATCTGCCGTCAATAAAACAACCGGGAGGACGTGAACACGACCTGAGGACGTCACGACGCGACGCGACGGCGACACATTGCGATGCCAACCAATAAACAGGCTAGGACCTACTGATTATTTTTGTTGTTGATTATTACAAGTCTACCTTGATTATTTTGTTTATAAATTTGAAACTATTAGTCACAATTTAATTTTAACTAATCTATACTTATTTAATACGCTAAGGGTTTTTTTTGTCTTGAGAACTCCTCCTACAATTTTCAACCGATTTTCAAGTTTTTGGTGTCGTTGGATAGGGCTTGGTCTGTAGTTGTTTCCGCCAAAAACTGATGAGAATCTGACGGAAAATAAAAGCGTTATCCACCATTGAAATCTCAAAATTTCCCATTTAAATCACTTTGGGATTGAATAAAGCATTTTAAACATCTGTTAATAATCAGCTGTTGTTAATAACGTGTAGTTTTGGTGATTGCAGATATTCACAATATTGGATTGGTCGGACGTCAATGATTTACAGATAAAAGTAACATTTGTATTGTATTAAAATAATCGCTCGATTTCGAGCAACACGTTTACTAGTTTTAACTAATTACAGTATCTCCTCTCCTTATCAAACGTCTCCAATAGATTCCTCTGACATAATTCTAAACTAGGTAAACTCTCTCCACATCATATCTAAACTTGCGAGGTATAACTCGCCAACTGAGAGTGAAGAGTTTCTAATGTAAGTATCCATGCCACGTTTCAAACAAACGCTAAAAAACTATTGAAGACGCATGAGAGAATGGGCGTATAAATTCAGTGAAAATCAAATGTTCTCAACAGAATATGAGTAAAACACATGAGTTTAAAGTTAGGCCTACTCAAAAGTATAATATTCAATACTTTCGCCTGTTAGGCAGGCTAGATCTTCATTGGACAATTTTTCGGATTTCCTAGTATTCGTTTATACATTAACGAACATCTTGCCAATCAAAATGAAGATAGCAGAGCTTCTCTGAAATTTAGCGTTGCGTGGTGGTAGGTGGAAGTACAGTATTACTGTATATATCGGTGCAGGCATATCCACTGCAGCTCAACGCACCATGAACACACAACGTCATTCGAACAAGAACCGCACAGCATCGCCGAAATCTCGCGCAATATCCCTGATGATTCGGTTGCATCGTTAGTGTCGTCGTCCATTTGTACAATGCCCCGCTACCTGCTTTCCGGCAGAAAACACGGAAGACGTCGTCCGGCAAAGTAGAGATACGTCCGTGCGTTTTGCCGGAGCCAGACGCCGGAACCGGAGACGTGTGTCCTCACCCATGCACTACAATGTATTTCTACATAGTCCGATTCCGGCAGAAAACACGGAGTCCGTGTTCCGTGCGTTTCGCCGGACAGTGTGTCCCCGGCCTAGCAGCCTCCATGCGTTCCGCAAATCCGCACACTCCGCCAATCAAAGGAGGAGCGCGCAGCATCTGCGACGTCTGCGGTGCAGTTGCATCGGCTGCTGCTCCATATTACATCCCGACAACTGGTTTGTAACGGCACGTTCCGTCACGGCTAGCGGGACACCCACTACACTACAGCATCCCCGCGGGTCGGGTCGGGATCGCGCTCTACTAAACTGATTATGGACCAGTCTACACGGCCCAGCATCATTATGTCGTTACCGGTGAAAACCGGCACCGTACTGCCTTTCTTCCTCAACTACACGAGATTAAATTTTTAACTACAGTAGTATTTATATTTGGGTACCTTGGCAGATCATACTTCGCTATACAACCAATTAGTGAAACGAGACCGTTCAATTATTTATTATAATTATCAATTATCATCGGTTTTAACTACTCTCTACGTGCACTATTTTTTTAATGTATGCAAAGCTGGTCGTAATGTGTCATATTGTGTAGGCATTATACGTGATTTCTTAATTAAGTTAGTTATTAGTTAACGTAGTAGAAAAACACTGTGAAAATAAAATCTAAAAGTTCAAATCTTAACATTGAATCTGCTTGTGTGATTGTCTCCAATTTTATAAAGCTTCAACAAGTCAAGTCCCGTTAAAATTTTCACCATAACCCCTTTCTCTATACGTAACATATATGTAAATCTTTGTTATGTAAAGATGTAGGTACCCACCACGAATTACTCGAGTAAAAATTCGAGTAAATTTTGAGACACATGATATTACAGTATACGCTCATTACGCTCGTTACGGAATTCCCAGAGACGAAACCAAAATCGAATACGAAAAGTTTCCAATAATTTCTGTTCACTAACAGAGGGCACTAGGTTTAAATTATAATAAGCCTACCGTGCAAACATCTACCGGCTCACGAGGAACACAACTATGCTAAAATTTTATTGTACATTACAAACATTTGCAATAAAATTGCACGAAATTGCACGTAGTTTACATAACACCTAAATGACGCAGCTTGTTAATTAGATTAAATTTGGTTCATCGAACAGGAAGAGGAGGGTCGACCAAAACACCAGCTGACAATGTAAAGCCTTGGCCCGTTTGCCACGAAGGTGTGGGGTTGGGGAGGGGGAGGGTCGTACGGCGAGGCAGGTGGCGGCGCCCAAGGTCGGAAGGGTTTTGAGCCGCTACAATGGGGCTGGTGGAGGGGAGGGGAGAGCCTCTTCTGCGACACAGAACACGGCCATACTACTGGCAAGTGTTTTGATAACGGGGAGGGGGAGAGATGTTGAATGTTACTAACAGGTCTTTCTATTTAATCCAGCTAAAACATCACAAGCAAAAACTTGGCCTAACAAACTAGAAAAAATTATTCATTAGAAACATTCTGACGTATAAAATAGTGATTGTGGTGTCAGGTGCTAAACTTAGTAACAAAGAAAGATTTGCTACAGTATCCTTCTAGGGGATGATTGAGGTAATTTTGTATTTAATCAAAACCAATTAAGAGGAGCTGGGGTTGCAGTTGTGACCCCCAATAATTTGAAAAAAGTTTAAAAATTAAAATTGTACAACAAATTGTGTTCTTTTGTGGCATGCACTTGCTAAAATACAATACAGTAAGGGGGAGGAGGTCCCATTATTTAAATTATACTAATGAGTCTTGACCCCCTCCCCCCAATAAAATTTGTGAAATCAGGCACAAAATAAAACATTTTCGATTTTCTATGTAAGTCATGCACAGGCACAGGTGCTACATGCATAGGAGTCTAGACAGCAACAATTGGCTTGAACATACTGATTAATTAAAGCGCAAACACCAACAATGGAAATGTGATAGAACATGTTTTTATTATGTTAACAGAATGGTTTCAAATGACTTTGATGTTCGAGGTCGTTTTATCATATTCCGATCATCGTTATAAATAATATAGTATATTTCGTCACTAGTCCGGAAAGTGGTCGTTATCGGTGCAAGATCGAGTTTCAAGTACGAGGCGAAGCCGAGTACTTGAATTCGATCGAGCACCGATATACCACTTTCGGACGAGTTACGAACAGTGGAACAGTTACTTTTCATCATACCACCTTTAATAAATTTACAGTTTGGATAAAAATTAATAAATGTTAACCTATATACACCCTCTTACGTTGTTATTTGTTTATCTTGTATTTGAACTATTAATTAATAGCCTTGACGGCAATCAAATTCTCAATTAGTATATTAAAAAATCACTTATACAACAATTAGACTTTTAAATAATATCAAAATTTGTAATAGTATTCTTTGTTTTTTTGCAAGTTACAATGTGTAATAAGATTATAATTAATAAATTATATTTATATATACAACTAAACAATCAGCTGTTTGACATTTACATATTGGAGTCAACGAGGTTTAAGTTACCGTAAGCAGAATAGCAGCGCTAATGGTGTCAAACAATGGATGTTTTTTTCTGGCCTAGTCCCGAAAACCACTGTTTCGAGGACTAGTCCCGAAAACTTTGTTTACCAACACGTTTATCCAACCCACCGGGAATCAACTATAGTAGGATGCACGAAAATAGTCCGATGGAAATTTCAACAGCTGTGTCCCCCCTCACCCCCTCTCACCCTGCAATGTTGTCATTTGTGGTTATGTTTACCATGTGTAACACAGTATAAAAATGTGTTTAAGAATAAATCTGGCAACAATGCATCGACTCTCATCGGACTATTTTCGTGAATCATACTATAGTTTCGATCACAGCTGACCGTTCCGAAAACAACGTTTATCGCAATGGTATGATGAAAAAACCATTTGAACACAATAACACACCGGGTGAATATTCCTGTCACACAGATGCACATCGACTTCAGAGACAGCGCATCCAACGTACGAAACCTTATTTCATAGAAACGTTCTCACTTGTGTAAACTAAATCCACATGCGACTAACCAAACTGTCACTTACAATATATAATCCGAATACAGATTCAGAATAAACGAATATTCTAAAAATATGTCCAAACTACGCAAAAACTTAACTTTCGCAGTCCGGTAGTTTTCAAACTGTCAACGAAATACGAGTTGTCCAAGTTGAGTTATTAACATCAACGAGGTGTTTCTTGGAACGAGAAGCTTTGTTTTATGACTTACATTTTATTACCATAAAAATTAAAATTACCGTAAAACTTTACAAACTGGGAAGATAAGTGCCTAAGGTCTCCATGTAACCCGTTAAAATTGCGAGTAAACCACAAAGAGACGTAAATTTGCACAAAGAAAAACATAGCAATAACGTTTTAAATTTAGAACCCCTAGAACAGTAGGCTATTTAGTCGGTAATAAACTGTATCAGATATAATTGACAAAAACTTTCTCGCGGCAATGGATGAGGGAATTGGTATTGAACGCAACACAACAACGTCATCAGAGCTCAGTATTTTGTGGTAAGGGCTATTGCAGGAACAGGCATAAGATGTGCGCATATGCGACTACAGCAAATCGTGAAATTGGATTTTCTCAGTAATCATTTGACGCACAATAATAATTTTTCACTAACTTACTTCAATTTCAACAACTTACAAAGTCTGAATCTAAACGGGAACCAGCTGATAGTGGAATGCATAGAAAATCACATTTTCCTCCACCTACTATCTAAAGCCGTATTTTACTCCTTGGAATAGAGTAGTAAAGTACTAATTTCTATCCCATGTGACTTGAATACTTAATCTTTCTACCTAGGGAAAACTCGAGTTTTTTCGTACCTCGGGGCTAAAGTTAGTTACATAAGAATAACATTAAAAGAGAGATTAAAAAGAACATGAGCCACAGTCAGCTGTTACTTGTATTTGTTTCGTTACTCATTGTTGACTAATAGCAGCTGTAGCTGCTGCTCACCCACTGCTGACCATTCAGTTAGCAGTGGGTGAGCAGCATCTCTAGTATTAGAGATGGCCGTGGCAGTGTAGGTGTTTGTTTACATTTTGCTTGGATAGGCTATTAACATAAGAAGTCCAAAACATAAGTGTAAAACTTTTGACTAGGCTTAAATTATATTTTGTTTTTCGTGTTCTTCAAAATTGATATGGCCTACCTTGTGTGTTTTTTATGTTGATGTGACAGATCCAGCTTGACGGAGCAAGGGATCATATGAAGGTAAAGTTAAATTATCTACGGTAGGCATATTAGGCCTAAATTTTATTCGTGTAGGTGGAGGAAAAATGTTGTGTGCATCAAGGGACTAAAGTACTTTTCTCCCTCAGGGAGATTGTCGCCCTCGGCTTCGCCTTCGGGCGACAACACTTTCCCTTCAGGGAGAAAACATTGTACTTTAGTCCCTAGAAGCACAAATAACTATTTCCTCCACCTACTATCTAAAGCCGTATTTTACTCCTTGGAATAGATTAGTAAAGTACTAATTTCTATCCCATGTGACTTGAATACTTAATCTTTCTACCTAGGGAAAACTCGAGTTTTTTCGTACCACGGGGCTAAAGTTAGTTACATAAGAATAACATTAAAAGAGAGATTAAAAAGAACATGAGCCACAGTCAGCTGTTACTTGTATTTGTTTCGTTACTCATTGTTGACTATTAGCAGCTGTAGTTGCTGCTCACTCACTGCTGACCATTCAGTCAGCAGTGGGTGAGCACCATCTCTAGTATTAGAGATGGCAGTGGCAGTATAGGTGTTTGTTTACATTTTGTTTGGGTAGGCTATATTAACCTAACAAGTCCAAAACATAAGTGTAAAACTTTTGACTAGGCTTAAATTATATTTTGTTTTTTTCGTGTTCTTCAAAATTGATATGGCCTACCTTGTGTGTTTTTTATGTTGATGTGACAGATCCAGCTTGACGGAGCAAGGGATCATATGGAGGTAAAGTTAAATTATCTACGGCAGGCCTATTAGGCCTAAATTTTATTCGTGTAGGTGGAGGAAAAATGTTGTGTGCATCAAGGGACTAAAGTACTTTTCTCCCTCAGGGAAATTGTCGCCCTCGGCTTCGCCTTCGGGCGACAACACTTTCCCTTCAGGGAGAAAAAATTGTACTTTAGTCCCTAGAAGCACAAATAACTATTTATTACAGGCAGGTAGCATGCAATGCAATTTACCGGGTTCTAACTGTTTTTCACAAGGAAGCATTTTTGTGAAGGAACATTGTTGTAAAAAAAGGTAAAAACCACACGAATTTGAAGTAGACACTTATATAAATTAAAATAAATACTATAGTGTATACTTGTTTCTCTAAATCCAGAAATTTAATTTTCAACAAAGGCATGGCATTGCTAAAAACGTTCAAGAACAGTATTTAATCAATGCCATCCGACCAATCAATATTGCAATGATCAGCTATCACTCAAACATATACCTATTTACAACTGTAAATTAACAGACGTTTAAAATGCTTAACTAAATTCTAATGTCATTCTAATGAGAACATTTCAAATTTAATTTGTGGATAACGCCCTTGTTTTAAGTCCAATTCTCATCAATGTTTGGCGATCAAGCCTTAAATCCGACTATACCAAAATCTAAAAAATCCGTGGAAAATTGTAGGAGGAATTTTCTTAACAAAAAACCCTTGGCGTATTAAGAATAGATATAAATGTTTTAAAAGAGGAATTCTCTTAACAAAAAGCCTTAGCGTAATGAATAAGGTTAGATATATTTTTTTAACCTTGCAGATTTAATTTTTTTATTAGTTTGATGAAAAATATAGTACGTTAACTCGTCCAGACGATGGTTTTCCGAGCTTTTAGCGTAATAAAATACTTGATTGTTTACGTTTTTAGCTTGTTTTGATGGTGACAAATTACATTTTTATTTTTATTAATTAAATTATTTTTAAAACACTTAGCCTGGTTATTTATTAACACTAATTTTCTAGGACATGCGAATAGTTAAATTTTACTTGAATTCTAATCCCTTATAAACTAAAAAGGTTTGATCAAGAAGCGATGATTCCTTGCGAGACTTGGCCCGACCCCTATGAGACAGTATTGACACAGATGTAGTGCGGGCAGTTTGTCGGTGTCCTTCGCCCGACGGATATGTTCCGGTGTATTGGCGTGAAGCTATTCGCCAGTTATGAAAGATGTTGTGTAACGTAACCTTAGACACGGTCGGCTACTCGTGTACGGTACTTGTACACCCCCTACCCTACTCAGACTGTGCTGAGCTGGTGTGCGTGACATTGTAGAGCAACTCTGCGAGAAACCGTACCGTACTTTCAATGCATACTAGAAGAATTCCAAAGGTAATATCGGTAAAAATCAAGAGTCTTCCTAAAACACCGTCTCACAAGATGATATAGTTTACTTGGTATCTTTGGCTCACCAAGTCTCCAGGTCTGGGCCACAGAGATAGTGACACCTCGTTTTCCACCCGCTGCGTCCGTTGCCTCCTCTCTCACCTAATCTATTTGTCACCACAACTGCCACCCCAACCTAATACTGGTAATACTGGGTCAATTTTATACAACAGCGGACATTGACTTTGAACAATATTTACTTATGTTCAGTTATTTTAAGTGTTTTACCAACACGTTTCAAAGTTAAAACAAGGTTTGTTTCAATTCATATTGTTAAAATTAATGTTTTATTCATTCTAATGATAATCTTAGTGAAGAAATGTATCTTTATTTTTGTATGTTAAAGTCCAAGTAAGTTCCATTCAAACCTATTTGAGTTTACGATACCACACCAATTCTACAATATAAGTGACTTCGACTGAGATTCATTTTGGTTTACTTCATACAATGACATGAATGACGAAAAGAACATCTAAATATCTTACCAAGTTAAATTATTGATGCCAAATGTCCTCAATTAAGTTCTTCGGTTTTTTCTTAAGCATATCTGAACATGTCTTTAAAATACACGCGTAACATTAAAATACTTCTTTCCAGTCCATCAGAACTATTTATTTTTCCCTGCCACAGTGCCACAACGATATCGGTGACCAAAATCGCCAAGCACAATGTAAAGGACTCTTGTGAGTCACTTCGTTTCGTCGGATCAATTTAACCTCTTAAATTAATGAACATTTTGTTATGTATACTATATCTCAAATCTGGCATGAGAAGTAATCTAATCTGCGATTCTTATCCTGACAGAAAATTAAGAAAATCATAATTGAAATCCTGAAGTGTTTAACAGACAAACAACTGTACAACAACGATGAATAAAAATTTATTCTTTCATTCTTATATACCTTTGAAAGTATCACTCCATCGTAGATTTTACGTGGAGAAATAATAAGAAATACCGGTGCAAGTCTTAAAATTATAGTACCAATGAAAGAAAGGCCAACACATAAACCAATATCACCATCATAAACATTGGAAGATATCAGGATTTGATATTATTGATATTATGACAATTCATTAGTATCACTGCTGCATGTTATTTTTCTACCAAGAAGTATTTCCAGTTGAGGGTTGTTAATATGGATGAAGGCGTTTTTATACCTATTCATCGAGCTAGTACGGTGGATTAGTTTAATCAGCTAGATCGTCAGATTTCAAGGCCGCGGCCGGAGGCTGTTGTACTGCACTGTGACAGTGTACCTGGCCATGTACTGTATGTATACGCCACAGGCAGCCGCGGCTTGGTGCCGATTTCTCCCAGCTGGAACTTTCTGCGATACAGATCGCCATCGATCTGGATTGCTTTCACCTCTCCTACACCTCGCACCGAGGTCCACTGAGGCGGCAACACTCCAAACACCTACCATTACACTATTTTATTTTTCTACAGCATTTATTTCCAACTGCGAGACAAGGAGTTCGACATTCGAAATTAAAAATTAAAAGGTAATGAAATCTTTTTCCTTTAGATTTATACATGGTAGTCGGAATATTTAGGATCAAAGTACCGAGGTAGGCATACTGTAATTAGTTTTAAAGGCACCGTGAATTATTCATAAGTTAAGTGTCACATGTAATAAAAGTGAAAAAGCATTTAAGTAGGCCTACTGTAATTATTAGCTTGTCATATCAAGCTTACCAAATTCAGTCGTGCAAGTATCATGACAAATCTAATCAAATTTTTAGCATAACGTGAAATTAACGACAAAGTCTCCTGAAGGGGTCTATACAGTAGGCATTCGATTTTTTTTAACGCGAAGTCTTATTATAAAGCACGATATCGTATAGTTACATTAAAACTATTTTCCCTAAGCTCCATATTAATATAATAAATAATTCTTTTTATATTCTGGTTTTATCATAGATTAACGTATTATGCTGTGACATTGTACTCACACATTCATTGTTCAGTGAATAATTGACAGCCTAAATTAATTGAAATTTTCGTGTATTTCGTTCAATTTACGTGAAGAAAGAACTATAAATAAATCTGGAAAGAATTCTTCAAAGGATGTAAACTAAACTTTGAGAAAATGAGAAGCGCCGCAGAGCAATAAGTAGGTATTGCTGTATGGTTGCAGAACAGATTGACCTATCAGGAATGCAGCGGGGAGTTTGCAAGGCTTCCTGTGCAGTTGCGGACTGTAGACTCATGGACTCCAAAACGGCGTGGCGGATCTAACCATTGTGCTGCACTTTCTCTGCCACGCGATGATTCATTTAGTGCTCGATCGGTAGCTCTATTATTGGGCGCCGCGCCGCGGCGGTGTGAAACCATGGATCATCTACACTCTTACTAGAAATTTCACACTTTCATTAACAACAGGTCTGATTGTTCAGGGACCAATCGCAAACTAGGCTACTGCCTCAGGATTTCCTATCGATAAAATTATTATTGATCTTGAAAATGCTACTTGATGCTAGGATTGCTATAGGTATATAATATGCGTTCCATTTAATATTCAATTTATCAGTAAAGTAACTCACCCTTCATGACATATGATAGGAGATGGGCGCGATTCTTACCTGAAAGAATACAAACAAAAATCAGCACAAAATTTAACAAGCACGTACTTTACAAGTAAAACTATGAGACCGATTTTTCCTCAACGCACGAGCATAAAGTGTATGGCAGATTAGCCATATGAATAACAAAGAAAAAAAACAAACATATGAAATCACAACTTTTCATTTAACGAAACGCTATACAACAAATTCAAGTAAGTTAATTTCACTTCATCGGTTTTAATGGTATGCAATCAACAGAGTGTGTGAATAAATATTAGCTTGTTATTGGAAAGTTCACGTTGAAAACTCAACGAGTGCACAAGAAAATAAGGCCAAACCCCGGGGCACGCCGTCGGCTGTAGTTCAAGGGGGGCAAGGAAATAACATTTAACTGGACACTGAAGGAAAACGTGATTCAAAACGGGGCTAATTTATAGCTAATAACATAATTTTCGCCATAAACGACACAGGAAGGAAGTGATTTTTAAACCCACATGATGTGTCTCCTTTAAAATCATGAGTAAAACTTGAACCGGTGCTTAAAAATTGCTTGATTGCACACTTTTAACCGTAAACTATTTAAGTCAACTATTAAATGGTTCGATTTACTTAAATATAAACCAACTAGCTAACTACCCGTCAAAAATGACAGGGAACTTTTATGAATTTTGCTCTAAAGGACCTGGATTGCCTAGCAATAAACAAATCGATAAAACAACGTCTTATATTGGTCTAAATTGCATTTTACGAAGTTATAGGGCGTTTTCTAAGGGATTCCATATTTTACCTATCATCTAGGGGCCATAAGAAAGCCATTGACACCAAAATGGCCATGATCCGTTCAGTAGGTCTAGTTTTCTCTGAACCCTTAATTGCACTCTTTTATTATATATACTAGTATACGTGCGTTGCTCGAAATCGAGCAATCTATTTAAATGCATTACAAATGTTACTTTATCTCTAAATCAATGAGACTCGACCAATCCAATAATGTGAATATCTTTAATCACCAAAACTACACATATTTACAGCTGATTATTAACAGATGTTTAAAATGCTTTATTCAATCCCAATGTTATTTAAATGGGAAATTTTGATATTTCAATGGTGGATTGCGCCTTTATTTTCAGTCCGATTTTCATCAGTTTTTGGCGGAAACAACTACAGACCAAGCCCTATCCAACGACCCCAAAAACTTGAAAATCGGTTGAAAATTGTAGGAGGAGTTCTCAAGACAAAAAAAAACCCCTTAGCGTATTAAATAAGTATAGATAAGATGTTTTAATTAGGCCTACTGTGGCAACAAAACGTCGGCAGCGGCACGAATAACATTAATTATAATGACCAGCTGTTGTTCAAAGGTTTCAAGCGACCTTGTAAAATCCGAAAATATTCACTGTTTAAAACAACCAAGCATAAGATAAACAGTTTTTAACGGTTACTAACATGACAAAACTGGTTAATTGAGTTGTTTGGATTTCACGCGAAGAAGGATATGATAAAATTATTAAATGATAAAATAATTATAATGATGAAATTATAGACAATGTTTGGGTAACGCATCATGAACCGTGCAACAATGTTGATAACCAATTCTGAATGACAGCAGCAGTTGTGATACAATTTGGCGGCATTACAAGGATCAGTTTAATAACAAGGTTCAAAGAACACTTGACTATGTACATGATACTACTGCATTATTTGCTAGACCTGCAGCTTTAACCGGCAACCATTTTTAAAGCGACTAGGTGAACAACCTCATTATTCAGTTTTATATTTAAATTATATTTTTATTGTAGTTTGTTCTAAACTAGAACAATGGCAAGGCTAATTCCGTCCCTTTGTACCGTGCCGATGCCAACAGGACGGTTACATATTAACGAGAATTTACTTCCCTCACTATTTACTCATAATTTACTTGATTACACCACCTATTGCGGTGCAAGTTTTCTACGCAGATATAGTGTGTAGCACCCAGCATGTTTATGGTTGACAAGTCAAAGCCGGCGTATCACCTAGGTCTGATATCGCAATGTAACTGATACGCTATCGAAACAGGTTGCGCAAAGCTGTTATCTCATTGGCGGCGACACTTCCGGTATTATAGACCGGCAATCATATCTGGCGTCCGAAAATTTGCATTCTTTCATTATTACCATAGCCCTACCTTCACTCCGTCATTTCCATGGGGAAGCTGAACACCCCTGTCACAGCAAATCTGCGTACTCAGCGAATTTCCAATGGAATTTAGGTATATTTTCTATTTCTCCATAAAATCCATGGGCATGAGAGTATGTAGGTTTGCCGCCATATGGGTTTTGTTGGTAAATATAAGTTAAACCCTACCTAGTAAATGGACATTGATTTTATTTCCCCATAGACAGACACCATGGTAGTGAGTATGTGTGGGTTTGCCGCAATATGGGTTTTGAAAGCAAATATAAGTCAAACCCTACTTAGTGAAAGTAGGTCCAAATAAAAAACGTTCATTCAAAACTAACACCCCAGGTAAAAAATTATGTTGAGCAAAAACAAAACTGCGGCCGGGCGGCGGCGCGGCGGGCGGGAGTGGAAAAACACAGGGACACAATCGAACTAGGAAGGAACGGCGGCCAAATGGTAAACAGAGCGGCGAAGTCGCGGTCTGAGCTATTTGTGTGAGTAGCTGCAAATAGAAGACAAGCCTGGCATCACGTGACCACGCATTCCACCACCACCATCGGGCAAGTGTACGATCACAATCACATGGTTAGTAAAATAACTAGGCTTACATTCCACCACCACCATCGGGCAAGAGTACGATCACAATCACATGGTTAGTAAAACAAGTAGGCTTACTGGTTGTAGGTTGTAGGCACAACATCGACAGGGATTCCGTTTAGGTTACACGTGCGTCTGCCTCCCTGAAGCATGGTTCTTTAATATTTTCACGAAATTACACAAAACCCCATGTTTCTTAGTCTCTATTCCTCGGACTCAAGGGAGACGTAAAAATTATATCAAATCAAATATATGTGTAAAGAGGCTTTGGGACCAACCCAAGTGAACGTATGATCAAATTCTCCTACAAATATCAAATTTCGTGCTTTGATCATAATACAATTTTTATATGGGTTGGATTATGGGATATTTCAGTTCATATGTGATCAAATTATCTAGCAGGAATGAGCTTGATCAAATATGACCTCTTCAATAAAGCTGGAGGACATTTTGCATAATGAGGTACTGTATATTAATATATGATACATTTATCACGTTATCTCTTCAACGAGCTAGTATTACTGTAATGTCTAATATAAATGTGTTCCAAGTTTTTCCAACACAGCTAGCGTCTGACCTTACCACGCCGTCATGCTTGATACGCCCGAATCGTAACCTATAGCTAGCTGCCTCACCTTCGATTTTGGCTATCAGCCAATTTTCGTAAACGAGTCTGACTTCCTCCGGTAAATCCTGCTGAGAGACCTTGACGCTACCTTTGAGAAAAGGCGATAGAAATGAATTTGAACTAAGCAAGACAATATATCAAAAGTGAAATTAAAACAAGACAATTATTTATTTGAGTTGCAGGTAAAAGTTTATTGTATTAGCATTAGCATAAGACCACTGACAATAGCTAGGGCAAACGCTGACGTATATGAGGCATATGTTGTTACACAAAACAACAGCTTGTAGAATAATCTATGTCCTAGTATAGTTTGCACTTTTCCTTATCTGTAGGATGACCCAAATACTTTACTTTAACGTTTTAATTAAAAATTTTGTAAAAAAATGAAGAAAGTTACATGTTATTTTAGTACCGCGCAATATTTAGTAAGTATGTCGTTACAAAAGGAATTTATTGATCAACAAATCATAAAACGAACTCCTTTGACACGCTCGAGGTCAACTTTGACCACATTAACCACTGATAAGCTTTCATCGCTCGCCGAATCTCTCCAAGCAAACTGTCCTCGAGCATTGTTACATAACACATGCATCGGCCAGATATGATAAAGATTTGCGTAAACCGCATCTGGCGAGTCAGCGAAACAAGGATCAACGATTATCTTGTATTTAACAACCGACATCATCGCTGCAACCTCTGCGCCTCGGAGAAGATGATCGGTCAGTTGTAATTGTGAGAGGAATTATCGATCAACGAAAAATACTTCTAGCTAGAGATCCTGTTTACCTGGAAAATGCAAACATGATTTCCTTCTGCAAATTAATTTCGCTGTTTATAAAAGAGGAGACGTAGTTGGTATAGACGATTACATTCTAAGTGGAGTACTATGTATCTATTGTAATGCGATTTGTTACACATACCTTGGTGTATTACTAGCATAAAAACAATATTAGTGCAAGTATGTTTTTCTAGCATTCCCGTTTCTTCTAAACATACTTTAAAAAATATCCCATCTAACAACTTCATATCATTTAAAATATTTTGAGGGTAAAAATTCATTTCTATGCCCTCTCAAACCTGTAGGTAAACTTTCCAATTTTTCGAAATACGCTGACACGTATCGTTGCAGGGAATGTTTAAGAAAATTGAAAAATAAATTCAATTAGGACACAAATACAGTGCAACATGGATGTCGTATTAGGCCTAATGCAATATCGATAAAGAGCATATTAAAATTGTTGCTCATAGGCCTCGTTATCGACAATATACGTGTCCTGCGATGCGTTGGTTTACTGTAGGCTATTTTAAACTTTTTAATGGAATAATAACTTCTACGATCTTGCGCTCGCAACACACATAAAAGCTTTTTTTGACAAATTCGACTACTGGCGAAAATATGATTGTCTATTTAGTCATCAGCTTTAATCCAAGGGCTAACATAATTGCTTTCAATATATTATACAGGTTAAGGCTAGATCCCGGATCACCTCTCACCCTCGCCCATCAGACGTTGCGGCTATACACTGGCTACGAGGGGGTGACGCGCGCTACGTTACATAACGACCGACGTTTTCCTCGTGATAACCACGGCGATGGCGATATCGGGAGTAGAAACCGTCCTCTCAGCACTGCAGGGGCCGAGGGTTGCCTCGTGGAGCTCGCTACAGTGTAAACAACCATCTTGCGAAACTGACCACCACCACAACTCCACTGCACACAAGTAGTCCACAAATATTTATGATTGCCGATTTTAAACATGCGTCTTTGGACTACTTTTTGCCAGCCAAGTCAAAAACATGGAAAGAATTAGTCGGTGGTAATATTAAAACAAGCAATTTGAGCAACGCAAGCAAACAAATATTTTTTTCCCATCAAAATATCCTCTAACGTTGAAATTCGAAAATCAGAGAACACAACCTATATTTTCACATGTTAAACGATAACAGCAGGCAAGCAACGAGAAGCACACAAAACTTTAATTGTGTGACAAGACAACATAAGTATCCGTTTGTATCAAACCCAAACAAATTGCAAGAATAATTTGGATCAGCAACCGTGTTTTCCCAACCGTTACTAAAAAAAAAGTGTTTTTTGCGTCTACGATTTTACTTAGTGGCGCGAGATTAATGAAAAACAGTAAAAATACAACATAAAAGAAATTTTCCAATCGCTATCACAGATTAGTGTTAACTGGGTAGTGTTTTAAATTATTTCAAGTTGTGTAAGTAATGGAAATAACAGCGATTAATATAACGGTAAACATGAGCTTTGAGTTGTGATTAGCATTAAATCCAAGCAAACCAAACCAATTATTCCAACAAGGTAGTCAGGACCAGAGATTTCGCAATGTAAACTGCAATTTAGAATAACCAAATCATGATTTTCGCCGCATTGCAAGTGTTGAAAAATGCTGCACCTTCAGCTGAGAAAATCTGACTTGGTCCTGGCAAGAACTACCCATGTAACTGAGAGATTTCCTGATGACTGGGTACAAGATACGAATGACGGTGGACACAGTCGCCCCCCAGGAAGTGGTCAAAGTTCATCGGACAGCAGATACCAGGGGTCAATCGGCAATTTGGAAAATTATGGACAACTGAGGGCTATCACTGAGCGTCAACCAAAATCATCGCCCAAACATCCAAATGGTGGATTTGCTAATTTTAAAAAGATAACAGAAGTAAAACGTCTTGGTCACCCTTTAAATATCATTTGTTTGAATTTTTAATAGGGCTACTTCGGCTATGGGAGAACGCATTACATTACTTGTCACATTAAAAGCTATTCCATGATCAAATGCTGTACTTTGCTTTTGGTCACGATCAACTATGTTAATACGATAAATATTTACTACGCAATGTACAGTAGTAAATATTTTGCCAGTTAGGTATAATAGTTGATAGTTTATTTTAGTTAAGTTATAATTTCTTATAACGAAAATATTAACATTAGCACTAATTTTTAAAATAGGTATAGTAAGTTATATCTCGCAAATCTTACATTCTACAAAACATAATCACTAATATACGAGTTAAATTGTAAAGACATATTGATCCCTACACCTGAACATCGATTATTGGAAGACTATGACTATAGACTAACACCAAACTTGACGTAAACCATATAGTTTTTAACTTCATAAAAACCGCACGCTTCTTATGTGTTGACGATCAAGCGATTGTGATCCTAGATGTTTTGAAGGCAATTTCAACATTTAGACGTCTGGATATAAATTATTTGTACAGTAGGCCTACTTTTTCAGTCGACAAAATATAAAAAGTAGATTGTCGTAGGCCTACATGTCAAACAAGAACTCCAAGCTGTTTCTATCATACTTCAAACGTTCAAAATATAAGTTAGACGAGTTGAGTAGAATTTTGAAAAGCGATATTTTTTTGCTATCTACAGTACGTAGATAGGTCTAATCTTAATCTGGTCCAAACAAGTTTAATCAAGAGTCTGCAGTACCTACGCCATTTCGGTATTTTGCCCCATAACAACAATGTTAGCCTAAATTTAAAACATTACTGTGAGTTTGTTTTTCGACTAAAAATTACAAACTTGATGTCATTTTAAATGTTACCATAGTGTCTTTCATTTGACGTGATTAAAAATTAATTTAAAAAATTATCCACCCGAATAATGAATAAAAAACAATGTATATTATCACAATTTTAAACCATGTTAAACCAGTTTTAGGACGTGTATTAAAAATATTAAATATATTATAAAAATTTAATTATATTATTAAAAAATTTCCCAGATATTTGTTTTAGATTTATCATTGAATTTCAAGGTATGGCAAATCTTTTCAATATTTTTTTATTAAAATTTTATCTTGTTTAAGTTAACAACAGTTCAATTTTTCTTTTCTTTTTGCAATAATGTTATTTTAAGCACATAGTATAGTTAAGGTCATGCCTTGGTAAAGAAATTGTTTTTCATTGTAAATATGTACATTGTAAACTTATGTAATTGAAAGTGGGAAAATAAACTTCTTATTTCTTACTATCCACATCACATGAATCGCCATACCATTATTGTGAACGTATACAAGTTTCATGCGAATCCCATACAAGATTATCGAGATAATGCGTTTTTAAGACACCTAATTAACATTGTTCTTATGAGACTAAAAATCAAGATGGTAGGTACTGCAGACTCTTTAACTGTTTGTCCTAATAATATTTGCAAAGTAAGCAAACCAAACCAGTAAAATTTCTATATATTCATGGTGCTAGTAGTTTAACAGTGCAAGGTGAAAACACCATGTTAAAATTATATTAACTATAATCACCGACCAACAATTATAAAATTACAAAGCAGTTCCTTATAGGGCCTACTGTATTTCAACGTTTTAAATATTCATTTTCACAAATTGATCCAATAAACTTAAGCTTGAAAATAATTACTTGCCAACTTGTAAATGAAATGTGAAATTAATTTCTAAACCGCTTGAAGATACAGATCCTACTATATTGGGTTACAATTACAATTGAAACATTGTATCACAAAGCTGGCACCTATTAAGATAGCGAATTATCTAACAAATTACAGCATAGCTGATAAAATAGTTCACATACTTTCGGATAGTATAGAAGCCGCGGAATGGAAATAATTAACTGACCGTGAAGGCACTTCAGAAATAAGAGAAGCGGCGGCGTTAAAGTGAGGATAAAGGGGAGGGCTAATTGTTTCAAATTAAGAGACGGGTCAGCTGTTACTGGGAAAGAGATAGCAACAGCTGTTTGGAGCGGTCAAGGTCAAACAAAAACCTGCGTCTCGCCACAGAGGTCATCAACTTGCTGGCTGCCCCTCCTGCCGCGCCCGCCGCGCCGGCCGGCAACGCTAGGAACGCAACACTGCACACATATTCGGCTATGTGGAAGATTTGAAATTAGAAAATTACCATCAAAACAACAATAAACTATCATGGTAAAAAATACACTTCTAGGTAACGACAGTTCAAAAGAATCCACAACAACAAGTTTATGTAACTTCAGTATCAACAAAGAGAAAAAGTTCTCTATAATGAAGAGTTGAACATGTTTTTTCTGATCAGACCTCGAGACAAAAAGAAAAAAACAGCAAGTAAATTCAATGATAGCGAGCGTATCAAACGCGGCCTTGAAAAGTCGACTCTAATGCGCACAACATTTTGGCAGTGTTTCGGTTTGATAAACAAGTGCAACCCATCAACGACACCCATCGCGGGTTGAAGGTCGGAGAAATCACGACTGTCAGAAAAACCAACGGTAAAAACAATTTGATAACAACCGAGTAGCATTAGCTCTCAGCATTTCCTGTTGTCAAGGGGTGACGCTACTCAATTATTTTTTTATTGCAATAACTGAACTATATTTTGCACCAATTGCAATGTTTTTTTTTAAGATGACCGAATTCATCTGATAGGACACCACAATGCAACAATTATTATTGTGCGTTATTATTGTCATATTTTTAAGCAAGTGTGAAACATTTCTTCCAAGCCTGTGACTGACAGGTTAATAACCACATCAATTTCCAACAATACTTGCTGATCAGAGTGTGTACAATTTGTCTACGACAAATCTAAAACCTTGCGGTTAACCACGTGTAAGTCAGAGGACATGGGCTCGAGCTACTCTTACTTGCATCAGTGTTGATTTTAATATTGGTTTTAGTTATGATTTAATACATCATAAACGCTGACTCAATTGTAACCTGTACCGGCTGTTGGAAGATCTTGAGCGTCCAGTGATTTTTTTAACAAGAAAATACAAAAGATGCGAGACGACTCCAAAGAACAAAAACAATACTTTCGTTTTCAGCATGTCACTTGGCAAGTTAGATGCGAAACACCGTTAAAGCGGTAGGCGATAAACAATTTTGGTAAAGTTACACGAGGGAGGTTGAGAGCCCTTTCCTTAAGTTTGCGGTAGTCTCGGGGG
This sequence comes from Neoaliturus tenellus, assembly GCA_030545055.2. Taxonomy (NCBI): domain Eukaryota; kingdom Metazoa; phylum Arthropoda; class Insecta; order Hemiptera; family Cicadellidae; genus Neoaliturus; species Neoaliturus tenellus. Next base: position 73,650,028 of record CM061534.1, read on the forward strand.
TCGCCGGTGCGTGTCGCACGCGTGTTTGGCGACCACAGCACGCGGTGACCTGAGAAACCCGGCGCTGGCGACCCTCCAATGATGTGAGCTTCTGAATCATTTATAGGCTTACACAAACACTGTCTACCCCCCTGCCAAATCCTACCCGGAACACTACGCAGTTGATTTTCCACCGCGCTCCACGCCAATTTGCCATTCAAACGGGCAGAGAAAGCGAATAGTGTGCTGTAGGGCCTACTGAGAAGAATATTACACGGGTTTTAATTTTATTCGTATTAGATATGAAAAAAAACATGTCTCTGACGTTTACCAAAATCGTACTCTTCATCACTTTAAAAAAATTTTGTGAATTTTTAATTTTCAGAATACCGTACTTATTTTTTTACCCGTATTTAGTTTGATTTGATAACACCTTTACTGAAATGGCGACCTAACTCAATAGGTAGTTTAAAGCCAAGTATGAATGAGATATGAGTGTAGGATGATTGTGGCGCGATCTTGTTGTCTTGTTACTGACTATAAGGCCGACATTCTCTTTAGACAGGACTGTTAATTCATAGCCCAACAGCCAATTGTATCTAGGGACCTACAGTTTAAGGTGGGATCGAACCACAATTTTGAACTCATATTTAGGAATTGGTCTATATTATGAGGATGGTCTTTATGGATGAACTAGTATTTATTCACTAGTGCGGACGTTAATCCCCACCAGAAAATATCGCATCCACAAGCCATCGCTTATAACTGTCTATACAATTTGTGACCTCCAAGTAGCTGGATTACAGGACGTCGCCAGGTATCAGTAAAAATAAATTTATTTAATTTTATAGTTTTAGTTTAAACACATGCAGATAGCAAAAATCATAAATCCACGTTCGAATGGACTTACTTAACAAAATAGACCACAAAGAAAAAACATGCACGCTAAAATCCAAAGAGTGAGATAGGTCTTCTTTAGGTGGAAGAATTCCAAAAAAATCTTAAAGAGTGAAAGTTTCACTCAAAATGAGCGTAGAAAAAATGTATTTTGAGAAGGATGAAATATACTTTTATTAAAAGAATGAAAATTCGATATAGTTCAGAGTGTCTGAATTTTATTTTCAAAAAGAACTGTTTTCGTTCTATTTCGGATGAATCCTGGAGTCACGTGACGTGCATGAGCGACTAGCCTCTCACAGCACAGGAGTAAGATTTTCCCTTCGCTAACTTCGTTATGATTAGTGGTTGGTTAGTGGTTCAAGTGGTAAAGTGGTAAAAAGGAAGATTGAAGATTATACCCAATAAACGCGAACACTAGAGCCTATGCCTTTACTTTGCTTTTACTTAATAAGCACCAGTAGAGTTCACACGTGTAGCCTATGGACTTATGGTGTTCACTGATAAACTACTCCCATGAGTTGGCCTATGCCAATGTCTGTCTAATTAACTTAGGCCTCCATAAATTAACCCATGTTTATAATCTTACTATCAATTGTCAATAACTAGCTTGATGTTTACAAGGCTCTGTAAACCCCATAATTTGGAAAGATTCGTTAGGTTAGGTTTAACGAAAAAAATCTTTTTATGAAAGAATGTTAGTTTTTTATTGAGTGAAAAGTCACTCTTTTGAGTAGTTAATTTCACTCCTTTAAAAATTAAAATCATTCCTTTTAGGATTGATTTTCACTCAAATTTGGACGAAAACATTCACTCTTTTGTTGGGTGATCAAAGTTTCTCTTTTGAGGTAGTGAATTTTCACTCTGAAAGAGTGGCTCAATTTCAACTCTTTAGAAAAGTGGTGAAATGACTCAACAAGAGTGAAAATATCTCCTTTCCCTTTTACAGTGTGAGGACCAGAGACAGAGTAGATTACGACACAACGCACTGCTAAATATTTAATGTGATACTCAAGGGTTATCGTCTGGCAAAAACTGTGGACTTTGGTCCAATGATAATTATTTAAGGTCTCACCTCGATTAATTCTGTATCAAATTGTAAAAAATATTAAGAACATGTACAAATTCGAACTGCCGAGTGAAAAAATCATGGAAATTTCTACTAATCCAACTACACAATACAACTTATAAAATAAAAAAATTATTTAAATGTAATAAAAACAAAATTACAGTAATATGAACGAGCATAAACGTACGCAAATAGAAGTACAAAAATATACTTTATTATATTTGTTTAGGCTTATTAAACATTTGGAAAAGTGTTGACGAAAAATACAATTGATGCATAATTTTAATACTGCACTACACTGCTTATAAATACGAGTACAATAGTTGTAGCCTTATAATACTACAATGCTATTATAATTTCAAGTATTATTGCATCGACGCTTAGGTGATTTAGGCCTAAACCTGTTTCCTGCAAGAAGAGGCCAACATGTATTTATTGTCAACGTGTGAAAGCTACCATAACTTACAGTATTTGCTTTTATAAGAACTGTGTTTATTTTTTGTTTACATCGACAATAAGCATACGTTTCTTGCGGAATGTGGTTTCGGGTGTCACTTAAAAAAGTTATAATGAACTAAAGCAGGAATATAATTCTCGCTCATGCTGTAAATTCAGCCTAGTGATGAATGAAAGCAGTCAAAGATTAAAGAGCCTTGAGCAACTTCAAACACGGAAAGGCCACAGAAAAATACTACACTAAAAGGTATGATAAATAATGGGAAAATATCTCGGCAGCACCGAACAAGACAAACAGAGAGAAACAGCCAGCAAACAACCGAACACATAAACAAGCAAGCGGAGATGTCAGGTAGATAAGATTATCAGGATACAATATATGAAGGAAATGTCCCTCGAACATTGGTGAAGGTGGTCCACCAAGCTATCATAGTATTATACCTCCATATTTGGCGATGGATAATACATGTCAATGAAATCATAGCCTTACGCAGGGGGGGGGAGGGGTGGAAATAAAATGGAATGAAGGCCTTTAGTTGGAAGAATTGAGAAATATGTTTGATGATGTTAAAGTAATTACGGTTGTCAATTTGAAACCCAAAAGCTTCTCGCAGAAGACACATGTAAAATATATTTTCCCACATTGGCGGGTTACGGATAAGCAAAGTCAGATAAAATGAAAGCCGTGAACAATTTTAAAAGGATGTACAGTATTGACATTAATAAGAACAGCGTTACCATGCACAGTATATATTTTTATACTAAAGCACTACACAACAATAACACTTACAGTATAAAATTTCTAGCTTAGTTGCAACTTAATAATTTAAGAATAATTTAAGAAAACCTATCAAACGTGGGGGCTTAAATTTTCGGTCCATCAACGATTTTAATACTTCCCTAATAAGTAGCAATATCTTTTGTAGTGGGCAGGCAAAAGGCTCTGGTGTGGTCTCTTTCTGTCACTAGATCCATAACGCCCACGTCTTGAAAATAACGAGTAGTTGTTACACTTTGCAACTTCAAGCAACTCTTTTGACAAAATAATTTTAAGAAAGAAATGAATTTGCCAACCTTTGAAGCCGGTTGTTTAAAGAAATCGTCGTTTCATATTGTTACAATTACTTGTCTGAGAGCTAACAAAATTACGTCAAGGTATTATCATTTTTTTCCACCAAGACAAGACTTATTCAGCTCTAATTGCTACTATACTGATTGTACGGTATTGATAAATGTCAATTATAATAACTGTACAAACAGATTTGCAAACCAGTTGCCAAGTTCTCTAATTGTAACTTGAGCTGTCAGTTTGTCGCCTACGTCAACAATGCGGCAACTGGTTGATTATCCAGTGTTGATTAGCCTGTTGCAGTTAGCGGAGGCAACAGCCAGGTGGAAGGCGATGGGTTGGCCAACTAGGGAGCAATTAAGACTGTATCCCGAGACCGAAACACTTTTACATCCAATAAGGAGCTCTCGCATTCTACTTAACACATACCAAAGATCGACATGCGGCTTTCTGCAACATAACTGCACATTTAATTGTTGCTGTGGGGATTACAAGAAATTCATTTGATTGGGTTTCACATTTTAAGGGGGTTAGTAAATTAATAGTAAATTAAGTGGAATTGTGTTGAAAGTTTTGTTGACCCTTGATTTTCGAGCATTATGGTTTACCGATCATAAGCATTCCTCGACTATCTATTGAGTCAAAGATATTGTGACGTTTCGGTAGTTCACTAAAAATATCTATAGAAATATACTCCCTTATTCCTTTTAAGAATATTGATTAATTTTTTTTATGACAAAAACCCTGCGTCTAACGCATTTACCAAACACGATTGTTTTTTTATCATCAAATTAAAAATTGTTAAGATGCCTATCATAGTTTACATAAAGTATTAGAGTTTAACAACTAAAATTAAATCTGTTGAAACATGATCAAACTATATATATATATATATATATATATATATATATATATATATATATATATATATATATATATATATATTTAAATTAGGAATTGTATTTTGTAAATTCAAATATATGTAAGGGGAAGATAAAAAATAACCTTACATGATTGGTTCATGGAGGTCATAAAAACGAAATACCGTAAACATCATGTGGTACGGTATCAAAAACAATTTGTAACATAGTAACAATACAGTACCTAGCTAAAAACCATACGAATTGTAAAATCCTACATTAGTAAATTGCAATAGAGGAAAACACTGTCTTTCTCCGCCAAACCAACGCGGAAAACACGGACCGCGGGGACGAAGACGGAAATAACGCGGTCGGCGGTGAAAGGCATCCGCAGACGCGGACATGCCGATCCGAGCAGGGACGGCGGCTTGCAAAAATCCGCAACGTCAACAGTATAAAACTAGCTGCAACTATAAATTCAAACTAAATACCAATGCGCAACATTGGCAACAACACCGGCCGCGATTGTGGCGACCACGAGGTCGGGCAATATGGAACCGCGTGGGGCGCCGAAAAACGCGTCGCGTAGAGAAAAAAACTCATCACACCGCTTACCTTAGCCATGATCGAAGCAGTAATATCCTTGTCACAACAGAACGAATACGGAGCGCCACAGACTTGTACAGACACACGGCACGGAGCGGGGCGTTGAGCGAGAGCGTAGGAGCGACGCACGCACGGTCGGCCAATGCTGGACTACTGCAGACGGCGGCGCCGGCACACGTGGCAACAGCGGCTAGTGCGCATGCGCCGCCATCAGCTGATCCAAGGAGAACGGCATGCTTTGACATTTCTCCGTCCCGCGACCCACACCTACCGTGCATTCCGTTCGACCGTTACCGCCGCCGCATTGCCGCTGCCGGACAATTGCAGCGCTACCGTTGTGAAATGAAACCACCGGTAGAGGTTTAAGCGCTTTATAATGCAAGGTAAACACTCGTAAAGGCTATGGTCACTAGGCAATACTCCATGTTTTGTATTCCCCATAGAGATAATTTCCATTCATTGGGATTTAATGGTTGAGAAAGAACGAGGCCCTTATGACACGCTGACAGTTCAACGGAAACTCGGTGCAATGAAAGAAATTTAATCGTACAGCTTCAATTAACGAAATTTCTACTACTCTTTTTATTAGGATGAAATCAAAAAGTTTGCATAATTGAGTTGGTAAGTTAGTTATACACTGAGAAGGCGACACAACAACAATTATTAAGGAAATGTGTAAAATGAATGCAGTTCATCGTTTAGCTTTGTTACCAAAGCCAATTAGTTGGCTCTTTAGTCAGGATCATCAATTAACAGCCTAATGCTCAATGAATGACTTCATGAATTCATGCGGAAAACTGCATGTTTTGCCATCCAGTAGCTGAACATGATCATAGCCTATGTGTGGTTTCACCATCCAGTAAGTTTTTTTAACAATCGCAAGATTATGGTTACAGAAACAATAGCAAGATACGCATGTACCCTCCCATAACATAACCATCGTAGTATAACATCGATGAACATAACAGGTCCATAAGGTCGTACATAAATAGCGTGATGTACGTGCTGTACAATATTTTCATAAAGGTTCCAGTGAAAGGGTGCACCGATATTCGTACTGCACAAAAGTAATGTAATGTAAACATGGAAACGCGTGAAATCCTGCAAATAATTATATAAATTAACAAAGATTTAAAATTGTAAGAATAAAATTAGTAAACCCCCTTTAACAACAATTGATCTTAGGCAAGTAAATGAGTACAACGTTCGAAATATTTGGGAAAATTGTAAAGCAAATTGTTAGGTAAATTATGTTCGCCTTACGACAGGTGTGTTGCCTTGTATCTAGAGTGAATCACTAAAAACCATCTGATTCACTTGATTTTGATAATTATTAATTATTTAATCTAAACTTCAATGTAGGCCTAAGAGACGAAAATTATTTTAAATGTAAAAATAGAGAAAATAGAAGATTGTTGTTCAGCGCAATTGTTTTTTTTTTTCCACAATATAATGGAACTTTCCGAAACGGCAATAACAATTCCTCGACCTATTCAACTGCTTCATTAAATAAACCAATCAATCAAGCATTTATAGATCAATTATTATTTGTCAATTGACAGGTCTAAAACAATTTGTTTTGCACTTTGCTTTTACATAATTGAAGTATTATTCTTTACCTGGTGTATTTTAATTCCTAATACAGTCATTATAAGTTGACGATATTTTATCAATGTCCGAAACTCGTTTTCAAGGATTGTCACTATGTACTAACGGTTTGGCAATTGCACTTTTTAGTCTGGGCTTGTCACTAAAACCAGTTTTAAGGAGATGGGCGTAGTTGTTTCTGGCACTGGGCAATGCTGCATTTTGTATCAGAAATAAAAAAGTTTAACGTTCGCTGGCATTTCAAAATGTCGGTCCGTCGCGTAGCCTTGAACACAATTTATAAGTCATATCATGGCTACACATTGGGACGTTTTCACAGAATGAAAGACTCCGCTTTTCCCTTGCACAGCCAACAAGTGGTGATCATAACTGTTGCGTTATGTTGTCATCCCCCCCCCCCCCCCCACACACACGTAACGTTCACATGTATTGAGCGGCAAAGAGGATTGTCGTGAGTGTATAAAACACAGAAGCCCATGAACATTGTATAACCAGCGGAGAGGCTTATCTTCGGCGGCATTGTACGGCAATGTCAATGTTTCTTGATTTCAATTCCATCGGAAACGTTTGGGTTTCAGACTTAAACTGAAGCTTTAAAAACCCATTAAAAGTCAATTATGTACAGTTAGTCCAGGCTCTGAACAGGTTGAGCATGCACGAAAGTCTAACAAAATTTGACTTTGGATTATTGTTGAGGACATTTAGTAGATGTAAAAAACCGATGTTGCCACATTTCCAGAATGGGCACAACACGGGGGATGGCCTCTAGAGGAAGTTGTAGAGGAAACTGTATTGGCCTATGTCATGTTGTATATCATTTTAAAGGTCTTTGAATGTAGATTCGAATGCCACAAACCCGACCTCCAAAGGTCGAATATAACGCGAGTTATTGCGTTTTGAAATTTCGGCAAAATGCTTTTTATGCAAAGTTTGACTACCTGCCATTTCTGATTCGAGCGTTCATTTAAGGTCGGCTTTGCGGCATTACTTTCTGTTAAACATGATCCTAAAGCTCACGTTAAATATTTCATAAAAGATTTTATGGGTTGTTCCCAATCGGGCTGAAAATCATAATGTAATCATAATATTTCTGACAGCAATTGAAGACGGCAAATGAAGCCTTAAAATAAAACATTTAACTTGATTTTCAGGATCTTTATAAAGAGGAGATAGATAGAATTTAAATAGAGTTGAAAACAATGTTGCCAACTCGACATCAAATGAACGTCTGAGCCATAAATGGCCGGCAGTCAAATTTTGCATGAAAGGATTTTACCAAAATTTCAAAACGCAATAACTCGCGTTATATTCGACCTTTAGAGATCGGGTTTGTGGCATTTTAATCTACATTCAAAGACCTTTAAAATGATATATAACATGACATAGGCCAATACAGTTTCCTCTACGACTTCCTCTAGAGGCCGTCCCCCGAGTTGTGCCCATTCTGGAAATGTGGCAACATCGGTTTTTTACATCTACTAAATGTTCCCAACAATAATCAAAAGTCAAATTTCGTTAGACTTATAGTGCATGCTCAACCTGTTCAGAGCCTGGACTAAGTTGTCAAAACATACTCCATATATTAATTTCATTTTAAAGATTTGATCGGAGACTGTCAATTATCATTCGCTAACAGATTAATTTTGAAACGAGTGAAGCAGAAGTTGGAAACGTCCGCTGTCTCGCGACTTTCCCCAGACTAACTCCTTCAAGCAGGGTCCTGACATGGATGAAATGTTCGTTGTGAAAAACAAGTTTCTAGTTCATCAAACTTTGACATGTACTTCGTAGTCATCATTTATTTCTTATTGCGATAGGGTTTAGGCTAGCACCCAAATTATTTCCATATTTTACTACATTCTGAAGAAAGATTCCCCAACTGTCACCACATTTCCCCCATGGTGGTCGATCGAGTCTCGGTAGAGTGTACAGTGTACACAGTCGCCAGCGTCAGAGCGAGCAGTTCTGGGAAGTAAGTGCCGCCAGCTGGCTGAGGCATCTCTCAGTTCACTAACCCACACACCTGCTGCTATTCTTGCCTTCCCACTGACATTACCGTCTTTACAGTGCTGTTCACCAATATCCACGTAAATAATTAAATTATTATACCACAATTTAATGAAAATTTAATGTATTTTTCAGGGAAGTAAAATTGGATCATACAAAATAATGAAACTGATTTCAGATACCGGTACGATGGTACAAATTGTTATATCACGGCGTCAATGCAGTTGTTTCGATTTTTGCCGAGGTGCCACGCGACTCTTTAAAAACATTAGATTATTCACTTCTAAGAACTAAATTATGTTTTTATCATACACTGTACTACTGGTAATAGCTTTAGTTAATGCCGTGGAAAGTATGGGTCTACAAAATTTGGGATTATAGAGTGAGATAGGAAGGAAATTGACACGTATTTTCTTCATAATAAATCGGACAAATCAGCACAACTTGCACCCAAATATAAAATTTTATTCATTTTGACATTTTACCAAGTTGAAACACGCGGGATGGATCTCAACCTCGTTAGGGCCTACTCCAGTAATTATTTAAAGTTTATCCACAGCACGAAAAGCACAATCATTTAGCCTACTTATTAGTGTGCAGTTTGTCACCTTTTTACTTTTCGACGTTGAAGTCAGTCAGATGTACAGTACTTATGTTTAAGAAATTTAAATATTACAATCAATTTTTATTTATCGTTATATAACCGTTAGGCCTACAGAATGTTTTATTTTAACAAGTTTTTAATTCAAGGCAAATTGACTTTTCGATAAAATAAATAAAGATAAATTTCAGTGAGGTTCAATGTACGTTCCATAACGCTTGGTTTTGTACAGGGCTCGGCTCCAGGTCTACCCAGTAGAGGGAGCTGAAAAAGATCCCAAAAATATTTTTAGACTAAATGGCCGAGTGATTAGTTCAATAATTTTTATGCAAACTAATAACATAAAAAGTAGTTGTTCGTCTAGGAAAACAGAATCAAATAAAGATCATATTTGTAATAAATCATGTTGTTGATATTACGATGTGTTAATACAAATTAAGGAAATCTCAACGGACTAACAGATTAATAAAAATATTTCTATAAGGGTTTCGTCTGTTACGTCCCTTTTTCTCTCGACCTACTGAACCGATTTTTAAGATTGAGGTGTCATTTTAAAGCTTAGGATATACCGCAGTGACGAATCGTAATTGAAAAGGTCATATTGTTTCGGTCTTCGCCCCCCTGGCCTTTGATTTATTTCTAGAGGGCGCTTTAAAATGTTGACCAACTTTTATTGCAAGTTCTTTAATGTGAATTGTAATTTAACAGCTGATTAGCTTCAGATGAATTTTAAAAGCCAGATAGTAAACAAAAATAGATCTCTGTCACTTCATAATCAACATTCACGTACTGTAGGTGAGTTTCACTCATACAGAATCATAAAATGCGCAATTTGCGCACGGGCCACCTCGTTAATAAAAAAAACAGGTACCCAATAAACCCTTATAGTTTATTAAAATATATTTATCAGTGTCATTACTTTGCCCAATTGCTAAAAAGCAATATAGGGACACCTTAAAAATTACAGCCGTAAAGAAACTATATGAATGAGTTGGACTCAATGAATGGATGAGATTGTACAACACTTAACATTTTTTATTGTTCCCAAAACACTCAATTTTGGAATGACTATGGTACTCGTTGAAAAGTACATTTTTATTACATAATAAAGTATGTTGAGTACTTTTTTAAGAATTGACCCTTAAAAAATTAAAAAGAGTCCCAGACTTTTTAAAAATTTTGACATATTTTTATTTTATTTTTATGTTAAGATGTTTATTATTTACACACCCAGGGCAGTACACGGTAATTTCAAATGTTTAAAAGCCCAAGAATATCAATTAACAATGTTCCACATTTGTCAAGTTTTATATGAATTTAATTTTTTGATTTACTTCATTACAAAACAAGGCCTATATAATGCTGGAATAAGCTAAGTTGCCAATATATACCTGAAATTACCTATCTACTGCCACCTAATATGATAACATGTCAATATCTCACATACTTGGAAAAATATTTACATCCTGATACAGTAATGACAATCATTGAAAGTAGTTTTTTAGTCTAGAATTTCCACTCCTGCACACGACTTACATTGTATAGTTATCAATCAAATATGATATCTCATCAAATTCTACATCTGATCTGTAAATTGTGACGTGAAACTCTTTAAGTTGATCAAGGTTATCTTTCTCAGTAAGTAAACTGTATTACCCACTTGATTTATTTCAACAAAGTTTGACTTTTATCAAATGGCCAATAAATTACGTAGCATGATACAAATATGTAAACTATGTAATAAAGGAGGATGTGATTGTAAATGTATGACACCTAGTCAATTGTTACACGTATCTCAGTCAAGATAATAATTAAAAGGCATAATAGTAAAGCCTATAAGTCTGTTTAATTGCTTAGAGTGGACTGTAAGGCATTTAAATACAAAAACTCTTTTAATTTCTAAAAATCGCCAACAAATAAAATGTTACTTTAAAATATTGAAAAAAGTCTTTAACATTCATTCTGTAGGGTAAGTGGCTACTTTGTAATCCAGCTACGATCTAGACAATGATCTTTTACCACACTATACTGAAGTTTTTCCATACTACTAACTAATTGGTACAGTTTTATCTGACTACAAACAATTTCAAGCTTTACTTTTCAGAATGTTGAAGTTTCAGGTTGTGGTCAATAGAACACTAAATGCTGTGATTAGGCCCTAAATGGAAAAAAAATGGTTAAATGGATCTGAGAGGAGCACATATGGATTAAAAAACTTTAATTGCGCGTTAACAACGCAAATGAGCTCGTTGTTAGGCGACTAAGCATAGCTCAGAAGTAAATGAGCTTGACTTTACAAGAAACAAGATTTATAGGGCTAAGATGTATGTGGCATATGGTATCACTACTAAAACATTATATAAGTTATCGCTCGGTTCTTTTGGTATTGTACCCTAAACAATTCTGTAAAAGAAAATTTCACAAATTTCAGGATGATGTAAGGGGTCTCAAAAGGTCCAAGGAACTCAGGAAAATTAGCGGCTTGTCCAAAAAGTCATGATTTGACAAAACGTAAACCATTCTCTAAAAAAAGTTGCATGATTAAAAACAAGCTCAGATTTAAAAAAATCTATTTTGTACACATGTCTTGGCATAATATTACCCAGTGCACACCGTCATATTTGTGTATACCACTCAGTTTGTGTAAATGCACTGCCAAATTGCTACTAAAAATGATGATGCGTAAACGCAGCTGCAAGTCGCTCGCCTGTGCTGGGCCTAATACTATAATAACGTGTTTATCTGTCGTTGAATCTCCATAAAATCCACTAGTAACGTTAATAATCTAACAAATTAGTACAAATTGACTGCTAATTTTTAATTCATCATTTATTTAGTTTAGAACAAAAAGAAGAATTTCTAATGGTTTTTAACAATTGCGAATGTACACCAAACACACAAGCGTTTCAACTATGATATGGATGATAAATTGTGATTCGTGAAATAACTTCTTGTGTTAGCAATAAAATATTTGAACTGGTTTTATTTTTAAAGGATAATCAAATCAATAATTAATTAATTTGAGTGAAAAATTAAGTTCTACATATTATCTAAAAATTAAATTTATCCAGAAATATTGAGTAGTATTCACGAATTACAGGATGATATGGGAAAGAGGATTCAAATTGAAGACATTAACTAGGACTAGGAAAAAATAGCAGTTGTTCAAACATTGATCAAACAACGTATTATTAAGCCAAGGTTAGTTAGTAAAAAGACCAGTGTTCGGACTATACCCTATCAAAATGTAAAAAAATGCTACTGGCATAGGTACACACAAAAAATAACAAAGTATATTGATTTTTAAAATGTGCTTTGTTTACATAAAAACATATATTTTGATTAGGAGAGCCAAATGATGACAATGAGTGAAGATTACCAATTTCAACTAGCCACTGATGTGTTAAAATTTGGTGAACAATTTAGTTTTTATCACACTACATCTATATCAATTGTTTTTTAAATTTTCATTTCTAAAAATCGGAAATTATGCTGTTGAGGAATACAGGTCGAAAATTTTCGACCCCATTACTTCCCACTGGAGTCCAATGAAAAACCGGTAGCTGATGACAAGTGGTTTGCCTAGCAACTGGAAACACAAGCAGTGCAGCCCGCCAGGATGATTAAAATTACGTTTTGTTCCTTATGGGCAATTAGATTTTTTTATTGTTTAAAATTTATAGTGTACGTGATGAAAAATATTGTTCGTAACTAGGCCAATAACGTTTTGTGTACTCTCAATTGTTTCAAGTTCTCCAATTTGACTCAAACTTAAAACACGATCATGAGGGCTGGCAAAATGCCATTTTTGGCCCTCTTAACGCAATATAGGTACTATTTGTAATCTTTTTGTTCAAATAGTTAAGATGCACAAACTGCAACCCCTTGAATTAAGGTACTAAGTAATAAAAAAACGTTTAGTTCTTGAGAACAAAATACACACTTTCTCAGCTTTATTAGAAACTTGTGAGAACCAATTAAAACCCCTAGCAGGCGATTAAGGCCTCATTACAGTATTTAATTATTGGGTATTTTTATACTATAGGATATGAAGTACTAATATTAATGATTCCAAAATACCAATACCAATAATTCAAAACAAGACAATGCACTTAATCATTCCTAAAATCATTCATATCAATCCTTTATCATTCCTAGGTGTACACCTAACTTAGTCTATAGAATGTTTTTAAGGTAAAATGGGTAAAACTAGACGTGTAGAACCATTAATAAAGTAAAAACAGCTCATCTATCTTTCAGGAGTAGAAAGGTCAGAGAAGATTTTAAAAATCACCACAAAAGTACTGCATTAAACAATCTTCACAAATTTATAGATCACTTAAAAATAATCTAATAATTTAAATTAAAATAATTATAATTAAAATAATAATAATTAAAAAATTAGGACAGGCTTACAGGGCTAGGTCAAAATGTTTTGGATTGTGCATTTTAATACATTTAATGGGCTGTATTCATGAATATGAAAACACTTATTGAATGCTAATCCAGAATTATTAGTTTCAATTCTTGAAATTCCATGGGAGGTTGTTACGACAAGCGAATGCAGGATACGGGGCGAGTGACCTTGCCTGCATCTAGCCACCTAGCGGGCCGATCTGTCGCAATGCACCTTATAATTATACGGCACAACACAACGTATGGTCTACCTCTCAGCAAAACTCGCGTCACGCCTCTTGCATCGACCCACTACCCCCCGATGTTGCAACTATTGACAACATATGCACAATAAACAATTTATCTGCTGCGCTCAAACTTCATCGCTCCCTGCAGTGGTCTATTTCTTTACACAACATACCGTACATTACTAAGTACTACTTTTTCACAAATTGACTTACTCCATTTAAAATATAGAGCTACAGTAGTACTCTTTTTTATCGATGAAATATAATTTTAGATTGAGGTCTTTTATGATTTTAGATTGGGCTGGTATAATTTAGATGAAATATAATGTAAATTATTGTTCCAATTAACAAACAAATGTATTGCATATTAGTAAAACATTTTTAATTTTGTCTTTGTTGCTTTTTAATTTTATTTTACAATCCAAATTGTACCGTTTCAAGATGTTACTGTAACATTCAGTATGATATTAAAAAACGACATTGCTCTACATTTACATAATTTAGGACATAGGTTAAGGTTAGGATTAGGTTAAGGTACATAATTTAGGACCTCCTAAATGACCTTAAAAGAATTAAACTCGAGATACTGAAACAAATAGCCATAAAATTACGTATACGAAAAAACCAAAAGACATCATTCAAAGATTTAAAAAAGATATTTCAAAACCATTACTAAACAACATGATGATTCACAAACTGTGCAAGTACATTGTTTACCATTTGTTTAAGAGTCATTTCACCTTTGGGCTGGTAGCCCATTGTGGTGCAGACAGCAATGTTAACCATACGGCTTTTATGCAAAACATGGTATTTTTTATTCCCCTGTTTCGGATGCCTTTTTCAACCGATTTTTTTTTTAAACTTGCTAAGTGTTTAGTTATATTAGGTCCCTCATACCTCAAAATTTTGAAAATTTAACCAATATTACTCTCTGTGACGTAGGAAAGTAAATAGATTTTTCTTAGTAATATTTTCAAGTTTTAAAAATTTTAAGTGAGCGATCTTCAACTAAAACTTACCAAGTTTAAATAAAGTCGGTTGAAAAACGGCGTCCGAAACAGGGGAACAAAATACCATGTTTTTGCATAAAAGCCGTATGGTCAACATTGCTGACTGCGCAACAATGGGCTACCGGCCCAAAGGTGAAGAACAATCTAAAACAATCGGTGTTTTAACATAATTTATGGTTATGTTCAAACCATGTAAGGAGAAATTTTATATGAGTTCAGTTGGTGAAATGGTAGACCTACTTCAGTTGATTTTACATAAGTCAAAATCTTTTATTGTATGCACTGATTGTGTTGCTTGTTTAGGAATGAAAGTTTTAAAAATAAAAGTTTAATATCTTAATATTTGAGTTTCACAATTAAACTATTGTTGCTTTATTTTGAAACATTAGCTCTGAAATCTATACTTATTTAATACGCTAAGGGGGGTTTTTTTTTCTTGAGAACTCCTCCTACAATTTTCAACCGATTTTCAAGTTTTTGGTGTCATTGGATAGGGATTGGTCTGTAGTTGTTTCTGCCAAAAACTGATGAGAATCGGACTAAAAATAAAGGCGCTATCCACCATTGAAATCTCAAAATTTCCCATTTAAATAACATTGGGATTGAATAAAGCATTTTAACCATCTGTTAATAATCAGCTGTAAATACTTGTTGTTTTGGTGATTAAAGATATTCACAATAGTGGATTAGCCGGATGTCGTTGATTTTGACATCCGTAACATTTGTATTGTATTAAAGTAAATTGCTCGATTTCGTATACTAGTTGTAATTTAAATCACTAGGAGGATAAATTCAATCACAAGCTAAAATTCATGCCACTTACAGCTCAGTGCCTTTTGACAATCCTTTTTCCAATATAATCCTTTTCTTGGGGAAATATTCTGTCATAAGATTATTGGTTATTATATGAAGTCTTTTTGATCTAGGGCTATGCCAATTATAAACAAGGTACAATAACCAACATTGAAAATTCAATTCATAAAATAAGACACTAAATGATTTAATAATAAACACTACATTCTGTGATGTTAAAAATTCCCCGGGTAAACTCTTACGCTAACTACTTTTTCATGAAACTGGTGCAAACAAGAGATATACGGAAGCAGGTCAGACAAAGTTGCTGAGGGAATATTGGTACGCTGTCCGGTCATTCGCAAACCAAACCGGTCCAGTCACGGGACACACCCACCTGGCAAATGTCAGTGGAGAAATGAACCACAGAGATAGGCCCTGACTGCAGGCCGAATAATTATATACTGTCATTCCTGCCCCCTACTACGCCTGGGGGAAACTAAATAATATTTTATCGGTAAGAACTCATCCTGAAAAATAACTAATAATACTCAGCGGAAGATGATTGTTTTAAAGATGTATATCACCACAAAATACACATGTTCATCACTAACGTTTGAAATTTCTTGGATTTATGCGATGGTTGGAAATTCTGTATCGGGCTACTAATAAAAAGTAAAAAAAAAACACGTTTTAATATATTGATCGAATACATCTTAGGTTACACCAAAGATGTGAAAGCATAACTTATTTGTCTCAAATGTAGATACTGCATTCAAAACAAATAACAATAATCAAGTTTTAACACAAGAGCAACTGGTGCTTGTAATGTCATGTCATGATTAGGTAATAACAGCTTGTATTGACTGAGATATTAATTGACACTCACCTCGAAAAAGACAACGTAATGAGCAGTTTGCTCACTTCACAAAAACTGGTCGTACCCAAATCACTCTTAATGAAACCTGTAAAAACAAGAACGAGGTTAAAAACTTAATCAAATAAATAGTACTCTATAAAATCTATTTAGAATAAATATACTAATTTTAACTTACTCTACATTCTTAACCCAATTAGGCTTAAAGAAAGTATTTTCATGAAAATACCAGTTCGTCACATCTTACATAAATAAAAATTATTCCTCATTACAAATAGAGTTTTGAACGTTTAAAAACCTGATGGTGTTTTTATTGCTTCCATTTTTATCTGAACTTCCTCTACAACAAATGTGCAACCAGTTAACCAAACAAGTAATGAAAACTTATGCTTATGGTGGCCACTGGGCTCAAGAAATAATAGAGTTCCAGTATCATCATCTTATTTATTTCTATATTAATAGGCTTAAGATGTTTCTTTTCCTCCTTTTTTTCTCAGCTCGTGTACATCACAGGAGAAATCAGTGAATACCGTTAGAAAGGTAGTAACTCCTATTGAGCAGAATCCCATTATAATTCACATCCTCCCCCAGGGCTAAGCCCTACAGGCATTTAAAGATTCTATGTTAATCTAATGGAAGAAAAGTAATTGATTGTAGAATTAGACAGCTGTTGTATAAGAGATGTTTCAATGGTATAAAAAACTTAAACTAATTTGGTCTAAATCAACAGAAATTTTTGGTTGAATTTCGTGTAGTGGAATCCTCTAGTTTTTACAACTACTCATGTCATCTTTTATGACCTTGTTTTGCTGTATCAATGGCAGTGACATTTTCAAAGTGTATATTAAATTCTCTAGGGAATGTATACCAAACCCTTCATAACTTTAGAGGGTCCTGAGAATCAAACCCTTAACCACTAAAACTGAAGTCCAAGACATAATAATACTACATATTTTGGGAGTTGAGGTCTAATGATATTAAGTTATTCTTAAAGCTCAATGGCTTAATTAAAAAGCAGCATTATTAATGACTGTACTACAATTAACTCTCGTCCACACTACTAAGCAGAAAATGTGTTGGAAATTACAAGGCCCCTTTTGAGATTTCCTAAAACCTTGTGGACCACTTGATTAATCGTTAAAAGATATGAAAAACCAACTTGAGGCCATTGTCAGCAATACAGATTAGGAGCCTTTCTCCAAACTGATCTAATTCCGCTGATGAGGGAAAGTAGGTTGTAGGCGAAGAGCCACAAACATGTTTGTATCCAGAATGTGCAGCCACCGGCTACGAGATATGCCACTCTGCGAGCAACAGCAGCCATCATCTGCCAGCTCATCCGCCACAGATGGGGAATTTCCACACAGCCAAAACAATTGACACAAACTAACATCGTTCATGAAATATTTACCTATTAGAGAAATGTCTAACATTTATATGCTACCTTTAATTGCACATAAATTTAGTTAACCACGATTGAATCACCTTCGATGAAGACAATTTAGTGTGACATTTAGATAATAGCATTTCAAATTATTTTAGAGTCTTTCTTACAATGCTTTGAATAAGGTTTCTAAAATAAAAATAAAATATTGTAACTATTTCACCAACATTTAACTGCTTAAAGTGTTTCACATTGGTTTAGGATCCCAATAAATATTGCCTAATTGATATTTATGCTAATGATTAATTGTCATTGGTTATTGTGCTATTAAATAATAATCTTAAAGAAAGAAATAACAATTTTGGTCAACCATTCTACAAACTATTGCTTGCCTTCAAAATACCAAGATTTTCAAATAAAACCTAATATTTTTCAGTTATGATTAAACACGACAGAGGATGACTGAAAGAAAACTTCCTTTAATGTACATAATCTTTCCGTTAATAATTCTAATAAATGTATCCAGTGTCATTTTATTATGTCAACAGGTCATAATGCTGTATTAACTTGACTCATGAAGGAGAAGTAACAACATATTTTTTCAATGAGATGACAGTGATGTCTTTACAAAATTTTTGCAAAGACTAATGTATTTATGTATACTAAACACTAAGCATGAAGTACAGATTTGCATGAATATTATGGTAAATTTAAGTATTGTACATACTGAAGAAAGTTGTAAGAAGTTTTAATACTTAGAAGGAATAGTATTAAAATACATATAAATATAAAATGATTATTAACATCAATGAATCTTAGGTGTACTTGACATTATGACTCACTCAAATGAGATAACAGGACAAGTTATAGATCTTCAATCAACAAATAATGTTTATCCAGTTACTGATTCTTTGAGACTTGAACTATTTGTTAACAACATAAAACATAAGTTTTGGCGGACCAAATGTCCTGGTTAAGGCGACAACCTGTTAATTAATTTTAAATAAAGTAAAACAGCCAGAAGTTTTGTAAGTGAACCAAATTTTGATACGGCTGTGTGGTTTATGTTTCAAAACTGTTTTCAATAAACTAGTAAGTCTGAAGTCCAACCAATTTTAATTCTCTAAAAATACAATTGACTTCTATTTCTTCGACTATCAGTTACCTATTAACAACTACCAGTTCTAAGAACCATTTACAACTCAGAGGCAACAAATGTGAGGGAAAAGGCAGGGAAGACCTATAGAAATAGAGCATCCCAGTCACCCAGCCAAAAATAAAATATGTCAGCCCAAACACTATATAACATATTTGAAGGTGCAAGACAAGGAAGCCTGGAATAGAACATCCAGTCACTGATCCAAGACATCAGATCTTTTTATATATATAATTCATAGCAGCAAATGTTAGGTAGCAGGTTGAGGAAAACTGTCAGGAATATATCACCCAGCAGTAACTGCGCAAACAATAATACATCACACTAACTCTTGACATCACAGATCACAGAAGAGACATGTGTTTGCGCACAAACATCCGGTGTAGTCTAATGCAGGGATACCCAATTCAATATTGAGAATTACAGGACAAGACAAATGTATTATTGAGAGTTTGCTATTAATACTTGTAAGTTGTGGTGCAATGGTGTGGTTTTTTTAATAAATGATTTCTTTTGCGAATTAAGTTTGTTTTTGGGGGTTTAGACTTCTGGAAATGCTAAAACAACTTATGTTACATCCAACATGCAAAACCCACCTTCCAATTTCAAAGTGATTTAGTGCGAAAACTGTAAAATATAGAGCAAAATCTAAAGTACATAAGTTGTATGGATTATTTAATTCCCTACTGACAATTTTCCATCAGATTTCAGATCATTACAACCTTGAGGCCCTAGACTGCAAAAACAGAAGAAGGTACCCAACTTGGCAGTGACCAAAGTAATTTTTAAAGGTCTCTATTTTCTACGGTTGAAAAGAGTGATCTATCGTCAATTTCTGGAGTTTTTACGTCAAAAGCGTTCCAATCAAGTACATGGTTGTAGGAGTTTTCATTTCTTTGAATGCTTAAACAACTTGTGTTACTTCCATTTATATTTAGTCATATAGATTTCGGTGCATTAATAACTTCTGCTTTAACTTTCAAGTCATTCAAAAATCACTGTTTAATAGCAAATAAATATATAGTAAGCCATAAATTCCCATATGGTACTAAATATAGTTTATCAAAGTTATACAAACTTATGGGCTTCAAGTTGTTATTGTCAATCCTGAAAGGTATGTGAAAGAACCAAACAAAATTATTAATCTCACTGTTTTAATTAACTGGCTTGATTCGATTTTACACCTATAATCCTATAATACATCACACTGTTTTGAGGACAATGAACTCTGCTTGCTTTTATTTTGATGCCTACACTAAAGGCTCGATGCCAGGAAAACCTCTCCTCACAGAACCTCATTAATGAACTGCGTTAAAAACAATCGACAAAGGGGGGCTGGCCAAAAATATGAGTAAGCTATTGACTCATGCTAATCTGACAATATATACAATGTAACACCTGCTATAGAGGAAATAGCAGTCTTTTTTCCACCAATGGAACTTTATAACATTTTGATAAGTAATGGTTCAAACCCTGGTCTTGTTACTATCTACCAACAATTTTAACTATAAAAACAGCACAAACATTGTCTGATTAATTACATCAGTTTGACTGTAATTCAATTTGAAGAAGGTTCCAGAAAGGGGTTGTTACATAAAATAAAAATAAATAAATAAACTAATTTACAATAACTAAACAAATTTATATACAAGGTCATTATAAAGAATTTAATGATACAAAAATTTAATTAAGTAAAACAATGTCATAATTCATGGTGCAATATTCTACTAGAGATATTTGTAAAAATGAGCTTGGATGAATGATATGAGAATATTATTTCATTTGAACTATATTGTTCAGTGGGGTTTATACAAATATTCACACATAAAAATTTATTTTAATGCGCGTTTTGGCTACTAATAACAAGACTTTGTTTCAGCTTCCAGTTCTAGTCAAAAATTAATTATAAAACTCCTAAGGACCTTTAGATAACTACCCTCTTGAGACGAGCTATTAATGCAGATCAACACCTCAATTAATTTTAAACATTAAACAAATTAATTCACTATCACCAAAACACTGAAGAAAAACTTTTCTCCTTTCAACAATTAATGTTTCAATATTAATTTTAGTAAACTGTCAAACTCTGTGAAAGAATTGGACTACTCAATCAAAAAGCATTCACTGCAGTCCCCCCGCACTCATTGCTGCAGTGAATGTTCCTGTGTGACGGCGGGTACTGCCACGAACACACCTTTCTGCTCTCTCCCGTGGGTCATGTTTGGCCGCAGATTAATCCTTGTGACCTGCACTCGTTCACTTTCCGTCCTTGTGCAACAGACGGGCGGCGCGCCACATTCCGGCCTCCGCCTAACCTTGCTCCTTCCACTGCGTGTTGACGAATTCTCAAAAACAATTAATTCCTTTCACCCCTCGCTGGTCCACATTGCACTATTTATGATGTATTTTCAATGTCAATGGTTTTTCAAGATTGTTTCATTTCATAAGCTAAACGCTGAAAAGACCTCCAGAGAGGGAAATTGCAAGTATAAGTTTTCTTGTCTTTTATTAAACAATTTATTTTAATATCTATTACGGATAAGAAAATTTTCTTCTTCTTTATCTAATTCAAAATCTATTGATTTTATGTTGGATAAGGCCTATAATCTTTTCATCTGTTTGTTTGTTAATTTTATAATTCTTTATTCAATTGTATATAGCCTATACTAGTGCAGGTGGTGCTCGACATTGAGCAATTTATTTTCATACATTACAAAAGTTATATTTGGTTAAAATCAATAACATCCGACCAATCCAATATTGTGAATATCAGTGATCACCAAAAACTACTGCTGTACTTGACAGATGTTTCAAATGTTCAACCCAAACCCAATGTTATTCTAATGGGAAGACTTGAAATTTAATTTGTGAATAGCGCCCTTATTTTGTGTCCGATCCTCATCAATTTTTGGCGGAAGCAACTACAGACCAAGCCTTATCCATTGACACCAAAAACTTGATAATCGGTTGAAAATTGTAGGAGTTCTCAACACCAAAAAAACCCTTGGCGTATTAATAAGTATAGATAACTAAAATTTTATTTAATCATCCGCTGGTAACTATTTAAATATGAATACAATTAACTATATAAATACTGGTTTAAAAATAACTGCAATCTTTCTTTAATGTGTTATCATCTGTCAGTGACCCAAGAATTAGAGTTGTCTGCTTTGTTTGCTAATTCTATTTTGGAAATCAGCAGTAATGTGAAATATTAGTGTTGGACATCGATCACCTGGAGCAGTAAACAAATCAACAAAATAACGTCTTAGATTGGTCTAAACAAGGTTTAATTTTCATTATACGGAGTTATAAGGCATTTTACAGGGGATGCCATATTTTTCTTACCATATAGGGACCATAAGAAATCCATTGACACCAAAACGACAAGATCCGTTCAGTAATTTTCTCTCTAGACCCTTAAATGCACTCTTTTATCATATAAGATTTCCTTACAAACTACCAATATTTCACCACTGGTTTATGATACCTATAAATTTTGAACAATAATATTGGGGGAGGTGATTAGTTTGTTCGCTCTCCTCACCTTTATACACAGTAAACCGTAATGTATGTAGACAGGGTTATATATCAATAAAACCATTATGAGTGCTGTTCTCTGTTATACAATTGATTGTTGAACAAAGTACAATTTTTTGCTGGGCTTCAGAATTTTTTATTCAATACTTACTCTTTTTAGCTATGACTTATAAATTACTAAGCTATATCCTCATTAAAGTTTAATGAAAATTTCAAGACTAAATAAATTTAGTAATTGAGATAGGTTGAATCGAGTTATGTCAGTTTTAAGTAATTTTAGAAAGATAATAGTTTAAGAGCAGAGCCTGCAAAACTGATTCTGCAACTGTCAATGCAGCCTTGGATAGCTGGTTGTATCAGATATTTTAAGTTTTATCTGTTAAGGCTAGGACTACACAATTAATATTTTCTTTTAACTTTTTTCACCTTTTAGCTGGACCATAAAATACACTGTACCAGTATGCATTTTTTTAAATATAACTTATTCCTACATTTAAAATTTTACATAATTATTACTTATACAGTAGGTCAATTATTAACACGTGAAACAAATCAACGAGCTGCAGATGAGTTATCTTAAATGCCTAGAGATAAAAAATTTAGGATGAACAGTTCAAATCTAACAGTGGTGAAGTGTAAAAAATTAGTTATTTAAACTAATGCAGGTCTAGGCCTATCTGCAATGTTTTTAGAAGGTCTTCACTGTGATAAATTTGATAATTTGATTTAGCAACTTTAATGTTGTAAAACTTTGGGTTCAAATGTAATTTAAGGAAATACTAAGTCATTATATTAAGAAAGTTTCTGGCTGGTCGATTAAACTGGAATATTTTACTGTAGTATTACAAAAGCAAGATTTCAATGTCATTTCAATTAATGATGTGTATGTCAGCACATGGCTTATGCTTTGAAGATTGTCACCAGGTCTAAAAATTAAAAAATAACGTAGGCCTATACAAGAACTTTTTTCCTATTCATATTGTGTTGGTTTTTCCTTTTAATATCTACATTACAATTATAACAACCTGAAAGACCGATTCAGGTTTTCGGTTTTCATATGAATTTCAGGCTAAAATTAGTTTTCCCATTGTTAAAATTAATTTTACCCATTTGTGCCCACTGTCGACATTTGTCGACGCTGAATTTTAATTTATGAAAGCCCATGGAATTTTAGGTTTTTCATGATTAAAATTGGCATTTTAGAGTGAAAAAATAATTATCTTTCATATTTCAAGGTCGTAGTGGCACACACACAGTAAACAGAAGTAAAAAGTAGCAAAATCAGTGTTGACCAAGGTGCAACTCTCAAAGAATCAACCAATCCCGTTAACTTCCACGCAAGCCTGCCACCATTTATTTAACGTGGGCCCTCCCACCAACTTTGCCACAGATCGGCTAACCCTTTAAGAGTTGCACCACCAGGTCAGGGTTTGGTCGTGAGCGGATTCGAACCCGCGCCGACGCAGACATCCTGGCCAAGGATGCCTACGCCTTAGCCATCTGATCTATCACGACTGGCAGCCTAGACATGAGAATTTGGGTTTTGAGTGGTGCGCGCCCCTAGTGGGAAAGACTGTAGGGCGTTGGTATGCGAGTTCGCTACAAGAGCGCAGCACTAAGCCACTGCAACCAATTCACAAGAAAAAATTCGGGCATAAATGGGTTAAATAATCCTGTTTGGCCTATTATCGTTATTTAGCGTATTAGTAGGACCATCAGTTTCTCCAAGTTCAGTAAGAACTAAAATTAAGTTATGTAATCCTGAAAACTTTTTGTATTGGAACAGTTAAGAAGAAATATACTACACACTAAAATTTTAAGGGTGGTAACATTAAAACCTTAACTTATTTATGGGGTGTCCAGTTAAGTTATTGAATTAAAATTAAAATTTCAAAATACAAATATTTTTAACTTACAACACCCAATATTTATAAGGTTAACTGAAGTTCCCTAATTTTGCAGACGATACAGTCTTGAGGTTATCAGTACAAACAAGGGCAAGAAAAAATGTGCTCATTTGATATTGTTGTGTGATACAATCCTAATAACTCAACTGATGTTAAAATCCATCTAAAAGTATGTTCAAATCAAATTTTTGTAAATAAACCCAAGGATATTCCAAGTTTAAATAATATAGGAATCATCTTCACCCTTGTAAAACACTGAAAACATGCCTCCGTATTCGCCTGTTTCGGACGGTTTTTTTTTATATTTATTGGTAAAATTTATGTTTAATTGTAGATTAAGGTTAGATCTAGGTCCCTCATACCTGATATATCAGTAAAAATAAATGGTATAAGTGGAAAAAAATCTTAAAAGTAAGGAAAATTGAGTTACTTTGCGACGTCACAGAGAGTAATACCAATGTATACATAACCGAATAAGTAGGAACATCCCATGTTAAAAAATATTAGTTTTGCCCCCGAAAACCAGAGTGAAATAAAGCGCTGATGCTAGGATTACTTTTCCTTATTGTCATAGGAAGCGCTCTTTCTACCTCTTAAATGTCAAAATGAGCGTATTTGTTTACAAAAAATCAAAACAATAACAAACGTCTGCAAAATTATTCCAGCCATCTGTTTCCATTCAACCAATCAGCATGATTCTTGAATAAAAATTACGCCTTGGTGGTGCTATCTGTGTTTCAGGGGCGGCGTTCTCACTTCCCCATAAGGATGTCCCTACTTATTCGGTTCTGTATACATTGGTAATACTTTCATATTTTCAAAATTTTGAGATAGGTATGAGGGACCTAATATAACTATTCAAGTAAACACTTGCCAAGAAAAAGAAAGTCAATTGAAAACGGCGTCCGAAACAGGGGAATAAAATACCATATTGCATAAGAGCCATATGGTTAACATTGCCGACCGAGCTACTAAAGAAGAAGATGACTCTAAGCTTAACTTAAGGATATTTCAATGGTAAAATTAAGATTGTCTGTTATGCCATCACACAAATAGTTGTGAAACATATTATGTTGAGACATATTATGCTAAAATTTTACATGAAGAAAAATACCAGAGAATGATATAGGCTTATCTTTACTTTGAAACTAAATCAAGGCTCAGCCAAAGTGACTATGCAAGTTCACATGTTATTCTCACTGACAAAGATTTCATAAGAAAATGATTACTAAACCCTCCACACTCTTAAATTTACACTCACGGAGTATTCCTTAACATTGTTTTTAACCATGCCCAACATCTCTAACCAAGCATAGGATTCATTAAGGAAATAAAATAATTAAACCTATTAGCCTACAATAAAAAAATTAAGTTTTAAGCAAATTTCCCACAGGGAAGAAGCAATTACCGCAAGTCTCATGGTACAAAAAATGGAAATGGTAAGTAGAAATATCATTGTGTAGTGCTAATGCCAAATCAGGTCAAACTTAGTGTAACATATTTTGTCCCCATTTATACAATGAGAATAATATTTGCCTATATAGTGCATTTTGGTAGCAGAAAGTAGCCTGACTGGCCAGGTTAATGCTGTACCTAGTAGTAAGCAATATTTCACATCTTCATTTTCTTATTGGAAACCAATAACTTAAAAAGGCTAGCTGAAAGTTTAAGTAAATAAACGAGATTTGTTACATCACTAACACTAAGTGATTAATGATAACAGACTGACACATTATTTAGCAGAAAAAAACAGATATTGTGATTGATTAATGAATTGAAATTCCATACCAGATATTAATTTTCAAGTTAAACACTTCTATCACAGGGCAAATATACCATCACTACTGCTAGACAGAACAAACCATAAATAATCTAGGAGTGCATGATAAATACTATAGCCTGCGACTCATTTCAAATGATTGCATTCATCTTCCTGCAAAAAGTTAAAAAAAAAAAATAAAATGATGATCAATTTGTTAATATACTGAACGTTTAACCCTAATTCCTACTTCTCAGGTCTCTAGGATTATCTTGCTTTCATTGAGATAAAAAAAATAATAATTATGGCATGGTTCTGCAAAAATTAAGGGATATAAAATATATAGGATGATTTTCGAGAATGTGCAGAAACTTCAGGAGCTGATTCTACACTCATGAAAATAAACGAAAAAGGATATATAAACACATGTGCAAAATGTTTTGTTTAGCCTCTGGCCCCGTTTCGATTTTACACTCAATAATTTTTATTTTTGTAACTGATGGTTTCAGTTCATATTTGGGGTGAAGCTTTATAATAGCAATATACAATTTCAGAAAAAGAAGTTAATCTTTTCCGATATGTATTTTCAAAATGGAAGCCATTTTAAGTTTTTAAACTCAAATATCTCTAAACCAGTAAATTTTATCAAAATTTTACAAATGCAGGGTTGCCACAGAATTGTTTAGGCCTTTTTTCCTGACTTTTATTGACCAATCTGAGAGATTTTTCCTGAATTTTTGGTACCGTGGGGTTTTACAAATGAAGACTCGTTTTTTCTTTTTAGCGAATTTCCTTTGGAATATTATATTAATGCAGTTTCCTCCCCCACAACTTAGTTGCCCATAGTAGTCCTTACCCCCGTCGTAGAGCAATACTCAGCGAATTTCCCATGGTTTAGTTAATTAACTAAAGAAAATAAAAATTTTTATTTACATTAATTAAGTTTAATGGAATTTTTATTGGGAAATATAAAAAAATAAGCAACATACCGGTTTTATTGGTTTCCCATGAAAATTACATGGAAACCCTGTTTTTTTTTTATTTTCTCCATAACCAGTGAAGCTAAGTAAATGATTCAAAATTTCCATTTTTTCCTATGTTTTTTTTTTAAATGGTCTCTTTAAAAATTGATGAATTAAAAATTTTTGGGTGAAAAATACTAAAAACCCCGATTTTGACCTTTTAGAAACCCCATAAAACCCTGTTCCGACTATCTGATCAACCTGGTTTTCGAACTTAACCTGAAGAATGCAGTCTTACACCTTTCTAAATTTCATCAAAATAAAAGGTGTCTTTCAAAATTTATTGTAAAAACGGACACAAATATAGATGTATTACATATAGGCCTATATGAATTTGAACAAACGGTGTTTTTGGCTCCTATAGACCTCAAAAAGTAAAATGGTCCCGGCCATAGGTCATGAGTATTATCGTAATAGCGTATCCCCTATAGAGAAATTCACTACCGTCAGATGGGGCTACTTTGTAACAAATATTTTGATTTTTGGGAATAATTTCTAAACCTTACATGAAAAATAATCAATTCTTGTGCCATATGATGTGGACAGATCTTATCTACAACTTGTGCATGTCAACAAAAATTTAAATGCTAACATAAAATTTAAAAACAAATTTTTTTGGCTGTTCAAAGTAGCCCCGCAGATGGGGCTTCTATGAACACTTTTTAAAATCACATATATCTCTGCCCCTGTTGAAGCTGGGGGCTATTATGAAACACCATAAAAAAGCTGGGGTTTCAATGAACAAATACATACAAAAAATGTAAAAATCTATTAAAAATTATAATTTTTACAACGTAAAAACTGAAACAACTCACTGAAAAATCGGAATTTCCTTGTTCATGAATAGCCTATATATTTTTGTAATTGATTTAGAAAGCTGATAATGCCTCATACTTCTTCTCAACTAATTAATTATTAAGTTTTTGAGTACAAAACTTTTTTTAAGTATTTCTAATCCACTCAAAAGCGTCCTTAAAACATTGTAAAGACACGTAACAAAAACGTGTCTGTGCTTGAGTTAAAAATGTAAAAATCATTTATGTGTAAATACAATATGTACAGTTTATTCTCTTTGGTGTATTTGTTGAAATCAACATTAAATGTGAAAACGACTGACCCCCTTGACGAAACCATATTTGTTTCTGGAAGAACTTCAACAATGTCGATGTAGGTACATTATTGAAATCATCCCGGTGGGGGGGGGGGGGGGCAGATGAATTTATTGTTAGGCCTACTTGGATTCCTTGGAGGAACTTGGCTTCTGCTCCCTTTTCATATGAATGTATTATTTGCCCGATAAAATAATGGAAAATTTCCTTTTTCGAGGTGTATTTGACGATTACCCATGAGCCGGGTGGTGGCCTGTTAGTATCACTGTCTATAGTGGTACTGAATTCTGGAGCTGATGCACTCTTCAAATCTCTATACTGGTACCTTTACTAGTTCCTGTGATGGACTGTGAATCTTGGATTCCTATGTCATTTTCAGGATCAAAAAACCCAAAATTTGTGTCCATAACGGAGTCGTTATCTTACTCAATACTCGATGAGTCCTCTGAGGAAAAGTTTTCCCAATTTTTACATTTCTTGTTAACATTTTTCTTTTTCTTACTTGTCTGTCCTTTCTGTGCTTCTTTTAGGTCTTTAAACTCTTAAGCTCTTAATAACATGCGATTTTGCTAGTATTATAAATTTGTTCAAATTAGCCCCTTTGTTCAAAGTAGCCCCATGTTCATTCTAAAAAGTGCAAAAATTTTTTAACAAAAAAATTAAATTTTATTAATTAATTCAAATTTTTTTAAGTGGCAAGAATTTTATCCCAATTAACCAAGGTATTATAAAAAAATACTTAGAGGACCCAATCTTTTGTGGTTTTTTAGTCTACATGAAAGAGTTTGGGTGGTATCGGGTTTTCGTCAAAAAACGTAGTCTCACTTAACATTTTTTTAAATTTTTGTATACAATATTATACTTTATTTAATTACATATTCTGAAAGTAGAAGAACCAAGGAATCAGAAAATGCATATTACAAGGATGTCATGACACATTTAATGGGCATATACCAAGTCAAAACATTTTTTGATTTTTTGTTCATAGTAGCCCCATCTGACGGTAATATGCCCTGTAGAAAAAATGGCTAAAAATAAAACAAAGTGTTCCAATAATAATGTAAAAACCAACATTATAACAATGAAAAACTTAATAGAAATATACTTTAACTACATTAGTAATAGGTAATTAATGTATAAAATTAATTCATTTCATCTACTACTTAGTAATTCTGATTTATGGGAGCAATTGAAAATCGAGACGGTTTAATTGTGCCACTGCAAATTTTCCTGACTTTTGGCACTTTTTTCCCTATTTTTCCTGACTTTTGGCATTTTTTCAAACATTTTCCAGACCAAAACCCAAAAATCCTGACTATTCCTGACTTTTAATGTATGTGGCAACCCTGAAATGACAAAAAAGGTTGCCAAATTAAATTATTCACGTAACCAATGGTACACATGAACCGATATGGACCTGATAACAAATAACTGAGTTATTGTGATTTATCTTCATAAAAATATTGATTTTGAATTATTTAAGTCATAATTTGGTGATTTTAACAGAAGAATCGCATCTGTTATTGTCTTCACATCCTTATAAACAAGGTAAATAGTCCCGTTCACTTTCATCCACTGCAACCGGGATTCAGTGGATCACGTGATAAATCCCAGTGGTCACATGATAAATCCTGGTGGATCCTAGTGAGGTCACTTTGCTATCGTCTTATGAATCCACCGGGATTTTGAAGGTTGACGTTCAAGCGCATCTGTTACTAATCACAAAAAAACACTCAATCCTGTTCCACTAACTTACTAAGGAATGTGAACGGGACCAATCTTTCGATACCGTAATTTAATTTAACAGCTTCATTGTCTCAAGTAAAATTTTGATAAAATTTACTGGTTTTTAAATATATGAGTTTAAACATTTAAAATGGCTGCCATTTAAAAAAACACATATCAGAAAATAATAATTTTTTAAAAACTAACATTGTCTTTAGGCCTATAAAAGTCCATGCCGAACATGAAGTGAATACATAAATCTTTTACGGAAATAAAAAATATTAGGTGTAAAAAACAAAATGGCAGCTAGCGGCTAAATAAAGCATTTTAGGACATATAATTATTATTATTTTCATATTAGAATTGGCTTATGAAGTTTCTGCACATCCTCTTGAATCACCCAATTTTACTCATGATTACCATTTTAGCCAAATATTGTATAACTCACAAGACAAAAGACCAATCTTTTCTCCTTTAAGCTATGCCTAGGTTTGCCAAATTTCCTGAAAATCCTTGATTGCACATAACTTAGGATTATCACTTAGGTACAACCTTCAGCTGGACTATTTTTGTAAGTAATGGCCGTTTTGAAAAAAGGTCATTTATTATCATGTGATAGGTATATTAGCTTTTTGTTGATCCTTTAAATGAAAAACCTGCAAGTGACGAGTTTTCAATAAAAAGACAGCGGCTTATAATTCATTGAACCAAAAGCATTGCGAAAGTGAGCAATGCTTTCATGCTGTTAAAACGGTAACCAATGTCATACAATCCAAAAGAACCCAAAAAGCTTGTGAGTGTGACTGTCAAGTGTGAAAGAGGGTTATTTCATTCTAGCTAAAATTTGTTCTCGACATATAATGAAAGCTATCCTGCTTTATAATTTTCAGACTTTTTTATTCCTTTGAATCCAAAACTTTTTTAAGGGTTAAAATTGAGGCCCAACTGCATTATTTAATTATTTATTAACTTAATAATCCTGAGGATAAATGGATTAGGTGGTTTTTTCAGTAACAAAGCTAGGCCTACACCTCACTGATGCATCACACTTGCACTTCAGTCATTATTAAATATTGTAATTGGCTATCTACCTTAAATTGCACACCAGATTGTGTCAGGGTCTAAAATTTAACCCACTAGGTGTTTACTTAAATTTTAAGCCTAGATTTGTGAAACGTTCCAGGGTTTGACCAGATCAAGACTAACTTATTTTTAGTCTTATCCCGGTGTCCGGCCCTGTTTTACTTCAAGGCCTATATCCTGGCCAGAGCAAAATATAGTTTAATATTATAAACCAAATAAAGTACCGGTAGCCTAATCCTTTTAAGATTTAACACTAATCCTTCTCGTCACAGTTCTCATCACTTCTTATCAAACAACTGTCCTTACTGACGCTAGCGTCTCTGGCGGCAGGCATTCATATCACTGTAGTTTGTTGTAGTTGTCACCAAATAAGAGCTAATGTACTTGATCAGCCGCTATAAGCGCTGTTGCCAACGAGAACATGAATGTCTAGATAGTGTTGGACTGTGAATTGTATTCCTATCCCATCCGTAGACTCGGCAGTCAGCAAATGCTACATCGTTTTTGATAGTTAACTTTGAAATTTTGTTGCTGAGCGATGATGTCATGCCATTCTTTTTATGCGTTAACCCATAAAAACAAAGAGATAACAACATAATATTTATTAACTAAGTTTTTCTAAAGTCAAATATAAGTAGACCTAGTAACTTAGTACATACTTAGTAGTAGTAGTAAATTAGATACATTAATATTTTTGACATTTCTAATCTGTACCGAACCGGATTCGTACCGATGACTTGAACCGTACCAAACCGATGAAGGTATTTCGCCTTATACCGTAGGCCCATCTTACCCCTATTACTCAGCGAATTTCCAATTGAATATCAGATAGTTTACTTTCCCCATAAAAACACCATAGGATAGAGTATGTAGGTTTGCTATGGGGTGTTGTCAGAAAATCTAATTTAATCATTAATTTGGTAATCTTCATAATTGGTGAGGGTAAATACAAAATTATATCAAAATCTGGTAATTTTTTTCCCTAAACTCCATAGGGGTGAGTTTTGCCGCTATATGGGTTTTGTAAGCAAGTTTAAGTTTTACCCTATCTCGATAATATACATAGGCTACCAAATTTTATTAGCCTATATCAATAAATAATCAAGATACAGATTTTTCTTGATTTCCCTTGTTCTTATTCGCAAGTAAGA
This sequence comes from Neoaliturus tenellus, assembly GCA_030545055.2. Lineage (NCBI taxonomy): Eukaryota > Metazoa > Arthropoda > Insecta > Hemiptera > Cicadellidae > Neoaliturus > Neoaliturus tenellus. The sequence continues at coordinate 73,682,338 of CM061534.1, forward strand.
ATAACATGGGAAACACATTTTTGGATTTTCTCCGTAACCAGTTGTGCTAAGATAAAAATTCCACATACCACATTGTTTGTGTTTTCAAGCTCTTAAATGGTATAAGTTCAAACTGATGAATTTGAAAAATTGAGGTTGCAAAATGCCAAAAACCCATTCAAACCCAATGGTTCCTGAACCTATGACAATAGACCTGGTCTTACACCTCCATACCAAATTTCATCGAAATCCGTCATTCCTTACAAAAGTTATCAGTACCACAGACACACACACTTAGGCCTATATAAAATGTATATCAAGTAAAAAATTATATTGTAACTTAAAGTAGAGAAGTTACATTACATATTGACCCTAGATTAGTTAAATTTTCTAGAAAAGTAAAAATATTATTGAAGGTCAAATATGGAATTTATAAAATTTGTTTAAAATTAAACCACTTGACCGTATGAAATTGAACGAATGGTGTTTTTGGCTTCAGGGGACCTCAAAATGAAAAAGTAACATGGTCCCGGGGTTAGTTCTTACCATGGCTACTACCGTAATAGCGTATTCCCTATAGGGAAATTCGCTAAAACCAAACCTGTTTTGCTCTGGCTTAGCACCTTGGAACCCAGTGTAATAGTTCTGGTAGGCTTTCCGAGTTATCCAGGATTCCGGATTATCGTAAGTTAGTCCAGGTTTGCGGGACTCTACTGTAAGTTACATGCCAAACAAATACTTTCGCCCTGAACCCTGAAAAATGCCTGATACGGTCCATAATGAAGACAGAAATTAGATTCAAGAGCCAACAGCCAAATTAGGCCTATTGATTAAATAAAGTTAACTTAAGCTTATGTCGGTCGTAACAGTTTCATAAAAAGAGATGTTCCTTTTGATTAACCTCAATCCAAGTTAAAAATTATAAATGGGTAGTAAACAAAGGTTTAAAGGCCTTGGCCTAGTCTAAAATATTTTTATAACATTCTATTAGGCCTAGATGTTTGAATTTAAATCAAAATGTCCATGATTTAGCTCACTGATTCATTTGTCATTGCAGAAGGTGGCTTTTTAAAATCTCAACAGGCCTTACTTTAGCACTAAAACTAATGACCTTGTAGGCTAATTAGGCCTATTTATTTTTGTTGTGAGCTTAGAATCAAATCTAGCCAACGGAGACTTGTTTTAGGCCTAATAATTAGTGACGATAATTGTATTTTTCGTAGATTATATTTACAACAAATAAATCTTGAATCTTTGTCATCCTCGTTTTTCCAAGACATGAAAGGGCGAAACTTCGTTATCCGACTCCACCGTTATTATTGATGTGGAAATTTTGATTTGTTGCGATAATTTGCTATTCTATCAACAATACAATTACACAATACGAATACGATTTTATCACCTGATTTAGTTTTATTCTCATATAATTAAACATACTTTTTTACAATAAAACAGGCCTATTGCAAACAAGTAGCCTAGCCTAACTAAAAATAACAAAAACAAGTAGGCCTAAAAAATGTTAGCTATAATGTAACCTGTAATATTATAAAAAAAAACAACATAAAATAAACTAACCAAGTTTATTATATCTTAACTGTGAGAAGAAGCAGAATTCGTTAGACCTAAAATTTGGTCACACAAATGCTGCCAAATATTAATCATAAAAGTATTTTTTGTAATTGTATGAAGGGAATATGCGTTTTAAATGTTTCCAAACCCCATTGATTTTGTTGTTATAAACATCGCTGTCAATAAAAGTGAAGGAGGTTTATGGTTAGATTGTTAGGTTAGATTATTATTATGATACATATTCTTATCCAAATATAGTTGTTAATTCAATTGTTTTCATAGCACAATTTTAATCGCAATATTGAAATTTCCACATCAATAATAATAACGGTGGAGTCGGATAGGCCTAAATAACGAAGTTTCGCCCATGAAAGTGTATAGGAAGCCTATTACTGTTACACTACCAAGTGTTACCAAACTCCAAAATTTTGGTAGCAAACTAAATCCATTTTTAATGAAGCCTATTCACATTTAATGTATTCCTAAGCCTATTCATAACTTAGCCTACAACCAAGCCTTAACCCTCCGAGCGTTCAATAGAGCACCCCTGGAGCGTTACGCATTTTTTGAAGGTTTTGCATACTTTCAAATAAAAATTAGTAAAAAATATATTTTATGACCTAGCACTATAAATGTATATATTATATGAAAGTAGATAAAATGGACTATCTAATTATACAAAAATTTTTACCCTTACTTATTGTTACCAAAATTAGGCTATAGGTTAAAAATTAAAAAATTACAAAAAATTTTTTGGATATAACTTTGCGCTCCCCTAAAATATTTTTGGATACACATAATTAAAATTCCAAGATATACATTTTGTTTAGAATTTTATGCAGTTCAAGAAAATATATAATTTACATAGGTTTGAAGTATTTGAAAAAAATGAATGTTGAATGAAACCAAATATGTCCTATAGTACTTACCCTAATCCCATAAGAACACATGTAAAACCAAGCTAGGAATATTACACTAATTCCTACTCATATTTATGATTATAAACTTGATAAAACATATTAATTTATTCCAATAATGTAAATTAAAGGTAATAGTAACACTTTTTATCATTCATAACCTTAAAACGATTAATAAAATATGCATTTTGTTGTTTACAAAGTTAGCAGATGGTAACAGTTTTTTTACCAGATGTTTCATTGCATATTACAAACAACCAATCACGTTCAGCCATTTGAAATGGGTGTTTTTGGATAGCTTAGAATCTCCCGGTAACAGCGATAGCGTTCACGGGTCCGTTTCTGTCATTCACTATAAAGTTACGTCACTTTTTTAAAAGGTCGAAAAATCGACTCAAACGCTCGGAGGCCGAAAAGCTGGGCCGAAAAATCGATGATTAACGCTCGGAGGGTTAAGACACTGGAAGAAAGCTTGGAATCTTCTGTTTACAATAAGTTAGTACCAAATGCAATCCTATTTAGACTGAACTAAAAGAAGATTAAACTGCATCTGAAAACATTGCTAACTTAAACAGTCAAAAAGTCGACTAAGTATAATTTCTATTGAGGGATAAAGTAACTGAAATTGTATAATAAAAGACTTAATGAAAGGCAGAAAGCTTCAAGTGTCAAGCAAAACGTGGTGTCAATCTAAAATAACCATTATGTAGCCTAAGACCAGTTTCAATCAATATCATACAGTAGGCCTACCTAAGTTACTCATTTGTGCAAAAAACCAAAGTTCACCCATAAAGACCTTTGTAATAGGCCAATCATTTTCCACAACCTTAACCCTAGATCTGGCGGTCGTCACTTTTGTGACGATTTGCGTGCGGTTACCAGCGGCGTCGTCACTTTTGTGACGATATCGACATGGGTCGGAACTTTCTAATATTAAAATATGAAAACCGTTCTTAACCGCAATGAATCTTATACCATTAGAAAGAGGAGGTTCTGAGGATTCATATTCATGTATAAAACATTATTGAGCGACTTTTATGTAGCGAGAAACATAGTTTGAAATAACAAGAGATTTCAACATTTGCTGTCGCGGCGAAAATATTCGTCATGTGATCACCAAAACAGCTGTTTTTGTCGATCGACAGAAAAGTTAATACGAAACACAGTGAAATGCCAGTGTTACCATAGAAACCGAAATTTCTCGGACTACGAGTTGTCTGTTGACAGTTTTTTGGTATCTATTATAGTTACGGCAGAAAATATTTTTCAATAGAGTAAGGTTTTTGTGCCTGAGTGGCAATGGCCTCAGCGGCGGTCGTCACTAAAAAGACGATTATAAAACAGATGATATTTAAGTTTTAGAATTATTTTTTCTGGAATATATTTACAACGAAAGAAAGAAGAAGAACTGCCCTTTACTTTGACGTGACTTGCTTCACGTTGCGACGGTAATTTTTGTTTTTGGAGCTTCTGAAAGGTCACTCTGATTTCTCCGTTCTCCTTCCGTCTTGGCCCAAAAATGGTGCAGTAATCCCAGACGCTGCGCGCGTGTTTATTTCGTCAGTTATAAAACGTTGTGAAATAGTTATTTTTAGTGTTGTGTTTATTGTAATGTGTATATTCGTGTACCTACTGTTCATGTATACAATACTGTATCAGTAGAATACACGAATAGTACACAATTATTATAAAAGCTGTTATAATTATTATAAAAAATTATTATTATTATAGTCAGCTGATGTGAGTCTCATGTGTTTTATATATTTACTTAGCCTAATTTATTCTGTTATAATTATATTATTTTTATTGTATTTATTGTGTTTTTATTTACTAAAAAATTTGCACGGTTTGAAATAGTTGCTAAAGTGTGGTCGTAAATATCGGTAAGCGTTATAATAGGTACCAAATGTAATTTTTTTTGAAACTACAATATATTTCCTACAATATCAACATCACATTTTACTAAAAAATCCATTTATATAACAATATTTTACATATCTGTGAAATACTTGGAAAACTAGTCAATGTCTGAGGTTGTAAAAATCCGTACGCATTATCATATATTCGCCTGTACACCTTTTTGTGTTGTATATTTTGTACAATATTTTTATATTTCCTAAAACTAGAATAAATTCCCTACAATTTGTATATCTCAGAATTTTTATAAGTTTTGTTTTATAAATTTTGTGTTGCTTTGAAAATGTCATAAAAATTAGGTTTTCGTAACAACAAATTCTAAGACTTACATTCTGACGTAATTTACTCATACATTTTACAATTCAAACCTATAAAATTATATATTTTTCAAAGATCAGTTATTTCTCTATCATGCAGTATCATATCTATTTACTCTAGATGCATCCCACTATTTTATATATGACAATAAACAAAATGTGTTATTTTTCTTGTTTTTTGAGTGTTAGCAATTTTTATTTATAAAAAATTTTTTAGGATTATTTAAACAAAAACAATGATATTTCTACGTAGGGAATCATATTTCGGGTCAGTCCATGTCAAATCAACACAAGGATTTTCTTCACCATCTCAGATTTGGTTGAAATTTGGCATACTTGTAGCCTCTGTAGAAACTAAGAAAAATACAAAATTTCATTGAAAAATATTTATCCGTTTAGGATTTAGAGCTATGTAAAGTTCCCAAAAAACGCCATTTAAAGCTCGGCCGACTATATTTTAAACTGCAATTTCAGCTCTCCTAGTTGACTTAGAGAGATGGGAGTGGTGTCATTTTGTTGCATTTTGTATGCCCTTTCATATGATATACATCACAATATATGTTAAGATAAAAAGTTTTTTTTCAAAATCAAATTCAAAATTTTAATTTGAAATTTTGAAAAATGCGTACTTTTAAAAATTTTGAAAAAAATATATGTTTTTCACTATGTTTTTATTATTGGATTCCCAAAGTATAATAATGGGATTCCAATGGGTTCACTTGCATTTAAATTTTATAGTGATCACAGTTTTGACGAAAATGCGCAGTCTATTGGGTTTTAGTCAAAATGCAAACTATTTTCATAAAGCTAATTGGAAAAACGTTAAAAAGCATTTTTAATATGTTTTTAATAAGAAAGCCTCTATAAAGAAAATAATTATAATGTTAAGAATATTTAATTAAGTTGATATACACAAATCATTTATTTGTTGATAAAATACACGATATTAACAACCTCATATCGTTTCTTTGCTTTCTCAATACTTATTCACTAAACTGTATGAATTAATTAGGATCTAGATGGCTTGAAAAAGACCCACCCACACCATCACATGCTCCTTTACCATGAGCTGTAGCCGAAAAGTGCCACTCTGCCCCTATTCCAAAATCTTGGAAATGGAAACACAGATTAAAACAATTATTTTTATTTTTGTATTGCGCTGCACTTCCGTCGGAAAAGTAATACATTTTCTCAATATCAAACTGAAAGTAACTTTTCAAAAACTGAATGAGCTTTTTTTGAAAGCAGTAGACAGCTGTTGTATTGTGCTCGAGACATTCAGATATAATAACATAGCTGACATGTTTTACTTTGTCGTCTTTTTTATAATAAATTACAAACGGGTGTATTGTTACATAGTCACTTGACCAGTGGTAACTCAGGGCTTCATCCTGAACAACAGCATAGTTTTCTGAGAAATCAAGTGTGACTACACATTCATTTTCTTTCAATGTTTTTCTTTTACTTCGTTCATGAAAGAGCTTTGTTTTTTAGCTATAAAATCATGGCGAATTAACTGACCAAGTTTTCGCATAACCGATTTTCTATTATAGAAAATATATTTTTTCGGCAATGGGTTGCAGTGAACCGATGCAATCTTGAGATAATTCACAAAAAGCCCAACGGAATTCCTTGAGATGTTATGCGAAAACTCGGTCATTTAGTTCGCCATGATTTTATAGCTAAACAACAAAGCTCTTTCATGACAAAGTAAAAGAAACATTGAAAAAAATGAGTGTGTAGTCACACTTGATTTCTCAGAAAACTATGCTTTTGTTGCTAAGGATGAAGCCGAGAGTTACCACTGGTCAAGTGACTATGTAACAATACACCCGTTTGTAATTTATTATAATCAAGACGACAAAGTAAAACGTGTCAGCTATGTTACTACATCTGAATGTTTCGAGCACAATACAACAGCTGTCTACTGCTTTCAAAAAAGCTCATTTAGTTTTTGAAAAGTTACTTTCAGTTTGATATTGAAAAAATGTATTACTTTTCTGACAGAAGTGCAGTGCAATACAAAAATAAATAGAATTGTTCTAATCTGTGTTTCCATTCCCAAGATTTTGGAATAGAGGCAGAGTGGCACTTTTCGGCTACAGCTCATGGTCAGGGAGCATGTGATGGTGGTGTGGGACCGTAAAAAGGTTGGCTACAAGGGCAAGCCTTCAGAGACCTTATAAAAATCAAATACTAACGCCTCAACAACTTTTTGATTGGCCGATCCAAAATATTAAAAGTGTTAACTTTGAATTTTTCTAGCAAGAAGAGTATACAGATACTGAAACATTTTTGAGTGCAAGGTTTGAGAAAGCACAGACCATAAAAGGAACTCAATAGTTCCATGCTTATTTGCCCATTAAAAGAAACTTGATCGAAATCAAAGTCAAAGCTTTTTCTTATGACACAAATTACAGCACAGTGATTACCACAAAACTAATTGGGAAAATGTCAATGGCAGATGTTAACGGTTATGTAACTGTTAAGTATGATGGTAAATGGTGGCTAGCTTTATGTGCTTGATAAAAATGAAAGTGAAGACGAAGTAAAAGGCACATTTCTACATCCAGCTTGTCCTTCCCCATATTTTTCATACCCAAGTGGAAAACCTGACATTTTGTGGACATCTTTAAATGATATTTTGTGCACGGTTGACCCTACTACACCCACAGGAAGAATATACAAACTTTCTGGGGAGGACACTGCAAAATCAAATGAAGCACTGAAGCAATTAGACTAATAAGTTTTATTTGTCAAGCTCACGTAAACAAGGTAACTGTAGGCTCACATAAACAAGGTAACTGTCATTTTATTAAAGGCAAATTAGTCAATACTAAAACATTTTTTGCTGTAATTTTTCAAGCCATCTAGATCCTAATTAATTCATACAATTTAGTACATAAGTATTGAGAAAGCAAAGAAACGATATGAGGTTGTTAATATCGTGTATTTTATCAACAAATAAATGATTTGTGTATATCAACTTAATTAAATATTCTTAACATTATATTTATTTTCTTTATAGAGGCTTTCTTATTAAAAACATATTAAAAATGCTTTTTAACGTTTTTCCAATTAGCTTTATGAAAATAGTTTGCATATTTTGACTAAAACCCAATAGACTGCGCATTTTTGTCAAAACTGTGATCACTATAAAATTTAAATGCAAGTGAACCCATTGGAATCCCATTATTATACTTTGGGAATCCACTAATAAAAACATAGTGAAAAACATATATTTTTTTCAAAATTTTTAAAAGTACGCATTTTTCAAAATTTCAAATTAAAATTTTGAATTTGATTTTGAAAAAAAACTTTTTATCTTAACATATATTGTGATGTATATCATATGAAAGGGCATACAAAATGCAACAAAATGACACCACTCCCATCTCTCTAAGTCAACTAGGAGAGCTGAAATTGCAGTTTAAAATATAGTCGGCCGAGCTTTTTATGGCGTTTTTTGGGAACTTTACATAGCTCTAAATCCTAAACGGATAAATATTTTTCAATGAAATTTTGTATTTTTCTTAGTTTCTACAGAGGCTACAAGTATGCCAAATTTCAACCAAATCTGAGATGGTGAGATAAAAATTTTATAAAAACTGTGTTGATTTGACATGGACCGACCCTTTCAAACAACTTTTACATTTAGGTTAAATGTGAAAAAAAATTATTTGATGGCTTTCTTGCGGGTTGCTTTCGAAATTTATATTTTGCTGAATCCAAACATTTGCAAACTTTTTGCTTCTACGCCTAAACGCATTGCTTGAAAATATATTTTCTTATACCATTCTATTGTAAATTTATCCCTGAAAAAGAATATATATATATGTGTACACTTATTCCAAAGCAATTGGTCTGTGTGACGAAATATATGGTACCACTACAAAAAGGCAGAAATGGCTCTGCCAACTGTGCCAAACATGAACGCCAGATCTAGGGTTAAAAAAGATTCATGGCAGCTAGGCTCTAATAGCATATCGGAAGATAAGTTTAAGTTTAACCAACCTTAAGTTAACTTAATAAAAAAAAGGCATCTTGACATTGTTGCAACCTGTTCCTAGAATTTACCGACACCCCTAATGCCATATGTATTTTAAATTATTAAAGTATCTTAGTATGCTATTAGGGTGATATATTCAACATCCTAAGCCAATATATGAACTAGATATTACCTAGAGACAATAGCTCTTCAGCGTCAATTCGTCGTTTGCAAAAGCAAAACTATTATTACTTGATTTAAGTTTATAATGTCAAAATAATGAACTAGAATCATCGGTCATCTGGCCGTTGACAGGAGAGAGTACGCAGTAACCGACAGCTCAAACCGTAAGACATTTCATGTTTCGTTGGTAGGAAGGAAAGATTATTATATTTAAAAACTTACCGGCCCGCTAAGCTGGGAAAATAACACGAAGTGTCAATATATAGTGACGTACTAAAACAACAGAATTTAAAGCCGACTAACCACGTGCAATTTCATAAAAGCAAACCACCTTTAGCCAAAATGGCGATAACTCTTCAATAACTTGGGACAAGTGTACCACACCACGCTACCAATGGCATCAAAAAGCTTACGGATAAGGTGAAAATATGTATGATAATACATTGACTACTTATATTTTTTCTTAACACAAAATACCACTTTTCAATTTTAAATAATATATAAACACAGGAAAAATAGAATCAGTGAATGTCTACTTTTCAAGTACAATACTTTGAACATCTGATAAACAGAAAGATTTTTCGTTCGTATCATATATGAGGTGCTGGGTGCTACTAATCTTTTTTCTTTGCTGGCATAGCGAATTTCAATATTTTAAAGAAGGGAATTACCATAATAATAACCAATTGTTAATTTTAAAGGATGCAAGCGAGAGGGACTGAGGCCGGAGGACGTTTCATAACTAAAATTAGTAAACTAGTGTCCTTCCTACAGTCCATCCTACAGTATGTAAAAATCAATCAGGTACGTAGTTTTGGTGTGACAGTAACTTACTTATTTTCCGACACATGTAGGACGTTAAAAAAAAAACTTGATCATATTTAAAAATATTGGGGTGGAAGGCTAAAAACTCTGTGCTGTGGTCTATACAAAATTTGACGGGGGTAAGTTTGTAGACCCGAGCGGTTCAGAACCTGTGCCATATCATATCGTAGAAGAGTGATCGACGGCCCGCCATCGGCAGGGTTTAGTGGAGTGGGTGAGGAAGCGGGTGAATGCCATCCCTCTTCCAAGACCTAGTTCCAATTAAGAATCTTGTACAATATATTATTGTTCACTAGAGCACACTGTGGCTGTATGTGAGCTTTACACAGTGCCGTTTGGTGATCCAAGAAGAGGGCGGAATCCAGCAGTGGCGTAACATAGGCAGGGCCGGATTTAGGAATGGGCGGCAGATTTTTTAGGAATTAGTTAAAATTATTCTAAAATATCAAGAGCGGTCCGTGCAGATTATTTTGTTTCACTCAGGTTTCTACACTGAGTAAACCTTGAGAATTATTTCACTGAACTTTTTAAACAATAAATAATAATATATCACATTCCTCGTTGTGTTAAAGTCACTAAGAAGGGGTGGCATCCAATGTTCAGGCAACTGAAGGCGCCATCCAGGGCTCCATAGCTAATTTTGACATAATTAGACTGGGCGTTTTGCCCCTTCAGTGTATCCACTCTGATCAAAATAAAAATCCCTGTGGTCACTTCAAGCTGAATATCCCATTTCATCCCACTTATTGTGTAGACATGACACGTTTTATACCTCATGTAATTTGAGATGTTATATATTTAAACCCCCAGCAATAAGTTATATCTGCTAATTTTCTTTTTGGATTTTCTAACTCGACTTTAAAACAGCCACTGATGGTCATGAACCATATTTTTCCATTCAATTTGAAAGTATATATGTTTATAAAGCAACTAACGTAGCTTAGGCTACTATATTACAAAACTTGTGTTGTACTTTCTCACATTTTAATATTGCCTATACAGTACAACAATGGCCACGTTCAGGGGCGTTCTTATCAGGATTGGGGTTCTAGGGTTTTTCTTTTGTAGCTGATTTTGGTGATTTCATTTTGCCGTCTGCCGAAGATTGGGGTTTAGCCGCAATATAAACTAATCTACGTTGTGAAGAAGTTTTATTATTTATTTGGAAATATTATTTTCTGTATTGATTTTTTGATAGTAGACAAAAGTACGACTGAGAAAAATTTTTACATGGAGGGTTTTAATTTTGTTATCAATCAAGTAGAAAAAATGCAACTTTTCTTCACTTTCATCATGTACTATTTTATTATTAAGATACTTACTTACTTACTTGTAGCTCGCATCCGTTGTCCTTAGAGTCAAGGAATTGGACAGGTCAAAGGGTTTATCTTATGCATAGCTGCCCTACAAAGGATAATTCTAATCTAGTTCTTTGTTACCAGAAAGGTAACAGTCAATACTATAAAAACTGGACTCCACTAGAAACTTTTTAACTTCAACTTTGAACTTTGTGATTTTATTGATATTTTGTAATTTTTCTGGCAAAGCTTGGAATAGCTTGATCCCACAGTATTTAGGCTTGTGTTCGAAAAGAGTTAGTTTGTGTTGCTCTGCATGAAGTCCTTTATGTCGGGTGTGGTATTTGTGATTGGAAAAGGTACCTTGACCATTAAACAGATTAATAATAAAAGCAAAATAATGAAAAGTATCAAATTAAATGATTATAATGTCTCTGTCCATATCCTGAATAGCATGCAGAGCCTGAATAGCATCCTATATTTGCATTCGGCCTAGCTAGACCCAGACCCGGATTAACACTTTTTTACGCCCTAGGCCAAAGGTAAGTGTCACAATTACGCCCCCCCCTCCCTAAAAACCCGATTTTAATTCTATTTACTTTGGCTGCCGTATAAAACCATAGAACTATTTAACAAATGTGATGATCATAATTTTTGTCACTTTAATCCGTGGGTGTAATCCTTTTACATCATTTAATGTACCATTTTACCACAATAATAATTTAAGATATGAAATCAAATATTTTATAATTGTAATACAGAAATAAATTTAAATCCAGGGCAAAGGAACAAGGTCAAGTCAAACATTAAAAGGCACAGGTCAAGCAAGGCAAAGGGGAGCTGTTTACCGTCAGGGCAATGTTCACCGCTGGTCGAGGACTCTGTTTACCGCTGATCACAGGAGCTATTTACGCATATTCGGGGTGCTCTTTACAGTCGATCCGGGGCGCTCTTTACCACCGGTTGGGGGCGTGATTTAACTCTGGTCAAGGGTGCTATTTACAGTATATGAGAAGGCGATGTTTACCGCCAGTCAGGGGTGATGCTCTTGACTGCTAATCAGGGAAACTTTTTACGCAATATCAGGGGCACTCGTCCCCGTTACGAAAGAGCCCCCCGGGTCGCAGCACCTTAAGGGGTCACTTAGTTCGCCTAAATAGATATTTCTTCTTTCTCTTTTGCCGAATCTATATATATAATTCCATAAGCGAATCGGTCCCCACGAAATATCTCGAGTTAGAATAAAGATAGGGTAACGTATGATGGCTCATTTTAAAGCTTGAGGGCCAAGGACGCAAGGAAAAATACCAGAATTATCAAAAGTTACCTGGGCTTCGCCCCATTGGACCTTGAAGTTCCAATGTTAATCTTTTTTTTTTTTTTTTGTCTTTAATTTTATATTTGCAACTGTACAAAACAAAATACAACGAGCAAATTCGCTAATAACATAAAAAGAACAATAACATGAAACATAAAACATGAAGGAGTAGGCTCAGAAGTCTTCCTCCTTATTATTGTAGATGTTAGGGGTAGTCCTCTTCAATATTAGGGATTCAAACTAGAAAGTCCCGACTCCAATTCCGTTTCAGCCTCCTTCGACGGATGCCTGGCAATGTTAAGGTGAAAAGGTCTTGTATCAGGGGATTTTCATGTCCATCAAGTTTGAGGAAAAATTTAAAATAGAGTTCTTTTGCTACTTCATGTACAAATTTAAAATTGAAATCATTATGCAAAGTCTTGTTGCTTACATAGTAGGGAGCCCCAGATATTAAACGTAGTATTTTTGACTGAAAAATTTGGATTTTCTTCATATTTGTAAATTTCGCTGTGCCATAAACCTCAATGCCATATGTCCATATTGGTTTTAATAGGGTCTTGTACAAAAGTAATTTTGATTTAAGAGGCAATTTTGAATTTTGATGAAGCAGCCGATATAGTTGTTTAGATCTTGCATTGAGAGCAGTTCTCTTTTTTGTGATGTGGGTTTTCCAAGTTAATTTTTCGTCCAGGTAGAGTCCAAGATAACGTGTGTCTGTACTTTGAGGGATTCTAGTGTTGTTTATATAAACCGGTGGGCACAGGCCCCGTTTTAGAGTGAAGGTGACATGTGAAGATTTTGACGCATTAACTTTCATTCGCCAATTTTTTAACCAGGTACTTAAAACATTAATATGGTTTTGTAGGTGGCTACTTGCTTCAGTTGGATCTTCTGAAGTGCTGAGGATAGCGGGTGTCGTCTGCATAAGTGGCTATCTTGGTATTGGGAGTTTCAGGCAAGTCAGCTGTATAAATACTGTAGAGAAGAGGGGATAACAATGACCCCTGAGGAACGCCAGCAGAGATAGGTTTACAGCCAGAGTACTCCAGTCCTTGTTTAACAGTAAAGAATCGATCTTGTAGATACGACCTGAGTATTAAATAGTAGGTGGATGGAAGAAAAGCTTTTAATTTTGATAACAGGCCAGGGTACCACACTTTATCAAAGGCGGCGCTTACGTCTAAAAACACAGCACTTGTGTACTTTTTATTTTCAAGGCCGGACGCAATTGTATCGACCACCCTATGAAGTTGCTGAATAGTCGAATGCCTGGATCGAAAGCCGAATTGATGATTTGGTAGAACATTGCTTTCTTCAACAATACTTTGCAACCGAGACAAAAATAATTTTTCGAATAATTTAGAAATGACAGGAAGTAAGCTAATCGGCCTATAAGATGAAACTTCGTGAGCAGGTTTTTCAGGTTTTTGAATCAAGATAATTTGGGACAGTTTCCATTGTATAGGGTAGTGAGTCGTTCGAATTATGGCATTAAAGATCTGTGTTAATAAAGTAATACAAGAGGAGGGGACTTCACGTAAAACTTCACTTGTGATTAAATCATATCCTGGTGATTTCCGCAGGGGTAGTTTGCAAATGGCCTTTTTAACATCAGTAGCTGTAATTCGGGGAGGTGGCAGGGACATAGGTAAAGGGGAGGTAATAGAATTTTCTATTTCAGTTGAAAAAGCCAGGTTCTGTTCTTCGTGTGGACTGAAAATTCCAGAAAGGTGGTCTGCAAAAACGTCAGCTTTCTCCTTATCCGATTTTGCCCAAGAATTATTAGGACGTTTAATCGGGGATGTTGTAGGTATGTAGTGTAAGATTTGTTTTGTAGTTTTCCACAAAGAACCGTCTTTAGGGGTAAGATTTGTCAATTTCCTTTCAAAAGCTGAAACTTTGAAGTCTTTTATAGCATTTTTTAATTGATTATTATATCTATTGAGGGTGGTCTTATCGGACGGTAGTCTGCTCTGATGCCATATCCGCCTGGCTATCCGCTTGTTCCTTATTAGTTCACAAATATATTGAGGGTAGGAAGGGCCAGATCGTTTCTTGAGAGGCTTGGGAGTTAAAGAAGTCCAAGCGGCTTGTTGGATAGATTTCGTCAGATGATCAACAGCTGCTTCGAGGTCGTCACCTGTTTTCAAAGGGAGATTCAAATTTAGAGTTGAATCGAGTTTGTGTCGGAAAGATTCCCAGTCCATAATTCCAGATGTTAATGAGGGTTTTACCTCTTTTTCTAAGGGTGCCACAGATATGTGCAGAAGAATTTGAGAATGATCGGAAGGAGAATTGTCGAGACAGTGTACGGTTTTGTGAAATTGATTTACTCCTTTTGAAATAAAAATGTCAAGTAAATCGGGTATTTTATTTGCGGCAGTAGGCCAGTATGTGGGAGTGCCAGGTGAATGAATATCAAGATTGTTAGATAACACCGATTGGACCAATGTTAATCTAATGGGAAGACGATTTTTAGATCTACACATGTGTTTAAGCAGATGTTTCAGTGTTTTATCATAAATTCAGCTGGTTATTGAGCAGATATTTTGAATCAAGATAACCCCATGGTTATAACTTTTTTAAATTGGCAATGTACTATAAAAATGGAGAACACTAATAGGCATGAACGGATTACGGATCCACAGGAGATTTCATCTTCGTGACCCCATCTATGTCATTAAGGAAACAGGAGTAGAATGATTGGTATATTCATAATATTTTTTTTTTTAAGTTAAATTTGGCTTAGACATGGCATGGTTGGTATAATGGTTAATTGTGTATACTCAATGAGTAGTTAGTGTGTTTACTCAATGAGTTGAAGAGTTGAATAGTTTTGTTGAGTGTTTGTTTATTTTCGACTGAATCATTATATGTAAACTACTGACATTGAACCTCCATATGAGAAATATTTTGTTTTATTTTTATCAATTCTCTAATTTTTTTCTTTATGTAGGTCGTTGGGAAACAATAAACGGCCGTTAATCCATAAAGGCGTTGAGCTTTCTATGTAAATTATAGTGTGCGAAAACTAATAATATATCAATCAGTGTAATCAGTGTTCTACTTCATTTACGAACAAACAAAATACTGCAATCAAAGTACGAGGGACGTCGGTGGCACTGAGGGTAAGGGGACGTGGGGGCACGGGGGGGACATGAGGGAAATAGGAGACACGGCGGGGGCACAGGAGGCACGGAGGTATGGGGAGGGACAGCGGAGTTGGCGGTATGGGACCATGGGAAGCACAGGGGTTTAGGGAATATGGGGGCACGAAAGGCACGAGGGGCACGAATGTTGTGGCACTGGGGTTAGGGGGCATGGGGATATAAGGTGCACGGGGGGGAAGGCTGGGCATGGGGCACATATTAAACTTATGGGGGCTTGGAAATGGGAGCACAAGGGGGAGGGCCTACTAGAGACGTCGGTGTCACAGAAGTTGGTTGGGCATGGGGGGCATTTTGGAGGAATGAGGAACATAGAGGGCATGGGGGCTACGGGGAAGAACTGCGGGCATGTGGGTACTGGAGAATGGGGGCACATGGGCATGAGGGGGCAAGGGAGTACGGGGGCATGGGGGGTGCTTGGGCCCTGGGGGCATAGGGGTTACAGGAAACATGGGTAAGGAGAGGTGAAAGGGAGCACGGGGAGGAATGGAGTCACGGCGAGTGTGGGGGGAATGGGGGCACAGGGGTCTAGGGTCCAGGGTGAAGGAGTGTACAGTATTAATCGGCGCTTATGTTGTATTGAACTATTTTATTTATTTGAGTTACAAACTCATCATGAACATGTTTAAGTTTAAAAATATTTTTACCGCGTTTGTTATTATAATAGTGCAATTTTTTTTCTTTTTCCATAGACTATTGCATTTTAATACAGACGAAATTACTGGTAAATTACTGATTTGAGACCGCCAACAAGTTTCGTCGAGATTAGGAAATATTTTATTAGAAACCCAAACGTGTAAATTCACATTACAGCTTGAGGAAAATACAGTAATACTGCAAGGAGGTGATGAATTGAAACTTATTTTTGGAGACAACATCACCATTTTGATTTTTAGGGGCCTTTGCCACTAGTATTCTATTTAATCTTGTTCTTAAAAATTTAATACAAAATTGTGAAAAAACCAGAATTAAATTATATTTGCGGTTACAATTTTTTTACTAAAACGTAGGATAAAAAAGTCTTGTTTGACGCCCCCTCCCCCCTTGGCTGACGCCCTAGGCCATGGCCTAGGTTGGCCTAGTGGATAATCCGGGCCTGGCTAAACCGGGGCCTACGATAACTAACGGGCCTGCATATTTCCCCCCACCACCAAAGTCACGTGACTATTTGCGGCCGATCTGCAGCACAAGTTTCCATAAGATAACATTGTGAAAACGTGACATCCTTCACTTATTTCCCACCTCTTAGGAATTAGATAGTAGGATACTAGACAAGACTTATATATATTAATCTAGATTAAATAAGAAACAAAATCATACCATTACTGAAAAGTTAACAATTTTCCTGATATTTTTTATTACGAGATAAAGTCAAAACTTAATTTAGTTTTTAGTTTTGTTTACACTTTTCATCAGCTGTTTACATAAAAGTATATTTCGTTGCAAATAACAAAGTTTTAGAACCGAAAATGTACATTTTAATTTGTTTTATCGAAAATAAAAATTATAACTGGCAAACTACTGATTAAAGACGTTTATTTCATGTATTGTTCCTAGAAATATCTTCAAAAGCATTGGAATAAATCTGTTTACAAAAAAGTAAATGCATCCTACAGTGTGAGAAATTCAAGTTTTTCTTTTACCCAAAAAGTGAGTTTTAAGTTTTGCAAAGCAGAACGTTATTAGTATCATTCAATTTGTAATTTAATGAGGATTAGAAGGATATGCAACACTTATGACTTCATTTACGTGTATTTAAAAATACACGTAAAAACGGGTGCCAAGTCAGGCTATTGCAATGCTTTCAAATGGAGATGACAGCTGAAATTCGGCCGCATCTGGTCACGTGACAAAAAAATGTATGCAGGCCCGTTAGTTATCGTAGGCCCCGGCTAAACCCAGATTAGTGAGGTTAGAGCATAGCCTATGAAACAATGATGTTATTTAAGTGAATTTTAGAGAATATGGTTCTACAGTGTGTGCTAAAATAAATGGTACCGTACCTCAGGACTGCGGAGAACATTTATCAGCAGTTTTCCCCAGTCCTGACCGTACCTACTGAAATTACAAAATTTTATATACTTAGCTTCATCAACATAAGTTATACAATTAAAAGTAAGCATTTGAGGCAACACTCGTACCGTTCTTTGTCGGTTTTTTATCATTTTGGTGAAGATGGCTGATTCAGTTTCAGTAAGTTACTGTTTATTTTGGTGCATATTGTACAAAAAATATTATTGTTTTCGAAACACATATTGTTTCGTGAATGTGGCGGTAGGGGGGGGGGGGGGGGCGGAAATTTTTTGGGCCCATGGGCGGCAAATTCGTAAAGCTGGCCCTGAACATAGGATCCCCCAAGTCCCTTTTTTTTATCCAACTGTGAGAATCCAAGAAAAACTTTTTTTAACATATTAAACAAGTAAGAAAGAAAGAGTTTTTAACTTAAGGAGAATTGTTCTAAAATCAACACAATTCAAAAATCAAAATATAAACATTGTAAGTTATCAGGTGAAACTAATATGGGTTTCGAATATTAAATAAAGGGATCAGACTATTATTTGAACATGAAAAAAAGTATCGACTTTATATTAAGATGGGAAATAAATAACATTACAATAAAAAGTTTAGTCTAAAGTTTAATAAAAACTAGCAAACAGCCCGTCAAAAATGATGGGTAATTTTCATGATGATTGTTCACGAATTTGATGTTCACGTTTGAAAATGGTCACAGAATTTATACACAGACAACATAGTATTAAAACTAAAATTTTTCCATTTCTTTAGCAATATGAACAGTTATAAATATATAATAGGCAAGTATGTTTCTTTTTCTCTTTTTTCTCAGAGCTTGTGAGCAACGTAAAAGAAACTTGCGCATACCATTTGAAAGGTAGTGTCTTTTAGATGAGCAGAATGGTATTTTAATTCACATCAGCCCCCGAGGCTACCCCCTACAGGCTTTGAAAGTTTCAATGTTGATCTTATGAGAGAACCCAGATAGCACAAAAACGTTATTTTCACGTGAAAATAACGTTTCTTCTTTTACATTTTCACGTAAATTTCACGTGAAAAAAAGGAGAAAATCACGTTATTTTCACGTAAAAATAACGTAAAAATTGCACTGAATTTCACGTGAAAAAAACGTGAAAAAAAGACGTGTAAATGACGTTTTTGTTTCACTTAATTTTTACCTTTTTAACTTATGTTTTACTGAACATTTAACAATTTTTTTCAACAAAATTTGTAAATGAATGCTTTTTTTCTAACCAATACATTTAAAAAATGTAAATAAAGTCGATCAAATATTTCTTACCCTAATCTGGATTTGAACCCACAACCTTTCTATCAATGTCCTAGCGCCTTAACTCTCTCAGCCACTTTTGCTGTACCACAAGCAGGTTTAAATTACTATTTATACATTTAATACTCAACCTTCCTTGCACTTGAGCAAGTCAAAATTAAAACTCTGGCCCAATTTGAAATAACTCTGTGTTTGTTAATAATAATAATTTTTTTAATCCTTTATAACTATATTTACTATTGCGTATTAAATATTTAAAGTGTTATTAAAATTTATATAACCAACGCATGAAATTACATCCTGTTGGAATAATGTAAAGGCTAAAAAATATAATTATAAATTGTTGATACCACAAATTGAAATTTAAATTGTTATTTCGAAAGCTATAATTAGACAATATCTCTACATAAGTAAATCTGATACTTTGACAGTCAAATAAAATTATCAATAACTAAAAAGTAAAATAAAATTTGAAAATAAATTTTTTAATTTAATTTTTTAAAATACGGTATACATTTTTACATAGATTTTAAATGCAAAAATACTTACTCTCTCCTTTACCCGTTTTTTAGATTTAAATTTTGCCACATAATTTGTACATGAGAAATATTCTATTATTCGCCTTTTTCTCATTTGACATTTTTCACATAATTTTCACGTTAAAATGATATTATATTTTCATCTGTTTTTGACATTTTACATTTTTAACGTAATTTTGACGTGAAAAAATATTCTTCTTTTCACCTTTTTTTCACATAATTTTGACGTGAAAAAAATATTCTTTGTTTCGCCTTTTTTCACATTCACATTTTTCACGTAATTTTGACGTGAAAAAAATATTCTTCTATTTACTTTTATATAATTTTTACATTTTACATGTGAAAAAAACGTGGATTTTCACATTTTGTGCTGACTGGGCAAGATCGTGCCAAAACCATCCTACACTCATCTCTCATTCATATTTAGGTTAAAATACCTACTGTGTGAAGTCCCTGTTTTAAAAAGGTGATTTAGTGAATATAAAACAAAAAGTAAAAAAAATGTAAAAAAATTTTGGTGAAAATCACGTTTTAAATTTCACTTTTTTTTTACTTTCACAATTTTACGTTATTTTCACGTGAAAAAAACGTATTATTTTTCACTTTTACATTTTCACCTTTTTTTCACGTGAAAATAACGTGATTTTCACATTGTGTGCTGACTGGGAAGGATAATTGATCGATCATGACACAACTGTTGTAATAACAAATTATAGCAAATAAGGAAGAACAGTTTGTTTTATCTATAATTTTTTTAACTAATTAGCTCAAATATATCAACTTAATATTAGGTCGAATTTCGACCAGTGGCCGATTTCCTAGTCTTCTATAGGCAAGCATGTTTCTTTTCCCCCTTTTTTCTCAGCTCATGGGCATTGTAGGAGAAATCCGCGCATAGCGTTAAAAAGCAGAATTCTAAACGTCCCCATTAGGTTTTAGTATCACCACCATCGCTGAGCACCATTCTGTGGGCTCTTCCACAGTGTTTATGCATCTAATTGATCCTTGCTTTCAAGTTCTGACTTGAATTTTTCACGCAATGGTATAGAAGTACATTCCTGGGTGTACCAAGTGTTACTGGCATTGCCTCTAAGTCAATCGTATACAGTAGACTCCCTCTTAACCGGCCACCTTGGGACCAAAATGCGGCCGAATAATGAATTGGCCGGTTAAACCGATCAGCATTTAAGAACGCCAAACTACAATTTTATGGTCTAGATATAATTATCACTTGAAAACAACTTTAAATACATTACTGACTGTATATGATTTAAAGCTAAAATCCGACACCCATGACATCCACAACAAACCTAAACTAATAAAAATTTGTTTCTTTATTGTGGTCTACTGGATAGTAGGTCCAAACGCATTGACTTCCGGTGGCATTCACTTCTGTCCAGGACGTTACACTTTAATTGGTTTGAGAACATCGCAATATGAAATAACGTTGAATTGAATGAAACAGTAGATAAGAAAACTACGTTTCCGGAGAAACACGGCCGGTTGAAGCAATGTTGAGATAAAAAATGTCCGGTTAAAAAGATGTTCCTTTTGTGTTAAGGTAGGCCGGTTAAAGCGGAGACCGGTTAAAAGGTGGCCGGTTAAGAGGGAGTCTACTGTAGTAGGTTTTTAACTTCACTAAAACACTATTCAAAATGTTTATTCTCTGTCTTTTGTTTCTACTTTGTCTCCATCTCCTTTTCTTATTCTTGGCATTTCTTCTTGTATATTTCAAGACTTATTTCTTCCAGTTCATAGTTCCAAATTTTCACATTTTTGTACTCCATTGTTTACATCAGTGGAAACAATAAACCGACTATTAAACATAGAATAATAAGACTACACGACCTTAAGGTCCCGACTATACGGGCGACTTTGTTGCCGCGATTAAGTCACTGACGTCTATTTCCCTCAGTACTCAATGAGGGGCGGGGGCAGTTCAGACAGTGTTACCAACACTATCATTGCTAGTGTCAGCTAGCATTGCCCGAGTGTCCCTTCCGTGCGCGGTATTTGCAGTGTTGGTAACACTGTCTGATCTGCCCCCGCCCCTCATTGAGTACTGAGGGAAATAGACGTCAGTGACTAAGTCGCGGCGACAAAGTCGCCCGTATAGTCGGGGCCTAAGGATGAAAAATCAGAATATAAGGATGTTTTATGACTTATAACAAAGATTAATGGGTTAAAATAGGGTGGGGAGAATTTTACAATCAAAAGATTATATTATTTATGTATTCCAAAACATAAAGCTCATTAGTTGATGGTTATAAAAACATATGTGTAAACAAATATTAATAAATAACTCGTAAGTTTAAATACATAAATTCAATCATCTATATTGAATAAACTCTCTTTATAGTAAAGCAACCAAAATTTTATTAAAGCATCAGCTGTTAAATATTTATTTTACTGCTTTAAAAACCACTACAACATTGCATGTCCTTCATTTATTTATTTTTTTTATTTTTTATTTAATTTGTGTCTGTCAATTATCGTAAAATTGAAAAGTTGTGTGTTTTGTTTACAAAAATACTTTGTAAAACAAAAGTGGTGTCAAATTTCAATGTGAGATATGGATCACCTGGAGCAGTAAACAAATCGACAAAATCACGTCTTAGATTGGTCTAAATAAGGACTAATTTTCATTTTGCGGCTTTATAAGGCATTTTCCGAGGGATACCATATTTTTCCTATCATCTAGGGGTCATAAGAAATCCATTGACACCAAAACGGCCTCGATCCATTCAGTAGTTCTCTCTCTAGACCCTTAAATGCACTCTTTTATTATACAGGGTGAGTTTCTTAAAGTGATCCAATAGCCAACTTTTTTATTCTATATCTGACGGTATACTTCTTATGAGGGACGCCCTTTACTTTTTTATTTTGATTTCAGATATATGTATTTCAAATTTCAAAATTTCTCGTCATTTTTCCAATATGGCGGCCAACTTTAAAATTTCTTACGGAACACCCACATTTAATGGTGTTTATGGAATTTTCATGTAATTTTAAGACTTTTTTATTCGTTGCCATTTTTCTCTAAACCTAACGGTTAGAAAGCTAGAGGCAATTAAAGCTCATTTTTAGTTCCTTAAGAATAACATGGGACAAACTTTATCTGCAGGGCCGCATTTAGCCAAACGGCGCCCCTAGGCACGTAAAACAGTTGCGCCCTTCCTGCCGCAACACCGGCCACGAAATATAAATAAAGCCACGATTATTTTTTTCCGATACGTGTAGTTTCAAAATGATGGCCGCTTAAAATCCAAATACTGTATCTCAAAACTGGTAAATTGTATCAACATTTTACAAGAGACAAAAAAGTTGACATATTTATTAAATTTACTAACAATACCAAGATTCTACAGATTTAACAACAAGTAACGGAGTTATGCACTATGGCGGCACGGCTCGGACGGGCGTTATGGCACGGCCAACAATTCTGTGGTACTAGCGGAGACACCCGGCGTTCCGGCCATCCGCACTTTCCGTCAAAAGATATCAGTTGTTTTAACAACTTAATTTACTATTTCAAGCTGGGTAGAACGACGAAAATAACTTACAGCCCGTCTAGGAGAGCCGTCACGATCGGTACGGTAGCTCGGAAATGTCCTGAGATTCCTTCTCCAGAATCTTCTGCAAAACTGCGGTAGGTGCGAATCGTCCGGGAGTGTCCGTTGCGTGCCGTATCGCCCTAGTTCGCGAATTCTTATGAGTTTCAATGTTAAAAACTTTAAAAAATTGGGGTATCATCGCCCATTTGTCTGTGCCATTCCGCCGTTGTGCGGACGTAGCTTATTACAGTTTTTCAATAAAATAACATTTTTGTATTTGACACCTGAGGATGCTGCTGTAGCGGCGAAACATGTCGTGGATGCGATTATCATGAACTGTTAGATCAGGTATGTAACCTATTAATTGTCCTAAACAATGGATTTTAAATAAAATAACCTTAATTTGCATGAATTAAAACAAAAAACGAGATTTTTATACAGAAGAATCTGAATAGCTTCGTTACTTTTGTTAAACCCTTATCTTGGTATCATTGGTTGTATAATTCATTTGTTAAATTTTTTGTCTCCTGTAAAATATGGTTCAACTTTACCGGGTTTGAAATGCCTGAGTTAATATTTTTAATGGTGACCATTTTTTTTATATTTGGTAAATATTTTCCCCTGAAAATGAACATTGGTGTGATAAAATTTAATGCCAAACATTTAATTAATATAGTGATCAGTTACGGATTTAAAAAATTAAGTGTAAAATTCAAAGTGGCGAATAGAGGCTAAACAGAGCCGAAATTGAAAAAATGTACTACACATTTTATTTTGATGTGTAGAATACAAATATGCGTAGTAAGTGACGGGATTTAATGACATATTGTATACACAAATATATATTGTGATATTTTAAATAAATCAAATCTTCTAAAATGTATAGTGTCATATTATACTTCGAAGTAATTGGCATATAACCTGTCACTGTTACTTCATTTCTTCAATCTTTTTCACTTCCTTAAAAATTCAATCTAGAAGTTAAATATTGACAATACCATATTGTATTCAAAGAAAAATGTATGTAACCAAGGGTTGTAAATAAATAATAACTGTTGGTACAGTCAAAACTTTATTTGAATGATGAAAAAAAAATCAAGGATGGAGTAGGCCTACGATTTGTTTCGATTGGCCGCTGCCGCGCCGCAAAGCAAGGCAGAAAGGTCTGCACGAGCAATGATTTGCGTCACCCTATTTCGCAGGCGTTTACACGGCAATAATTACGCGTAAGAATAACAAATTTCCCCTTTTTTACCCCTCGAAATTTTGCGCCCCCTAAAATTTTGCGCCCTAGGCCTGGGCCTAGTGGGCCTAGCGGGAAATGCAGTACTGTTTACCTGCCCATATCTCCGAAACCATTGATTAGTTTTCGCGCCAAAAAGATGCTCCTAGTGATGAAAACTACTATCTCATTCTTTGGACCTTGTGTGTATAATGCCCTGCCATCTGACAAAAAAAACAAAAAAGTTATGGAGCATTTAAAATTGCATTAAAAAAAATTATTTAGCTTTATTTATTAACAATTGTAAATGTTAAAAAATTCTACTGTATTTTAAGGAGTTGTATTGAAAAACAAAGAATGTTCTTTGAGTGCCACTCAACACATAAAGACCTTATTTATTTATTTATTTTTAAAAGTATTAGTACTTAAACTTAATAAAACATAATTAGCACTATACATTGTAGTATTATTATCATGGGTATTTTATATCATAGCTGGGGGACAAAATAAGTCAAATCAGCATCTCGAAACAAAAAATCAAAATAATTTGAATGTTTACACGTTTTTTATCTGTAAACATTTTATGTACTAATTATAAAAGTAATGGTACCAACACACATGCAGTACCACGTGGTAGTATAAGTACCATGGGTATTTTATACCATAATCGGTCTATATTATAAAGACAATACAGCATCTCGAAACAAAATTCTATAAAATATGTAAGTTTATGCACCTTTCATCTGTAATTGTTTAAAGTACTAATTATTCACACTTAGTAGTGTGTACTTAATAGTACACAATAAATACTACATGTTACTCTAAGTATCATGGGTATTTTTTTATCATAGCTTGCTATAATATAAAGCAAAATCATCGTCTCGAAACAAATCATCTAGAAAATATAAGTTTACGCACCTTCTCTTTCTTTAAATATGTTCCCTCTCTAAACCTTCGAGGTACTAATTATTTAAACAATGGTACTAAATAGTACAAACTATGCACAATAGTTTGACATAAGTTTTAGTTTGAAAATCAAACATGGCAGGGCCAGAGACATGATATTTAAAACTATTTATTAACAATAAACCGCGTAGTAATAATTTTATTTTTTATGTGTTTCTAGTGATTCTTATAAAATTTTTAAGATTAGTACTAAATAGTACAAAATAATTCAGTTATGCTGATATAAGTATTTACTATGATTGATTATCTTCATGGCCAGGCTAAGAGGTCATTGACCTCTACTAATTAATTACAGGGCATTGCTAAAAATCCATTAAGGTACTAATTATTTTACTGAAGGTACTAAATAGTACAAAATCAGTACTAATTAATGACCAATAAATTACGGTATGGTAATATGTCGACTTGGCCGGGCTAGCATGTCGCTTGCCCGGACAATTAAAACAATTAATACCTCTGTTTTGAATGAGGTGCTAATTTTTTGAAGCTTTTGGTACTAAATAGTATAAAATAGGTACTAAATATTGGTATAATTTTTATACAAAAATCCAACATGTCCGGGCCAGCAACATGGATATGATTTACACCCCCGTATCAAATTTCATCAAAATTAGATGTTCCGTTCAAAAGTGTTCAAAAACATATACATTTTATACTCTAAAACAAGCTCCGTTTGTCCGGGCAAAGTTTTTTTTCGCTCCAAGGATTTTTGATTTTTTGATTGAATATGGGGGTTTTGGCCACCAGAAATCGATTGGAGCTGGTCCCATAGCTGGGAAAAATCCGGTTTTCGCGCTAGAGCCCTTCAAAGTTTCCATGTTATCCTTATGGAGATTTTATTAGTGGAACAAAAATCAGCTGATAGTTTAAAACAATTATACCAAAGTGCAACACCCGTCGGCTTGGCGAGTGAGCGAAGCGAACGAGCTCGTCTTTAAAATGGAAGAGTACGAGTGAGCGGAGCGAACGAGCATTGTGTGAGAACAAAAGCAATAATTTTACCGAGCTTAAGCTCGGTCCCCCTGGTACTACAATTATAAATTTGAAGGCATGGTGATTTTGGCTTCTGGGAACCTCAAAAAAAGTATCATGGTCCTGGGCTTAGGTCTTACCGTGACTACAACCATAGCCATAATAGCGTATTCCCTATAGGTAAATTGGCTAAAAGCACAAAATTTCTAGGTCTTTGGGTTGATAATCATCTTAATTGGAATAATGTAATTGGACTAATGTAGGAATGATTTTATCTAACCGAATGATTTAATTGTAGGAATGGTTTTTTTATGGAGACCGAATGTGGCTACGACATCCCTAACGCTGATGACATCACTTTGCTGCTCCTGCCCTGGCTGTCCCATCTTTGGCGTCTCCATGTCACTCTATCCCTCTCAAGCCAGTGTCATGTGAGGCTAGTGCTTGTGATAGTGTCAGTGCATTAGGTGAAGTTGCCAAATGGAGTTTCTCTGATGCAGAATTCACCTTCCTCCTCGTATTTAAACCCATTAGTGAATCATCAAATTGAACCAAATTGAGCTCAACTTTTCAATTTCAACTCTGATCTGGAGAAAACTGTTACAGTAAGCAATAAACCATTTAAGCTATATATTTTACATAAAAATATTCAAAATTTTTATACCCTAGAATCTAGAGTCATTGCAAATTGTATTAGATGAAATGAAACCTTATATTATTATTATTATTATTATATTATTATTATTATATTATTATTATTATATTATTCACACTGAGCATGATGTAAAAATGAAACTCGGCACTGGGGCCAAGGCACTAGTAACATCCACGATGGAACTGATCGTCTCGGCCTGCGACTAGTCTATGCCGCGAAGGAAACCTCGATGTGACAAACAACTTGTTTACTGGTGGACTGAAGAGATTGCGGAACTTAGAAGAAAATATTTAAGAACTAGATGAGCCGCCACAAGAGCGAAAATTTCCGCAGACAGAGCTCGTAAGTCGGAGGCCTATGAAGCTGCGAGAAAATCTCTCCGCCATTCCATCAATAGGAGCAAGGCGAATAGCTGGAGGAGACTTCGTGCGATGTTGACTCCGACCCATGGGGCCTGGGTTACAAAATTGTAACACAGAAACTCGGCGCCCGCTCCCCACCTTCCGTCATGGAGGGGGCCCACCATGGGGAGGATCGTCGCTGTGTTGTTTCCTGAACATCCACAGCGACCGCCGGTTGACTTCGGACGGGTAGAGAACGTTCAACTCTTCACAATCGAGGAGCTGGAATCATCCGTTCTTTCCCTAAAGAGCAAAAAGGCTCCTGGCCCAGACGGGATTCCCAGCGAGGCTTTAATGAAAGTCTTTACAAATAACCCTGACTTGTTGTTGAGTATGTACAACGCCTGTTTGGTAGAAGGAGTGTTTATGGCTCCCTGGAAAACCGCCTGGCTTGTACTGGTCAGCAAGGGCAAAAGTGATCCTTAGCTGTCGTCGTCCCACAGGCCTCTTTGGATGTTGGTCATGGCTTGGTAGCTGTTCGAGAAGCTGATCCGTTCCCGCCTGACTTCTGCCGTGGAAGCTGCCAGGGACATATGCCCCTGTCAGTACGGCTTCAGAAAGGGACGGTCAACGATCGATGCTATCACCGAAGTCCAGAGAGCTGTGGAGAGAGCCGAGAGCCACAACCATTTCTCCCGCCGAGTAGTGCTTCTTGTTACACTTGATATCAAGAATGCCTTAAAAATCGGCGAGGTGGGTCGATATGTTGGATGCGCTTCTCAACACCTTTCCCGTTCCTGCATATCTGTTGTGGCTCATCGAGGACTATCTCCGCTCTTGAAGCCTGATTTAAGACACAAGGGACGGAACGCAGACAATGGAAGTCACTTCTGGTGCTACACAAGGTTCAATACCCGGATCTCTGGAACGTTGCCTATGACAGCCTCCTGGATCTGAGATGCCTGAGGAAACCACTTTGGTTGGGTACGCCGATGACGTCGCAGCTCTCATTGCTGCATGCAACGTTGAGCTGGCCCAACTAAAGTTGATGAACCGAGTCATGCGTGTGGTCAACACCTGGATGTCATCGTGATCCTCACGAAGAAGAGGATCGACATCATCATCCCGTTTTTAGTGGGAAGGTAAATAAATGGTCCAATCAACCCGCACTGCCAAATAGCTCGGGGTTATGGTGGACGGACACCAAGTTAAGCTGGAGGGATCAGATCTTTCATACGGCGGACAAGGCCGCTAAGGTACTTACTTTAGTAGGCTGATGGCCAATGTCTGGGGTCCCCGATCCAGCAGAAGACGTCTATTGATGT
Source organism: Neoaliturus tenellus (assembly GCA_030545055.2). Classification (NCBI taxonomy): domain Eukaryota; kingdom Metazoa; phylum Arthropoda; class Insecta; order Hemiptera; family Cicadellidae; genus Neoaliturus; species Neoaliturus tenellus. The sequence goes on from CM061534.1 coordinate 73,710,691, forward strand.
CCGCGTTCCAGTCCAGTCCTTCCTCACAGGAGATATGATTAGTTTCAGGCTGCACTTGGGGGTTTTAGAATTGGAGGAGGAATTTCGGCGTTTTGCCGATTTTTAATAAAGATGCGGGAATATGTTTAAATCAATCATAAGGTAGGCTTCTTATACAAATAGACCTTACAGTAAACAATTAAATTAATATTATCTATATAAATAAAATTCGAGTTTTGTCTGTATATTGCTTAGAATCTTGAAATTTTTGGTTATTTTTACTTTTTATGCATCGCAGAATCCAAAGTGGTGTCATCTAAAATTTTTGTCCCTCTGTCTCTTTCTCTCTCTCTCTCTCTCTCTCTCTCTCCCTCTGTCACTGTCACTGTCACTGTGTCTGTAACGCTCATGGGTCCTATTTTGTCCTCTTTTCACGGGACAACGACTTTACCTGATGGCCTAAATTTTTTTCCTGTCAAAGACTAAAAAAAGTGGTGTGAAGGTTCATAGCTACTTTAATTGTCTTATCGACCTTAGGGCTTTGCCCCATAGTACCTCAAAGTAGCCAAGTTGTGCTAAAATACCAATCTTTAATCTCGTTTCACACGTCAAGGGCTTTAGTAAATTACAGTGTATGAAAATTTTTATTACTGTTAAATGGTGCAATTAGAACGATTTTAGCTGCCCTAAAGCAACGTTCGTCAAAAAGGCTCTGCCTTATAGGAAAAGATATATTCAATGTTAATCTTGGGAATATTTAATTCTACCTTTTTTATCTATGTTTTTGAATCAGCTGGATTAGACAGTTTGTCATTTTCACCACAGATGGCAACACTTAAAATGTTAAATACATACTCATTTAAATCCAACCCCTTTACCTTTTCGCTAGCCTAAATACAGTGAGTAAAGTCAACTAATTCTTGGTTATAAATATGAATATCAAAATAATTTATGCATTTTATTACAGACTCGGTTTTGTTCCTTAAATCTTAAAATATTTCTTATTATCATTGCAAACTAATTTTAGTTCCCAATTTAGCTTTCATTGCATGTTCTGACAAAAAGAGGTGTATTTCTTAAAACACAATATGTAGTTAAAACCAATGAGGTTTGTAAATTGCTCAATCTGTCAAGTAGTTCGAGAATAAGACGGGGCAGTAATAATGTGAAAGAACTAAATGAGTAGGGTTCTTATAAAGAAGTGAGAAAGCCGCTCACAAAACACTGATAGTACCACTGGAATTTTCATTCAAGGATCATGCTGATTGGTTGAATGAAATCAGATGGTCAGAACAATTTTGCAGAAGTTTGTTACTGTTTTTATTTTGTGTAAACAAACAAATATGCTTATTTTGGCATTTAGAAGGTAAAAAAGAGCGATTCCCGTAGCAATAAAGAGAAGTAATCCTAGCATCAACACTTTATTTTCCTCCGTTTTCGGCAAAATTTTTAATATGGGATGTCCCTATTTATTTGGTTTTGTATACATTGGCAATACATGGGGTTTTAGGTAAGAAGGTAAATCTAAAGCCAAAAAAAAATTGAATTAAATAGACCTAATATCTATTTTAAAATATCTACACTGGTGCGGTGGCTATACATTACTGACAGGTGTTGCGTTGTTTTACTTGGTTTGGGTAATCAAATTTTAATTAATTTTGAATTTGGATTAAATGTTGTACATGTCTGTACATATTTTTCATGGGTAGAGCAAGAAATGTAGGGGTTGGGAACATTACATTAGGTATAGCTATCGTCACATCCAATCAAGGATTCAATATTAGATTTCATAAAAATCTATAGTATTTTAGACAAATCTGAGTTTTCTTAAATCGTCTATGAGTAATGGTACGCTATACTCAGAGAAATATCAAGTAAATCATTATACGAATATCAATGTTTAATTAAACTGCAACCAAAACATTAATAGAAATAACTTCTAACCCAAATGAGAAATGGATATAACAAGATTTCAACAAATAAGTTATACCTGGGAGCTATTAAGCATAAAACTTGATACCTAGATACGTTGGAATAAACCAACTGAAGCTGATATATTGAATTTGTGAAAGCATTTATATTATAATTGGTCCAATAAACTGCACACACACCCCGTGCGAAGAACGGGTACACATGTAGTAGGATCTAAAAGAAAACAATAAAATATTTCTTGTTCAAAATACAGTACAAGTTTATTCAGTCTTAGTCTTAATACAAAACCATGTTAATGTTTATAAAACTGGATATTTGTTTGTAAAGCTAGTCCAAAAACGGGCAACCAAGGAATAACAATATTAATAATCAAACACTTAATTCAATTATTGCACATAAACAAAACTCAAATAAATGCAAGAAATACTCAAAACTTAAACCTTATTTAAAAACTTTGTTGGTAGTAATTATACAATTACAAAAGCACAGAAACATATTAAATGATGTTGCTAAAACGGTTATCATGTAATAAAATTAAAGATATTATTATGGAATTTTTCAAAACATTTTAGCCATTGTTTACATGTTTAAACTGCAATACAAAAGTAATATTCTGATAACAAAGACAATACAGTATAATAAAAATATCCAGCCATCTTAAGGCCTGAGCCTATGTCATATCACAATTTGGCAAATGAAGTAATGAAATGGATTGAGAAAATGTGAATTTAAGCACAAATAACATTATGCTGACAGTTCAAAGCGCAATTAAATATTATTGTTGGTTATTTGTTAAAAAAGTAATGCATGTCATTGAAACCAGTTTAAGTCATCTGTGAATTCAATTTACTCCATATACCTTACCCACAGATTAACTATATTGTTAAAAGTTTTTGTTCTAATGTCAGTACATTACGTTTTTTCTTTGACATGGTAATTTTGAAACGACGGTATATACTGAAGCAGCACAATATCTAAAAAAATAACACAATACCTTTCTAGGATAGTCTTATCACTCTCTAAAGTAGTTTAAATAAAGTAAGATAAGAGTAATGTATACCTAGACCTAATCTATATCTTTGACCTTATAAAAATATATTATTCAATTTCTTAAAATCCATTTTCAGTGTTTCGATTTCTTGAACAAAGTTTTACTAAAGCATAAAATACCATTTCTTGTGAAACTCATGTCATTTCATTTAACGTAGGGCTTTTGTTACAAATCCGTATCCATAAATTTCTTCATATTAGTTGAATTAAGATGTTTTTTTATAGGTATATCAAAAAAGTTTTAACAAGTTGAATGCTGTAGCTGATAAGACAAACCAAACTATGGCAAGAAAAGTGGCACAAATATAAATTTGGCGATTTTAAATTTTCACCACAAGGTGACTCCACTACTCGAAGCAGCCGTTTTGCAGTGAAGTTTCATTACTCACATAGTTACTTCCATTGTACATAAGATTAAAATGTATCTTTGTTTATCAGATAAGTTCAGTTGTTTTTAGATTAAGTTAAACAATATTCTAACGCATTAAAAACTCTTTCTCCAAAAAAAGTTGTTGCATAATAAAACAGAAATATTTTTTGTTTTCAATTAGTGCAAGTATTGTTGGAAATATTTTTTGTAAATTTTAAGCAAAGATATCTAAAAATAACATAGCCACAGCTCAAAATTAATAATAATAATAATTTGATCACTGCAAATACTTTTATAGTACTATTATTTTAAAAACTCAGATAACTCTATAATTACCATAAAATATGTAAACAGTGATTCTGGTATATTTATTTCGATATATTGTTGAAAAACTTGCTTGACTACTCTCAAGCTTTTGCCTCTCCTGAAAATATTTACTTTTTAAAACAATGCCACTTTTCTATAACCGTAATGTCATTAAACTAATTATTCAATTGTCTCTTTCCGAAATCTAATAGTGGTATTCAGTAAAAGCTGTCTGTAAATTAAATATATTAAGACAATTTAAAGTCAAAACTGTACTTGGGTTATATTTTACTTGAAAAAAAAAGCGGAAGAGATAATAAAATAGCTCACTTCCTATTGGGAAATTCGCCAGTGGAGACAGAATAACAGAGAATAAACTTCAAACATAGCTCTAAAACATATGGGAAAACTTGGAAAACATAATAATTTTTAAAATGAATAAGTACCTTATAAAAATGAAAATTTATAATTAACATTGTTTAAAAAACTATTCACTGAATTTCATTCAGTTTGGGATTTCACTTGGAGCAAAATGTTATTTCGCTTTGATGACTAACGGCTCCTTGAGGTTTTTGAGGAACTCCTCGGCCGATTGGATGATGGTCTCGAGCCTCTCTCTGGTTGCGGCTGAGAGACCGGATGCTGCAAGTCGCTGCTTGGCGGACGCGATCGCGGCGCGGCGTCCCGTCACGTTGTGGAACACTCGGACGTGCTTCTCCCCCGCCGTCAACACGTAGTCGCCCGCCGAATCAAACAGCACTCTGGATATGGACCCTGGACACACAGGCGGATTAGACAAGATAAGACAACCACTTGGGTACAGTATTAATACAGCAAAACCTATCACATCCAACCACCAAACACCATCTTAATGATGTTCAACCTAGTGCCCGATCATCATTATACACACATAACGAAGCTTGTCCGTTGCTGACCCAGTTCAGACTTGAAATAATGTCATATACACTAAGGTTTGTTTTTGTATCTTAACTATCAACAAAATTAAAATGTAAAAACTTCTGCAACCTATAATAATTTTTTAGATGTAAATGTTCAGATATATATGTTCAGCTATATATTTTAGGTGCTAGAAACTAACCCAAATTATAAATATCAATCAAGACTGAATTCTGGCATAAACAAAAGTTTTAAAATAAATTATTAGTAAAACTAGTGACAAAGAATACCAAAATACAAAATTCAAGACAGCAATAATAAAGCAATAAGAGCGGAGTTAGATGAAATCTCAATAACTTTTTGTTGTAAGAACCAGCAAAACAACGACAAAGAAAGGATGGACCACTATTGTGTAATGTGAAGTGACAGTGATCTAGAAGGCAGGAGGGAGTGATGATGAGTGGGGGGGAGGGGGGCAGGCAGGAGGTAAGAAGTGAAAGTCTTTCACTCAAGAATGTGGGCTGTCAGTGCAAGCTTTCTCCCAAACATGTGAGGATGAAGTTAGTGGCACTGTATACAACTCTTTGTCTGTCCTATTTGGGTGAGTTATTTATTTATTTTTTAACCAAACATTAAAATAAATTTTAGGACATTTAAAATATACTTTTTTGTATTTAACTATGTCAATGGCATAATGGCATTTCAAACGTTTTGATAGGAAACGGTTTAAACCCTGCTCTTGTTACTATCTAATGCGACCTGTTGTTTGATGGCATCATTTTTTATATCCATTGGCAATTTTTAGCCCAAAATTTGTATTAGGTTAGTGCAAACTAATAAAATTAATTAATTTGATAAGGTCATATTCTATAAACCGTGTAATATTATGGAAACCTTAGGACCAAGGAAAGAAAGAAATTTTTCACAAATTTTAAATTTAAACCTTAAATGGACATTTAAACAAGTATAACAGTGGTTGTACCATTAAACTAAAATAATATTTTCCCAAATTATGAGGGGGTATCAATATATTTTAAGGTTCCAAAAACAACCAACTGTTATACATTTGTGAATGAGCATAAAATTTGTCATTAATTCAAATTTGCATTTGAATGTGGGTTTAATCTTATATTTTACACCATAATTCTATTTAAATTTCATCCAGTTGTTAGTTTCTTAATTCTTCCTTAAGAATAGAGGCTTCCGTATATAGGCTTAATTGGTTTTGAAAATACATTAGGGCTCTGCCCCATTGGTTTTTCAAGATCCTATGTTATTCTTAGGGGCACAGACAGATGATCACTTATACCATTTAAACATATGTAATTTATTTTTTACTGTATTATATACTATTAGCAGAGGGAAGTGAGCAGAACAACCGAGCTCATTCTGGGAGCGAGTGAGCAAAGCTAACGAGCTAATTCTGAGGGGCTCGTGACTGTTGCCCCTTACCCTGGGGGCATGTGAGCGGGACGATCAGCATCTGTCATCAGGGTGAACAATAATCAAATATGCAGTTGGGCCTATACTTGCTTAGAAGCTAATTCTGAGGGGCTCGTGACTGTTGCCCCTTACCCTGGGGGCATGTGAGCGGGACGATCAGCACCTGTCATCAGGGTGAACAATAATCAAATATGCAGTTGGGCCTATACTTGCTTAGAAGCTAATTCTGAGGGGCTCGTGACTGTTGCCCCTTACCCTGGGGGCATGTGAGCGGGACGATCAGCACCTGTCATCAGGGTGAACAATAATCAAATATGCAGTTGGGCCTATACTTGCTTAGAAGCTAATTCTGAGGGGCTCGTGACTGTTGCCCCTTACCCTGGGGGCATGTGAGCGGGACGATCAGCACCTGTCATCAGGGTGAACAATAATCAAATATGCAGTTGGGCCTATACTTGCTTAGAAGCTAATTCTGAGGGGCTCGTGACTGTTGCCCCTTACCCTGGGGGCATGTGAGCGGGACGATCAGCACCTGTCATCAGGGTGAACAATAATCAAATATGCAGTTGGGCCTATACTTGCTTAGAAGCTAATTCTGAGGGGCTCGTGACTGTTGCCCCTTACCCTGGGGGCATGTGAGCGGGACGATCAGCATCTGTCATCAGGGTGAACAATAATCAAATATGCAGTTGGGCCTATACTTGCTTAGAAGCTAATTCTGAGGGGCTCGTGACTGTTGCCCCTTACCCTGGGGGCATGTGAGCGGGACGATCAGCACCTGTCATCAGGGTGAACAATAATCAAATATGCAGTTGGGCCTATACTTGCTTAGAAGATAATTCTGAGGGGCTCGTGACTGTTGCCCCTTACCCTGGGGGCATGTGAGCGGGACGATCAGCATCTGTCATCAGGGTGAACAATAATCAAATATGCAGTTGGGCCTATACTTGCTTAGAAGCTAATTCTGAGGGGCTCGTGACTGTTGCCCCTTACCCTGGGGGCATGTGAGCGGGACGATCAGCATCTGTCATCAGGGTGAACAATAATCAAATATGCAGTTGGGCCTATACTTGCTTAGAAGCTAATTCAATATTGAGCTGTAAAAAAAGAACACTTCAAGATGAATTAGACGCTGCTCTAATACATCATAAAAAAGTAAAAATAAAAAATCATATCTTGTTGTAGTTGAGAAAAATAAATAGTTTGATATGCAAACTAATTGGAACGTCAACCAAATTTGTTTACACGTGACTCTATGTGAACGCAAAAAAGCGACCTATCTACAAAACCTAACCGTTTCCAACCACTGCTCATTCAACCAACAAGTATTATTGGCATCGCTACCATTAACATCTTGTAAAATGCATTTATAATAGGTCTAACTCTTTGAGCATCTTAGGCTTTTATTTTACCAAACAAAAAAAGCACTGACTATGCCACGCACTTGAATGTCTAAAAAACATCAGATGCTTTCTGTGAATTTTCTTTTGCTAAAAGGCCCAAAAATCAAATTATATATATATACATATATATATATATAATTTGATATATATGTATTTGTGAATACATATATATATATATATATAAAAACGATAAAAAACAATTTATCGTTTTTTATCGTTAATCGTTTTATGGTTAATCTTTAACCATCTAAACATTAATTAGATGGTTGCACATGATAGATACATTGGATTGTTGGACATAATTCATAATTCAGTTGCTAATACTTTTCACTGGTTACTACATGCCAATGTATTGGCGCTCGGCCAGATTCGCAAATAAGGCCTTCGGCGATATATCAGCACTTGACCTATTACGGATATATGATTGTTGCTAAACCAGCAGTTAAGGTACCCTCATAGGGTTAAATTCTGCCAACACAATTTACACTATGTTTCCAGCTAATCTGTCATTGATGTAATTGCACTTATTTACTAAAATAGTGGGAACAATACTGAACTACTCATTTTACTCATCAGCTTGACATCACAGGTACAGCTCAATAAATAATAAATAATAAATAAACAAATTCATTAATTTTCTAATTTGTCTGAAGATCAAATTATTACACAGATCTCAATTACAATGTGATATAAATTTTTTTGCTCTAATTTTTTTATAACTATGTATTGTACTCAACTTTCACTGCTTTGTAAACAATGTAACCAGAGATAAATTTTAGTGAAACTACAAAAGGGCTCTAAATAATATATTTTATCCCTACGGAGTATATATATATATATATATATATATATATATATATATATATAAAGATAATTTATTAAATAAATTAACACCTTTTTCCTCCATTGAGGAAGTTGCAAAAATACAAATGATAATATTCAAAACAAACTATTAAATTTTGATGATATGAAATTTTGGAGTTAAATTTTAGTATTTTGAATATAAATGATTTCTTAAAATTGCGACAGAGCGCTTGATGGTTGATATTAGAATTTTGTTTAGATTATCTTTCTTTAAACCAAATTTATTCCCGAACTCCTGTGTTAATGTTGGAATCGTGCGCCCCTGGGTCCAATGAATATTCCAATGACTTAAAATTTATTAATTTTATATTTTTCTTTAAGGTATGGGATTGTTGGCTTGTAGATTTTTCTTTTTGCATTGTCCACTTCGGAAGGCTGATCTTTACTTATTTCAAATCTTATTGAAGGGTCGATTATATATCCTGTCTTCTTATCTTCGTCTTTTGCTATTATATCACATCTTCTGTTTGACCCATTAGTTGGTATGCCACTTTGTAATTGTAGATGCGTAAAAAATCAGCAATCATTGTCCTGATGGTGTGATGGCCAAATAAGTTCCCCATATGGGCAGAATCCAACGATATGAGGCAATGATTCAAAAACATAATTCTCAGTGGTCGAACAATGTCAACACTGGGTGCCATCCTTAGACCTGCCCGGGATTGATCTTGTAGGCGCAACATCACCAATCATTTTAAGACATTCTTTGTATTCTGTCGCTGTTAATCTTTCCATATTGGGGAACTTTAAGTTTCACTCCTCAAAAAGATTTACTCCTCGCCCTTCATATGGTAAGGAACACCACTTCCTATATTCTGCTTGTTGAAGTTCTCATCTTAAATACTTGGTCGATTTTAATTGATCGTTACTGCTGATGTCCTCTAATTTTAATCTTTTGTAGCATATAGATTTTTCTTCAACAAAGTTTCTAAATTGGTTCACAAATTTATTGTTGTATTTCTCCAAAACATTGCAAATGTTAATATGTTGGATTGGTGCCTCCCAAAGGGGTTTTACCAATCCTAGACCTTTACAATTCTTTGGGGCATATAACATTGCATTAGGAATGTCCGATGGTAAATCCAATATTTCCTTGACAGACGGGCTGATTAATTTATCAATGTCGCTTAGGAATGCAATAATCAATTTATTTAAAGGGGCAGTTTGTAACGGATAAATAAGAGAGGGCCATATACAGGGTGTCCCGGAACTCTCTGGAACCCTTTTGAATATTTGTTCCTTGCATCGAGACAAGAAAAAAATGTTCTTCAAATAGGGGTCTAAAATGCTTTGTTTAGCCGCTAGCCGCCATTTTGTTTTATACACATAGTAAATTTTATTTCCGTAACGGATGGTTGCATTAACCTTTGCATTAACCGGATGTATGAACCTTTATCATACCAATGCCCATTAAAAAAAAATTAATTTTTTCCACTGTAAATTTTTAAAATGGTGGCTATTTTAATTTTTCTAACCCAAAGATCTGAAAATCGGTAAATTTTATAAAAATTTTACAAGACACAAAAAAGTTGCCAAATTAAATTATCTAACCAATGAAATCAAGTTTGTAAGGATCTGACAACAAATAACTGAGTTATTCCATTTTTTCTTTCTAAAAACATTGATTTTGCATTATAAATGCAAATTAAGGCCATTTTAACAGAAAAATCACAATAAATCCGTTATTTGTGGGCAAATTCTTACAAACTTGGTTTCATTGGTTAGGTCATTTAATTTGGCAACTTTTTTGTGTCTTGTAAAATTTTTATAAAATTTACCGATTTTCTGATATTTGAGTTTGAAAAATTAAAATGGCCGCCATTTTAAAAATATACAGCGGAAAAACTTTTTTTTTTTCTTGAAAATGGGCATTGGTATGATAAAGGCTCATACCAAATATGAACTTAATGCAACCATCCGTTACAGAAATAAAATGTATTATGTGTAAAAATTAAAATGGCGGCTAGCGGCTAAACGAAGCATTTTAGACCCCTATTTGTATAATGTTTTTTTCTTGTCTCGATGCAAGGAACAAATATACAAAAGGGTTCCAGAGAGTTCCGGGACACCCTGTATATTTATTTCAAATGAACATCTTTTGATGAGGATGTGGAAATGGGGATGATGTTAGACACTGAACTTTCTTTGATAAAGATTTTATTACATTTTGACTTTGAGTATCAATTACAATTTTATTTTCAAAATTTATTCCTAAATATTTAATTCTTTCTCCTTTCTTTAAAGAAAATACTTTCTCTCCTTCCAATTCAAAATACTTATCGGTGACCTCTCCTTTTTCAATATTTATTATTTTAGTCTTTTTCAAATTTAAATTCAATCCAATCTCGTCAAATAAATATTTTATTTTGTTATACAGCGTTCATGTTGATTTGCTGTCCTTACCAATTAGAACGGTATCGTCAGCAAATCCAAGTATGCTAATTGCTGGAAGTATTTTGTCAATTTTATAACCGTATTTTTCAGCAGTTGTTACCTCAGACATAGTTTCTATGATATGATCAACACTAAGATTTTAATGGAGCTCCTTGGAGAGCTACCCATTTTATTTTTATGGGTTTAGTTCTACCGTTACCTGTTTCAATTTGAGTGGAATTTCCAGTCTGAAGGGCAATAATATTATAAACTAATATTGATGGGATCAGTAAAGATTTTAGGACTGAGAAAATATGTTGATGTCCGACGTTATCATAAGCTTTTTTGATGTCTCTAGGAACATAATGCAACAGTTGTCTTTCTTTTTACGGCACAAACTCAAAATACAATTTACCATTTTTCAGCCCGCGATCTAGTTTATGTGTGAGGTGTCAGCCGAGTGTGGAATCTCAATCAAGTCACGTGATGGATTAAACTTTCAACCCGATTTATAAAGAATATTTGTCATCACACTGTAATCAATTATCAATACCATTAGATTAGAACAAAGTGATGCTTACCTAATTTTAAAGAACACAGTACAAACTAAATTTTTTCTACACCTGTACCAAAACAAAGGAGTAGTGGAAATAGGTTCCCTAATACACAAAAAAGTGATTTTCATATCTTTTAGGTGATCCTGCAATGTTGGAAAAGAAGTTAAGAATCAAACTAAAACAGTTTGGTTCATAGTGTGTCCTCTCATTTAACACGGTTCTAATTTATTTTAACAAAATTACTAACGGGACAAAACTTTCTCTGGTGTGTCAAATTCTTGTTTCAGGACAAACTAGTTTCTCCTGATCTAAATATCTCAACATAAATTCAAACTGCCAAAATACAAATCTTATTCCCCCACAGTCGCAACTCTCTACTGACATTCTTGGTCCTTCTAAATGTTTTTTATTAATAAATCCCAAGAACAAGTAGATTGTTAAATTTTTTTTCTATTTCAGGACTGACGAGGGCTTTGTTTATCCCCGAGGAGCTCCCAACTCTGCTCTCATTCCTGTACACCAACATACCTCCCATATTTAAAGGTAATAAGTTAGTACAGAGCAGAATCATAACTACTAAAATAAGTTTTGAAACAGCTAAACTATACCATCAGGATTTGAAAAGTTTGAGACAAAATTTTACACTTGTAACGCATAAAATATTACAGAATAATGTTATAAAAACTTATTTAGTACCGTAACACACCTACACCTCTTACAATCTTACATTCACTATGCGCAAAGTAAATATTTTTAGACCATTCTTTTGTGTACTTTTTCTAAAACTCTATACATTTTTGAATTCTGATTCATGAAATCAATATTGTTATGCAGAATTTTTTCAAAGAAATTCTAACATTTTTAACCAGTTACACTAATTGGCCTAAAAACTTCTACTATTGCTTAATCAAGGTACATTTAAGCAAGTCTGCTTCTAGTTTTGCAGAAAACAATGACAAATTAAATACTCGATGAATAGATAGTTTTTTTAAGTTGATTGAGACAGAGAACAGAGAATATACAGAAGAAATACTGTAGTACTCCGAGGCGAGATAAAGATGGTTTCTTGAAAACCCCATTAATAGTATTACTAAGAAAAAGTAACCCAAAATGAAAACTTAATTGAAGTGAAAACATTTGAACAATTTGTTTATTGAAGTCCTGAAGCTGATAGTAATCCTATCGGTGAATAAGAAAAATGGATATTTAGAGATGTAAATTATAAACTACAAAGCAATCCAAGCTAATTCATATTATAATTATAAAATTCTATATAAGTTTATAAACTGAGTAATGTTTTTGTCATCCACAGGAACTGACTCAAGGCTAGGAGTGGGTTTCCGTGTCGGGCCAAATGCTGACTTCCAAATCCAATTTGAACTGGGGCCACAAACACGGACCCAGCCCCTTGGTCCTGATGCTGAAGGATCAAGCAAGAAACGCCATGTCAACCCGCCGTCGGACCAGGAATACTCTGCCAGCACCAACAACCATGTCTACTCCCCGAGCAAGATCACACACATCCCGAATACTCCACTCGGATGGCTGAAAACGTGGAAATCTTCATTGGGGCCTTCGGCGGAGATCATCGACGAGGACACAAAACCTCAGCCAGCTTTGGATTACAACACCGTAAAACACTTGCAGCAACTGTATAAAGAGCAACCACTAGAAGAAGTAATGAACTGAGAGTTGTTAGTGAGATCGTCAAAGTGGAAAAGTACAAGAGGGTGAGCAACGGAACTACTCGACTGTGATAAGACTTTGCATTGGATGTTGATTGTTAATATGTATATATATGTAAAGATGTATTTATTCTTAGAGTGAAGTAAATGATAAGAAAAAATACTGTGAGGATGATTCCATGGATAGTAATGGAAGTTGGCACTCAGTAATCAACTGAGGAATTGATAACAAAATAATTACACTTCTTCTGATGGGAATTGGGACACGGGGTGTGTGTCATAACTACCTCCTTTTCCCTAACTTCCAATGTTGCAATGAGTCATTTTCATGCATTACACTTTCTTATAGTTGCCAAAAAACATGATCTAAGATTATTTCAATAAGAACTGAATGAACTCCAGAGCATGAAATTGTGTCTTTTGGTTTAACTATCCAAAAACACATTACCATGGTGGTCCATGTTTGGTCCTCATTATTTTCTTCATAGAAAGTAATAAAAATTTATTTTTTAAAGCAGCAACTATGGCTAGATATTCATATTTTGAGGGTCACTGACATAACTGAAATCCAAAAATAATGTCAAATATCTACTACTTATAAAAATGATTGAATAACTTAATAATTTTAACTTGGTGTTACCAATGAGAAAGAAACATTAGATTTGCCCTAAGGAAACATATTAACCTGTGAATACAGTGGAACCTTGATATATTGAACCTCAATATATCGAAATCCTTGATATAACGAAGTTTTCTCATTCCCCTTGAACCTGCCAATCAAACTAATGTTATTTCTACCCGACGGATTAGCGAGGATAACCTCAACATAACGAATTTTTGGAGCACCAATGCACGACCCAACCACCTCTACATATCGAAGTTTTGACTACAAAACCTCAACATATCGAAGTTAAAAAAGAACAAAAAGTTGAATCATTGAGGTCATACGTTTTCTTTCATGTTGCAACCCGTCGCTCTACAGACGTTGCCTTTTGCCGTGCCCTGTGTTCGCAGCGCTGTTCTTGTTTCCCGTGTTTTCAGTTAACTTATTGTGTTAGTGTTGTTCCATTCATTACCTTAAGTGTCCGTTAGGCGGCCGTTAGCATTTTGTTTAAATGCATTTTACATAATTCTTGTGAGTACTAATTTGACAACCCCATGTTTACTGTATGTATAAGAGTATAAACGACTTCTAGCCCCCGATTGATGCTTATTAGCCTAAAGAAATTTTATGTTTGCAGCACTGTTTAGTTTTTTGAGTCACCATTTATAGTGTTTGTTCTGATCAGCTCGTGATAAAAATTTCATAGAAGGGTACTTATAAACATTAAACAACTTATAATGTTACAGTGGACTGTTATATTCTTTTGTGCAAAACCAAAATGTTGGTTATGTAATCATATTACACCCGTATTTATTCCTCAATTTTTAGGCCTTTTGGAAATAAGTAATGGTAGTATAAGGTCGTGAACCTCAGTATATCGAAGTTTGTAAATAATAACCTTGATATAATGAACCTCAGTATATCGAAGACATTGATATTACGAATTTTTTATATTCCCCTTCAGGTTCGTTATATTGAGGTTTTACTGTAGATGAAAAATTATCCAGGACACAACAACCATATTCTTATCAAAAGAATTTTTAAAAATTTCATAACTGTTATCTAAAATAGTATAGTTAACATTCTTAAAAAATTTCTATAGTAGCCTGTTTATAAAATTGTTGAAAAACGACATAGGTGTGTCATTTTATTTCTTGCTTAATCTAGACACAAAGCTATTGTGGTCCCTTTTCAAATACAATTACCGTATGCAAATAATTACTACATTACAATGGGTTTCACTTTCTCTACAGATGGTTGTTTGCACGTCATGTTTACACATGACTACTCACAAACTTTCTCTCTCACTCATCCATATTTTAAGTTCATGTACGTTTCAGTTCATTTTAAAAAAGTAACTGTAACATGATAATTGTATAAATACTACTATATATCTTGGTTAGCAAATGTCAAAAGGTTTTTTGTAAGGGAGCTTTGACCAAATTGTCAATTATCATGAAGTGAGTATGTGCAACGATTTATCATCAAAAAATCATTTTAAAGAGTTAAAAAAGGTAACTTATATACCAAAAAAGAAAAGTATTATATTTAAGACAATTGTTTCCCTTGACAAACTAAAGACTTCTAAACATTTCATTTCTAACTATTTCCTGCCAATGACAACACAATATTTTATAACCAACTTCAAAGAAAAAGTACAACGATATCACAAAGGCTTGCAAGGTAATATTGTAGCCCGGAAAAAAATTTAAAGTTACTAACATGAGTTGCTTATTAATATATTTTAGAGTTTTGAATAAATTTAACGAGCTAAATGGCATTTATTTGTTACGAGGCTAGTTTAAATAAAATAAAAAAATTTCACTATTTATAATATACCTTATTTATTTTAGTATCTGTATGTGATTAATTTTTGTTTGTATTATTGTGGCTGTATTATTTTTTGTTCTTTACTTTCCTCATTTACAATTTCTAGTACTTCATACATAAAAAATTAAATTAAAATAAGATAATAAATAGAAATAATAAAGAAAATGCTAAATTATAAAATAAAGGGTGTTTATAAAAGAATGATGGGATTTCAAATGAGCACTAGTGAAGAAGTTTTAAAGATACTTAAATAATTAAACTGTCTAATTGAAGTGGAAAAAACAAATTTTTTCATACCTTAACATGTTTTAATGGGAGCTAAATTTGCTTTTCTACAGCATACATCAATTGCCAAAATTGCCACTTTTCCGATTTCTTGCCAAGTGTTTTGCAGCATATATCTGGGGTTACATTCGTGATGCTGAATAAATTCGCTAACACAGATGTATCAAATCTTTAATGTTTTCTGCATACACATTTTTTTATGTAACCCAAAAAAAAATCACAAGGGAATCAAATCAGGACTCCTCAGAGGCCAGGGAATAGTTCCATCCTTGCTATCCATCCATTTCAAAATATGTGGTTTAGCGTGTCACACGTTTAGTAATAAAGTCAAGGTCAACGTTTGATCCCTTACAGTATGATAAACAACATGTACTTTTCTAAGTTCAGATTGAAGTAAAAATCGCTATACTATCTTGAAAAGTCTTTCAATAGCGCCCCCTTTCTAAATCACGGCATTTTTTTTATAAACACCGATAGCCGATAGTGAAGTTATACTAACAATAACAAACTTCTCACCCCTAATTATTAAAAAATTAGAAACAAATTTAAACAAAATTTTAGTCTTGAACTTACCTTGGCCACAACCTTCAAAGGGTTATTGAGCATAACCCTTAGAACGATCGTGAATTTGAAGGATATTTGCAAATATAAGCAGCATTCCTTTTAATTGTCAAATACGTTATGAAGACTAATTAAACAGTTTCAGAGAAAATAACGTTTTAACCGAATATGTGACAGTTATAAAATTTACCACCGCATAATATAAAGGACTCTTCATGACAAATTGTAAAAATATGTTTCTTTGCTTTATTTTTATTTTGTTATGAACATTATTTCATATAAATAGTTCAATAGTTGGGCCAGTCTTAAGCACATAATTTGTAGCAAATTGTTCCTCAAACGCTAGCTTAACTGAAACTATGTAAAAGTTCTCAGTACAAAAATATTATTTACACTCCTAGCAAACCCAAAGCCTTGAAACAAACTTTTGTTATCTTGTAATAAACCTGGGGAAGCAGATGACTTCTGGATCACATTGTCAACATTTTTGTGGGGTTTCTCAACTTTTATGTCTATGAAACCGGGTTTCAATAAAATAAATTTAAATGAGGATAGAATAGGGTAAAATTGGAGATTTGCTAAAATCCCCCTAATTTTACAAGTTTTTTTTTTAACAACTGAAGACCTTACAAAAAAAGATGTCTCATATCCTTGTAAATTATCACCGCTAATCATACATTTTCAATTGCTAACATGAGATGTTACCATCTGTATGCGTCACCTACCGCTGCTGTAGATGTTCTCGATGACCTTGTCGCAGGCTCCGGAGAGGGCGGAGTAGAGGCTGAGGGTTGCGCCAGTTGCTATGGCGACAACTTCCCCGTTGGGCGACAGCGCCAGGTGGGACCAGCTTCCGGTAGCACTGCTGTGCTTCCCGGTCACCAAGAGGTGTGCATCTTCTCCCTTCTCAAACTCGACTGAAAAACAAGGATATGGTAGAATCTCGCTTTTGAAGTAGTTTAACATAAGTATTATGTTTGATCGATGTCTCAAAATCGATGATGTATATATAAGGGTGGATTGAAAATCAATAAAAATAAAATTTGATGCAAATATGGATGGTGAGTGTAGCACCTAGCACTTTCGTTACTTCAAACATGTTCTTTAGGTCATTTGTAGCGCCATTGAAACAAAATTTGGGGCGACTTAAGACTTGTGTGACAGCGGGGATTTTTATGATTTGGGGGGGAATTAAGGGAAATCGTGTTTCCAGATATATAAAAGAGAATAAGAATATGTTGACTCGATTTTGAATTTAAAACTACATAAGAAGTGTAAAATACATCAAAACGGATTCTTTAATTGAGTTAGGTTTTAGTTATTTATAGCACACACAAATTTGTACAGTCCAATCTTGCATAGTGCATGGGATGGCAACACTGGAAGCAGACTCTAGACAGTCTAGATTTGTAATATCGCTCTGCACGATCAGCGGCAATTTCAAACTGTTGATTCTGGGCCCGATTGTTTTGTAAAATGATAACAGAGACAAATCAAAGAGAAATTTTTTTGTTTTCGAGGGGAGATTGTCCCCTTGGGGTTTGACTCAATGTATGGTAGGCTAATTTGGCGTTCAAATATGCTATAAGAATGAACAAGTTTGCATTTTAGGTTAGGTTATTATACTTCTGCTGTATTATAATCCAAAGTATGTTTCGAAACAAAAGAGTATTCTTATAATAGACAAACTTTAAGTAATAATTTAAGTAACTTTAATAAATTTAAGTAATAAAACGTGTAACTAACGTAAACAATAATTAGATGATATGTATATAAAATACCTAAGTTAATTTTTCCAAATTATGATTTCATGTCTTCCGTACATTAAATTATGATTCCCGGTGATTTGTGAGTGTTGGAAGTGAACCGTTTAGAAATGAAGCAAACCGAAAAAAATCTTTTATGTGGCCTCAAATAAAAGTATCTCATTATGATTTATAAAAATTAGTTCACATTTAGCAAATTCTAAAACATTAAATTGGTCTTCTAGGAGAAACGTCAAATCAAATGTTAATGTTACCTAAAATGTGACCCAAAGTTTCAACTTGATATCTTTACATACACCAGAAAATGCTATGGAACATACATGTTAATTTTACTTTCTCCCCCTATACCATATGAAGAAAGTATTGTTTTCGTCAAAATTTCCGAATTTGAGTTGTTGGTGGATTTATCCATTTTGGTTCCCCCTGAGTCCAAAAAAGTGGTTTTCGGAATGATGTGTGTGTGTGTGTGTGTGTGTGTGTGTGTGTGTGTGTGTGTGTGTGTGTGTGTCAAGATGTATACAGAGCTAGAGAATGCCCCAATGGTCTGATTTTGGTGAAATTTGGTATGTAGGTCCAACCCCACGATAATTCCAGGCGTTTTTTCTTCACCCACAAAACCCCTCAAAAAACCTGAAAAATCCAAATTTCTCAAAAACGGCTCTAACCATTTTGATTAAAATTTTGTAGTTTATTAAGATTAAAATTCTGAATAAAATGACACCACCCGCATCTCCAAGAAAATGCGCGTTCAAAAGTAATACAATAAAAAGTGTTTAAAAAATCAATTTTTTGGATTTTTAAAATAGCTGTTATCTTGAATTCTTATCATAATTAAATAAAGCTAAAAACTAAATAATCCAGTATTTTAAATTATTGCTCTACGTTAAGTGGTTGCGGAGAAAATTCAATTTTTCGTTTAGTGGTAAACGCAGTACGTTGTTATAAGTCGCAGACATAACCTAAATACATCAATTCTTTAATAGTTTCAAACATGTAAATGGTGTAGGGTCAAACTCGCGCTCGCGCTGCTCAGCTGGTAGCTATCCGACTGAGCCATCAAGACATTAATGTTTGAAGCTTTTAACCATTTTTTTTATATTGTTGGGAGAAAGTATGTGTCAGTTATCTGATACCGTTTATTTAACATCACAAACAGACATACGCAAAGCCAAGCCAATTCATAAAATAAAATTGAGTCATATATTGTATTTCTTATTCTAATAAAATATAGGAATATGTTATGAATTTAGTTTATTTCGACATACACACACTACAGAGTAAAAAAGCATGTAGATGAATTGGAATTTTTGCAATACCTACATTTCTACTCTTTTAAAATTTTGTACATTAGTCCTATGTGTGACCAACAGTACCATTTTTTACTTTTTTTATGAAGGGAAATTAGAATTTTTTGTGTATCAACGCCAGTGGCATTTTTGTTAATAGTTTACACAAACCCTTTTACGGCAAGTGGTCCAAACCCCTCAAAGTCAGTGGGCTTCTCGGGAATCATCAAACCCGTGATCCTTGAAGTGAAGTCCAAGACAATAACCGTTAGGCTAGCAAGACACCTTATTGCAAAAATTAAACCCTATATAGGCCTTAGTCACATCACATATAATTTCATAAATCCTATGCTTTTGTGATGCAATCAATATTCTATAAATTCAACCTAAAAAGTCCAATAAGCCCAAAACCATTGCATTTTAAATTAAAATTTAACGTAACTGTAACATGCCTATAACTGAATGAGGTTTATGACAATTCTTCCAAAGTAAAATAGCTTAGGTCTTAATTTTAAAATAATGAAAGTTTAGTCAAAATTTGTCAACTCGGTAACATAATCAGTCCATGCTTATGCAACAACCAACTGCTTGTCCATACAACAAACTGTTATCTTATACTCTAAAACAAGCTCCGTTTGTCCGGGCAAACTTTTTTTTCGCTCCAAGGATTTTTGATTTTTTGATTGAATATGGGGGTTTTGGCCACCAGAAATCGATTGGAGCTGGTCCCATGTCTGGGAAAAATCCGGTTTTCGTTCTAGAGCCCTTCAAAGTTTCCATGTTATCCTTATGGAGATTTTTAAATTGAACAAAAATCAGCTGATAACTGTGATAAACCAATGTGTTACATCTTTAACCTGTAGTTTAAGAAAATTATGCCAAATTGCAGCATCCGTTGGCTTCACGAGTGAGCGAAGCGAACGAGCTCGTCTTTAAAATGGAAGAGGGCGAGTGAGCGGAGCGAACGAGCTTTGTGTGAGAACGAAAGTAATAATTTTACCGAGCTTATGCTCGGTCCTCCTGGTACTATGCTTAATTTAAGTAAAATTCAGTATTCAATGTGGTGGAAAGAGAGCTTGCCAAACACCAACTTGTGCGCATTTTAACATTTTTGGGGAGGATTCGCGGGATGGGTTTTGGGGGGGATGGGCACTCCTGCATGTAGGAAGGCTTTTCTTCAAAGAGTGTTAAATGGTGTATTGGCAGAGTGAAATTCATAGCCTGTCGAGTGTTGTGGTTGTGCCTATCTATGCCTCGTTGAAGTTGTAGTTTGCATTCTTAAGTTGTAACAGCTAGGACGTACATGCTAGCAACTGTTAGAATTTTTAGTTCACAGACTTTTAGTCTGCAACTTTCCCTTTTGTCAATACCTGTTATTAATCTACCTTTTTTTCTGGTGGATAAGGACATGCTGAAAGTTGGTTGCTGATGAATTTCTCCATACTTCCAGGACGTATCATAGATGTGATTAAAAAAGTGAGTGGTAAGCAATCTTGGTTATAATAAGAAACATCACCGCCCAAGTGACATTTTTGGCTAAATTGAGATTTTTGTATCTCTATGGAAACATGTAAATTTTACACGTCCTTGCGACGTAATTTGTGAAAATCCAAAAGAATTCGCTTTTGTCTAATTTCTTCTAACACTGCCTATCACACTGACTAAAAAAACACCGCCAATGTCCACCTCCACCAGTTCTGTCCTTGCATGGTATTTAACAAGAGACAGATGTCATTCTGCATAAGGTGAAACTTATTTTCCGTTTTGATTGCTTTTCATTGATCATAGATAGTGTTAGTTATTGTCTTGGGTATAAAACAAACATTTTAAAAGTCAAATTAATTGCTAAAAGTGTTTATTGGAGATAGGGGCGGAGTTATATCGAGCTCTTCATGTAATACAACACCGCCTATATCCCTTGCGAGGTTTTTGGCTCTCCAGAAACATTTGCATCTTGTCACTTAGGCGATGTTGTTTCTTAAGCAACGTTGGTTTCACTTATGAACTTTTACTTTCTTTTTACCTGTTAATAGGATATTAATCTCCAAGTAAAGCTGTGCAGCGTGTCTAGTACTGTTTGACGGAGAAAATGAAGTGTAGTGAGATTACCTAGAAGCTTTAAACTTCTTATATTTTTCCTGTTTGATTTCACTAACACCTGTCCATTTCAATGTGATGACGCAAATCTCTTGTTTATTAGAGAGTTTTTGCAACATACGGCAAACCTTACGGTAAACGCTAAACGTTATTTTTATGTTGGTAAATTTACGAATAATTTGCAGTTCAGAAAGTTAGAACCGAATAAATAATGTATAAAGTTTACCGCTGATCGTTTTTCAACAAGTATTTCACAGCTTCAAGAAGTATAAATAGGCAAATCAACCATAAATGAAATAGCGTTTAGCGTTTACCGTATTCATTTACCGTATGTGCAAAAACTCTCTATTGTTAAACAACTGTTCATTATATAAGTTTCACTGGGCTACTATAATTTACTCAGTAATCAGTAACTTGTATATTGTAGTTTTCCTTATTTACACAACAAAAATTAATTGTTAAGGTAACAATTGGAAAAATGTTTATTGTGATTCTTTGTTCTGTTCATGAGGAAAATAGTAATTTCTGACACTTTTCTAATCTACTGAATAAAAGTAAATTTTGAGATTTTTTGCGAACAGGAAGGACGCTACTATTGTAGGTCTCATGGTAAGAACTAAGCCTGGGACCATGTTACTTCTTTGTTTTGAGGTCCACTGAGACCAAAAATAATAGTCATTAAAATTTTTAAATCAGAAATCAGAAATATCTTTATTGCCAAAAAGATTCATACAATTTTTTTACAGTCTTTGTACCTAGGCCTGATTAAAACATCAAAAGATTACATATAGAGTACAATGATACCTAGTACAACCTATATAAAATAAAACTTAAAAGCACTAACTTTACAAAGACTTACATAAAAAATAAAATGGCATAGCACCTCATTAGCCTAAGCTGCATTGAGGTACTTTCATTACTTATTTAAATAGAATATCAACGAATTGCAGAGGACAGGTGCTCAACAGTAAAATTAAACATTTATATAGTTCACTATTTATGAACAAACAAACAATCGAGTTTTATTTATTTAAAAAAATCTTCAATTTGGTCGATATTAAAAGTTAACAGCCATTGTTTTAGTTCTTTTAAAAATTTGGTGAGACTAGTGGCACCACTAATATAAAGTGCAATCTTATTAAATAGTTTACAAACCATATAAGTAAAAAATCTCTTATAGGCTTCAAAATTTGGATGTGGAAGTGCAACTCGATTTAGTAGCTTTAGCCTCTGAGACACATAAGAAACATAAGAATTAGAAATATTTTGACCACCTCTCACAAAAAACAACCGTAAAACTCGAAACATATAAAGGTGTCTCAAAGGTAATATATCCAAGTCCTTAAAAAAAGGAAAAGAATGTTCAAATCTGCTGAGTTTAGAAATTTGCCTTACTATATTTTTTTGAGCAATTACTATCGGATTAATGGTGCTGGCATAAATGCCACCCCAGCAACTTATACCATACTGTAGTTTACTATTTACGATTGCAAAATAAATGGTTCGCAGTACGGATATTGGACACATGTACTTAAGCATACAAAATTTTCGCAATGCCATATTTAAATATTTCTTTACTGATTTTACATGAGCTTTCCAAGAACAGTGTTTATCTAAAATTAAACCTAAATATTTAATAGTTTCAACTTCTTCAATTAAAACGCAATCATTGCATTTTGCAGTGGAAACATCATTTAAACAATTCAAACATTTAAAACAAAGAACTCTATTAAGAAATTCCTTGTCCTTGAAAGAAAACCGGATATATTTTGTTTTTGAGATCAAGGCCAATTTGTTTATGGTAAACCACATTTTAAGTTTATCTAAGTCGTTTTGCATGTCATTAAATAAATCATTTTCATTTTGGCGTGCATAGCACAAGGCAGTATCATCAGCAAAGCAAGTAAGTGATCCTTTTAGATTTCCAAAACATAAACTATTTATATAAATTATAAACAAAATTGGTCCAAGGACAGAACCTTGGGGAACGCCGCATGTTATAGGTAGAGCTTCACTAACGCTTTGTTTAATTCGAACACATTGGTATCTTCCCGTAAGATAGCTCTTAAACCATTTCAACGATATTCCTCTAATACCTGCATCAAATAATCGCCCAAGAAGAATTGTATGATCCACTGAATCAAACGCTTTAGTGATATCAATAAAAAGACCTGCAACGCGAAATTTATCATTTAAACCAGAATAAATACTTGAACAGAATTCTAATAGTGCATCTTCAGTGGATTTATTTTCTACAAAACCAAATTGCCTTGAACTCAAAAAGTTATTTAGATTAAGAAATTTAATAAGTCTGGATTTAACCAGCTTTTCAATAATTTTTGAGAAATTTGATAATAATGATATTGGTCTATAATTGTTTAAATCCGTCACCAGACACTTTTTAAATAGTGATATAACTACAGCTGTTTTTAGAGTTTGCGGAAACTCACCAGTTACAAAACTGAGATTAATAATATGTGCTAAAATTGGACATATATACTTACTAGCAAATTTAATAATATGCGCTGAAATTCCATCAATTCCAGGAGATTTATTTGCACTTAATGTGTTAATAATAGATTGCACTTCATACTTACAAGTAGGCAGCATAAATAAATAAGTATATATGTACATATATACATATATATATATGTATATATGTATATATATATAATATGTATATGTATATATATATATATATATATATATATATGTATGCATGCCTAGTCACGATAACTCTCGTAAAAACGGTCCGATCTAGACCAAATTTGGTAAAGATGTGTAGATATGTTATTTGGATGAGTTAGTGAACCAGATTTGTCGCCCTACCAGAAGGGGTAGTTTTGGGGGGTTTTGCACCCCAAAAATGAGTTTTTGCATTTTTCATATGTAATTTTATAAAGTTTAAAATTCTGATTACTACCACTGGAATTAGCTCAAAAAACACACATATTAATATCGTGAAGCTTTGCTCTATCTCTATTGGTTACCAAGATATTAAAAAGTCTAGACAGAACATTGTATTTTGCGGCTCCAATGTTAATCTTCTGGAGAATAAGGCTTTAGGTAACGTATTAACCAATATTTTTTTATGAAACTTGATATTTAGCTTCATTTGGTTGAGACCCATTCATTTATAGTAAAAAATTCTTGATTTTTGTAATTATCATGGCAGCAAACCTGCATACTCTTTTCCCATGTTAAACATATGGTGAATAGACAAACTTCTTTACTTATGGACAGATACTGATGACTCTTAGTATATGGCTTCATATGGTCAAAATAAAATTTTTTATGCTAAAAATACCTACTTTCAGTGTTTTCTATTGCAGCATACCTGCATATTCTTTCCCTATTTATCATATTAGTACCAGGGGGACCGAGCTTAAGCTCGGTAAAATTATTATTTTCGTTTCTCACACAAAGCTCGTTCTCTCCGCTCACTCGCCAGGCGGAAGGTTTGCTGCACATTGGTATGAATTTCCTAAAACCACAGGTTAAAGATGTAACACATTGGTTTATTTTATCTACAGTTATCAGCTGATTTTTGTTCAGTTAAAAAATTTCCATAAAAATAAAATGGGATCTTTGAAGGGCTCTAGCGCGAAAACCGGATTTTTCCCAGCTATGGGACCAGCTCCAATCGATTTCTGGTGGCCAAAACCCCCATATTCCAAAATTTGAAGGAAATCGTCGGAGCCGTTTTTGAGATAATTGTGCAAGCAAGCAAGCAAGCAAACAAGCAAACATTGCTCGTATAAGAGTATAGGATATGGAGAATAGATATTAATTCCTTACTTATGAGCACATGATGAAATTTTGTTTACAGGTTCGTCTGGTCAAAATTAATATTAATAATTTGGAAATTCACTGAGTAAGCAGTTCTCTGCGACGGGGTATTAATTTGTTGTGCTATGATTCAAGATCAAAGTTTAGCATTTGACTGAAAAGAAAACATAGAATATAAACTGGAGTCAGGAAATTCTTAACTATTCAACCGTATATCATTAATATTTTGTTAAAACCTGAGGGGGTATTGCCTGGGAGCAAATTTCAAATCATATTCATTTTCAAAGGCAGAACTATATTTAACTATTAAATCTTTAAAGTTTAGCCAAAAATAATATGATCCAATCACCCTACAGACACTTCCCGATTAATACAGTAGACTCCCTTTTAACCGGCCACCTT
The DNA here is from genome assembly GCA_030545055.2 of Neoaliturus tenellus. NCBI lineage: Eukaryota > Metazoa > Arthropoda > Insecta > Hemiptera > Cicadellidae > Neoaliturus > Neoaliturus tenellus. The sequence continues at coordinate 73,736,170 of CM061534.1, forward strand.
TTAACCGGTCTCCGCTTTAACCGGCCTACCCTGACACAAAAATAACATCTTTTTAACCGGCCGTTTTTTATCTCAACATCGCTTTAACCGGCCGTGTTTTGCCGGAAATGTAGTTTTCTTAATTACTGTATCATTCAATTATAAAGTGATTTCATATTGACGTTCTCAAAACAGTTAAAATGCAACGTCCTGAACGGAAGTGAATGCCATCGGGGAAGTCAATGCGTTTGAACCTACTATTCAGAACACCACAATAAAGAAACGAATTAGGCCATTATTAGTTTAGGTTTGATGTGGATTTCATGTGTGTCGGATGTTAGCTATAAATCATATACAGTAATGTATTTAAAGTTGGTTTTCAAGTTATAATTATATAGGCTATATAAAATTGTAGGTTGGCAATCTTAAATGAACATCGGTTTAACCGGCCAATTCATTATCCGGCCGCGGCCTGGTCCCGAGGTGGCCGGATAAGAGGGAGTCTACTGTAGAAGGTGGTAGATGAGGGGGGAGGGGAGTCTTCTCAACAACATCAAAGTTGAGTACTGGAGAGGGTATGGGACTATCGAGAACTGATATAGCATAGGTAAGCTCAGGACGTTGATGAAGAATCTCGTTAATCAGTAAATGATAATTGAGATCTCTTTTCAGGCAATCACACTATACAAACCATACATCATATAAAAAAATATTATAAAACAATTTGTATCTACTTTTAATATACATTTCTTAAAGATACACAGGAATCTCTGTTTGTACTGATGCCATTACTAATCTCAATAATTATGTAAATAAAGAAAATTTGAATTTTTAAATTTTGTATAAAAAAACCAGAGACCGTACTCACTGTTGGTGTTGAAGAGTTTCCACGTGCCATCTTTGCTGACCGTGGCTATTCTACTGGAGTCCGAGCTGAAACTGAAGTCGTAAACTCCGCTGGTGTGTCCGGCAAGCTCAAACGCTCTCGAAACCTGCTTGAACTCTCCGGTCTTGGCGAATAACACCTCCCACACCTTCACATCCGGGGCAAAACCTGCAAAAAGATCAAGTTAGCTGAGGACCACCAGCAAAAACACAAGAAGTCATACCTATAAAACTCAGTTTGAGTTGGCGAGCCACTACACTTTACGATGAATTATATTACAGTAGAGTCCCAAAAACACAGCCTAATGTGGATCAAAAGGTGAACGAGTTTGTGAAAGCACAGGAGTTATCGAGAGAAAACAACAACAAGGTTTATGAGTTGTAATCATAATCCACTTTTATTAATCTCTGAAGTGTAGAGCAATTTACAAATATTTCATAAATTAATCTTCAGCGCTATTATCTATGCTGATTTTCTGGGCCAAAACTAAAATAATAGCTAGGGCTAGAAGAGTTCAAGAGGGTGGTGCAGTCGTACCAACCTGAAGCTACAACAAAGCGGCCACATGGGGACACCTTGGCCCTGTACGTGGAGAGGAGACAAGTGTCTAAGGTTGCCAGCAGTGCGCCCTTCAGGTCCCAGATGAACAGCTGATTGGCAGATGAGCAACTCATGATGAACTTGCCATTAACGGCTACTCCCAGACCGACTGTGTCTTCAGCAGGTTGCTGGAAAGAAGGTAAAACGTTTTTGTAAACATAATACTGATTAAAGATAGCTCCGGACAGGAGAAGTGAATTTTAAAAACAGGAAATTTTGGTCAGACGTCAAAACTTTCAGAATAATCTGCTCTTTGAATCACGTTCAATGTAAAAAAGCACAATGTTTAAAGAAACAAATAAGTGGGAAATCCCATGAAAAAAATTTGTTTTCTCCTCGAAAACCAGAGCATTGATGCTGGATACGCAGTAAAGCATTGATGCTAGGATTACTTTTCCTAATTGCAACGGGAAGCGCTCTATGGACCTCTTCGGACCCCTTTCCCGAAACACGTTTAACTTAAACTTAGTTTAATTCATTATTAAACATGAGGTCAACTTTGTCTTAAAAACATGGTTTAAAGGTTGAAATGACTTTAAGTTGAACTACATACTATTGAATCTAAAACTTTTAAGCTTGATGGATAAGTCGACCTACAGGGTCCAGGTAAATAATAAAATTATCAAATTCAGCCACCCCAATCACTAAGTAGCACTGGCACTATCAGAGGTGAATTCCCTCATAGAAAACCGTATGCATTATAATTCTTTGAGAAGAGTACATACATTTTTGTAATTAAATGGCATGGAGATCATGTTGTAAAGGACTAGACATACGTGTGGAACTGCGCAAGTTTGATGACTCCACTATCAAGGGTTATCATTCGTTTAAAATTGTATTAAAAAATAATAATAATTCAAAACATTGTCAACTTAGAAAAAGAATGTTTACTACAAAAAGTTTGGACATTATAAGTTTTCTACATTATTGTAACTTTTTCTAATAATTGCTATGTGTACAAATCACCAATTGCAATAAATCTTATTATAATTATGATTACTTCATGATATATTTTACTCCTTATGTTTGTTTTTTAGAAAATAATGATCCAATATTTGAGCTTTATTTAAGTTTAATTGAGTTTTAGGGTTTACAATAGAAAAAATTATATGGGTCTACAATAGAAAAATTTATATTTGTGTGTACCCTAAAGTAACTTTTTTCTATCTGCATTAATTGTAGAGGAAGTTTTTAATAAAGTTATTGCTGTTATTTTGATGTTTCTTTTTGTTATGATTTATAGACATTTGTCAGAACGTTGGCTTTATTGTTTCTAAACCACCTGTAGATTGGAGATTATTTTGTTATATATTCATTTTTTCTGGTGTATTGTTATAGCTCATTTTGTGAATTTTCTGTTAAAATTACCGCATTCCTTATTTTTTCAATAGTGAAATTATTCAATAAATTTAAAGATAAAAGAAAGTTTATTAACAAAATTTATCAATTGCAAAAGCATAACGTTGTGTAGGCCTGTACGGCTTTTACAAGGTTTCTAACCTTTTAATCCATGAAAACCAACACTTGTTCATCACATGTTAAAAATCCAAATAAATGACGTCGTCTTCGTGGATGCGCAGAATGAACCAATTTTCGTCTCCGTATGATCACACCTTTGTCTATTTACATCACAATGGAGATTTTGGTCCATAACTTTTAAACATGTCTAGCACTATTTTTATTTGAAGGTCAACAACATAATAGGTTTTCTAAATAAGTTGCAAATATTCTGGTTGTCTCCTAACATATGAATAAACCAGAATCACATCCAACCTTACAAATAAAAATATTATAATTTATTGCCTTGACCTTGCTCGATATTGAACACCCTTTGTATGTCTTGGCAATAAAAACCAATCAGATGGAGGGAGAGAGAGAGAGAGAGAGAGAGAGAGAGAGAGAGAGAGGAGAGGGAGAAAGAGAGAGATGGATAAAAGAGAGAGAGACGAGCAGCTTGGCCAAGGTTCAGAGGCAGGAACTTGGTGCGATCACCTTGATGGAACAAACCCACAATATCCTACCACACACCTTGATGTATTGCTTCCTTACTTTCAAACAAGGCTCATCACTTGAAGAAAGTTGAAATGGATTTATGATTTTTCAGTAGGCTTAAAGTCATACAAATAATCAATAAGTATTAGGAAATACCAGTTTTCAAGATAGGTTTTACCATATAAGGGCCACTTTCCCCAAACTTGATAAACAATGTTTAACTTAAACATAGTTTATTTTAATATTAAACATATGGTAAATTTTTGTTTAAACTCGAGTTTAAGTTTAAACTAATTTGGTGAAAGTGACCCTAAGGGCCGGTTTCTCCAAACACGTTTAACTTAAATTTAGTTTAACTCAATGTTAATCATATGGACAGTTTTGGTTTAAACTTGATTTTAAGTTTAAACTTGCTTCGAGAAACCGGCCCTTAATATGATGACAACAGTATGGAAGAAAATTTTTTTTTTAAATAGACAGACTACTTTTATCTAATTTTTCTGATAAAATCTAGTTGTGACAAAACATTGGGTGCCCTGATTCAAAATTTTCTTGGTCAGATGTTCTGAAAGCACAGTATGAAAGTATTTCTAATAGATAAATCTACTAACTTGGCAAAGAAAAATATACAATAAAAAAATTTATGAAATGAATAAAGTAATTTTATATGTTACGCTTACAAAAAAACAATATTATATCTTGATTTTATTTCCATGCCCCAGTCAAGATTTAACTTTTTCAGAAAGAAAATCAGAGAAATTCCAAAATATTGGACTTTTTTGACAAGAGAACATTACACTAAATGAAGTTGGCAATTTTTGGAGTTATAAACTAAAACTGTTTAGCATAATTTGTGTTGGCATAAAATATTCAGGTGCAAAGCAGCGATCTCTTTCTTTTTGAATGTGTCTACTTAAAAGAATATGTATATTTAACTATGATGTTTATATAAATTTTAATAATTTCTACTTAAATATATGTTTCATACTGCATGCAGAACAGCCGTTTTTTGGCCAATAATTAGTCTGTAAAATTGACATATCTGTAGCTTTTTAAAATTGCCTTGAAAAACTGTTCATTTTTTCTATTTTGTTTTTTACAACCTCGAAAGTTGTTTTTCTCTCAAGCAAAAATCATTCTAATCCAAAACATGTACGGTCAATATAAACCAAAATTGACTTGCAGACTACATTTTTATGCAAGATTTTGAAATTTCACTCACTCCACTTACACAACAGCTATTTCTTACGAATATTTAAATTAGGATGGAAAGTGTTAAACGTAAAAGACAATCAAATTATAATTAAATATTTTTTAATTGGTTATAACTTTTATATTTTTGCAGCATATACCTAGGTGTTTGCCTTGTATAAACAGTTAGTATTACAACACTTAAGTACATTAAATATTTGGGGATGACATTTTATGGTCAACAACTGTTCACTAATCTCAACCAAGCAACATTTCAACAGCCAGAAATTTCCTCACAGCAGGAAAACACTAGGATGGAAGGGAACACAAGAATGGAGAAGAGTAAAAGGCGTGTGTGAACAGGATCACCTTGAGTGGATGTAACTTCTTGTCAGGGGAACTTACGACTTACAACTTCCCTCGAGTGGCGACACAATTATGTAAACACACCAGTATGTACGATCAGGTATGGCCCTAATGTATGGGAACCAGTTTACATTAAACGTACAACTTAATTACCTACAACTGATATACAATTCGGTATTTATGGGACGCAAATCACTTGCGTCTATTTAAAGCATTAAAAATGTCACTTACAAAGAAAGCTCTCTTAACCAACCTCGGATCAACCGCCCGTTGGATTAAGCGACCGTTTTCCAGGAAATACAAACTTCAACAGTGCAAGCCGATCTTGAAATAATGATATAAAAATAACTTTCACGTATCAACAGGTCGATCATATGTTCCTGTAGCAAGTCAAATTTAGTCGGTTGGTCTTAATATTTCGTGCAGACATTGTTTACCGTACTATCAAATATAAGCTACAATTTTTACCATATTTTAATAGGCTTATGTCTCTTCAGTCTAATGACAATTTTAACATAATTCTATTTTGTCTGGGTGAGCCCCCCCCTCTTCCCGGGAAAAATATTGGGTGGGCTCGATCCCCATGGAGTAGGCGCCCTGCCATTGAGCGATCTTTGGAATAAATTTTAAAACTGAATTCTATCAAAATATTAAGCCTTGTATAAACCAAAGTACAGTTGATTTTTGCAATTGACATTCAAATAGTTTTAACCTTTGTACTAAGAGGTTTGAGCTTGGATAAAATTTAACAGTAAAACTTCAATTATTGGAATTAAATTACATAATGCAAGAGGGTAATTTACTTGAGCACATGATACGAGGTTGATGACTCATCGTTCCGGGATACAATTACTACACGTGTAGAGAGGTAAACAATGCTTGACGTTGTTGCTCATAGTTTACTACAACAAAGAGATATCTCTAACATTGTAAATATTACCTTAGAGTTGTAGAATTAAATTTTATGAAACAATTTTAACTAATTTGCCAATTGGGAGTACTCTTATTATGGTAGTAGTCATAGTCGAAGACCTAAGCTCGGGACCATGATACGTTTTCATTTTGAGGTCCCTATAAGCCAAAAACACTGTTCGTTCAAATTGGTACAAATTGTCGTACAAAGACAAAATTCAAATGGGAATAATTGGATTACTCAGGGAATAAAAATATCGGTAGAAACAAAGAAAAATCTCCACCAGGAAGCAAAATGGAATAGAAATCCACAGTTCTTGAACTACTATAAAAAATATCGAAAATATTTAAAAATACTATTTGTTTAGCTAAACTAAAACATAATGATTATTTTTTTAAAAATCAAGTTATATAACGAAAGCTTCTTGGACAGTGGTTAAACGTGAATTGGGCCTTAAAAATCCCAATTCTGAAACACCTGTTGAAATACAAATCAAAAATGAAAATACAAAACAAAACTGTGTTGTGTCCGTGGCAAATGAATTTAATAAGTTTTTTGTCAGCATTTCAAATATTGCAAAAAATTTGAAAGGTAAGGAAAAAGCAATTAATTTTCTCAAGAAAAACAGACAACTAATCTCAGCATTGAGTCAAAATAATCACCATTGCAGTTCAAGTTTAAAAAAGTGTCTGTTGCAGATGTGAGAAAAATTTTAAGTTCTCTTAGTAATTCAAAAGCATCTGGGTGGGATGAAATTCCTATCTTTGTAATCAAAAGAGTTTTTAATTTGATTGAAATCCCCTTTTGTAAAATAATAAATCAGTCCTTAGAACAGGGGATTTTCCCTGATAAACTAAAGTTTGCTGAAGTAAAACTAATATTCAAAAAGGGGGATTTAAATAACCCCTCAGATTATCGACCGATTGCTCTGTTACCTTCTTTCTCAAAAATTCTAGAAAAAACAGTAACCATTCAAATAACCGAATATTTAGAAACTAATAGCCTAATAAATCCATCACAATTTGGGTTTAGAGCAAATTTAAGCACACAAAAAGCTGTAACAAGTATGATGGATATTGTGGCGCGGGCTTTGGATGGGTCACAGAGGACTATGGGAGTGCTCTGTGATCTCTCCAAGGCTTTTGATAGTGTTGATCACGAGATACTTATTTAAAAAGTGAGAGTGCTAGGAATTAAAAACAGGGGTGAACCCAGGATTCAATTTCGGGGGGGGGGGGGATATTTTTTGCCAAAGGGTACGGCGGGTCCGGGGGCCTCCCCTGGAAAATGTTGGAATTTTTGAAGCTAAATGGTTAACATTTTTACTTTAAGACCGGCTTGACATAATAATTTAAAATTCTATACACAGCTTGTTTAAGTAAAGAAATAGCTGGAAATAATAATCAAGTTTTTATCCTTCATATTTTCAAAATGGCGACTGTTTAAAATCATTAACCTTAATTGCATAAAAACTACATAAGGTAGAAAATTTTATGTTCTTATGTGTTTTTTTTTAAATATATTTTAAAATCCAACGATGTAAAAACTGTGAAAATCGGTTCTTAAATAAGCGAGATAGAGCGATTTTAATTCAAATAATTACGCTCTTGAGCGAGGAGCCGCTTGAAAAGTGCGGTCGCAGCGCCAGGTCAATAATGGATTTCCTACCAAAACCTATCCCAGTGAAGTGGTACGACCGTGACTAGAATCATTAAAATCGCTCTATCCCGATTATTTATGAACCGATTTTCACAGTTTTTACATCAAAGGATTTTAAATAAATTAAAAAAAAAACACACATATACTAACATAAACTACCTTACGTAGTTTTCATGCAATTTAAGGTTAAAAGTTTTAAACAGCCACCATTTTGAAAATATGAAGAATAAAAAGTTGATTATTTTTTTACACTTAGAGTTTTACTTAAAAAATCTGTGTACCGAATTTAAAGTTATTACATCAAGCCGTTCTTAAATTAAAAATTATTCATTAAAAAATACAAAATGGCGGCTGTACGGGTAACTATGGAGTTTTGGAAATTTTAAATATGATATTTTGGCTTGTCTTTGGTCAAGTAATAATATCTGAAAAGGTCGGTAGAGAGTTCCGAGACACCCTGTATAAGACACAGAATGCAGCATCAGAGTTATTCATATTATAAAGATAACATAATAACTAAGTACCAGGTTAACCGAGCCTTGCTCGTTGGTTTTAATTCTCTTTTGTTATAGTGTCATGGTAATCAAGCTATTAAACTACCAGACTCTTTACAGATAACAGCTGTTAAAAAACTGCTTAAAATTAATGTTCCTTTATTTTTGTTTACTTTTAGTTGTTATTTTGTTACCAAAATAGCAACCCATAAGACCAATGTTAAAAATTACAATTTTAAAACTTAAATTTAGACCAAATTCGATTTTTTCTGAGATTGAGGCTGTTTCTAAACTTATTTTTGGGCCAAAATACTCTAAATGCAAAGTTTAAGCAAAATCTAACCGCTAGATTTCGAGATCTTGGAACACACATCCCTTTAGACATTGCTCATATTATAGTATAGGATAAAAATAACTAATACAAATTGTACAATTGTAACTTATTAAAGTATTATATTATTTCAACAGTGCATATATCAAGGCAAAATATATCGTGTCTTCTTAAAAAATAGAATCAAGATGTCAAAATTCAAATGAAATACAGTGAATGATCTACAGTCTATAGGAAATACCAAAATAAATACATTACTTAAAAATCGTAAAATATATGAGTTATCTTTATCTCTAATTTACACACACGTTTAGACTAACTAAACGGCAAAACCACAAAATAACTATAGTAGGATTTACGAAAATAGTCCGATGAGAAGCAATACATTGTTGCCAAATTTATTCTGAAGCACATTTTTATACTGCATTACACATGGTAAACATAATCACAAATGACAACATTGCAGGGCGAGAGGGGGTGAGGGGGGACACAGCTGTTTAAATTTCCATCGGACTATTTTCGTGCATCTTACTATAATAAGTTAAGGGTGGCAGCACTACAAGTGAATTAGAGCTCGCTTCGTGCAAATTGCAAGAACAAGACTAAAATTACCTGTTTTGGATGTAATATTACTGTTTTATCTTTTTGCATTGTGCAATTAAAACCCCTATTATTTTTATATAAGTTTGCCTTTATGTATGTTTATAAATGTCTGGCATTTGAAAATAATATTTTAACCATTTGTCATAGATTATTTTTATTTTTGAACATATATACAGGGTTTTCATAAATGAATGGTGCAGTTTCGAATGCTTATAAAATAATTACTGTGCGAGGTAGAAAAAAATGGTTGGCACCTCTGAATTCTTCAGCTCATTTAGTTTTATTACTCTGTCTTAGAAAACAGCTGTTTCATTGTTGTTGGTTAAATTGTACAATAACCTCAAATATTCGATTCTGATAAAAAAACATGTTTTCTGATCAAGAGAAAGCCAAGTGTGTGCTGTTGTTGAGTGAATTAAGGTCTGTTGTTTTAGTGCAAAGGGCTTTTAGGGGATTATTTAACAAAGCTCCACCTCACAGAAATAACATTACGCGTTGGAGTAAACAATTCGTAGAAACTGGATCGGTACAAAAACGGAAGACTTCTAGGAGACCGCCTGTATCAGAGGTAACAATTCAAAACGTTAGCGAATCTTGTCTTAGAAGTCCAAAAAAATCTCTTCCACGTCGGAGTCTGGAGCTTGGAATCCCAGTGACAACTCTGCATAAAATTTTGCATAAAAGGCTGCATTTTCATGCGTATAAAATTCAACTGTTGCATGGTATCAAACAGAATGATAAAAATAAACGTGTGGAGTATGCAACTTACATCTTAAATCAGATTGAAGAAAATGAATCATTTTTAAATGATGTAATGTTTTCAGATGAAGCAACATTTCATGTTAATGGGTGTGTTAATAGACACAATGTTCGAATTTGGGGTTTTCAACGTCCTCATGAGATCATCGAAAAAATCCGAGACACACCAAAAGTAAACGTCTGGTGTGGACTGACTAGAAACCAAGTAATTGGACCTTTTTTCTTTGCCGAGAAAAGTGTTATGGTAATGTGTACCTGGATATGCTAGAAAATTTTTGTTTTCCACAAATTGACGAGTTTGATAATGTCAATATGATGTATTTTCAACAAGATGGAGCACCAGCCCATTATAAGGACTTTGTTCGTGATGCTTTGGATAACAAGTTTGGACAAAGATGGATAGGTCGAGGTGGCCCAATAGCATGGCCTCCTAGAAGCCCGGATTTGACTCCATGCGACTTTTTCCTGTGGGGATATGTAAAAAACATCGTATATTCTCAGAAAATCCGTGATGTTGCTCATTTAAAGGAAAGGATTTATGAGGCAGTATCATCGGTTACAAGAGACATGCTGCACAGCGTATGGGCCGAGATCGACCATAGGTTAGATGTCTGCAGAGCTATCGGTGGTGGACACATTGAAATGTAAAATGCATCAGTATATAAAACTGTTTTTAATGGAGATTCTAATGAAATAAATATTTTTAATGTACTTTATATAGTTTTCTTTTAATTTAAAGTTAAAATTGCACCATTCATTTATGAAAACCCTGTATATATTTTATAATTCTCCAACATTTCGGGGGGGGGGGGGGGGGGTGGGATATATCCCCTTTATCCCCCCCCCCCTGGGTTCGTCCCTGATTAAAAATAATGAACTTAATTGGTTTAGCTCATACTTAAAAAATACTCCTGTCGCAGCAGACCTGCGTACTCAGCGAATTTCCAAACGATATTGAGATATTATATATTTCCCCATAAACACCATAGGAATGGGTATGTAGGTTTGCTGCCTTGGGATGTTGTCAGAAAATATTAGTTTTGTTAGGAAATGTAATAGTTTCCTTAGATAAATGTCAAACTGTAACAATTTCAGCACTTTTTAATTTTCCCCATAAACCCCATGGGGGTGAGTATGTAGGTTTGCCGCCATATGGGTGTTATAAGCAAATATCAGTTAAATCCTACCTAGTGAATGTACATACCAAATATTATCAAGTTATGGTGTTCTTTTCATTTTCCCCATAAACCCCATAAGGGTGAGTATGTAGGTTTGCCGCCATGTGGGTGCTGTAAGCAAATATCAGTTGAACCCTCCATAGTGAATGTACATACCAAATTTTATCAAGTTATTCCAATAAATAAGTGAGATACAGGGTTTTGTTGATTTCCCATAAGATTAACATGTAAAACCTATTTTTGGCTTTTCTCCGTAACCTGTTGAGCCAAGTTAAAAATTCAAAATACTAAATTGTTTTTTTTTTAAGCTCTTTTAAATGGTTTTAGTTAAAATTGTTGAATTTTGAAAATTATGCTCCAAAAATGCAAAAACCCCATTTTTTACCCTTTTGAAACCCCATAAAACCCCGTTCCCGTAACCCGATCATGCTGGTTCGCGAACTCATGAAAATAGACCTGGTCTTACACCTTCATACCAAATTTCATCAAAATCGGAGGTCCCCTTCAAAATTTATCAGTACCACGGACACATAGATATATATTTATATAGATACTAGCTGTTTCCCGTCACGGCTTCGCCCGTGATTGAATTTATTTTTTAGGTACCGGTAATAAAATCTTTAAAAGAGCAATAAAATCTTCTTCCTTAAGAATGACATTGAAACAACAAATTACTGTGTGTTGAGCTCTGAAGAAATTTATCAAAACATTTTCTTAATGAGAGCCATTGAGCAAAAAAGAACAACCATGTCAAATTTCAACCCCGTAGGCCCTTTTTAAATCATGTAGGGCGGAGACCTAAAGAACATAAAAAACTATATTTCTAAAACTAACGGAACATAAACGTTAAATTTCAACACCGTAGGATTTATGGTAATTTTGAGGATTTGTGGGGGGAAGCCCCTGGAATAATTTTGAAGTCCTATGGGGCGGAGCCCTAACGAACTTCGAAAACTATATTTGCAAAACTGTTTCTAAGTGAGCACCTATTTGCAAAACGGAGCATCCACGTTAGATTTTAATCCCTTAGCATATATAGTAATTTTGATGTTCTGTGGGGTGGAGCCCTAAAGTAAATTTGCTAATTGTTTCTTAGTGAGCAACTATGAGCAAAGAGGAACGTTCATGTCAACTTTCAATCCCGCGGGCCCAGAGTAATTTTCAAGACTTGTGGGATGGAGCCCTAAAGAATTTAAAAAAATATATTTGTAAACCCTTTTCTTAGTGAGTAATCTACCTATGAGCTAAGGGTAACGTCCATGTCAAATTTCAACCCCGGAGGCCCTAAAATGTTTTTGAAGTCCTGTTGGGCAGAGTCCTAAAGAACTTCGAAAACTATATTTGCAAAACCGTTTCTTAGTAAGCACCCATGAGCAAAGAAAAATGTCCATGTCAAATTTCAACCCCGTGAAGGCCCTTAAGTAATTAATTCTGAAATCCAGAGGGGTAGAGCCCTGATGTGCTTTAAAAACTATATTTGCAAACCCTTTTCTTAGTAAGTACCCATGAGCAAAGGGAATTTTTCATGATATTTTAACCCCGTGGGCCCTAGAGTAATTTGAAAGTCCAGTGGGGTGCAGACCTAAAGGGCTTCAAAACTATATTTGCAAAAAGGTTCTTAGATTAGATAGATAGTACATATGAACTAAGAGAATCGTCCTTGTCAAATTTCAACACGTAGGCTATAGAGTAATTGTCAGCTTCTTTGAGGTAGAGCCCTAAACAATTTCGAAAACTATAATGGTAAAACAGCTTCTTAGTGAGCACCCATGAGCAAAGAGGAACGTCCATGTCAAAAATTTCAACCCCGCGAATGCCCTAAAGTAATTTTGAAATCCAGTGTGGCGGACCCATTAAGTGCTTCAAAAACTATATTTGCAAAACCGTTTGTTAGTATCTATGAACAGTAAAAAAGTATATATAGTAATAAAATACGAAATAAAGTAAACTGCACTTAATACAACCAAAGTACACCAGCCTAAAAGTAATAGTACATCACTATAATCTTGTATTCATTGCTATTATCTTGACAATGTCAAACATAAATAAACATTAAATCTCACACCTGGTTACTTCTATGCTTATATTTACTAGCTATAGCTTTATGGTATGGATTTTAATTTGACTTTATGGTTGATTCTTGAATGAATCATCATGTGGCAGATGCAAACAAACCTAATTCAATTTCCATAATCATATGTTAGAATACAAAAATGTTGCTTCCATAAGATTAACATGGTAACTTTGAGGACGTCTAGGGCGTAGCCCTTTGTGAACATTAATATGAAAATAGTCAGACTTTCCTATTTTTAGCCTAAAGAATGAGTATACCAAATTTCAGTACTCTAGCTAGTCGGGAAGTGGGAGAATTAGTGATGAGTGAGTCAGTGAGTGAGTGAGGGCTTTGCCTTTTATATATTTAGATATAGATGTTATAAGGGACATATATCAGTACCATGTTATATGGTACTGAGGTTGATTCTTTTAACTTTAATAAGATATATAGATATTATACATATATATGAAAATGAATGAACGGTGAGGGACCTCAAAATGAAAAAGTAACATGGTCCCGGGTTTAGGTCTTACCATGGCTACTACTGTAATAGCGTATTCCCTATAGGGAAATTCGCTAAAAATATTTACATTATAAATTAAACATAGCTGGTATGCGTCATCATGACGTACGCTACAGCACGTGTCAGCAATAGGTTTATATGTAGAAATTTCACCTTGGGAAAAGTGTTTGCTTTGGTGATGGCGGAGATCCATCCGTCGGTCCGACGAGAGACTTTGTACACTTCGAGGGTGTTCTCCGTCGCTCGGTTGATGACGAAGGCTTTAGAGTCCGGGGACCAACAAACGTGCGACGCGTGGTCAAACTCCACATTCTGCCGCACGTGCTTGTGTTCATTGCTCGTAAACTCCTTCGTACTCCATATGAATATCGCTCTGTCTGCAACAAGCATTTTCGAATGTTGTAAAAAAAAAATAAATAAAAAAAATGGAGTAGGTAAAAAGTTGAAAGACCATACACAATTGTACACAATCACTGTTTGTAATTGATTGAGTACGGAATATGTACGGTAACATATATGTATCTGACCCTTTTTATGTCTGGGACCTCGATTATTACACCCTTGCAACGGTTACTTGTACGTAAAAATATAGTCCAACAACCCTAATTTGTTCAATTCTTATAACCTTTTTTGTGTAATCTTAAACAGTACATATGCTTGTAATAATGAATTAATTATTTAGCTGATAATAAATATGTAAAGTGTCATTAAAATTTAAGACAGTACTCTTTTTCAACCCTAAGTAAAAAAAATAAAAATAAAATTTAGATGAGTTTTCTAACTCAATTAAAGAAATAAATTTGAATTATATACGACATGAAGATTTCCATTTGTATTCATCCTTGGTCACTGCTGTCTGGCATGGTATTGCAAACAATATTCTGAAGTGCAGTATTTTGATGCAGTCTCACACTGCTCAAATTTACTGTACTAGGGGGCCCGTGCGCAAACTGCGCATTTTGTAATATTTATATTTTTCAGTTTAATAACTCACATTATAGTTGAAAACTATTGATCTATTTACTTCAACACTATTCAATCAATCAATCAATCAATCAAAATGACTTTATTCATTTTAAGCACAAAACATGTACAGAATGGTGTCATAAATCTAATAATAAAATAGTAAAAACTGAGGTACAGTCTCTTTTGTTAAACTATTATACAGAATATAGATTACTTATAAAATTCATCTAGATCATAAAGAGGTTTGTTTATCAGGAATAACTTAACTTCTTTTTTGAACAACCTGTAATCACCTATTTCTCTAATATGTTCAGGCAAATTATTAAAAAACTGTATTCCTTTATATGAGGGTTTTTTTGTGTAGATACTTAAGTTATGCCTATTGTATGCCAGTTGGTTACCATTCCTTGTTTTATAATTGTGGTAAGAATTTAACGTTGGAAGTTGATTTAAATTTGACTTTATATGCATAACTAATTGATAGATAAATAAACTGTAAACTGTCATAATTTCTGCTTTAGGGAATTTTCTTTAACAGATTCTCTAAATTCCAGTTTAAACATTATTCTAAGTGCTTTCTTTTGCATCACAAGAATACGATTTAGATTTGCGCTCGATGTGCATCCGTAAAGACATAACCCGAAAGCAATGTGCGATTCAATGAGAGCATGATATATTATCTTTAAGGTTTCAAAGCTACTACATTTAGACATTTGCCGCAACGCATAGAGCCCCAATGATATTTTTTTACACACCGAATTTACATGGCAGTCCCAATTTAGTTTGCTGTCTATATTTAGCCCAAGGAATTTTATGGTATCCACTCCATTTAGTAAATATTCGTCCATGAAGATATTTATATTTTTGTACATTTTTTTAAAGCAGAAAATTCAATGTATTTGGTTTTTTCTGGGTTTGGCAATAAATTTATGTCTTTTAGACGTTGAATAGTATTGGAAAGATTAATGAAAGACAAAATTTCAAAATCAGCTTCTGAAACTCCTGACATTGTTATATTAATATCGTCCGCAAATAAACAAATATTATTAGGTTGTTTTATAATCGAAGGAAGTACAGTCAGATATTCTAGAAATAGTAATGGCCCCAATATAGATCCTTGGGGGACCCCGTAATTGACGATATTTGTTGAAGATGAGTTGGTAGTTAACTGATTAGAGCTGTTGATATGTTCAATCACAACATACTGCTTTCTGCCAATTAGGTATGAGTGAAACCAGAGTAGACTTCTCTCTGAAAGGCCGATAGAGGATAATTTTCTAAGTAATAAGTCGTGAGACACACTGTCAAACGCTTTTGTCAAATCCATCAAAATTCCAATAGCCCGCTCTTTTTTGTCAATTGAGTCAATAATATATTCACAAAAATCCACCCCTGCATTTATCACTGTTTTCCTTCTCTGAAACCATACTGCTGCTTATCAAGTATATTATTTTCTTCAAGAAACTGAGATAACTGTATATACATTATTTTTTCATAGATTTTTGAGAACGATGATAGTAACGTTATTGGACAATAATTAGAAAATTCTTTTGAATCGCTACTTTTATAGCATGGTTTAACTTTAGATATTTTTAGCTTTTCTGGAAAAATACCGGAAATTAAGGATGAATTAATAACATGCAGCAGTGGTAGTAAAATATATGTTCTAGCCTGCTTAATCACTGGCATGGGTACTTCATCCCACCAGGAAGAGAGCTTGTTATCGAATGACATGATAATTTTTTCTAAATATTAATCTTTATTTTTGTTTACAATCTGACGTAAAAATTCGTCTTAAAGTAATCAGCTGTTAAGTTACAATTCACATTTATAAACATCATACAATGAAAGTTGGTCAACATTTTAAAGCGCCCTCTAGAAATAAATCAAAGGCGAGAGGGGCGAAGCCCGAAACGATGTGACCTTTTTAATTAAGATTCGTCCACACGCTATATCCTAAGCTTTAAAATGACACCTCAATCTTAAAAATCGGTTCAGTAGGTCGAGAGAAAAAGGGACATAACAGACGAAACCCTTATAGAAATAAGAAGATAACCATAACAACAATGGACTCATTCCCCTTTGATCTTTTGTGGGTGATACTAATGACTCACTTTCAACTTGATTTCAATAAAAATACTGACAACTAATACCTAAGTTTTACTGACAAGAAATAAAACAAGAAAATTTACAAAAACACATTGGGTCGTAAACTATAAATATATAAAAAATTATTTAAGATGAAAAATACTTCAGCACTATAAAAAAACCATTTGTAAAAATATTCATATGAGGACAGGCGATAAATTTCCTTTTAAATTACAGTCCATCCTCTGTTCCACTCGTTAAATTTCTCTCCTTTTTTTAACAGATGACCAAACCGTAATGGTAAGTTCATACATAGAAATAAAAGAGCGATGAAAATTCAAGACCTTCACTGAGATGTCCCAACCTCGAGGAATAATCAGACATAAACATGCCAGACAGATGTCACTGCTGCCAAACGTGGCCCGCCGATTAGACCTGCTTATGATCCTTACATAAACACTGTTACATAAGAAACTCACACAACTCCATACGTCTTGGAGAGCGTTGTTTGATCCTGCCACTTGAACATTTTTATGTGACATGGTTTTTTATTTATAAAAATTCTGGACCACTTTGGTTATTGTCAACGTTTATGTGCTAATGAAAGAGTTATCCTGAGAAAAACTCAGAATAAGGTCACGAATACTTTTTTATGAATCACATTAGGTTTAGTAGCACCAGGTTGACCAAGCCTTGCTCGTGTTTTAATTCACTTTTGTTATAGTATCGTATGGTAAACAGGCTATTAGTTGACACATACAACAAACAACTATACTTTTGACAGTTAAAAGTGCTTTAAAACCAATGCTTAAAAGTAATATTAGATTTATGCCACCTTTTCTGTGTATGTGTGTGTGTGTTTTTTTTTTTTTTTTTTTTTTTTTTTTTTTTTTTTTTTTTTTTTTTTTTTACTAAAAAGTCCACTTATAATTCTGATGTTAAAAATTGCAATTTTCAAACTTTTTTCGACTAAAAACTATTAAGGCTGTTTTTAAACATTTTTGGGCCAAAACTCTATATTAAATGGAAATTTTTAACAAAACCTACTTGCTAGATTTTGAGATCAAATGTAAATATATCGCTACAGATACTCATCGTATTATAGTATAGGATTAACACTATAAAACTGACAGTAGCGTAACACTGTACATAATTCTGTACGGGAATTGGAGAAAACTTACATTTCGTTAACTTTATGTTTTAAATGTTTAATTACTTCAACTAAAATATTTAAAATATAGAAAGGTATTGAACTAAATTGAGGAAATTTTGTTTAAAAACTAAACCATAGCTGGGACTGCACTAGCCATTATAAAATTAACAGACTATACAGACTATGCAAAACATACTTATTCTGCATACTATGATTTGTTTTACACATAAATACTATCATTTTTCAATTATGATACATAGTTTGATGTTTTAATTAATGTGTTATAGGTTACTGTAAAGCTGTTTTTTTTTTTTTTTTTTTTTTTTTTACCTAAGAAATGTGTTTTATTTGCTCCTTCCGATATCGGACTTTTTGGCCGTTCTATGGGATATGAGAGGTTCTACTGTAGTAGATATTACTTATTCTTTATATAAACTGGTAAAATTTAGAAGAAAAAAATATTTTATGGCTCTAAGCGAAGGGAGACAAACAATTAGTGCAATTCTCCCTGCGTTTTTCCTTATTGACAAGCCCCAAACTATAGGAACTTATGGTGGTATATCTGTTTGACATTTTTACCCCCTCTTTTTGCTTTGTTTTGCCCCGTCCACAAAGACTATTGATCTGTAAGTGGATCTTTATTAGACAAAGTAAGGCGGTCAGCCACTACACTACAAGGTGAAAGGTACTGACAAAAGTCACTGGCAGAACGCAGATTAACCCACGACATCACTGCCATGGTCCCGAAGTCCGGAGCGCTAACCACTACGCCACCGACTCACCCAACTAGTTATAGTAACTAGTTGTATACAAGGTGTTAATGAACTCTCTTTCAGAAATAAATAAGTCTTTTATTTGCACTGGGCATTTTAGCACACTGTCTGTAACTTATATTACTATAAAGAATATTACTGTTTGAGTTTGCCGAGCAAATGCCCCCAGGTACTGCTTTGTTAAATATATTGTTTTTTCACATGATAATTTTTATTTCCACAACGGATTGTTGTATTCAGTTCATGTTTGGTAAGAACATTTATCATATCAATGTCAATTTTCAGAGAAAAAATTAATTTTTTATGTGCATTTTAAAAATAGAGGCAATTTTAAACATTTGAACTCAAATATCTCGAAATTGGTAGATTTTATCAAAATTTTACAAAACACAAAAGGGTGATAAATAAACTTATTTAACTAATGCTACCAAGTTTATGAGAATCAAACAACAAATAATGGAGTTATTGTGAGTTTTATACTAAATAACCTAAATTTGCATTAATTATGAATATGATGGAAAATCAATAAAAGTTATATCATTTTATTAGCCAACATTTTTGTTTCTTGTAAAATTGGGATAAAATTTACCGGTTTGAGATATTTGAGTTTTAAAATTTTTTAATAGCCACCATTATGAAAATATACATTGGAAAAAATGAATTTTTTTCTGGAATTGGACATTGGTATGATAAAGGCTCTTACCAAACTGAATAAAACCATCCATTACGGAAATTAAATTATTATGTGAAAAAACAAAATGGCGGAGAGCAGTTTAACAAAACATTTTAGAGTGCTCTTTGTTTGATGGTTTTTTTTTCCTTGTTTTCCTAAATAACGGTTTGCAAAGGAATTTCATTTACGTATGTTTAATAATTTATACTAATAAATACAGTAAAAGTTTCATACATATCATTGAACAACTTATTATACAAACATTGACTCCCTAATTATAAGACTGGGAATTTTTTATATCTTTTTAGAAATTTATTGTTAATCAAAAGTACTGAAAATGTAAATACTGTAATAATAAATTTTTTGGTGCATACTTCAACATGAATCAAACATTATAATAAAGAGACGACAATTAACAAAGTGACAGAGAGGCAACTAGAGCAGAGAGAAAGAGAGAGAGGAACTATTTACTATACTGGCACACACGTGGGCATTCAGCCAGACCGCAAATGTTCTGTCCAATAGTTCTCACACCACCTAACACCCAACACTACCACATTTTGTTTACATTTTACACTTTTCTTCAGTTGAGAGAAAATACCAGTAATGTTTTCCATAAGTCTGTAAAAAAATAAAAAATACACTCACTGCCACTGCCTTTTAGCGAATTTCCCTACAGGAAGGTAATGCGCTATTACGGTAGGAGGCCTAGAAGGTATCAAATATTGTGAAAAAGGTTTTATTTTACAGGTTTTAAAATGATATACCATCCATTAAGGTTTGACCATAATGTAGGTAAAATAATCAAACTTATGGGTACTAATATAAACAGGCTTAAATCAACTTATGAGCAATTTGTTACTTTTATTGTTAAAACGCAATTTTATAAACTATTTAGTTTTCAAAATACTCTCCACAATTTTTTTTATGAATGAATCAATAATGATCTAGTTTAGAACGCAGCACATCAAGGAGTGAAGAGTAGGAGTACAAGTTCAGGAGTGAGATAGTTTGTTAACATTACCTCAGACATATAAAATATTATATTCCATGCCATAAATCACAATGGCCTATGAACACTTTTTACAATTACTAATGATTACCCCACACCCTGAATAAGTACTAAGAGTCTACCAAGTTTAATAGTACTGTATGTATAAAAATGTTTTTAAATACGCAGATCGATAAAAACAACAATATTTACTTTGGGCGCCCGATGTTGATTGCCAACAGTGTGATACAACCTACAAAGACCTCTAGAGGTTTTATCTTAACAGAAGTAAACATTGAAAAAAACTCAACTCCAAAATAAACTAACTTTCATCTGGATCAATGCCCAGTTTCGTTTTAATAGGAGATAAAAATATTTGTTAGAGATTTTTTGGTCTGAATATCATTGAGGTTATCAGTTTAAAATGTGGTGTTTAGTTTGATAATAATCAGCGGACCAAAACTTGTTTTGAAGTACGGTAAACAAAATATGAGTTTAAAAATAAAATTTTTACCGATAGTTTTTTCTTATATTTTTAACTTAGTAACATCTTTTGTAGAAAACTAATAAAAACTTCAACTAAGGCTGATAAGCCATTTGAACCACACTATAAAACAATATCCTTGGAAAACTAATAAAGTAGTACAAAGATGACTTTTTTATTAGAAGAAATGCAATATGAATTCAACAAATAAAAAGGAAGCTATTGTTCACTGTTATGAAATTAATGAATTGAGCAAATTTAAAGCCTCTAATTACTATTAAAAGTCATATTGTAAAAAAATATAAATTTATAATTTGAAATGTAAAAGAACCAGAGTACTAGGGGGATATTGCTTTTCACCACAGCACGATCATAACATTGTATAGATTTCTTAGGTACAAAAATTAATAGATAACTAATTAATTATGTTTTCATTTCTCTAAATGATTCTTTAGCAAAATACTTCGTCCTAATAATAGTTCATTTATGTTTTATACAGAGGTACTCCCATAGTAAATGCACGTTTTGTGTAGCATGTTTTATCCGTAGGCTGGAGGCCAGTGTATGGAGATACTGTTGTCCCAACCTCAAGGCTGTCTGTTATCTCTTCCTGTCCATCAACCAGATAAAAATGCCACCAAGACTTGTGTATGTCACCTTGCACCTATTATGTCTTACAATGAGGCTAAAAGCCTGAAAAGGAGCGATTTCTTGCTGCTCTCATGTTTCTTACAACAGGAGCTTGTTTACACCACTCACAAAGTGAAGCTGCCTGTATTACTCTTTGGTAAAACTAAAATTTATCTGCCGTTTTAATTTTTTAGACATTATATATTAAAATATTATTGATTCATTATTTTATTTTTAGCAAATTTTCCTATAGGAAAAAAATAAGCTATTACGGTAGTAAGCCATGATAAAACTAAGCCCGGGACCATGTTACTTTTCCATTTTGAGGTCCCCAGAAGCCAAAAACACTGTTTGTTCATTTTCATACAGGGTGTAAGAAAAAAACGTTTCAGGATTTTGGAAGATTATTACTTGTACAAAATAAAAAAAAGTTCCTTTAAACGTATGTCCTAAAAATGCTTTGTTGGGCTGTTGGCCACCATTTTGTTTTTTACACTTAATAATTTCTATTTCCGTAGCAGATCATTTTATTAAGTTCATATTTGGCATCAACCTTTATCACAACAGTTCCCATTTTTAGGAAAAATGATTTTTTTTCCAATGTGTATTTTCAAAATGGCGGCCATTTAAAATTTTTAAACTAAAAACCGGCAAATGTTATAGAAATTTTAAAAGAGACAAAAACATTAACAAATTAAACTATCTAACTAATGCTGCCAAGTTTATAAGGCTCTAATAATAAATAACAGAGTTATTGTGATTTTTCTAGTAAAATTGCCTTAATTGGCATTAATTAAGATGCAAAATCAACGTTTTTATGCAGAAAAATCACAATAACTCTGTTATTTGTGGTCAGGTCCTTAAAACTTTGTATCATTGGTTAGAAAATTTAATTTATCAACTTTTTTGTCCCTATTAAAATGTTGATAAAATTTACCGCTTTTGAATCTAAAATGGCATTTTACTAAACCACTATTTATTTCAAAAAATATACATTGGGAAAAATCAAATTTTTCCCTGTAAATGAAAACTTTGTGCTGTAATAAAGGTTCTTGCCAAATATTAGCTTAATACTATGATCCGTTATAGGTATACAAATTATTAAGTTTAAAAACAAAATGGCGGCTAGCGGCCTAATGAAGCATATTAGGACGTATGTTTAAAGGAACTGTTTTCTTTGTTTTCGTACAAGTAATCATCTCCCAAAATCCTGAAATGTTTTTTTCTGACATCCTGTATATACATAAATAGTGTCCGTGGTACTGATAACTTTTCACAGGAACGTCAGATTTTGATGAAATTTTGTATGGATGTGTAGAAAGAGGTCTATTTTCATGAGTTCGCGAACCACCTTAATGTCTTGAGCAGTGCTCGATTTCAGGGGGAACGCGGCGGAACGGCGTTCCCGTACCTTTTTCAAAAAAAAAAAAAAAATAATAATAATAATAATACTGTAATAATAAAATAATATAAAAATAAATAAATAAAAAAATTAAAAAAAATAATTATTTCAGAAAATACAAAAAAAACTTTTTAACATAATTTTTTAAGTTATTTTTTATCACAGTGAATTAATTTTGAGAAATAGTAATAACTTTTTATTTAACAAGAATATAATATTGCTCAAAGTTTAAAGTACCGTCTCTAGGCCTTTGTTAAATTAACATTAATAATATTTTTAGTTTCATCCCAGTCCTTTACTTTGGGTTTCTTTCAAATAATATTGGATATTAAATAAAAAGTTTTTAATACAATATGATGTTTTTCTTAACCCGGATATTTTTAAACTTGCAGAAAAATTAGGCCTTACGGTATCTAGATTTTACATTGTTAATTAGTCAGTATGAAACATGCCTGCTCCCGAAAGGTTTAATGATTTTTATTAAATCTTTAAAACTGTATTTTGAGTGTCATAAAAAAGCTGCAAAAATATTCTCAGGTACGTTAAAACACTGCAACAAGAGTAATTTTTAAAAATTTTCCGGGGGGGGGGGGGAGTGGCCCGTGGTGAGCCAGTTCCTTTACAGTTCCCTTACCTCCTTTTTTAGAAATCGAGCACTGGTCTTGAGTCAGATGAACCTGTACTCTATAACCCAGAATTCTGGATAACTAGGAAAGCCTGCCAGAGCAGTAAAGTGCACTGGGTTTAAAGCACTAGGCTCCTTGGCACCGGCCGGAGCACAATGTGGTGGTTTATTGGGTTTCCTTTAAGTTTAATTGAAAGAAAATGTTTAAGTTTTTAGTTTTTGCATTATGTACATTATGAAATAAATAAATAATTTTCATAAAATGATGTAAACTACTTGTACTTTTTCTTATGTTTACTCCTTTCCCGATGATCTGGAATTTCCACAAACCGGGACATGGTTCAGTCCACTTTAGTCCAGGTTTGTGGGACTCTACTGTATAAATTATTGGCATTAAACAGTTCTAATCCTGCTTGATTACAGTTGCACTCATTGTAAGATTCACTTGTCAGGTGAATTATTGTAACTAGAGACCTTCGCCTGATTGAAATTCGACCAAAAACTCAGTGGATTTGGACTGGGGGAATAAGAAAACCAGTTTTCATAGGCCCTGTCTGTACCCAATTTTATCTTATATATCCTATACTCTTATACGAGCAATGTTTGCTTGTTTGCTTGCTTGCTTGCTTGCACAATTATCTCAAAAACGGCTCCGACGATTTCCTTCAAATTTTGGAATATGGGGGTTTTGGCCACCAGAAATCGATTGGAGCTGGTCCCATAGTTGGGAAAAATCCGGTTTTCGCGCTAGAGCCCTTCAAAGATCCCATGTTATCCTTATGGAAATTTTTTAACTGAACAAAAATCAGCTGATAACTGTAGATAAAATAAACCAATGTGTTACATCTTTAACCTGTGGTTTTAGGAAAATCATACCAATGTGCAGCAAACCTTCCGCCTGGCGAGTGAGCGGAGCGAACGAGCTTTGTGTGAGAAACGAAAGTAATAATTTTACCGAGCTTAAGCTCGGTCCCCCTGGTACTCATACTCTAAAACAAGCTCCCTTTGTCCGGGCAAAGTTTTTTTTCGCTCCAAGGATTTTTGATTTTTTGATTGAATATGGGGGTTTTGGCCACCAGAAATCAATTGGAGCTGGTCCCATAGCTGGGAAAAATCCGGTTTTCGCGCTAGAGCCCTTCAAAGTTTCCATGTTATCCTTATGGAGATTTTATTAATTGAACAAAAATCAGCTGACAACTGTAGATAAAATAAACCAATGTGTTACATCGACATTCTGTAAAAAAGGACGTGTTTTATTTCAGAAGTAAAATAATTGCTTTTAACTAACTAAAACATACTCTTTGTGGGAGGATTGTTTTATTTTCAGTTTGATTTTATCTTTTACTTAACCGTAGTTCGTTTTTTGGTCGTTTTCCTTAGTGGGTCTCTTTGAAATGAGTGTAAATAGCCCCGGTCTCAATGGTGACACAGGATGGTCAATATCTGTAAAAAGGCGCGGACAAAGACGTTCAAGTACCTCAAATGAGCAGAGAAATAATAAGTTGTTGAAATCTGAAGTTGGTGAAATTATGGAGACTGAAACCGGTAATGAAGTTTCTCAAGAAGTGACTGTACTCACTGATGTTAGTTCTGTGCACGACAGTATCGAAACTCAAGGCGTCAATGGCCATCCCAACATTGATGTAATACCAGAAAACAACAGGCCTATCGATCATAACTATTCCCAGAGCCCTACAGTGAATCAACAAGAACCTAATTCACCTCACATTAATCTCTATAGTAATGATGATGTTGCTCCCTTCTTGGTATATGTTGAAAACCTGGACGACCAACGAAATATTGGCCGTATGCATCCCATCTCCTTGGGCAGGAAGCTTTTTAATGGCAATGTTAGGGGAATCTTGGAAATCAAACCTCTAAATAAAAATCGAGTTGCATGCATCTTTCAAACAGCTGCTGATGCAAACATGTTCACCACATCTTCTTTTGTTAAAGATAACAAGTTGAAAGCTTTCATCCCTACCTATCAACTGGAAAGAATTGGTCTGTTACGTAATATCGATGTAGCTCTGTCAGAAGAAGAAATATTCGACAATTTAACAATTTCAAACGGACTAGCCATTATGTCCGTTAAGAGGTTGAACAAAACAGTGGTTGACGAAGACGGTAAAAAATCCTTAAAACCCATACCATTAGTCTCTGTGAAGTTTAGAGGCAAGAGATTGCCGGACTTTGTGTACATGTTTTTTACCAGATGTCCTGTAGAACCCTATGTATCATCTCCAGTATTGTGTTTTAAATGTGTAAGATATGGTCATGTTTCAAAGAATTGTAAAAGTGGACGTCGGTGTCCTAACTGCGCGTCGGACCATCATTCTTCTGATTGCAACAAAGTAAACGATCCGACTTGCATCTTCTGCAATGGTCCCCACTCCTCTTATGATAGATCTTGCCCTGAATTCAAAGTGCAGATGCAGATAAAAGAAACTATGGCATACCGTAATTTATCTTTTATTGAAGCTAGAAATTTTCTATTTCCCAATCAGGTGCGAAAGAATAGGTCACCTCCAACATTTTCATCTGTAGCAGAGAGGAATTATGAAGAATCCTTCCCTAGTCTCAACAGAACCGGAGAAACTAAACCACGGCTGCAGGAACGGTTGACTCTTCCGACTCAATATAAAGTTCCTCAAGCTTGGTCCTCCAATAAAGTTCATCAAACTAAGTCTTTTGTCAAACACACAAATCGCCCAATCTTGCCTGTACCCAAATACACTTACAACTACTACAAGGACCTCCAAAGCAAGGAAGTGGTTCCTTCTAAGCCAGTTTACTCGCCCGAAAGCAAAAACTGTGTGGATGAACCTCCTTCGCCCGCCCAGAATGCATCAACAGAACTTATAACAGGTAATATTAGGTCTGATCTAAATCTTTTTCAAGAGAAGAAATTAAGCATTGATCAACTTATTCTGAAGTTAAAACCGTTTATGACTGTAGATTTATCTTGCCATTTGTCAGAAGCTATTGATGATTCCTTATCGGATACTTCACTTTAAAGTATTGTCTGCAATTATATTCTACCAACTTTTTGCTGTACATCTGTTTACGTCTCTCATGAGTGGTGCTTTGAATTTAAAAATTTTACAGTGGAATAGTAATTCAGCCTTAAATCACAAAGGTGAAATTGAATACCTTCTAGAAACTTATAATATTGATATAGCAGCACTTTCTGAAACTCGTTTTAACCCATTTTATGATATACAATTCAAAAATTATTCAGTTATAAGAGATGACAGAATTGGCAGGGGCGGTGGCGGCTCTGCTCTCTTGGTCAATAAAAGCATCAAGTTTTCCGCAATTGATATTGATTTTCCTAGGAAATTTTTAAATAATGAAATAAATGTCGCTGGGGCAACAATTGAGTTTGATAAAAAATTTCTTCATATTTTTTCTGTGTATGCACCTCCTCCTCATAAAATTTCAGCCAATGATTGGGGAACGTTTTTCTCGAATTACAGTCAAAATCTTGTAATATTGGGAGATTTCAACGCACATCACACATCTTGGGGAAATATTTCTAAGGCATTCAGCTTCATCAGTTCATTGAAGATACGGATCTTGTTTTTTTAAACTCCGGGGAACCAACTTACTTTTCGGGGTATCCCCTAAAAACTAGCGCTATAGATTTATCGATAGTTTCTTCCCCTTTAGCCCTAGTATCAAATTGGGAAACTTTACAAGACTGGAATGGAACGCAACATGTACCTATAATAGTTACACTTTCTTGCACTTCGAGAGATTCGAACAAGAAAGAACCCTCGCTTGACCCAGACAAATTTTACTACAGTCTTAAGAAGGCAAACTGGTCTCTTTTTTCCAGGACCATCGATTCTTTGGTAGATCAAATAGATTTCGATTCTAATCCAATAGATTGTTATGAAAGGTTTTTTGAATTTTTAGTTCAAGCTGCTGAACTGTCTATTCCAAAAATAAAATCCCCTAAATATAATTTTTCTCGATGCGTCTGGTGGACCCTGGAATGTTCTCAACACGTTGCTAATCGACGAGTTGCCTTTAGGCAATACCGACGTAAACAAACATACGAAAATTATTTAAACTATAAAAGAGTTGCAGCTTCAACGAAAAGATTCCTCCGAACAACAAAAAAAGAATATTGGATGTCATTTTGTAGTAATATTAATCGATCAACTCCTATCTCAGAAATTTGGCATAATGTAAAGAATCTGAAATACAGGTTCTTATCACTCACCTCCCACAAAGCAAACAAATATTTTTCGGAGTGCTTGGATGAATTTTTGGATAAACTAGCACCCCCGTCAGTTCATCTACAGTACACTTCTTTGATCAATGAACGTCCACTTAACGATAAGAATGAAAATCTCGTGGAAATATTCTCTGAGCAAGAATTGATGTTTGCACTCTCGTCTCTTAAATGTACTTCACCTGGTAAAGATTTTATTAGCAATTTATTTTTAATCCGTCTTCCAGAAAAATCACGTTTGGTTCTTTTAAAAGTTCTTAACAAACTATGGATCTACAATATCATCCCGAATTCTTGGAAGGAATATATCATTGTGCCCTTAAATAAGCCTAATAAAGACCCTCACCTTGCTGACAGCTACAGACCGATTGCTCTTTCATCGGCAATGGGAAAATTGTTTGAAAGACTACTCAAAAATAGACTTCAACATTGGATGGAAAAGCATAACAAATTTTCTCCAACTCAGTTTGCTTTTCGTAACGGAAGAAGTTGTATTGACAACTTAGCTCTTCTAACAACTGACATTCAGAAAGCATTCAATGAATCTAAATTCCTTGCTGCTGTGTTTTTGGATATCGAAGGGGCGTATGATAGTGTGAATCTCCACATTTTATCACAAAAAATGCTGTCCCTAAATATCCCGAGTAAAATTGCGCAATATGTATTTAATTTATTTTCTGAACGTTCAATACAAGTAAAGTTTAACAACTGCCTATCACCTCCAAAGTGGACCAGCAAAGGTATACCTCAAGGCTCAGTGTTGAGTCCGCTGCTGTTTTCAATATATTGTAAGGATTTGTCAAGTTGTTTTGACTTTCAAATCAAAACCCTTGAGTTTGCAGATGACTGGGTATTATATGTAACCGATAAGTCATGGAAGAAATGTGAAGAATATTTGAATGAATCTTTATGCAATCTCTACAATTGGTGTAGGCATAGAGGGCTAGAAGTTTCAGTTTCGAAATCTGCGGTTTGTGTATTCTCACGAAAAAATGTTCTTCCTATTCTCAATATCTTATACAATAACAGCCCCATTTCTTGTGTTCAGGAACAGAAGTTTCTAGGTCTCACATTTGACCGCAAACTCTCATGGAAGAAACATATAAATGTATTAGAAGAACAATGTAATAGAAGACTAAATATAATAAGGTCGGTCTCGACTTGTTACTGGGGGGCGAATCCTCAAACGTTGTTAATGTTGTACAAGTCCCTTATAAGATCAGTTTTGGACTTTGGATGTTTCATATATGGTAATGCTTCTAAACATATTATTTGTCAACTTGATAAAATACAATACAGGGCTATCAGAAGCTGTTTAGGTCTAATGACATCTTCACCTTGTAATGCCATGGAAGTGGAAGCAAACATTATTCCGTTGTACCTTAGAAGACAGCTTCTGAGTGATAGATATTTGTTAAAAACATTTTCCGTGCCTTTTCATCCTTTACAAAAACAAATTGATCAACTCAATCGATCCTGTGTTCAGTTCCCATATTGGGAAAAGAAAGGAATCCCTCTTTTAGTTAAAAGCTATAGGTATATGATTGATAACCGAATTATAACCAGGAACACATTATATAATCTTTACAACAATTTTTTTCACATAGATTACAATGCTCTTTTAGTAAATGTACAGACATACCACCTTCATTGTAAAAGCTCGGATTTTGTATGTATTAAGGAAGAATTTTCTCAATATATGAATAGATACTGGACTGAATTCAATCGCATTTACACTGATGCTTCAAAGAATATGGATACACATTTTACCTCGTGTGCTTTAGTTGATTCTCGTGAAAACTGCACTATATCTTTTACTATTAATCATAACTTCTCCATATTTTCTGCAGAGGCGATTGCCATACATCATGCCCTGTATTATATTGAAACAAAAAATTATAAAAAATCTGTCATTCTATCGGACTCTAAAAGCGTCATCACGGCCCTTGGAAACTTGAAAATGAATTTCAATTCCCATCCAACAATTATCAAAATCAAAAGTAAAATATTTGAATTGTCTGCAAAAGGCTTCAAAATTGTTTTTGTATGGATACCTGGACACTCAGGGATAGAAGGAAATGATAAAGCGGATCATGCTGCAAAGTGTGCCACGTATTACAATCCGTCCTACCACCCATCCTTTCTCGACCTCAGACCCCTGTTCCGGAGAAATGCCTACAAGAAATGGCAAGAGGAATGGGAAATTTCTAGTGCGTTTAAAGGAAGCAGGATTTTCATTCTAAAACCTTGTGTCGTTACTCATCCCTGGTTTTATGATTGTAACAGGAGCCGTAGATTCGTCACACTATTTTGCAGATTAAGATGTGGTCATACTTTTTCCAGGAATCATCTTTATCGTATTAATTTGTCCAACAGTCAAGTCTGTGATTGTCTTCAAGACTCTGCTACACCTGACCATCTACTTTTTGCATGCATTCTTTTTAATGAAGACAAAAGGAAGAAAATGATCAAAGATTTCACTAAATCGAAAGTGGAACTTCCTTGTAATATTTTATCTATTTTATCATATGAAAATTTTGAAGTCTTGGACGTTATCTTTGAATTTATCAAAAGTGAAAATATCCATATTTAATTCTTTTGTTATTTGATTGCTTTGTGGTAAAATTTCTTTTGTTAGTTTTTTAAAATCATAATTTTATTCCAATTGAGGGCTTGTCATGGCATTTTGTCACTTGGCCAAAATAAAGAGTTAAAAAAAAAAAAAATGTGTTACATCTTTAACCTGTGGTTTTAGGAAAATCATACCAATGTGCAGCAAACCTTCTGCCTGGCGAGTGAGAAACGAAAGTAATAATTTTACCGAGCTTAAGCTCGGTCCCCCTGGTACTATACTTTAAAACAAGCTCCGTTTGTACGGGCAGTCTTTTTTTTGCTCCAAGGATTTTTGATTTTTTTTATTGAATATGGGGGTTTTGGCCACCAGAAATCGATTGGAGCTGGTCCCATAGCTGGGAATAATCCCGTTTTCGCGCTAGAGCCCTTCAAAGTTCCATGTTATCCTTATGTGGATTTTATTAATTGAACAAAAATCAGCTGACAATTGTAGATATAAACCAATGTGTTACATCTTTAACCTGTAGTTTAAGACAATTAGTACCAGAGGGGCCGAGCTTAAGCTCAGTAAAATTATTAATTTCGTTCTCATGCAAAGCTCGTTTGCTCAGGCCACTCGCCCTCTTCCATTTTAAAGACGAGCTCGTTTGCTTCGCTCACTCGCCAAGCAGATGGGTGCTGCACTTTGGTATAATTTTCTTAAACTACAGGTTAAAGATGTAACACATTGTTTTATATTTACAGTTATCAGCTGATTATTGTTCAATTAATGAAATCTTCATAAGGATAACATGGGAACTTTGAAGGGCTCTATCGCGAAAACCGGATTTTTCCCAGCTATGGGACCACCAACGCCAATCGATTCCTGGGGGCTAAAGGTACGGCTACACATAGCAGGAAAGGATACGGAAAGGAAACGGAAAGGACACGGACAAAATTCTGATGGGGTGGCTACACATATCGGGACACGGACAGGACATTTCTGAGTCGGAAGGCTGCGCGCGCAGCCGTCAGACGTCGGAAGGTTGCGCGCAGCCGTCCGACACGGCTCATCCCGCCGGCCGCCACACTCACTACACTGAGCTACCGTTATCATTTTCTGATAGTGTCGGAAGGGGTGGCTACACATACCAGGACGGGACACGGACAGGACAAGACAGTGGCGGATGAATGCTCGTTTGGCGATCCATCCGACACGACAAATGTCCTGTCCGTGTCCTTTCCGTGTCCTTTCCTGCTATGTGTAGCCGCTCCCATTTGATAACACAGGGAGCATTCATCAGAAACTGTCCTGTCCGTGTCCTTTCCTGCTATGTGTAGCCGCACCTTAAAACCCCCATAATCAACCAAAACATAAAAAATCCTTGGAGCAAAAAAAAAGTTTGCCCGTACAAACGGAGCTTGTTTTAGAGTATAAGATACCAAAGTGCAGCACCCGTCGGCTTGGCGAGTGAGCGAAGCGAACGAGCTCGTTTTTAAAATGGAAGAGGGCAAGAGAGAGGAGCGAACGAGCTTTGTGTGAGACCGAATGTAATAATTTTACCGAGCTTAAGCTCGGTCCCCCTGGTACTATACTCTAAAACAAGCAACGTTTGTACGGGCAAAATTTTTTTTCGCTCTTAAGGATTTTTGATCTTTTTATTGAATATGGGGGTTTTGGCCACCAGAAATCGATTGGAGCTGGTCCCATGTTTGGGAAAAATCCGGTTCTAGAGCCCTTCAAAGTTTCCATGTTATCCTCATGGAGATTTTATGAATTGAACAAAATCAATAACTGTAGATATAAACCAATGTGTTACATCTTTAACGTGTGGTTTAAGAAAATTATACCAAAGTGTAGCACCCATCGGCTTGACGAGTGAACGAAGCGAACAAACTCGTCTTTAAAATGGAAGGGGGCGAGTGAGCGGAGCAAACAGCTTTGTGTGACAACAAAAGTAATAATTTTACCAAGTTTAAGCTCTGTCCACCTGGATCTTGATTTAAAAATATTTTATAACTGAAACATCTCTTCTTTTTCTGTTATGCTTGCATTTGTTATTAAAACATTAACAGCTATCTAATGATTTTATCTGTTACCATTCTTCCATAAGATTAACACTGAAATTTCGAAAGCCAGTAAGGCGTAGCCATACTTGAAGTCTCTAATAATTGTAGCAAGGTTTAATTATTGTTTAAAACGTATTTGGACTAGCAAAATTATTGAAATATCCTCAAAATAATAGTATATGCCAAACACAATGAAAAGTGGTTTAACAGCTTGTGCGCAGTGTAGAAATAATCTGCACATACAGTTGGAAAAGTATTGTCCTGTAGATTCAAAATCACATTTTAATTCCCATTGGACGATCTCTTTGATACATAAATTAATAAGCCAAATGATTACTTATACCGATGTTTTATAGATTGAGATACTTGAACAAGAATACAATGGGCAAGTAATTGTGATTTTGGAGGCAAGTGAATGTAGCGAACAGATCTAACTTATCTCAGAGAGGTGAGCGATCAGATCGAGCCAACCCTGGAATCAAGTGACGAGAGCGAACAAGCTCAACAGGAAAAGTATGTTTGAATGCCCAATATTGTCAGGTCGAATTATCAGTCCACCACATAATAATATAGTCAACGTGTAAGGTCAGGATTGCTTAATGTTGAGCGGTATGATATGATTTCATAAATATCTTTGATTAAGCTTCAGATAGTAGATTTGTTTGTGTATTTTGGAATTCATTTGTGGTATAAACTACTTGGTGAGCTGTGACACTGTAAGGTCAATCAATCAATCAAAATATCTTTATTGAGATTTGCACAAATGTACAATAAATAGCGTCAACTCTTTATACAAGAAAATAAAGTATACCTTAAGATCTACAAAATACAATTTATTTCAGGACTATTTTAATTTAGCTACAATTCCTCAACAGAATAACACGCTTTCCCTACCAGATATTTTTTCAATAATGTTTTGAACTTTGATATATTTTCTACATTTTTTATATCTTTAGGAATCATCCTTAAAAATTTCATGCCAACATAACCAGTTCTCTTGGAGTATAATTCTAGATTATGTTTGGGAACAGTAAATTCTTTTTTATTTCTTGTGTTATAGGGGTGCTCCCTCTCTTTCTTAATACACTTTTCATTATTTTTTTTTAAATATACATTATACATTCAAAAATATATAAACCATGAGCTGTTAAAATATTTAAGTCCATAAAGTGTTGTTTCACAGACTCATCACTTTTTAATTTCAAAATAATTCTTAGGGCCTTTTTTTGTAAAACTAGAATTTTTTTCAAATTTTTTCCTGAAGTCCCTCCATACACTCCTATTCCATAAGCTATGTGCGACTGAACATGGGCATAAAAAAGCATTTTTAAAACTGAAAAATTGCAAATTTTGGAAAGCCTTCGAAGCACAAAAATACCGGTACTAATTTTTTTAATCACAAATTCAACATGTAAATCCCAGCTCAAGTGTTTATCAATAACCAATCCAAGGAATTTTGTGTCATTGATTTTATTTATTTTCTCAGTGCCTCCCAGAATGAGAGAATCTAGACCGGTTCTATTTTGTTTTGTATAAAAAGCCACAAAGTTAGTTTTTTCCTTATTTAATATTAACTTATTTTTAATGAAATAATCAATTAATTTTGAAATCTCAACATGAGCCATTATTTCCAGTTCTGGTTCTGTCCCAGCAGCCATGATCATGTTGGAATCATCTGCATATAAACACAGCTGACTCTTTACACCACAATATGTGCTACTTAGACACTGTGGCATTCCTCTGATATAACTTATCAGCAAAGGGCCCAGGATTGAACCTTGTGGCATCCCATTTCTTATGGTTTGAGTTTTAGAATTAAATTTTAAAATTCTGTTATTATATGTATATGATATTTCGACATATTGTACTCTATTTGTGAGGTATGATTGAAACCATTTTAGGTGATTGTTTTTAATCCCTAAATTATTCAATTTTTCCAAAAGTAGGTCATGCGATATGCTATCGAAGGCTTTTGATAAATCCATGAAGACGCCAATTGTTTTGTCTTTTTTGTCCATTGACTCTAATAGGGATTCTGTAAATGAGACTAAAGCTGAAATAGTGGATTTATTTTTCCAAAAACCGTGTTGTTCTTCATCTAAAAGATTATTATGTTCTATGTGATTAACCAATCTGTTTTTCATTGCCTTTTCATAAACTTTTGAAATGGAATGGAAGATTGATACAGGCCGATAATTTCCAATTCCTGTATTATCCCCCTTTTTAAAAATCGGAATAACCTTTGATATTTTTAATTTGTCCGGAAATATGCCTGATATAAAAGAGGAATTTATTAAGTGTGAAATTGGTTTAATTAATGGATATTTAAGGTATTTTATCAACCTAATGGGAACTTCATCGTAACCACTGGACCATTTACTTTTAGAGAGTCGAAAATTTTGTCCAGCTCTTTTTCATCGACCGGTGGGCACCTAAAATTTGGAATACATTGATCTGTAGAATTATTTAAACCATCAGTTTGTATTTGTGCTGGAGGGAGTTCATCTAACATTTCATCTATTATGTTGACAAAATAATTGTTGAGATAATTACAAACAGAGGATGGGTCTTTTACAGTCATGTCATTGATTTTTAATTTAATATTGCCTATCTGTGTCTTATTTCTACTACAATTCAGTTCCTCATTTACAATTTTCCATGTTGCTTTCTGTATGTCAGTAGAATTTTTAATTTTTTCATCCATACCCTTTTTTTAGATTTAATCAGTTTTTTATTATATATCTTATGTCTTACTTTAACTAATTCTTTGAGGTTCTGAGATTTAGTTTGTCTTACCATCTTACTTAAATCGATAAGCATTTCTTTTTTGTTCTTAATTTCTGGTGTTATCCACGACTGTTTTTTTTAAATATTTGAATATACAGGGTGTCCAGCTTCGACTGTCCAAAACTTTTCCACGTTGTTAAGCAAGCCAAAATAAACAAAAAATTTATATAAACATATGTCCTAAAATACTTTGTTAACCCTCTAGCCGCCATTTCGTTTTTTACACTTAATAATTTTTATTTCCCTAAAGGATAGATGGATTGGGTTCATGTTTGGCATGGACCTTTTTTATAACAATGTTTATTGAAAGAAAAAAATCATTTTTTTCTGCCGTGTATTTCCAAAATGGCGGCCATTTAAAATTTTAAAACTCAAATATCTCAAAACCGGTAAATTTTATCAAAATTTTGCTAGAAACAAAAAAGGTAAAAAATTAAATTATCTAACCAATGAACCCAAGTTTGTAATTATCTGGCAACAAATAAGGGAGTAATTGTGAATTTTCTATTGAAATAACCTAAATTTGCATGCATTTGCATTATATTGGAAAATCAATGTTTGTATGAACAAAAATCTAAATAACTCAAATAACTTATTTGTCAGATTATTACAAACTTGTTACTAGTCATTAGGTAATTTAATTTTGCAACTTTTAGCGAATTTCCCTATAGGGAATACGCTATTACGGTAGTAGCCATAATAAGACCTAAGCCCAGGACCACTTTACTTTTTCATTTTGAGGTCCTCAGAAGCCAAAAACACCCTTCGTTCATTTTCATATATATGTATATATATATATATATATCTATATATCTATCTATTTATCTATCTATATATCTATCTATATATCTATGTGTCCGTGGTACTGATAACTTTTGAAGGGGACCTCCGATTTTGATGAAATTTGGTATGGAGGTGTAAGACCAGGTCTATTTTCATGAGTTCGCGAACCAGCATTGTCGGGTTATGGGAACGGGGTTTTATGGGGTTTCAAAGGGGTCAAAAATGGGTTTTTGGCATTTTTGGACCTTAATTTTTAAAATTCATCAATTTTAACTGAAACCATTTAAAAGAGCTTAAAAAAACAAACAATTCGGTATTTTGAATTTTTATCATAGCATAACTGGTTACAGGGCTAATCCAAAAATGTGTTTTCCATGTTATTCTTATGGGAAATCAAGAAAACCCTATATCTTACTTATTTATAGACATAAATTAATCAAATTTGGTATGTACATTATCTATATAAGGTTTAACTTATACTTGCTTACAAAACCCATATGGCGGCAAACCTACATACTCCCCCCCATGGGGTTTATGGGGAAAATAAAAAATTGCCAGAGTTTGATACAATTTTGTGTTTACATTCACCAATTAATTATTGATTAAGTTAGATTTTCTAACAACACCCAATGTCAGAAAACCTACATACTCGATCCTATGGTGTTTTTATGGGGAAAGTAAATAATCTGAAATTCCATTGGAAATTCGCTGAGTACGCAGGTCTGCTGCGACGAGGGTATTTTTGTTTATTGTAGATTTGGGATAAATTTACCGTTTTTTTAGATATTTTAGATTTAAGTTTTTAAATGGCCGCCATTTTGAAATTACAAAAAATTTGTATTTTAATAAAATTGTTATAAAAAAGATCAATGCAAAATATGAACCCAATCCATCTATCCATTACAGAAATAAAAATTATTAAAAGTGTATAAAACAAAATGGCAGCTAGCGGGTTAATGAAGCATTTTAGAACATATGTTTTGTAACTAAGTGACAACACTTTTAACTAAGATTATTCTTTGGCTCTGCCTGCGTCAGTCTGTCCATCCCACCGATCTCGGATAACTTAATCCCTTCGTTCACACCGACGGAATGACACTGTGTAATATGAACGAAGGAATTGAGTTATCCGAGATCGGTGGGATAGACAGACGGACGAGGCAGAGCCAAAGAATAATGTTGTCTGACTTTTGTCACTTAGTTACAGTTAATATGAACTTTTTTGTTTCCTTTGGCTTGCTGAACAACATAGAAAAGTTTCGGACAGTCGAAGCTGGACACCCTGTACATCTTTTTGAAAATTGCAGAAAAAATTCATATATCGTTCATGATACACATACTTTGCACTTCATGTTTATAATACTGTACATAGATTTTACTATTGTTTATGGTTATTGAACCGTAGCTGTTATTTTATAATATCATCTGATTAAATAGTCATATGTTTATTCAGGTGAATCCATAGAGAACTAACTGCCGGTTTCGCTTCAGGCTTCATATGAAGTTACTCTCACTGTGCTTCAGGCTTCAGTATGTGCTTTCAGTGCAAATTTTCAACAATTTTACATTTAAATGCATAAATTTAAATTCTATAACTACCAATACATTGAAAAAGAGTATTCAAAAAATGCAAATTAATACATTGAAAAACTTAAACTTTAACAAAAGTCAAGTTAAACTGCTAAAAATAAAGCACAGAGTGGTAAAATATTAAAATTATTGACGATAGTAAAACAGAATACATCCAATTTATAATATTCTATCGCGACCGGTATCAAGTAGCTTTATTTATAGCCGTTTCAACTGCATTAGCTGGATGTTTGTCACTGTCGGACAGGTTGGCTCAGAGAGAGAATGATCGGAACGGAAGAAATGTGTCCGGTGATTCACACCTTCTCAGCTGGCAGACGGAAATGTTACGAACAAGAGTCCTCACTGTTGACTGTCATTAGAAGAGATTCCGGCCACTCCAACACTCCTAATTGTAACGTAGTAAAAGCTCGTGTAACAGATAAAGTAGCATTCAAGATTAATCCATGATTTCACATTGGAAATATTTTATTGATAAAGGAAACCACCGTATTATACAGATATAATATCTAAGATCAGGCTTCCGAAATGTGTTATTTTATCCACTATATCCTATAAGATTTAAATAATCCTGTTAAAATAGAGTTATATGTGTTAAGCCTAAAGCTAGCAATCATAAATTCATGTAAAATGTTAACTTGACATAATCTCAGGGAGAAAGAAAAATATTTCAATGGAGTAGAGATCAAATCTAACATTGACAATTTTGAAGAAAAAAACCATTGGTGGTTTAATTACAATTATTTAAGTTTCTAGTACATATGTAGATGTGGTTTAATTTTTTTAATAATTTTTTACTGTGACTGGTAAAAATAAAACAATATGAATTCATTAGAACAGGAAGTTTTACTTGTACAAGACAACTTTATGGTACAGCATGAGGAACAAATATTACAGTGGAACCCCTATTAATCGTCACCCTTGGGACCGGGACCATGAAGTTTAAGGGAATAGACGGATAACAGAAATGTCCATACAAAACTGCCCATGAAAGTTTTTAAAAGGTTTTGGTAGGAATTTACCCTGTATAAGTAAATAATAATACATAGTTAAATTATCTAATGGTCCTTGGCATTGCATTCAAACAAAATGGCACATACTCTTTCGATAAGGTTTCATTTACGACACATAAAAAGTATCAAAACGTGCATTTAGGCAGTGATGGACAACAGAAAGTAACGGTTAAAAGAGTGATGGTTAATCGAGGTTCTACTGTACTTTTAGGAAAATAGTAAAGGAGACTTATTGTAAATGACCCACTGATTTTATTCAAGAAGGTTACTGGGTGATATTTCTAGGTTTACAAACATTTCTTATACAAGAAATTGATATTTCTTTCTATTTATGCTCTGATTTTGACAACGGTGTAAAATTCTAGCGACATTTAAATTGTTCGGAAAGTGGTCGTTACCGGTGCAAGATCGAGTTTTAAGTACTCGCCTTCGCCTTTTACTTGAATTAGATCGAGCACCGGTAAACCACTTTTGGACGAGTTACGAACAGTATTTTTCATCACACCACCTTTAATAAATAAACAATTTGGATAAAAGTCATTTAATTTTGACCTATATACCGCCTCTTACGTTGCTATTTGTTTATCTTGTATTTGCACTGATTACAGCTGTTTAGTATTAATAAAAATTGACGTTGACAAATTTCATTCGAGATTTGTTATTGTTTCATTTGTTTCAACAAGAAAAACAATCAAATGGTTGAAAATTGTACAATGGAATAAGTTACTGTAAGTAAACTAGCAGCACAAGTGGTGCTAAATCTTGGAAGTTTTTTCTGGCCTAGTCCCAAAAACAACTAGTTTCCGGTCTAGTGTTGAAAACTATTGTTTACCAGACCGTTAATCCAACCCATCAGGAATCGACAAGTTTCGATCACAGCTGATTGTTCCGAAAACAACGTTTATCGCAAGAGTATGATGAAAACTGTATTTATAATACTTCATATTATTATAATGAACTACGAGATAGGATTTTGATTATACTTGGGCATATTTTAAGATAAACATGAATGAATGAGTGTACAATGGGTATGATGCTTTGTGTATCTATATATTAATACGCAAGCATGTTCCATTTCCTCCTATTTTCTCACCTCGTGTGCATCGTAGGAGAAATCCGTGCATACCGTTAGAAAGGTTGAACAAGAATTTTTTAGATGAGCAGAATCACATTCTAAATCACATCGGACACCAGGGCTACGGCCCACAGGATTTCAAAGTTCCAATGTTAATCTTATGGAGGTAGGAGAATTGATTGAATCATTAGACAGCTGTTGTAAAAACAACTGCTAGAAAAACAGGAAGAACAGATGTTTCAGTTATAAAATGTTTTTAAGCTTCTTGGGTCCAGATCAATTGATATTTTGATCGAATTTCGATCAGGAGGCGATCTCTAGTCTTTGTTACTAGTCAAAGAGCAATGTAATGTATTCATTTGACCCGAAAATTACTTTAATAGCTCAATTAACTAAGACAACTTGGGTACAATTTCGAACCTCGAAATAAGACATTCAAACAAAAATAATGGATATTAGTAAAATAAGACATCATTCGGTGAAAGTAAAAATGAGCTAGAATCAGTGAGCTAGGAGGGAGGCGGACAGTCAGAGGGCATTCCATTCATGCGAGTGCTGGCAGACCCCCAGAGCTCTTCTATTTATTGCTTTCAAATTGTGCCCAACACTCCGCCAATGAGTAGCGTTATCTAATTAGTCATAGCAAACAATTACTCAGCAACAAACCCCTGCAAACTTCAGCAGTCGCTAATGGATGAATGTTTTCTGTTTAGATCAATTCGGTAAAAAATTCAACACCTCTCATATGATGGCAAAATTGATGATCCTGTTAAAATAACATTTTAACTATTGAGTAAAAATTAAATGAGCATAAAACATTTATAGTACCAAAAAAAACATTATCATATCAAGAAAATTTAAACTTTGCACGGATAGAAAAATCAACAACAAACTTGATAATGTCTTCGAGAAATAGCTTTATATAAAATATTGTTTCTCACAACTGGAAATTAAAAGAGAGAGTTTAAATTACTTCAATGAATTTCTTAAAAAAAATTGTTTCATAACAAGAGCTATTGCTTGTTTTGATAGTAACTAACAATGGTTGATATTCTGGCTAAAATATGAAAATTTTTATGGTATTTGCTGAAAGGTACCTTTGGTGGTATTTCACTGAAGTTCCTCATGCAAATGTTTAAAGAGCAAGGAGTCTTAAATTTCCATTCATTTTATAACTTTGACCCCCACACCAATTAATTGAACACTAGGGGAGCACTATGTGATTTGTCATTTTAACACCAATGAGGTTAACTATGTATAGAG
Organism: Neoaliturus tenellus; assembly: GCA_030545055.2. Lineage (NCBI taxonomy): Eukaryota > Metazoa > Arthropoda > Insecta > Hemiptera > Cicadellidae > Neoaliturus > Neoaliturus tenellus. The sequence continues at coordinate 73,776,862 of CM061534.1, forward strand.
TGCTACACAGATAGAGAAAGTTGTCCCCTGTTGATTGGCACCATTTTACCCACGATTCCCGCCGTTTCCTTGGTAACCAGTCCTTTGTTTATACTTTCCCATCTCTTATTTGCCATATTACCCACACCTATCTGACGTTTCTATGGTAACTAATCTCAATAGCCTGTTCACAGACCATCAAATCAAAGTGGTTTTAAAAGCAAACAACAAATCAACAAATAATCAGAATAGCTAAAACTGGTAACCAAGGAAATGCATGTGAAGTGTGGGATGGTTGCCAAGGAAACGGCGGGAATCGTGGGTAAAATGGCGCCAATCAATAGGGGACAAAAAATTAAAATGTGTTTAGCACGCTATATACAGTTAACCTTGTTGTTTAACACCTATTTTTTAGATACTTGTGTTCTACATTCTACAATTGACAGCTGATTCAATTCTCTTATAATTCAGTCAAATTGTTTCCACGTGTTAATGTTATTGACAAAAAAACAAACTTTAAGGGCTCCTCTAGGCTTTCAGAATACAAATTTCTCAAATATAACATAATTTCAGAACTACGAACTGAGGTGATTTTTTTTAACACCGAAAAGCTAACATTTTTCAAGAAATAAGGTTGGAGTTGTATTCACAAAAGATAGCTTCATGTAGCATATTTTTTCCATATTAAAAACTTTCCCTCCGCCTTGGGACCAGACCCCAGTCGGATTACTAAATAGTCAGGTTAACCGACTGTTTGTCAAAAAGCTTGAAAAAGGAACAATTATAGTGTGTTTAGTAACAAACAGTAGTGTACTCACTTAATTAATGCTTCAGATGTTGTAATAGGGGTTTTTTAAATTTTATTTTGGGTTTATTTACGCCAGTGGCATTTTAAAAACATTTTTGGCGGGGAACGGTTCAAACCCCGTCTTGTAGATACCATTGGCTTTTGGGCTATTAATTAACAGTCATATCTAAGGAGAGTTGGCCTTAGTCAGTAACAAGACTTTAAGATTGCGCCACTATCATCCTACATTCATCTTTCATTCATATTTGGCTAAACAACCTATTTAGTTAGGTCGCCATTTTGATAAAGGTATTGAAGTTAATGACAATCGGTCACAAGCAATAAATTGTTTTTAATGGGCGATTAAATTGATGATATTTTTTGTCTAATATCCGCTATCAACGAAGTTCCTAACATAGAAATGAAACCACAATAGCGAAGAAATCCGTTGACAAACCATAACTTCCTTGTAACAACGACGATTGAGCCGTGAAAAATGTGACAAATAAAGATCATGATTGCTAACATTACAGAAGCACCTTTCAGAAGAAAGCTGAAACTGAATTATCAGGAAATCGGTATCTGAGCCAATGTTTTAGTGATTGAACACAATACCACTTGACTCATGTCTATTTCAGCTGTGGGAAACGTCCCCATCCAAACGTTTCATATCCGGATGACTGCGGCCTTATTATCCAGGGCCCGAACCATCCGAGGCTGGACTAGAGGGATACACACACTTTAAATCCTCATAAAACTTTATTTCTATTTAAAACTGTGATAAAATAAAACATTACTGGCAATGTTCCCTCAATTAGAAATAAGTGGAAACATTTCTAACCATCCATAAACTTTTTTTTTTTTCAAAGGAACATATGGTTTTGAAAATTTTCTTTGCCTTACATCACTTGAAGTTTTAAATTAATTCAATCTGTGGAGTACTATCAACTTAAGAAACCACACAATGGCTCACCTATGAATCCAAAGGTTGCCAGTTCCTGATAACAGTTAATTGCTTTTGGAGAGTTCAAAACTAGGCCCAGCTGAATTTGTTTATTAAGCCATTAATTAATGACTAAAGATCGCCTTCAGGTTGAAAACCAAACAACATTTTTTGGTTAATCTGGACCATCTGGACCAAATTACCATGTGTTATAAACTGAAGCATCTGTTTTTCCTGCTTTGCTAATTTTTAATTGCATCATCTGTCTAGTGATTCAATCAATTATCCTTCTCCCATAAGATTAACATTGAAACTTTGAAAGCCTGTAGGGCTTAGCCCCGTGGGCCAATGTCAATTAAAATGCGATTCTGCTCATCTACAGGACTATATATTTCTAACGGTATGCTCGGATTTCTCCTACGAAGTACACGAGCTGAGAAAAAAGGAGGAAATGAAACATGCTTGCGTATTAATAAATAGATTATGTCAAATGAATCAGCTGATCTTTGTCAGTAACGAATCTACTTCATTTATCAGATTCATCTCACTCAAATTTCAGTCTAAGTTCAAAGAAGTAAATTTTAAGTTTAAAACACTAACAAGGATGAATTAGTGTCCCAAATAAAGCATCTAGATTTTCTTTAGTTTAAAGCTAGTCATAAAAGCTTTAATTTTTTAATAAAAAATCATAACAAAATAAACATTTACGCAAAACTAAGAAAAAATCTAATGATAATTAAAATTAATACAATTATTTTTACGAGCCTAAGTAGATGAATACTGAAACTTTATTAAAATACTTATGTTGCTTAAATCATAATTGCTGTTATGACAAGATAAATTAAGTTTTATGTTTTGTTTCTGCAATTAAAACTTAAAGGCAAGTGGTGTTTGAAATAGTTGAAAATATCTGTTGCTTTAAATTACAATGACGTCAAAATTATTATGATTTTATATAATATTTGTAATACGTTCAGTAATTAGCTCTAGTTTAAACAGACAAAACATTAAACAGAAACTATTTTGTTATTTAACTTAGAAAACAATTTTCGCAATGTTTGATTTTGGTGTATGTCTATACCGTTTAAATACATTACTCTCTTTTTCACTGAATGTATCAGCTTTCATTTAATTACCAAATATTAAAAATCTCCATTAGGCCTCTAGTTTGAAATTACCAATTTTTATTGTTTTCTTTAAAAAAGAGAAGGCTTGGTTTACTATAGCCCCACAGCTGCACCCCTGGCTTACTCACTTATCTTCTATATGACCAGTTAAATACAAACATTCATTAACATAGACTGTAGTAAGCTGTTTTTTCGAACGCCATTTGAAAACTGAAAGAGTATTTAATGACCTCAACTTTGCCTCAGTTTAAACACAATCTTGTGCCAGACAAACCCTTCTTTCAGCCCCAGGCACAAAATACATTCCCCTACTTCATTCATGCTTTTTAGAATAATAGCACATAAAACTACAATCACAAAATATGGCTAAAAAGGTCAATGTATAAATGTAAGGATAAAATATGTTTGCTTTGGTACAAAACTATGGCAATAAGGTACCGGGACAGATTATTAGAAACTTTCAGTAAATTTTTTTCTGAAGTGACGATGCTATAGGCAGTCTTATGCCAAAATTAATTTTCTTTTTCCATTTCCTTCCTGCTTAGTGCCACCTAAGCAAGTCCTTATTGTAGACTTTTTTATTCCGTTACTTACTACAACCTGTTCTACTTACACTAACTCTTGTTTCATATTTAGTCTTAAAATATGCCCTAAAAGTATCCGCATTTTACAAAGCGATACCAAGTTATTTTTTTCCAGATAACCTAGACACGAGGAAATGCTGTGTTGATGCATGACCTTACAAGCCATAACAAATTTATTGGATTCCGGTTTGAATCGGGCACCCCCCTACAAATGAGAGATGCATGTCTTATAATAGTAATTAAACAATCAATTTTAGATACAGTTACAGTTGAAACTCTCTTAATAATTCCAAAGTATTTTAAATCAATAAAACATCCTTCAAGGATGCCACAAATGAAATGAGATCTTCTTTATATTTGAAAAATTAATCTGAAAAAAGAGCTCCCCAAAAATCAGAATAGGAGCAAGGAAAATGTATTCCTACCTGGTACGAGAAAGTACACGGCATTACAAAAAAAAAGTTACAGTACAAGCTTTTAATAAGTTATATTAATGTTTTTGTTTTTAAAATTTTACCTATATTATATATAATTATGAATAAACATACTGGTACACTTAGTTCCTCCTACCATAAAAATTTCAACAAGGTGTGTAAATAATATTGTTATTAATTTCTTGATAATCATTGTTTCTACATGTTGTTAATCACAAATTAAAAATAATACACATTGTACGTCAAACAACACTTTTTATTGAAAAAAATACATTATTAAAACTAAAAAAAGGTGATATATTTCGGCATTCTATGTTTTGTCACGTAGAGTCACGTAGAGGGTCTGAAGATGGCAACATAGAATGCCGAAATATATCACCTTTTTGTAGTTTTAATAATTAGTGTATTTTTTCAATTTGTATTTTTTTCAATAAAAAGTGTTGTTTGACGTACAATGTGTATTATTTTTAATAATATTGTTGTAGAAGGTTGTGAAGGAATTACGCCTAAACTTTAGAGTGGCACATGTTGCAATATGATACGAGTTATCATTCAAGCAAGAAATCTCTCACTATAAAAAACAAAGGTCATAATCCAGCTGATAGGAGTAAATATAAGTGATTTATATTAAGAGAGGATCCCATCTACTTAATGATTTCTGGATTATTCTAATATCTATGAAAAAATCTTAAGGAAGCTTCTGAGAAGACTCCTTACGTATTTAACGCAAAAGGTTTTTTTTTCTTTTAATATGATAATACTAATCAACAATTTACTACTGGTAACAAAAAAGGGGTATTTTAATATTTCAAAATACTTTTGAATCAAGTTCTCTAAAATGACCTTGTACTGAAGCAGAGACCGCTCTTTGGCTGTTCTCCAATCTATACCGATTTCTTCCTGTTTGGTTATCTAATCGAGTAAGCTGGGCAACATTGTGATAAGAAAATAAGAGATTTAATTCAGGCACTAATATGGAGATTGTTGACTTTAACACCTTTACTGAAATGGCGACCTAACTCAATAGAAAGTTTAAAGCCAAGAATGAATGAGAGATGACTGTTTTTCTTGCGGTACAGATTTATGTTTTTGTAATTATTGTCTATTAATTAAAGAGACCAACATGCATTAAATGGGACTCATCAAAACTAAATTCAACCCTTTTGAAAAATATGATCAGAGATTGAAACTAATAAAGTTCATTACAATTTGTTACTTAGGTCAAGGGTTTATCGGTTGCTGTCATAACAATGAGTTAACAAACTTTGAAACAAAGTATTACTTACATCTTTGATTTCAAACCACCTACAAGAATCAGTTCACCCAAAAAGGCAAACTTCTGTAAATGGATCTTGACAAACCAAAATACAAACAGCAGTTAGGATATCTCACGTGGAGAGGACAAAGAGAGGGGAAATGGGCCCACAATTGAGTAGATTTATTGAAAAATTTTCGAACAAAACCTTTTTTTTAAGAACATTTGGTTTATGGGTTGCCATGTAGACAATTAAATAACAATGAAATGTAAACAAAGTTGTTAATTAAAACCACCAGTTTTTAGCGAATTTCCTTTGGAATAAAGATATTACCGTAGTTTTCATAGAAGTTATACAATATCCAGATTAGGGTCACCTCTGCGATTACATAATTTTATATGTCAATTTGTAGATTTTATGTGTACTTTCTGGATACGTAATGGTTTTTTGTCGGAAACACTTTTTAAGCTGCACAAATAACGATTTACTCAAAAATTTAAAATGGGCTTATATGGGAAATAGAATTTTTAATTTTGAGTGTTTGTTACCAAGATAACTATTGCAAAAACTGTCAGATCATTATGAAATTTGGTACAGGCATGTTAAGTTAAAATTCTCTTGGATGAGTTCGTCAAAGAGTAAGATTGATCCAATTTCAGTAGGGAAAGTGGGGGAATACCCCCCCCCCCCCCAAAGAGGGTTTTTGCCATTTTTCACATACAAAACTTTATTAAATTAACTTTTCATTTGCACCATTAAATTGAGCCCAAAAACAAACAATTTGGTATATTGAATCATTGCTCTAAGTGCACTGGTTATTAAGATATTAGCAAATTCTTTTGGAATAAAGCTATTACCGTCCTTTTCATAGGAGCCATACAATTTCCAGTTTAGGGTCACCTCTGATACGTAGTATTTTTTTTTTTTTTTTTTTTTTTTTTGGAAACACTTCATACCCAAAAAACTGCACAAATAACGATTTACTGTACTAAAAATTTAACATGGGCTTATATGGAAAATCTAATTTTCAATTCCAAGTGTTTGTAACAACGATAACTAGAATTTTTTATTTCAATTGAAAAGAATCAGGTATTAATTGAATTTTTTACTATATGGAACATAGAGTATAAAAATTTTTTTAGATCGACTTTAAATTTCTCTTAGGCGAATTTTTGACCCCCAAAAGGCATTTTTATTACTAATTTAATTTCAATGAAATTCTCAGGTTAGATTTTAAGTATTTTAAACTAGGTAATAAACTATAATCGAGCAATTTCGATTATAGTTTATTACCTAGTTTAAAATACTTAAAATCTAACCTGAGAATTTCATTGAAATTAAATTAGTAATAAAAATGCCTTTTGGGGGTCAAAAATTCGCCTAAGAGAAATTTAAAGTCGATCTAAAAAAATTTTCAAGTATTAAAAAAGCTTATTTTCCGGAATTTTTGACAGAACTTTAGTTGTTTAGGCTACATGGTTTGACTAATGTAGTTGCTATGATCAGTTTATTTTCCCCCATCGCAGCTGAGTAGCTGACGCTGTATGCTGAAAACAACATAACATAACCTTTTCTTGTTTATATTTGCTCGCCGTTATGTTACGTTTTTAAATAAAATTTAATTGATATTTTGACAGACCTGTTTGTTAAATTAAATAGATCAACATGTTTACTTGTTGAAGTTATAAATTATACCAAAAGATAGGCATGTTGATGTGGAATGAATTGATGTCGAACGGAATTATGCGATTAACTATAATTTATGGGATACAACTAATATCTATTCGGGAGAAAGATTTAAATTGAACAACTAATTTGAATGTGTTGTGCCATTGTAGCCTATGTCTCAGGTAACAAAATATGCATTAAGTTTTAAGTAAGCGTAATTCTACAATAATAGCTTACTATTAACTACCGTAATAGCTTACCCCTATTACCCCCGTATAATACTTACATTACTTGATTTTTATTAATTTTGATTAATTAATCATGGATTTTAAATTGTATTGTTTTTTTTCGCTCTACAATCTATTTACCTTTAATATTGTAAGCATAATTATTATTAAGTTACTTGCTTGTTTTGAGGTCTTAGCTAAAATCAATCTTTGTATGTATTTATTTGTAGGCTAGGCCTAGGATGTACGCCGGTTGACTTTGGACGGTTAGATGACGTTCCACTCTTCACATTCGAGGAGATGGAAACCTCCGTTCTCTCCCTAAAGAGCAACAAGGCTCCTGACCCGGACGGGATTCCCAGCGAGGCTTTAAAGAAAGTATTTTCAATTAATGCTGACTTGTTGTTGAGAATGTACAACGCCTGTTTGGTAGAAGGGGTGTTTCCGGCTCCCTATGGAAAACCGCAAGACTTGTACTGATCAGCAAGGGCAAAGGTGATCCCGAGCTGTCGTCGTCCCACAGGCCTTTCTACACGTTGGACACGGCTGGGAAGCTGTTCGAGAAGCTGATCCGTTCCCGCCTGACCTCTGCCGTGGAAGCTGCCGGGGACTCATGCCCCCGTCAGTATGGCTTTAGAAAGGGACGGTCAACGATTGACGCTATCACCGAAGTCCATGGAGAACTGTGAAGAGAGTCGAGAGCCACAACCATTTCTCTCACTGAGTAGTGCTTCTTGTTACGCTTATGTCAAGAATACCTTTAACTCGGCGAGGTGGGTCGATATGTTGGATGCGCTTCGCAACACCTTTCGCGTTCCTGCATATCTGTTGCGACTCATTGAGGATTATCTCCGCTCTCAAAGCCTTATTTACGACACAAGGGACGGAACGTGGACGATGGAAGTTACTTCTGGTGCCGCGCAAGATTCAATTCCAGGATCTCTGGAATGTTGCCTATGACAGCCTCCTGAGGTCGGAGATGCCTGAGGAAACCTCTTAAACCACTTTGGTTGGGTACGCCAATGATGTCGCAGCTCTCATTGTCGCACGCAACGTTGAGCTGGCCCAACTAAAGTTGAACCGAGTCATGTGTGTGGTCAACACATGGATGTCCGATCACGGTCTCTCGCTTGCTCTCCGTAAGACGGAGATTATGATCCTTACGAAGAAGAGGATAGACACCGTCATTCTGTTCCGAGTGGGAAGGGAGGTGGTCCAATCAATTCGTGCTGCTGAGTACTTCGGGATTATGGTGGACACCAAGTTAAGCTGGAGGGATCAGATATTCCGTACGGCGGACAAGGCCGCTAAGGTAGTCACTTACATTAGTAGGCTGATGGCCAATGTCGGGGTTCCACGATCCAGCAGAAGACGTCTGTTGATGTCCGCGGTTCAGTTCGTGCTTCTTTATGAAGCAGAGGTGTGGGCAGACGCTCTCGATAAAGAGTAGTACAGGTTGCGACTTGCTCGGGTTCAACGTTGAGCAGCCCTCGGGGTGTGTTCCGCCTACCGGACAGTGTCTGAGCCTGCCGTCCTGGTGGTCGCCGGAGTTATCCCTGACAAGCTCTTGGCAGGAGAGAGGAAGGCAATTTATCAGAGACAAGTCGAGATTGGCAAGGACACGGCAAGAACAGCAGAGCGCTCCCGAACCTTCCAGCAGTAGCAACACAGCTGGTAGCACGACACCCCAAGACGATGGACTGCGTGACTTATCAAGCACGTACAACCATGGGTGGAACGGCTACCAATTCTTTATTTATTGCTCGGGCGTTCCCGACGATGCGGAACACACATTTTTCTGCTGCCCCCGTTGGGAAGGGTCCCGCCTGAAGGCCACACAAATTTTTGGTGCATTTTCGGTGGACTCGGTCTGCTAAAAGATCTTGAAGAATGAGGGCAACTGGGATTGTTTATCACAGTTCGTGCGAGGTATCCTCCTGGAAAAGAAACATGATCTGGACCGCTAAGTGGCCCAGATCCCTTGATCGAGTGGCTGGATAAGGAGTGAGCCCCACGGGCATAAGCCAAATTTAGGCCTACCCCTACGTAATGTGATAAACAACTCCAGGTTAGAATCCTAAAGAGTAGAGGCGAGGTTTTTTAGTGGGTAAACCCGTTTTAGGGGAGTCCCACACTACAGGCTTGCCACCTGTGTGCGTAATGCATTTTTCTTACCTCTCCCTCAAAAAAAAAAAAAAAAAAAAAGCGTCACCTGATAACTCAAAAAGTGAGTAAAAAATTCTTGTACGGGATGGACATCGGAGCGTATTCCTAGTATAACTGGGTTCCGAGTTGTTATCGGGATTCAGGTGAGTTAAGTCAGTAAATGCCAAAATTAAATCTTTGGTCTGAAGATATATTACATAAAATCTAGGTCACGTCTGTTATCTGTTACCCCACTGCTATGATGTACATGTGGCAACTGTGTCAGCTGGCAAACACTGTTTTGAACACGTTTTTGTTCAACAAGCCCAATACTATTTTAACTTTAATTTGTTAAACGATGCTCAATAAGAACTGTGAGCTAAGAGAAACAAATTTGTGTTTCGCTAAAAATATATTATGTTCAGAGATTACACCTGAAGAACAATTAGTATTTCGATTTGTATAGAACTTGATCTCAAGATTGATATTTATTGAGATTGAGAACTTTACAAATTTACTATGCTCCTGAGGCATAGCCCAACGATTGTGGTTAGAGTTGTTGAGCAACTCCCACCTATAATATTGTGATCATGCGGCGTTAAACGTCTTTGCAAATAGCAAGCAATTGTCTCATTTAATAATTGCTGAAACCAACAATTGCTACTTACTAGGAAGATGAAACACTGCAATGAGTTGAAGCCATGAGCAACATTACCATTGCAGAATTGCCATTTACTTCATTGAGATTTACATCTTCCCGACAAAAAAGTTTCAAATAATGTTAGGAGACAACGTGTTGGTTTATCATATCAAATTGGGGATGCTGGGGAAATGTGTCTTTTCTTTACCTACTTCAGAAACGGTGACTATGAAAAAAAAACGTCATTAAAGTGTTCAACTCTATAATCTGCAATCAACAGTGACATTAAACCATTACTAAATGTAATTAATTTTTTTTCTTTGCAGCTTAAAACAATAAATGTATTTTTAGTTAATCTTCTTCAAACTGTTCCTTTAAACATTTTGTCAGTTAAAATGACCAATGTGGTTAAAAGGGCTGTTTGTACAGTGGTTTGGATAAAGTTATTACAAGAAAATAAAACCATTTCAACTTATAGTACAAACTATCTTCCATTTTTATTTCTTATTGATTTTGAATGAAAACCCCCAAATTCAAAATAAGGGTTAAAAGAAATCAATATTAAAATAAGTTAAGAGCATATTTGTTCGGAGGTAACTTTCTCACTTCTATGTTCTCTAAAGTGATGCCTTTGGCTACCGTCAAATTTTTATTTAATACTACCTTTATTTAGGGTAGACCGGGTTAATTGTGAACGGGTTTTCGTGTTTTAACAAAAACCCCCTTTTTTTAAGTACTTTTCATTAAAAATATAATATTATAGTATATATATTTTTAATTCTACATTATTCAGGATACATAATACAAATTTTCAGGAAATTCCTCTGATAAACAAAATTGTTACAAGCCATTCACAATTCCCCGGCACGGTATTGCAAATCTTATCAAATCTGGGGTAAATGTGAATGCCATCAGAAAAATTATTTAGAACACACCAAAAGTGACATGGGGCAAATCAAAATAAAGCCCAACTAATTCTCTTCACATTTACACCACTTTCAAAATCATAGTCACACAAAAGCATTCACAAATCCCCATAGTTTAATGCAGGTTCGAGATTTCTTAAAATTGTGAAAAAATGCAAGGTAAAAAAACATCAACCAAAACTGTAGTAATAACATAAAAAAGATATTATATTGCCATAACAACTTATGAAAAATATGAAAAGTGTCAAAATTTAGTTCATTTTCACTAAAAAAATTCAAGAGAGAACTTTGTAAATTAACGAAATGAAACCTAGCCTAACCTAGCGAAGTGAAACAGTATTACTGCTCACTGTCTCCCACAGCTCCATTGAATACATAAGTAATTTTGCGGTTTTAGCGAATTTCCCATAGGGAATAAGCTATTACCGTAGGTCTCATGGTAAGACCTAAGCCCGGGACCATGTTACTTTTTCGTTTTGAGGTGCCCAGAGACCAAAAATAATAGTCATTAAAATTGTTATATATATATATATATATATATATATATATATATATATATATATGTATATATATATATATGTATATATATATATATGTATATATATATGTGTCCCTAGACACGATAACTCTCGTAAAAATGGTCCGATCGACACCAAATTTGGTAGAGATGTGTATTCCTACGTTTATTCGGATGAGTTCGAAAACCAGACATATCGACCTACCGGAAGGGGTGGTTTTGGGGGGTTTTGTACCCCAAAAATGGGTTTTTTGCATTTTTCATATGTAAATTTTAAAAATTTTAAATTTTTATTTTAACTATTGGATTTAGCTCAAAAAAACACACAATTTAGTATTTTGAAGCTTTGCTCTATCTCCATTGGTTACCGAGATATTACAAAGTCTAAAGACAGTACATTGTCTTTTGGGGCTCCAATGTTAATCTTATGGAGAATAAGGATGTGTTAATATTTCACTTATTAACTAATATTTTTGGATGAAACTTGGTATTGAGCTTCATTTGGTTGAGATTCATCCATTTAAGGTAAAAAATCTTGGTTTTTGTACTTATCATGGCAGCAAACCTGCATACTCTTTTCCCATGTTAATCATATGGAGAATAGGCACACTCTTTTATTTATGGACAGATATTGATGAAACTTACTATATGGCTTAATATGGTCGAAATAAATTTTTTCTATGTTAAAAACCTTCTTTTAGTGTCCCCCATGGCAGCATACCTGCATACTCTTTCCCTATATTTATCTTAAGGAGAATAGACATTTATTTCCCTATTTATGAGGACGTGATGAAATTTTGTTTACAAGTTTATCTGGTCAAAATTAATATTATTAATTTGGAAATTCGCTGAGTACGCAGGTCTGCTGCGACGGGGGGTATTTGTAAGTTGTTATGGAATATGGGAGTACAGCAACAATGTCAAAAATAGTAACAGTAAACAAATCGTTTTCCTTGCACACAAATTCAGTTTTTGCGTTATTGGCACAACGGAAACCTTGCACTGTTATGTCACCATCATCAGAGTCAGTTAACTCTTTACAATTAACAAAATTTAACTCAGTTCCTGCAAAAAAGTGCACTGCTTGTATTTTGTATTGAATTGGGACAATTGTGAACAGCATTCACAATTACCCCTTTTTGTAATTCACAATTACCCCACAATTTAAAAACTATGGGGTAATTGTGAATTGGCAATAAATCCTAGAATTTTTATTGCAGTTGATAAAGAAACCTCTCAGGCTTTAGAGCACTTCTCTAGAAGTGCTTTAAACAATTTCTAAAAAAAATAAATAATAAATTTATTTTTTTAATTAATTATTTTTGTTGAGTGGCCGAGGTGATACACCAAAAAAAATGTAAGGGTTTTTTCATGCTAATGGAAAAAAGACTAATTCTTTGAAAATTAATAACAACTTTTAATCGTGTATTAAGAAAAAACCAAAAAACATGTTTTAAGTTGATTTTTAATAATATTAATGTTAGGTCCTAAGTTATAAGCGGCGTTCACAATTGCCCCAATTCACAATTACCCCGGTCAACCCTATACTACCTATTAATAACATTTTATATTTTGTTCATAACTTTACTACTAGCAACAATATTATGATTTATTAAACAACAATGAGCATTGAATAATCATGATGTAATTCGTAACAAATACATAGTTATTCAGTGTTTCAGGGAATGGAATTTGAGTTTTTAAATGACTTTGTTCTCTCCTGTTATTCTATAGTCTAATATGATGTACTTGTATGTATGTATGTATGTATACATGTATGTCTGTATATGTGTTTGTATGCACACTGATTTTGAAAACGGCTCTAACAATATTCTCCAAACTTTGCAAACAACATAGTTTTGGGATAAAAATAATGTATATATATATATATATATATATATATATATATATATATATATATATACACATATAGAGGTCTCTACGCTAGGAAAAAACTTATTTTATTATAATCTTTAATTGAAATTCTAAAAATGTTAATATGCGTCTTATGGAGTTAAAAATCATAACAAAGGAAAAATAAAAACAGCTGACTCAACTGTTTAAGACTTAAACTGTTTAAGCTGACTCAAAAGTACAGACCTCGTGTTCCAGTATAAACACGAGATTTCGCATTGTAGCTAGTTAGTGATAAATTACTTAATGCTCCTATAATAAAAACAATTCATAATTATTTTTAATGTACTCTACATTCTTGATAATGAACATATAAATAAATTTAAAGAAAAAGGATGAAACAACTAAGGAATTTATTTGTAGAACAGCTATTGAATTTAAAAACAAAAGAATTGTTAACAATGATGAAATCAGCTGTTTACCTTAGAGTAGAATCTACACGTTACAGATTCAACATGTGGTTCAACAAATGTATACCAGATATATATCGGTACCAATGTGTAAAAGGCGGCATTAAAAAAGTCTGAAAGGGGAATGAGCGAAGCAAATAAGCTTGGCTTGAATAGAAAGAAGCATTTTTGCACTTGGCATTTTAGCACACTGATTGTCACAGCTATTACTACAAAGAATTGTTTAAATTTACCGAGCAAATACTTGAACCCAGGGTCCTTATTGGGATACATTACCGTATCTACTAAGCAAATCAACATTCAGGAGAGAGGTTAGGGCAAGAAGCAATTCATTCTTTTTTATAGTTCCGGTGATCCTACGTAAATATCAAAGTTAGATCCTGTCAAATTTCAACATTACCATAACATCAGGAGGCTGTCCAATGCTGTTGTTAAGTTTAGTCATGTTTTTAGCGAATTTCCCATAGGGAATAAGCTATTACCGTAGGTCTCATGGTAAGACCTAAGCCCGGGACCATGTTACTTTTTCGTTTTGAGGTGCCCAGAGACCAAAATTAATAGTCATTAAAAATTTTATATATATATATGTATATATGTATATATATATATATATGTATATATATATATGTATGTGTCCCTAGACACGATAACTCTCGTAAAAATGGTCCGATCGACACCAAATTTGGTAGAGATGTGTAATCCTACGTTTATTCGGATGAGTTCGAAAACCAGACATATCGACCTACCGGAAGGGGTAGTTTTGGGGGGTTTTGTACCCCAAAAATGGGTTTTTTGCATGTTTCATATGTAAATTTAAAAAATTTTTAATTTTTATTTTGACCATTGGATTTAGCTCAAAAAAACACACAATTTAGTATTTTGAAGCTTTGCTCTATCTCCATTGGTTACCGAGATATTACAAAGTCTAAAGACAGTACATTGTCTTTTGGGGCTCCAATGTTAATCTTATGGAGAATAAGGATGTGTTAATATTTCACTTATTAACCAATATTTTTGGATGAAACTTAGTATTTAGCTTCATTTGGTTGAGATTCATCCATTTAAGGTAAAAATCTTGGGTTTTTTTACTTATCATGGCAGCAAACCTGCATACTCTGTTCCCATGTTAATCATATGGAGAATAGGCAAACTCTTTTATTTATGGACAGATATTGATGAAACTTACTATATGGCTTTATATGGTCGAAATAATTTTTTTCTAAGCTAAAAACCTACTTTTAGTGTCCCCCATGGCAGCATACCTGCATACTCTTTCCCTATATCTTAAGGAGAATAGACATTTATTTCCCTATTTATTTTGCACTAATGAAATTTTGTTTACAAGTTTAGCTGGTCACAATTAATATTACTAATTTGGAAATTCGCTGAGTACGCAGGTCTGCTGCGACGGGGGGTATTCTTGTAATTTACTTTCCTGACATTTTTATATCTAAAAAATTATTTTGGATCAGAGGAATATTCCCTTTTCATGAATCACTGGAAAATCTTTTAGGAATTTGATTGCATGGAAGATTAAAATTTCTCTGGAAAATCTAGGAAATCTGACAGGTCTATAAAAACAAAAACAGAATTCTGATTTGTTCCTGAAATATCTTAAGATTTTGAGGAAACAAATTAATTGTGTTTTACAAGTGAGTACCATGATAATTAATTATAAACCACAATTTAGTACATCTTACATAGCAGTAAGGTAGTACTGATTCTTGTTTAATAAAATAATAAACTAATCCGTATTATATTAAAACAACTCTGAATGATTATTTTAGCTTAATTCCTAAAATTAAAATATGTCGTTTTATTTAGGGGAATTGGTTATTTTAAATGAATAGTACGGTAAAACATTATAGCACCTTAGTGACTGTTGCCTTACAATGTTGCAAGTTTTCAGTATAGAAGGTCTTCACCACTTCGCCCAAGGTTGTTATTCTTATCACAGTGAGTAGAAGCAGCTCATGGCACAGGCTTAACTATTATACTAAAACTGTATTCTCAATCATTTGTATTTTTATTAGTTTGGATCCCACATAGAACAGAACAATGTGAAATAAAAAATTGTAATAACTATTAATCATTATCATTTAAAATCTCAACTATGTAGATATTTGTTCCTTAATATACCAGAGGTAGGTTATTTAAAAAATATTTATCTACCTGTAATCAGGGACCCAATTGTTAAAATTTAATTCTTATTGCCAAATTTGTGATATGTGTCTTGAATTATTTACCAAATAATCCAATACCTTAGTAATCCGATGTACAATAATATTGAGAATGAATATCAATTGAAATCTTTTCTTAAATTTGTCCAACCAACTATTAAGGATTTTTATCAGTTTTTAAGTGGGTACGTTATACCGGGTGTTCATAAAGTCTTGCCCTGATAAAGAAATCGAATAGCATAAAAACAAATGATGGTAGAATAATGTTTTATTTACAGTTTTAACAAGTGACTTCTTAAGTTTTATTTACATATTTTCAAACTCAATAAAATTCTACGTGTCGCCTTGGGTTGCCTGTAAATATTCGAGGCGACTTTTTCTTTTTTCCCATATTTTGGTTAACATTTAATGAGTATCTGACTGCACTGCATTTCTTATTCTCTCTTTTAGTGACTCTAAATCAAGAACTTTGGTAGAACACACTACGTCTTTGACAAACCCCCACATAAAAAAGTCCAGAGGGGTAAAGTATGGGGACCGAGGAGGCAATTTAGTCAGGTGATCACGCCCAATCCACTGTGACTTCAGTGATGTGCGGGCGTCAAGTTCGTTTCTTGTCACACACACTGCCCCTGTCACAAAAATTTGGATACCACCTCTAGATACTTTTTACATAAGGTGAAGGTGTTTTTAATGTTTGCACAAAAAGTCTTTGGACAGTACCGCTAACGGGGGACTGGGTTTCATAGAACCATAGGACACACTGTTTTTACTTCTTCTGGAGGCTAACCATTTCTGATTTGCATTTGTACAGAATTTAAAGAAAAGTGCATTGTTGTCAAACAGCTAAACAAAGGTGTTACAAACTTAATAATAAAAAAACTAGATTAAATTTCCTTCAAAAGAAGCAATGTAAGTTGCTTGTGGCTCTAATGGTTTCTGTACAGCAAAGCTATCAAATCAGGGCAAGACTTTATGAACACCCGGTACAACTAGCATTGTTTTATAATGTACAAGAGAAGTATCTTTTAACCACTGTACATTGTATAAAATGTGTATGTATTTTTTCTTTGATAACTAATCTATCACCTCTCCCACTTTTTCCACCTAACAAATAGGTGATAATGCAAGATGTATTGAAATTATGCAATGTCAGTTGGTGTAACAAAAATATGCTAACACTATTGACGAACAGACAGAATACTGAATTGAACTACATGTTTTGAGTTATCTTTGCAACTACTGTTATCAGTAGAATCAATTCTAAATCTAATGAGTCTATTTTCATTACACTGATAGATACCAATGTAAACAGAACAAAAAAAGTAAAGACAACCATAAGTGGAAGTGAGAACGTTGCCCACAAAACACAGATAGCTACAAAAATATGTAAATTACATTTAAGAATTATGCTGATTGGTCGAATAGAATCAGATGGCTAAAGTAAGATGCATGAAAATAGTCCGATGGAAATTTTTTACAGCTGTGTCGCCCCTCTTGTCCAGCAATGTTGTCATTTGCGGTTATGTTAACATGTGTAATATACAGTGCCTATAAAAATTTGTTTCAGAATAAATTTGGCAACAATGTACTGACTCTCATCGGACTATTTTCGTGAATCCTACTATGGAATAATTTTGCAGAAGTTTGTTATTGTTTTGATTTCTTTTACAAATGGGCTCATTTTGACATTTACAAGATAGAAAGAGCGCTTCTCATGGCAATTAGTAGAAGTCATCTTAGCATCAGGGATTTATTTTCTTCTAGTTTTTGAGGGGTACACTAAAGTTATTTTAACATGGGATGTCTCTACTTAGTTAAGTCAATGAATACAAAAACGTAAAGGTCACATCCCATGTTAAAAAGTGGCAAACAATTTTTTTTGCTAGGAGCGCTGAAAACTGAACTTGAGCACTCCAAATAGAGATAGCGCCAGAGGAGTAGGCCTAAACATAGTACGAGAGAGAGGGAAATATTAAATTTCCCATTTAGTATTGTGTCGTTATAACACCATTTTAAACATTAGTTACCTAGCTTATTTGGTATCAATGGAAAGCGTTTTTCAAAAAGAATCGTTATTTTAAGTCATTAAATCCTTTTATTGTTAAGACTCTGTCGTATGGGCTTTCAAACTTTAATGTTATTCTAATGACGATATTTTATTGAATCATATGTTTACAAAAATAAACTAAGTTATAAACGCCACCATGGTATTTTCAAATTTGTTTTCTTGGTTTCCAAAATGAGCACTAAAGCAGGCGGACGGAAAAAGTGCTCCTACATTAATTAATTGTGAGAATTGGTCCAGTAATGAAAAACTGTCATAGGTTATGTATGATGTGTGAGGACGAGAGGGATTCTTTGCTGGTGACCATCTGCAACAAAGTCAGAATGAAATCTGACTAATATATTATTGTCTCGTGCGCGCTCTCATGGCGGAGTGCGCTACTAAGTCGACAGAAACTTTCTTGACCATTTCTTCCATAAGATGTGACCTTCTTTACGTGTTTGTATTCATTGGTTAAGTATACATTGCAGACGAAAGAAAACTCAAAACATGCGTTCAGAGAATTGTTCTATCTGATCATCAACAGGGCCACCAATAAGACCATTTATATTGCATTGCTCACCCCTCTCTTTCCTTTATGGGTTGATACGAAGTTAGATGATGAATGAAAACTTGTTTATTTGAACAATTTTGTCACTATTATTGACATTTTAACAAGAAATAACTGGCACCATAAATTCTTCTTCGTTCAACTTGGTTACTCATATGTTGCATGTTTGTAGCATATTCATACATCTTGAACTTAATTTAATTTGTA
The DNA here is from genome assembly GCA_030545055.2 of Neoaliturus tenellus. Classification (NCBI taxonomy): domain Eukaryota; kingdom Metazoa; phylum Arthropoda; class Insecta; order Hemiptera; family Cicadellidae; genus Neoaliturus; species Neoaliturus tenellus. The sequence continues at coordinate 73,795,424 of CM061534.1, forward strand.
CAAATAAAAAATACCCCAATATAAGTAAATAAAATGATTAAGTTAATAAATCCAGTGTTTGATTTTGGTTATTATTTAGAAACATGAGACCAAGTGAGAACACAACTTGAAATTTTAAACAATACTCGGTGAGGGTAAACTATTGAGAAGTGTACAAACTAACCAAATTAAAAAACTTGGCATCAGATATCATTTATTACATTTTAGACAACAACTGTATCACAAAAATAGAGATGATTCTATTCAAGCAAACGTCATACAGTACTGGGTTTAGTGCAAACACATTTGTCTATCATTACATAATTTACTAGAAATGTGATTCCAGTACGTTACCTAATATGTAAATAAGTTAAACATTTGTTATAATGAAGTTATTACAGTATCCCACAATGAGTTCATGGGTGTCTGTGATTTTTAACTTGCATTATTAGGCTTACACTGTAATTTTTTATTATAAATTTACCTTAGCATTTCAAACCTACACAAAATACCAAATAGGCCTATTCCTGATTTTAGAAAGAAGCAGCTGTTCTTTTTAAGTGGAATGTTATTTGAACCTAGCGACCTTCTCACTACTTCCTGGAGACTTCATTGGTCTGTCTTACCTCAATTTATGCAAAAATTAAATATAAAATGGGCTTATTTAATAGAGCAAAGAAATTTTGGTTGATCAAAAGGTACAATCAAATAAAAGTTGCTTGCTAATCGGATAATTGTAATTTTGTCAAACTCATAAATTTAGAATTAGTACTCATTGCATGATTTAGTTGTATCAGTAACACATTCTTACATTGGGTTGATTGTAAAGTACAAGTACATTACAGTCGATGAGTCAACAAACATGATTTTTCCATAGAAACCTTTATAACATCTTCTAACTTTGTGCATTTTATGATAGTCATGTGAAACCAAGCAAAACACTGGCCAAACTGTAAGGGAATTTGATACCGATACTGTAAGCTAGATTCTTTTCATTAAGGTTGGAGCTAACAATTATTCTACGAATTTAAAGAATCAAACATTTTGTTTATAAATATTCACAGTCGAAGAGTTAGGATAAAAGTTCTTAACATATTGCACGTAGATGATACTAAAGATAGCTACTCAACTTAAACAGTCAGGTAGTTGAATAAATTTTTATGTATATAACAATAACCTAAGGTGTTCTAAAAATAGTTTTATATTTTTTACTTTTCCCCTTTCAAGGAATTTAACTTAGGAAAATCTTTAAAACCTTACCTTAAATTTTTAGAATCAAAATGAATTTTTAAATTGAAAGAGTTTACTTAAAAAGACTATAAAGACGTTACTTAAAAAAACTCTCAGACTAATAAAAAAAAATTAAACTAGGCTACTTTAAATAAAGAATTCAAATATTCTTTTTTTTTAGCCAGTTTACCAAAGGATGCTCACCAAAATCTCCAAGATTAAAACAAAAGGAGAATAATAATAACAAGTTCAATCTTTTCAAGATTTTTTTATCAAATTTCCCAGTACAAAAGTGGAACACAGCAGTCGCCAGCAACAAAGGACAGTCATTGTGTCTTTCTTTCAAAACAAACTTCAAACACAAAGTCAAACCTTACATCAATAACATCGCCCCAAGTATTAAAAAAAAAAATACTTCGACCCTACCAAAAAAATTGGTAAGTCATTATCTTATCATCAGCCTCGTATAAAAATATTTATCCGTATACGAAACTAAAAGGAACTAGTAAAAAATGCACTCGATGAAAATCGGTGAGTCCGTTAACGAATGAGTGAAGAGCGAGACGAAACTTAAACCTAACCTAACCTACTCGATGAAAGATCACGAACTGAACACAGCATGGAAGTCTTTTTGTATCCTATACAACATAAGACCGATACAAGTCCTCGCGTCTTCACAACTGTCGTGACCACTCGAACTGTTTTGTATCGATGTTTTAAGCACAAAAACAGCAAGACTTTTAAGCGATCGTCTATACGGCAGTCCGAAATGGTGAGGAAAAATGACAGAAGTATCAACACACGTGGTGTGAATCATCTTCAACGCTCTGAGATCATTGTCGAGTCCGTGACCGATGAGGATCGTGTCCGCTTTGATAAACCCCATCAAGTCGTTTTGAACTTCACGAAGAGTTTTTGCACACTTTCCGTTGTTGTAATCTCTTGCTGAGACTCCGGAAAAACGGGTATTGTAGTCGATTATATCGGATTCAGGCCGTACCAGAGAGTCGTAGACCAACTTCCCGTCGCGCGCCACAACGGTGACTCTGGCGAGTTCCAGCCCAGTGGTCGTGTAGCACATCTCGCAGTCCAGGCCGTAGATACCCGGCAGCTCGTCCGGTGGAGGATTCTTCCGAGGTCGGGTTCTGACGAACCCCTCCAGAGGACCGTTCATCCCCACGGAGATGCCGCTCCACACGTGCAGTTTCCCCACGGTGCAACCCTTCGAGTACGGGTTACCTCTGCAGCATGTGTAGTGAACCGGATGTTCCTTATTGGGGTGCAACTTGCCCCAATGGTAAGTACAATGCTCGTTTGACAAGTATTCACCTTTGTTTGTCACAAAGAACTCTTTAGAACACCTTACACATCTACGTTCTTCAGCCCTAGTTTCCGGAGGTTCTCGAGGAAACTTGGGACATCCGTAAATCTGCTTGTAATCGTATGAGTTATCTATGAGGGAGTTGATATAAAAGGAATTGTTTTCTTTGGGTATGAACTCCCTGGCATTGACGTCGAAGCCCGGCCGGTGTTTCTGCCGGGCGCAAGGACTGGGCTCGGACGCCTTGTAGATCATCGCCCGCCCTGGGTACAGGGAGCTCTCCACTGGGAATCCCAGCTCCAGCAGTTGTTGGGGAGTCAGTGTGTAGTTGCTCAGACAGTTGTACAGCTCGTAGTCTGACGGCAGGTTCAGGGCTAGAAGCTGCTTCGACATCTCCGAAGCGGTTTTCTGCCTCTGTTGCCGCATAACTTCCTTCTTTTTCACAGTTCCTGGAGAGCCGTCGTCTTTCCTGGTCCGGTTTTTCTTCTGCCGTCGGCTCAAGGGTTGTGTTCGAGGGTTATTCTCTTTGTTCCCCTCGCTTCCACTTGAAGTTCCGCTACTGCCATCTGCTAGCGAACACAAGCAACTTAAGTCTCATGCCACCATTAAGAGGACAACAGATGAAAATTTTAAGAGAAAATAAATTCAGCATTAATACAGCTTCAGCTCGAAAAGTTTTGAAAATTATCTCCCACTCTTTAACAGGTTTCCTATTACATTTGAAATTTTAAGAACTAACATATAAAAATCCATTTACAGTTTTTAAGAAAATGAAAGCAATAATAGTGATTTTAATACCTTTTAGTTTAGGTACTAGGGCTACCAAAACTAAAAGCATGAAGTTAAGTATAAGTGTTAGCTACAAAAATGATTTATTTCTAGAAATGTTAATATATTTATTTTATTTTATGATGGCTAGATTAGGAAAAGTCAAATATTTTTATCAATATTTTCATATTTTTTTCAAATATGGATTAACCCCAATTTTGATCACAAAAAGGGAATGAAAATAAACTTAAGCAAAATATTTTTGAAAACAAACAAGTAAAAAAAAAAAAAAAAAAAAACCTGTGAGGGTCAACAAACAAACGCATATCACTGGTCTATCTATTTACACAAACTCCCATAGGTACTTAAAAACGTCTTCCAACACTACTCGAAAAGAAAAATCTCAAGCAAATCATAGTCTATTTCAAACAAATTTTTACTATGCAGATCTGTACATTTAACTTCAAGTTTAGTTTCCTTCAAATAAATCGGAGGAAATTTAATGCCAGGAGTTATTGTGGTATTAGGCTTGGTAAAACCTAAGTTGTGGGCAATCATAACTTTTTGAAAAGTTGAAAACCAAGTTATATATAAAGAGAACATAATAATAAAATGAATAAATAAATGTATTCCACAAATTGAAACAATAATTAAATGTAATACAGTAACTCAAAAGTAATTGGAAAAATTTAACAGTCATTACATGTATATGTTTGTTAGTGCATTACTGATAGGTAGGCCTAAATAACTAACTTACTTTGATCTTGTGATTCTTCAATTAGGTACGTCAATAATCTACCAAACATTTAAATTTTATCATAAACTATATAAGTGTTGGTGTGTACTAGATTAAAATTAATTTGTAAAAAAAACTTCTTTAAATACAATTACAATAAAATTTTAATTTTTAATCACTTATCCCACGATAAAGTTTACAGTAAAGAGAATATATAACCTACTGGAATTTGATTTCTTGTACAACCAAAGATAATCAGAAATACTGTTGGGATAAAAAGTAAAAAGAAACAATGTAACACCACTGTCAACAGCAGAATGGTTACTGACACTGTGCTACCACTGCACTACCACACATGTGGTAGCCGATTGCCAAATATGTGCTTCTACCGTACAACTAGTAATAACTCCTCTACGTAGTACTACGTCACTTAACTGGCCTACACGTGTGACAAACAAGTGTTGTTAGGAATCCTAAAACACTACACGTGTAGGTCTACAATTAGGAACTTCTTACCAACACACATTGGGTAATCTCATTCTTTTTTACCACTTTACAGCCAGCAGCCTTTAAAGTACTACCTATAAAAAAAGTAGGCCTATCCTAGTTTTCTTCATTTTATTACTAATGAAGTGAAAGTTTTCTCCTAAATTGCCCATGGGCATGATAGTTAACATAGGACATGTTTCATAATTTAGAATATTTTGAGAATTAAATTATGTTAAAGAATTAAAAGAGTGAGGTTTTATCTAGCTCTGTCATTGCAGCATTGGACAACCTACTGTTCACCAAAGTAATCTCTTATTTTACACACTAAATAAAACCTTTAGTTATTAAACTCATTCTAATGTAATATAGGCCCATGATTTATAGTGAGCCAAACAGCTAGGTAACAGTGAGTCATTAAATAGACTTGTCCTATTAAAGAAATTCCCCCCGTCGCAGCAGACCTACGTACTCAGCGAATTTCCAAATTAGCAATATTAATTTTGACAAGATGAACCTGTAAACAAAATTTCATCACTTGCTTATAGCCTAAATACCGGTAGGGGAAATGTCTATTCTCCTTATGATAAGCTAGGTAATAGTGATTCGTTAAATAGACTGGTTGTATAAAAAAATGTAAATAGGCCCATATAGCTACTTTATTTCTACTTTTCGATAGAAAGACAACCCTGTGCCGAATGGTTATGGCAGTAAACAGTTTATTAATTTAGGAATACACCTTTAAAGCGGCGATTAATATTTTTATATTTTACCTATCTCTTACATGAACTTCATAATAATAGGAACAGTTCTAGGTGCTAGAATATCGAACATGGTGTTATTTATTAAAAACAAAATAAGATTATTGTGGAAACAATAATGGGGTTAAGGAATAAGATTACATAAAATAAATATAATTTTTAATATTTAGGGTAGCTTCCTCTCAAATACCTAGCCAGACATTTTCCATTTCCCTCCTACGGTGGGGGGGGGGGGTTTGATCAGAATCGGTTTTTTAAATCCAAGCCCTTTTTGAAACACCAGATTTTTGCTTATTTAAAAAGGATAATAAGTTATAGGCTACTTTCCTCTGTACAAACTCAGCGGTGCCTAAGTCCTTATGGAGTAGAACTTGGGGGGAGGTTCATTGGTATTATAAATATTTAGGCCAAGCTTAGGCCTATTTCAAAATTTTTGGGGGGGGGTTGGCCCCATGACACCCTACCCCCGGCTACACCCATGCTTTCCCCAAGTCAGTTTAAACATAAAATCTCGTTAAAAATAAAGTTTATTTTATTATCAGCTTTAAGTTGATAATTTTTTATATTGAACTTAAAAGTTTAAGTTAGGCGTGTTTAAGGAAAACAAGCCTCGATGTGTAAATATGCCTTTTTGTGGCCTCCAGTGGATGGGAATGCACATTAATTATCAGGAAACTCAACTTTGACACATTAAAATGACTGATTTTTATATGTTCACATTGTTAAAAACAAATAATTAATTAAATGCCATTGAGTTTATTTTCTAAATGAATAACAATAAACTACGTTATAAATAACAATCTCTTGAACTCAAAACATAACAATTATTTCTACCAGCATATGAGACACATTATAGGGTCATCTGACAATAAAAAATTCAAATTGTACGACTGTTAATTTTTTTTAATTGTCTACTTATTCCAAAGGAAAACAGAAAGTTACAATTTTGGCCAGTGTGATCGATTATAGCCCGGTTCACATCTCTGTGTGAAACGATATCCACAGAACACTTGACTTGGAACTCTCGCTGGCATTAGGCCAAACTGACACCAATGCTGGCTTGATCACAACACCGATACAAAGCATGCACAGTGCATTTACAACTGTTCGTTGACAGCATGGTGTTCAGTAAAAGTTTCATGGTTTATTTTCTACCGCTATAATAGGATTCTATGTTTAAATAGTTTTATAAGTTTGAGTTTTATTAGTCTCAACTGTCAGGGTACAATGTTATTTTCCAAGCTGCGGAATGATGCTGCGGTTTAATGCTGCGTCTTTCGGTATTGACTCAATAGTACATCGAAGAGGTATACAATAAAAGATAAGTTAATACATCCCTATAATATTATAAATGTGAATTTCCGTATGTTTGTTATGCTTTCACACAAAAACTATTCAATCGATCACCATGAAAAACTTTGTACACATATTCTTGGAAACAAAGGATACTTTTAATTTTTTAAATTAATTTTTTAAGAAAGATAAAATAATTATTTGTAAACAATTTTCAAAATACGGTATATTTTATTATTTATTTATTTGTTGCTAAGAAACAAATTCAATGACAAATTCCAATTTTAGGTATTCTAGTGATTTCTCCTATATAGGGTGAGCGTGACAGCGAGTGAGCGTAGCGAACGAACTTAACCTGACGGCAGGTGAGCATGATGGCAAGTGAGCATAGCGAACGAGTTAAACCTGACGGCGAGTACCACGGTCGGAGCCATGTCAATAGGTACGTTCCTAGAGGTTTTCTTTCATTGATTATTACATAGATAAGTTCTAGATACTTTATTCTTATTTTTATACTAAATAGTTAATTGTGTAGATATAAAAAACTTGCAAGAGGATTAATATAGCAAGATACAACTTCTTTCATTATGAAAAATTAATCATAAAACAAACATAACCTATACGTAAACAATACATTTTTTGACTCTGAACTCATAATTTTTTTAGTAAAAAGACTATGAATAGGCTACACATTTTAACAGTAAAAATTTTTGGTTACAGATCCTAGTGTCTGATTTGTATTACAAATTAAAACTTTTCTCGGACTAGCATGACTAACTTAATGGTATAAGATTTTATATTATCTTGATATTTCTACTTTGATAATGGATTGAGCGTGTTTAAGAAAATTATTGGAAAGACAAAAAGATAGTTTCTGAGTAAAGCAAATAATTTGAAGGAACAAAGAAAAGGTTGAAAATATGTAATTGACAAGGAGGGGAAATTTACTAATAAAATAAAAGTTAACAAAACACTATTGACAACTGAAGTATTCCCTAGCAAATATTACCTTACAAAAGAAATGATTAGGAGTCGTTCGACACAGATGATCTTCAATGCCATCTAAACCGCCAAACAAGCAAAATTATTCGTTGTGGAAATAAGAAACGATGGATTAATGACAGACAGGCGAGCACGATTGAGAAACAGGCGTTGACCCGAAGACACAAAACCTGTTTTGGAATGTTTTCCGTTCGTCCATGAGGGAACCAAGGCGAGCCACGTGGTAAATAAAAACAACTGGAGTGCATCTGTAGCGAAAGGGTCAAGAAACAGCTGACACAATGGAAACTAGCACCGGTGTTGTTGCAAAGTGAGGTTGGGTGAAGGCCGTAGAGTCGGATGACTGATGAGAAGAGAGTGGGAATGTAGGTCGCTCAGCAGATGAAACCACATTTGGAAATAAACTGGTAAAGAAATCATCCGCACTGCTTTGACTCACTTACAGGTATTACTGACCACAAAAGATTGAAAAAATTCTTGGAAGAAAATAGTAATAGTTACATTTATATATGATTGTTAATTGGATGTACACATCAAATTTACTGGAAATTTGTTTTTAACGTTGCATTACAATAGTCAAGAAACAACTGTTATCATTAAAAGAAACTTCTTCAGCTCCAAATTTTCATCAGTATTGAAAATAAAATGGTTTTAATAAAGTAGTTTAGGTGTTTTACAAGTTTTAATACAATGGATGTTTAAGTCTGAACAAATTGCTGTGGATAAAAATTCATAGTGTATTAAATCTGCATATATTTCTAAAAAGAATTATTTGCAAATACCAGTTACCGTATTACAAAATACAAAAGAATCTTACTGTGAACGAACAACTTTTATTCTGGTAACTTTAAAGTTTATGGTAAAGTATGTCAACCATTTACGAATATTTTTGGAACCACGCAAAGCAACTTATAAATAACAAACCTTTAAAATATAATAGGATTACAACATTTCAAACAATGAGTATCCAACAATGTGACTATAACCTCCTTAGACAAAGACATTAAAAGTCTGTTTTAAAATGAAAACTTGTTATATTTATTTAATCAATGGTTTTTTAACATATATCTTAAATGTTAAATACTTTGATATTCAGTAAAGTAATGATACTACATAGGTATAATATTAAATATTTAATATATAGAAGTATATTAAATAATTTAATATATATTAAATAAGGACTCAAATTATAAACTCAAGAAGAAAGTAAGTTTTTTACACTTGAAGATAAAAGTATGCCAAGTATAGACTACCTACGTAATTTATGAATTAATATTAAAGTTATTAGATCAAACTGATCACACTGATCAAAATTCAACAAAAAATTCAGTTGTATTTTATATTCTGTTATATTTTATATTCTGATAATTAGCTTTGAAATATTTTATAGCTGAATAATCTGTTCTTCCTGTTTTGATAACATTAATTTGTTTTTACAACAGCAGTAAAAATATAATGAGTCAATCAATTACCGTTCTTCCATAAGATTAACATTGAAACATTAAAGGCCTGTACGGTGTAACACTGGGGGCCAATGAAAATTATAATTGGCCCTCTGCCTCTGCTCATTTACAGAACACAACCTTTCTACCGGTATGCGCGGATTTCTCTTACGATGCATACAAGCTGAGGAGAAAGGAGGAAAAAATGATGATTGACTATTAATATAGTACCAAAGGGGCCTAACATTAGGTCGGTAAACTTAGATATTTTAAATTAATAATTCATTCACAGATTCAAAAAAGACCCCTAGTCAAAATAAGCTTGTTTCTTTTCATGACGAGCTTATTCACTTCACTCACTCGCCTCCAGAATGTTTAAATATACGCCTGTAACAGGTGCTGCACTCTGATGGTTTGAATTTGCCGAACCATATGTTGAAACTGTAACAAGTGAATTTTATTTCTTTGGTACCGGTAATCAGCTGTTTTTATTAACATTCGTTTTTATAAAAAATTGTATTTCAACTAAATAGTTGTTTATTTGTTTAATTTATGTTTATTTATCTAAACAGTTAAATCCATCAGTATAAAGTAGGATTAAAAAATGGTAAATTACTTTAAGTATAGTATCATTTAGTAATTCATTAATGTCTACGGTGCTACAATGCAAAATAACATGTTTATACTGGAAGACGTGGACTGTACTTTGACGGTTGAGTCATCTGTTTTCGCCTTTTCTTTGCTTTGATTTTAATTCCATAATACCAATAAAATATTATATTTATTTCATTTAAAAATTATAACGAAATAAGATTTTTCTAGCTTAGATACATGAATACAGGCTATGTTCTCAGAACTAAGTTATTTGCAAACTTTGGAGAAAATCATTTAGAGCCATTTTTGAGATCGGTGTGCACATATACATAAGTTACATAATATATCCCTACTCGTATTAGAGTACACGATGGATACATTCATGATAAATTTTTTTAGTGAATTTCCCTATAGGGAATACACTATTACGGTAGTAGTAGCGAGTTACACATGGAAAGGGAAATATTATATGGGTAAAAGGAAATGAACAGAGAAGTCCGCATTTTATAAACTTGAAACAGAAATAGTTTGACTTTAAAAAAACATAAATACAGTTAATGAGAGTAGTAAAGAAATAACATCAATTAATTTGTAAGAAACGCAATTAGTTTCATTAGAATTCTGTGCCTCATTCTACGTTTATACACGTATCAAGACTGGAGTGCTTGTTCAACAACACAAGGGCATCAACATTCATCATATAGCTATTTGTCACAATTAAATGACATTTCCTGAATTTTTACGAATACAAGTAACATTCTTCAATACAATCCTAGTTAACATTCTAAAGCAATACTGGTATAAAAAGAATTGCAACTCATACCAATTTTAAAGTGAATTACTTTTAAGAGTATAAAAGTAAGTGGTACAGTATAAAAATGGTACGCAAGTGACCATTTACTTCCAAAGATAGTTGTCACACCATGTTATAATTTCAACAAATATGATTACTAATTAGGTAAAATATCCATTGACTATCAAGTAAAATATTATAAATATTCAAATGAGAAAGATTTGTTATTGGAGTGCATTTCAAGGTTAGATCTGGAAAGAAAAGTCTATTTAAAAGACATTATTTTGTTAGAATAATTACCGGATAAAGGAAAACGGTGTGAGGTTTCACAAATTATTAATCCAATTTAGATAAGTGTTGATATCAGTTATAACGTTATAACTCTCAATTATAACTCTTGTAGCAACCCACATCTTGATTGCATTGCATTTTTTAGCATAATACACAAACAATCTCACATACACGCATGTGTACCTAATCAATTTTAATTCATAAATTACAGTATTTGAAAATGTGACTTGCTTGCAACTTCGGTCAGAGAAAGCGCATGACCTAGGACGAGACTGCCAAACAAGTTAATAAAACAAATGGTTATTTACTAAGCAGACGCTAAACTTGGTGTCATATTCTCAACTTTCTATTGGCCCACTCTACTTGACATAATCTGTCCCACCTACTCACGAGCCTAGAAGCAGAAATAACTACCGTGTTACAGTCCGACTACACCCATTTAGTCTTATCAGGAACCCAGAATAAACATGATTCACGACCAAACATAATGTCAGAGATAAAGATGAGTCATAATGCTGTCAAACAATAAGTTTAGTCAAAACTTAAGATGATTTCTTAGAACCTGAGAAACTGCATGAACAGGAGAAGAAAACACACAACTGATTCACAAGGATGATAAACGCTGACTAACCAAATTGATGGGTTTGATTTAGTTTCTCCAGCTACTAGATATTGTTAATAATTTTGTTTAGGAAGAATTATGATGTCTAAGTGTACAACTTTACAAAACTCTTTAGGCCTACACCATTCTTTTGTTACATTAGCAAAATAACTTTAGAAAAATTAAATTACTGTAACTAACTAATAGTGGACTGACTTCCCCTCCCATGAAATGAATAAAAATAAAAAAAAAAAAATAAATCAAGGAGCTAAGATAGATTCTAATAAAAAAAGTTATTAATAGCCAAAGCTTTTCTTTGTAATCTACCACTCCATCTGTGTAAGAATGAATTATGTAGGTTACAAAAACTCAATGGATTCAATGGGTATATCAATTTTATATTTTTAAAAATCCAGTAGATAAACAACTCTGACAAATTATTTTCAAAGCCAGTATATTTTTCGCGTACCGGTACGACTGATTAACATATAGCCAAATCGCTCCACCACACCAGTTTTCTGTCCATACATAAAACTATAATAAGATATGGTTAAAGTTATAAAAGTTAAACTTACTTTATGTTGTATATTGTGTCAGACGAGCAAACAGAGCCATTTTAAGTATAAATATATTGAGTGGAATGCAATATTAAAATGAAATTAATTGAAACATTTTCAGATTGCATAGAAATTCAATAATAATGACGATTTTTAAAGGGAAGAAATCATCTCAAAACACCTTTTTGGTAAGTTAATCTTCATTCATACGCTTACATCATCTTTTAAGTTATGAAGCCCAAATTTCTAGAAAGGAAAGAAATCCCAATAATAGAAACTAATTAGGCTATATTAGGCCTACTCCAAACGCAAACTGGTAAGTTTTGGAATCAAATTAACATTAAGCTATTGCAAAGATCTAAGACCCCAGACAAGCAACAACCTCCGACTACACACCAGACGAATCCTTAAAACAACGATGTCTCATGACCATATAGCATGGAAGAACGCCAGCACATTAGGAATTCTACAAGTAATTCAAAACAATTCAAATGTTTTGGGTAATTCTGGTCATTTTTACATCCGGGCCTACATTAAATACTGACGCTATGAAATTTCTTAAATCAGGCCACTGGTAAACTTTAATTATCGCTAAGCCCAAAACCAAAATACAGTATTTACACATTCATCTCTTTCCTTGAATATTTTACCTACAAAGCTCAATAAAAAACATCACACCTCAGAAATGTTACATTTGTTATTCAGACATATAAAATGAATAATTAGGTTAAACATTGAGAGATTTGAAAACTCAATCCACTAATAAAATGTTACCGTACCTTCGGCGCATGTGACAAGAAACTTTCCGTTGGGGCTGAAATCGAGGTCTGTAACATGTCCTGAGTGGCCTTTCAGGCTTGAAACCATCCACTGATGGGTGAAAGTCTGTTTGGACAACTTCTGCGACCATTTCTCTGGCTTCTTCTTGTTCTTGGTTGTTGTCTGATGGTCAGTCGCTTTGGTCACTTGCGATCTTTCATCATTCGTGGGGCCTGCAATAAAATAATAAATGTAGTTTTGTATGGTGAAACAGTAGCATACTTACCAAAAGTAAAGACAGAAATTTAAAAATACTCTAAAGACATAGGTTTTACCCTTATTCATAATGTTAAGGATCGTCCCAAGTTAATACCGTATGGCAGACCTTACACGCTCAATACGGATCGTGATCCTGGATCATCATACGGATTAAGTGTGTAAAGTCAAATAATATTGATGTATGATCCATATTGACTGTGTGAGGTGAAGCCTAGTAATTAGCACTGTCAATATCTATCAAGATCCTAAATCATGATCCGTATCGGTTGTGTAAAGTAAAGTCCGCCAATAACTTCTTTGAAGCCCAAATAACCAAATTCATGTACAGTGTAATGTTTTTACAGTAAGTTTATCACTTTGCTCACAAATATAATAATAAAATTGCTTAAACAAACCACAAATAACTTTAACAATTAAATAATTCTTCACTTAAAACATACTTTGGAAAAGTTGCAATTAATTTTAATTATTTTTACATAACAAAGACTAAATATAGGCTAAACTAATTTGTATTTTGTAAAAGTTAAATATTTTCAAAGAAAACACTAGTAATAGATTCATTAATGTTAAAAGTTAAAATAATAGACTAGTAATAAACATAACAATACAAGTACTGTAAATAGGATATATACAAAGTTAGATAAATAAATCAAGATAAGAATCAGGCACATAAATTTAAAATAGAAACTTCGAAGGAATAGGCTTACATATTTTGCAAGAGCCTAGCTATATTAGTTGAATCATTAAGTCATTCAACAAAACAGAATTCTATCCTGAAAAATACATGTATTGACATTGATATAGGCCTATAAAAATAGCCAATAAATAGACATATACCGTAGAATAATTTTTTTTAACAGAAGGAATTTTTAGCATCTGTCCAATAGTAACTGGCATTTAGCTAAACATTTCATAGGCTAGTTGTCCACATAAATTCATCAGAATGGACACCCATTACTACTCCCTCCCAACATAAGAGTGTCACATGAAGACAAAGTAATTATGAAGATCACATTTTAATTACATACAATACTTATGAAAAAACCTCGTGTTGAACATTTTAGTCTTAAGCTAAAGAAAAAGTGTTTTGAATTTTGTTGAGTTAATACGGTAAAATTATGTTCATTATTAAAATAAATTTTTATTTATTTAAGTAGTCTATTTTTTAATCTTGAGAAAATGATTAAAAATAGTGAACAGTAGTAGTTACGTATTAACACTTTTTTTTATTTAAAACCAAAGTCATCATAGCCAACTTCGTTTAATTTTTTTATTTAAAATCAAATCTAAAGCAATCTTATATTTGCATTTTATGTAGTAGTGAAATGTAAATTAAAGTACAGAATTATTAAATATAAGTTACAAGCTTTATATCAACATATTCCTAATGAAGAAAAGACAATTCATTCAACTGCATACATTTGTACATGAATTCTTATACACCTAATTGTTTTGTTGAAGTTGGTATCTATCCAAAAAGAAGTGTTTATTGTTTAATAATATGATTTCACTCAAACAACTTAAATGAAGCAACAATAAATGCTGACATTCATTTACTAGCTATACTTATACCCTACATTAGATTTCTCAAAATAAAATTGCATACCGTATCAAATTAAAACAACCGATAATTGCACAATATAGGCTAATACATTTATAATCAAATTGATGAACACTACACATTAAATGTCCAAGGAATGACTGCCAAATATAATATAGTACTAACATACTAAACTGAAATAGACATACTATAAACCTGTATAAAAGACTAAATAGGCATTTGACAAAATCGAATGACTGAGTGGTGTGTGAGTGCAGGTTACTTACTATCACTAAATGGCAAATAAACACAGACAATACCTTGATGATGAACAAACAATAACTTCTCAGTGAGTGAAGTAAAACACTACAATATCAGTAAAACTGTCTAGCACTGCAGTGCAGCATGCCTCACTGTTTACTACTGAACTGAACTGTGTAGGTGGGTTGGTGGATGTGGATGATGAAACTTATGATATGAGCTACAGTAGTTATTGTACTACCAACATGAGTCACTCTTGACTCACCCTCCTCGCACGTGCTGCTAACCTACTTTGTTTGAGGTGACACAGGCTGGAAATTGGGACAAAGGAAAATATGAATTAATTTTTATGGATGATTAAAAACAACTTTAAAAAGTTATAGCTTTTAGAAAAACTACATTAAGCTTGTTTCAGGATAGTTTTTTGTAAATTGCCTACCAAACAAATAAACAATTAAAAACTGAAAAATAAATTTCAAATTACCGTACTTCTTTCAGGAAGTCAAGTCCTAAACTAAACCTCTTATTAAGGGGGAGGATTAGTAAGTTAATTTTTGGTGTGTCTATTATTGCCCATAAGGGCCTAGGTAAAATGTGTTAGCCTATGTATTATTTATGGGGAATAATGAGGTAAAAAATAAGCACAAAGGGACAAACTCCATTTAGATATAAGGCCAAAGTTGTACGACTTTTTGACAATTCTTTTTATAAAGGTATTATTTATTAATTTTTTTTTACCCACAATGAAATCATTCGTAGACTAGACAAACACACTAGGAATATCATTTATTGCTGTAGTATGAGATAGGTACAAGTTTTAAATTTGATTTCTCTCTACTTCAACTCAATCGCCTTAACAGTTAGTTCATTTACTGATATATTTACTACATAAATATATTTGTGATTCAAAAACATTAATAATTCATTACTTTTCGTATATTCATTATATAATTCATTTTGGTATAACTTTATACGTGTAACAAGCTGGAAAAATCTTGATTCTATATTAAAAGTACAAAAAAAGCAATTAGAATCATTTTTAATTTGAAGCCTCAAACTTCAGATAAGAGAAATTTGTTAAGCTAGAGATACTAAAAGTTCATGGGATATATGTACAGTATATGAAGTTGTCAAGTTATAAGATCAAGACTCGGGGAACAAAGACTCAATGGAAATTATCACCAGTACAACATACACGATCACAAGACAACGGGACGAGTAAGATATTCCTCTTCATCGATTGGCACTTAACAGTGCAAAACCACAGTATGCTGGAATAAAATATTATACAAAATACCAGACAACGTCAAATTGGAAACTACCTTGCCATAATTTAAGAACAAACAAAAGAAATATTTAATTGATAAAACACTTTATTCATTGACGATTTATGAAAGAATTACTTTACAACATAATAATGTGATAAGTTATGTCAAAATTGTGTATTCTTTATTTTATTCTTTTACTGTACCTAATTAATTTTACTCTGCAGTTCCTATAAATTATTTTATCTATAGGTCTAGTTTATAGTTTTGGACATCATTCAATATATTCCATGAAATACTAATGAATAAAGAATACTTTGAGTTTATTTTATTTGACTTAATTTTATTTGCCTCACTCATTCGTTTTTCAGTACAAATCAAATCAAATCAAATCAAAAATCTTTATTGTCATTTCACTTGTACAAGTATCGACATTGTCATAGTTTTAGTCATAACATATAGGCCAGGTCAACATTCAGTACTGGTTACTGTACATTGTATAGTACAGTAAACCTACAATAAAGATACCCTATTAAATGAACGTTATATCCTGTTGTATACATACATAGTGATGGAGAATCGAGTACTCTGAAGTACTTGAGTACATTGCTGTGCTTAAGTACTACTGTACTCACATCTTTGGGTGGGTACTGGTAAGTTAATAATATTATTGTTTAACTTTACATTTTTGTCTTAATTCTGCACCCTTATAGATTTTAAGTCAAAATAAATACATGCACTTTGTATGTGCACCTAGACCTATCAACAGTTACCGTAACCAAAGTTTCCAATTCTAAAGAAATTCATTCTGAACATGAAAGACATTACAAATGGTTTGCAAAACAAGAAAAGTAGCTTTTGGGATCCGGAGATTAATACTTAGTCTATTATTAATCAAACATTGTGAAAAATTATTGCTTAAATTATTATTAAATTTCAAGAAAACTTTTAAAAATAATTTAAAATGTTAACACAAAACAAAAAGGCCTACCAGTACATTATTTTAATTTTTATTATTACAATTTATTTACATATTACAATTTAGTTTCAGAAACTTATTTTCTAGCTCATCCCAGTAAAAAATTATTTATATCATAGATCGAGTACATGAGTTCATTAGTATTTTTTAAATTGGAGGTCACAGGGTATGAAAATTTCAGAGTATGATTCATAATTTTATATGCGATTCTCAGAACAAGTGAATCCTTAGTGTACAGTACTCATTTTAGTTTGAGAATCAAGCATACGAATACGAGTACGTAATAATTTTAAAATACACCCAAAGTCCTCAAGAATTTAGTTTACGCCATGGACTAACTTGGTCAGGGGATCGAGTACGGTACATGGTTATGAGTACGATCGGCCGTGATTGAGAATGACATAAAGTACATCGAGTACAAGGCATGTACTCGAGTACCGGTACGCACTTCACTATTGTATATATGCTCAAATATTGTACCTTGATCTACAAAACATCTTTTCAATAAAAAGTTCCGCTATGTCAATAAAATTAACATTGAAAATTTCAGATATGATGATTGGTTGATTAAAGTAATTATTGCATGATTGTATTACAAACTTGTTTAGGATAAGATTTAATTCCATTACGGTAAATATTGTGATGATTGGTTGATTACAGTACCGGGTATGGTAATGATGTTTAACACGTTCGCAGCTGCATGAGTTTTCATCTAGCCTACCTCACCGCCACTTTATCAAAACCTCCATGCCCAAAAAAAAAAAAAAAAAAAAAATCCACATGGTCACCAAATATAATATATACTACCCAGCAGTGCTGTGCAAGGTTTGAGATTTCTAGTTCAAATCCTGTTCTAAAAATAAATCACATAGTATCGCACTGCAGCTTGGGAGCAATCGCATCCACCAAGATTGCATTAGGGTTCAGGATTGCATTAGGGTAGCACTTTCATGCCGCCGCGAACGTGTTAAGGCATGATTGTGTTACAAATATACAAGCTTACTTTAATGTTGGCCTTGGCTTGGGCGATTGGATTACCAATCAATAAATTTTTATCGGTAACTTATTTGTCCTCTGAAGAAACTGAGGCTGGCCGCACACTACATCGAACGCGACACGACACGACACGACGATTTCTGTTTTGTTTTGTTTTGTTCTGTTCTGTTTTGTCGGATGCGCGAAAAATATCTTCCGACACGACAAAACACGACGGCTTCCGACGACCCCTCAACCCCTCTATTTAACTGATTATTATTACCTGTGACTATTATTTCACTGTGATTATTACCTGGTACATCCATTCCTTGCCCTATGTCATTCCAAATTTTGGATATAACATCAACGTTGTGGATGTTTTTTCAAAGTAGAGTTGTAAATTTGCGGGTTGTTTTGAACTAAAAATAATAGTTTGTCCACATCCACGGCCGCAATGTCTTCACTCATTTTCACTCCAACTTCCCAAGCAAGCAAAGCAAGAATCCTGCGTAGACGTTCCGTAGATGACAGGTGTTTCTGGAGAGGGAGATGGAGGAAGGATTCGCAACGCATGCACAGAGTTGGATTCTATGATTTTGTTTGATAGCGTTTTGTCATAAAACAAAAATTTCAGTACCTTCGCCTGACGAGGAAAAAACACCTTAAGGCGTTTTATCGTCGTGTTGCGTTTTGTTCGATGTAGTATGCGTCAGCTCCATTTAAACTCATACTAACTGAGCCGTATAAAACGCCTTCTGTCAAAATGTCTTGTCGTGTTGTGTCGCGTTCGATGTAGTGTGCGGCAGGCCTGAGAGTACATGGTATATCAGAGAATTTTAACATTTAGAAGATTTTTACCAGTTTTTGACTTAGAGTGATAAATAACAGCAAGAAATTGCACAAAAATGGAGGGATTGAATAGAAAAGGAAAAAAATTAAACAAGATTATGTGAGAAGAGTTCTCTTGAAAATTGAAGAAAATGGCGTAAGCTACGCAATTCTGCTACGTACCTTCACAAATTCACAAATTAGCAACCTTTAAAGTAATTTTTCATTCCCACATTCAATCCCATATAGCATATGGAATCTCAGTTTATGGAGGGACTTCCCAACAAAATTTGAGTAGAATATTAGTTTTACAGAAAAAAGCCTTAAGGGTAATGTTAAATTTGAATTACCGTACTGGTATAATGAATCTGTGAGACAACAATTTGCTGATTTAAAAATATTAACAGTTTTTGGTTTGTATGAACTAGAATGTATAATGGGGCCGTCCATAAATTACGTCATCCCTTTTTGGCCATTTTTGGACCCCCCCTCCCTAAAATCATCCTACCATCATAATTTATCTAACCCCTCCCCCCCTCTCGAAAAATGACGTCTTTTATAACAAACCTCCACTTTAAGTAAAAATAATGCTTTTTAAACGCTACATGATAAACTAAAAAAAATTACCGATCAAATCTGAATTTACCTTCACAAATAAAGCCAAAATGACTTTCTCAATGGGAAAATAAACTAAAAAAAACAACTCCTTAAGATAGTCTAATGGATTTTATAGATAATTATTTTATAATAGTTGAGTAGTGTTAGAATTTATCATTGTTTTACTGTTAATATTTGATATAAAACATTATATTTAAAATGACTTCAATCTGGACCCTCCCCCCCCCCCACCCCTATTTTCAGAAGACGTAACTTATGGATGACCCCAATGCATGTGAAGAATTATGATAGGTTTAAAACCTATCATAGGTTTAAAATGCACTTTGAAAACCACACAAACAACACTAGAAACAAAACTGATTTTGTTTTACCACAACATAACCTTGAGGTTTTTAAGACTAAGCCATCTTACAAAGGGGTAACATTTTTGAAAAGTATTCCTAAGGAAATCAGAGAAATTGTAGACGTCAAAAATTTAAGTCTGACCTCAAAAAATTTCTTGTTGAAAGGCCTATTTATTCTTTAGATGAATTTTATTCATTGACATCTTAGAATTAGGTTAGTAATTAAGAAATTTACACTATTTATTGTACGGATTGTACTAATGAAAAATAAAGATATTTTGAATTTGAATTTATAGAACTAACACAGTAGTTTTAGACTAACACAGTAATTTTAGTACGGCTACACAAAAGTGTGTACATGAGGCCTGGTTAACTTATACCCTATTTATTTTTTTTTTATCTATGATAAAGTTAAAAATCTTCCTCTAAACTCAGCCTACTACACTTATGAATCCAGAGAAAAGACA
Organism: Neoaliturus tenellus; assembly: GCA_030545055.2. Lineage (NCBI taxonomy): Eukaryota > Metazoa > Arthropoda > Insecta > Hemiptera > Cicadellidae > Neoaliturus > Neoaliturus tenellus. The sequence goes on from CM061534.1 coordinate 73,815,593, forward strand.
TAGACCTAGGTACAAATTCAAAAACAGTCTTTATTGTTGTTTCAAAATTTCATTAGGCCTACACTTAAGTTTTTACATCTTATAGGCAAACTTATTTAAGTAAAACCCTTCAATACTTCTTAATATTATGGTGAACCATTAGGTTATGTTAAAATAAACCGGAAGCCAATAAAAGCATTTTTAAGCCTACGCCTTAAGCAATTTCTTTAAAGGGGTCGCTCAACAAGGAATAGATAATAAAAAACAATTGTTCGGTATCCCAAAATAACACCTAGCATGTAAATCACTTGACACAATAGAGGAGTTATTGTAAAGGCAATAGTATAAACTTTTGTTGATTTAGAATAACTTTTAAAAATGCTTTTGGGCAATTCTCTGAAAAAGTGGTACTTTTAACCTAAGGTTTGAAAAAAACTTCATACTGAATTTTCGCATTCTTATATTTTTATATAATGTACCGGTAGTATACTTCTACTTGATAGTGTGTTCAGCAACAACACATGATCTTACCATATTGTTATTGGTAATATTAAAAATATTCTATTATATTGAAAGTATCATTCCCCTGTCAATAACACCCCAGAGGAATAAGATTTTTGGAGTTATACTCATGCAGATCAAAGCATTGTACTGTACTGATCCAGATATTGCTCAATGTTCATTTCAGTTGCATTTCTTATGCTTCAACTACAATGTTTCACACAATAGACCTTTGCAGTATTTATTGAGTAGGTACAGTCGACTAAGTTTACCTCCGAATCGTCCGGAAGACTTTTTGGAAATGAGTCATCAGCGTGCGCAGAGTTTCTCACAGCTGAAATTGACAGGATTTAACGTGTTTTTTCATTTTCGGTTTACAAGTAAACAAAGAACCTCAGTTCGACTGACGATTGTCATTCTACAATTTCGCCGATTTTACTAATAATTTACAGTAGGCCTATTGTATTTGTTGTGTGGTTTAGTAATTTATAGGCCTTGTTAGGAAAATTACAGTTAATCCATAGTAATTTTATGAATCTAAAAGGCTAACCCGTTTCTTCAAAAAAATAAATCTCTAAAGTTTTTATGTGTGGTATTTTATAATTTTGTTTCCTTTGCTATTGTCTGGTGTCAAGTTTGTTTTTATTTATGTGACAAAAATGTAGATACGAGTTGACAGCAAAACCACGTAATTTTTGGGTTAATACACTTTGAAATTGTCTTTAAATGTGATTTGTATTTGATTGTATTTGTGATGTGATTTGTATTTGTAGTTATATAGGCCTATATAACTTATGTATATGTTTTTTTTTTTTTTTTTTTTTTTTTTTTATCCGGACTAGGCTCTGGTCCCAAGGTGTCCGGATTAGAGGGAGTCAACCGTAATAGCACACAGGGAAATGAGAATTAGTTTTTTTAAAGGTGGTAAACTTTGGAAGAATATTTTTAATAAGTACAAAACTCATCAGACAAGAAAAATTACTATTGCTGTCAGTGTCAAGTAGAAGACAGTCTCAATGCAGTTGTTTAAATTGTAAAATCTACTTACTGTAACAAATAGCAGGAAATTAAAAAAAAAAACTGACAGGGTACCGGTACTAATGATAAAAGGTGTGGTAAGGATTTTTTGGAATGGAATAATTTCTAATCTAGTTATGAGCTTTTTAATAAAACATACATGTATCAGCATTAAATAAAATGAGAGTAACTTTAAATTTTGAAAAAAATATTTTTGCAAAGTAGGGATGGTGAAATGAAAGGGGAATAAAATTTTGCCAATATAAGTCTCTTTGTTTTACATATGCATAAAAAAAATCATATATATGTAGGGTAATAGATAAAACTAGGTATGTGTTCTTGCTAGATTATGTTAGTTTTGCAATTTTTTTATCATTGCGCTTTAATTTTACTTGGAAGTGCCTCTTCTTCAAGAATCGCCCTTTTAGTTTAGGCACTAGGCCTATGATAAAATTTATTGACGAACCAACATTCAAATATGGTGTTTTAAAGGAAATAAAGAGCCTTTTTTCATGTTTTTCTATAGAAAATTTTTGAGTCAGTGTCCTCATACCCGTATAAATATCAGTGGAAATAAATGGTCAGAAAAATTATCTTAAAAGAAAACTTTAGTTATTTTCTACAGCTCTGACAAATATATTTTTCAATCTTTCGAGGCGTGAGAACTCAAATGTAATAAACTTAAATATTCCACTAAAAGTTTACCAACTCAAACAAAAATCTTTAAAAACAGTGTTTAAAGCAAAGGATACAATATCATAGTTGTCCAAAAGCCAATGGTTTACAGAGCCGACTGTACGCTACTAGCCCAAAGATGATTTGACTTTGACAATTTGACTATGATGAAGATTTCTAGCTAGAGCCTATTAAACAAAAAGCATTACCGAATTGTGTAGTCTACATGTGTTCTGGTTAAACCATTGTAAAACAATGATGTGAGGAGATTTTGAGGACAAGACAAACTATTGTAGAGCACCCTCGCAATCTAGTTTCAAGTAGACCTAAGTCCAAGACCAATTTTGTCTAATAATATAGGAAATTTTTTGCTTTAGGCCTAAGTTATAGCCTACTGGATGGTGGGCTGCACTTCCGCAGATGCCCAGTGGAACTTTCGAATGAAAATTATCAATCGATTTGACCGATACATCGACTGAAAACTATCGAGATGTACAATCAAATCGATCAATAATTCATGAATGAAACCATCGAGTACTGTACTGAAAAGATTCAATAACATCTAAATTACCATCACACAATCCATAGAATCGTCGTGAAGGGCCAAAAAAAGTCATTAAAAACAGGACTCAAATCACCTAACATGGCCGACCACCTAGTAGATCAGACACTCTTTCAAAATTGAACATTGCTTGCCAATATTTAGCTTTTTTTCGATTGGATCGATCGATATTTTCATTTAATAGTATCGTAGGCCTAGCCCAGTTATGAAACTGCGACGAAACTTCGTTATCCGACTCCACCGTTATTATCGATGGGGAAATTTCGATATTGCGATCATTCGATAGTTGTTAGCGTTTGAGTTAAGATGCAGTACATAGGCTAATACAATCATATTGTAATTATTCATACCATAGGCCTACTCATAATAATCTAACCTTTCTCATTTGTATTTGGCAGCATTTATGTGTACCATGTTATGTCTAGAAGTCGGTAGGCCCTTGACTTAGTGGGAAGTCTGCTTCTTCTTACAATTATGATAGGCCTACACCTTCACAATAAACTTGGGTAGCTTATTTTGTATTTTTCTTTGAAAATGTTACAGGTTACATTAGCTAAAATTTGTACTTGTAGGCTATTTGTTATTTTCAGTAAGGCCGACTTACTTGTTTGCAATAGCCTATATTCGTTTTATTGTCAAAAGGTAGGCCTATGTTTAATTAATTAGAACAAAACTAGGCCTAAATCAGAAATTGTAATAATATTGTGTAGGCTAATTGTATCATTGATACGGTAAGTTACCTAGAATAGCAATATTATCGCAATAGGCCCTATCAAAATTTCCACATTGAGAATAATGGTGGTTTCGGATAACGAAGTTTGGCCGAAACTGCACCCGTAACAAACTTATTAGGAAGGTGTAGAGATGGCCTTATGCATAAGATTAAGTATTGTTTCTTTTGAAAGGGAATTTCCAGGTAACCTAAGTTATATGAACTTGACTAGGATTAAGTTCCAAACTTATTTATTTTAGAACAAACTTGAAAATCTTGAAACAAATTAAGGCTAGGACCAATAAATAACTTCGTCGCAAATTCATTAAACTTTTTAAGTTCCACGGTCTAAACTTTAGAATGGCAGGTCGCTGACTCATCTATTTATTTACAATATGACCGGCACATAACCTCTCCACGTGGGGGAATCAAGCATGTATTTCACGCGGTAAATATAACTTATAGTTACGACATAAACTATAAATCTTGGCAAAATCATTAGTCTTAAAAATTATACTAAAAATAAGACATATTATTTCTAAACTGCTAATAAACTATGGAAAGTATGGCAGAGGTCTTACTTTTCACTGGTTCTTCCTTCTGAGACTTAAATAAATTCGATATGTACACTATCACTAAAACGGTCGCACCCAGGATTAGACTAACTACAATAATTGGAAAATCAGTTGTTGCACCCACGAGAAATTCTACCATTTTTCAATATTTAAAACCTTTTCAGCACGACACACTCCGTACCACTCACGCACTACACACACCACACGAGGTTACTGCTGAGTAAATGGCGGGAAGAGTTTTGTTGATCAGCTGCAAACTCTGAGATACGGCAGGCAGTGGGTGAGGACGTATTGTTGAAACATTGTCCGCTGGGCACCGCTGATGTACATCTACAACTCCACGTTGTGGCAATTATAGTACTCATCACCGATGGCGGGGAAATTCGGTCCGTCTGAGATTAACTTGCGCAGCAGTCCTTCCTCTCTTAATCTCGCTGACGAAGTGAACCTTTTCGTAGTGGCGCATGCAATGACTCCCCTCTACAGCTCTTGACTCACTTTTCCGACCCTCATGACGTCAGAGATGGCGGGATCCCCTCCTATGTTCACGCACTACGACTACGACTGCATTCTCCTGACTCGCATTTCCTCGGAAACACCGGCTCAGAGTGGTCTCTCATTCCGGTGCTAAATGATTCACTCAATTATCGGGGTTTTTTATTAAGTTAACCATTTCACACTTTACGCTCACTTTATTATTGTTTTATTATCTATCTAATCTTTTTTACATTTCTATGGTTTTACCAATAAAAAATCCAAATAATTATTTTTCTGAAATTATGCTGTTAAAAGTTATGCAAAATCCTTGACTAACCCTTGTTTTAAGATTAATTCCTTATCCAAGATGGTCCTCTTTGACATATCTTGTGTTGTTATTGTTTGTGATAAAACTACTCATTTAGGCCTTAAAATAAATAAATATGTTCTGATATTTAGATTGTGCGGTAAAATATATATTTTCCTAGTTGAATAAGTTTATATAAAGCAAAGTAGCCTACTGCATCCATTCCAAGTTATTTTTATTGTTTGTATATAATAATTAACAATTATTATTGGAGTAATTTTTTATCAATATAGAAAACCATAGTAGCCTACACACAAAAATCATATATATAGTGTAGTATTAAGGATTTGAAGCCTATAAGTTACATTGATAATTTTACAACATGCCCCTCCTGTGGCTTTTAGCGCCTTTCTCTTTTATTTTGCCATTCTTGTTCGAAATTGAGACCGGATCTAACATCCACCAGTTTATAGATCATGTTTCAAATAAGTTTGTATTATGTATATAGTATGTTTTATTCATATAAATCATGACCAGCTACATGAAACAATACACAATGTAACAATTCAACCATGATACAACCCCCCCCCTTCCATTACAATCACACGTCATAAATTCACCCATTATAATCATTGAATTTTAATTTACAAAACATTTTCTAACTAATAAGTTGTTGTGAATAAAAAGTTTTGGCCTCTAAATTGTCATAATTTAAACTGTCCCGTTTGTCTCTAAAGTGTTATAATTTAGTCTAGTATTTACCGCAAACCTTCACTAGTTTAAACACATAGGCCAATATAGAGGCTTTCTAATTCTGTAGTAAATTTACGATTTTGCTTTTATAAATCGGTGTAGTGTATTTACATTATTCCTGTTGCTTATGGAAATTCAAGGGAAGCAATGAAAGAAAGGCATAGGTTAGGGTGATGGATGGAAAGGCATAGACTGAAATACAATGTCAGTGAAGAAGTCTTAATTCAAGTTTACTATGCATAATAAGTTATGGCACACTGTTGTGGGGAAAATTAAAAATTCAATTACATTATTCAAAATAAAAATAAAAAGGATTTGAGAACGATTTGTGGAGTTCCATCCACCACACATTGTAGACCTGTATTCAAAACATTTAACATTATGTCTGTAGCCTATACGATCCATACATCTTCCAGTCTCTATTAAATCTTAAAGAAATATTCAAAATTACAGTAAAAACAACACATATCACGAACACGATACACGATCAAAGAACCGTTTAAAATTATATGGATTAAAATATGCAAAATCCCCCCAAAAAATGATTTATGATTAAACGTTAGTTAAATAATTATCAAGACAAAATTCAATAATTATTCCTACTCCAAGATACGATTAGCAGTACGATGTCTCTGCTCTATTAATTGAAATGGTCATAAATTAGTATCCTACATGTATAAAATAACTATAATATTGTGATGCATCAATGATGCCTTATACAATAAAAATCATTATTATTACTATATTATTAGACTAATTTATTTTTATAAATTAAGAAAACTGTTTTAGTTTAGATGTTCGTTATATATTATAACAAAAAACTACTATAGGCTATCTATATCAAGGGAATCTATCTATATATTAATAGGCAAGCATGTTTCTTTACCTCCTTTTTTCTCAACTCGTGTGCATCTTTTAGGAGAAATCCGCGCATAGCTACAACAGTTAAAAAGGTATAGATAGATACATAGTGTCTTGGCAGAATCCCGTTTTAATTCACATCGAGCTCAAGGGCTACGCCCTACATGCGTTCAGAGTTTCAATGTTAATCTTATGGCGGAAGGATAATTGATTGAATCATTAGACAGCTGTTGGAATAACGAGTGCAATAAAAGCAGGAACGATGTTTCAGTCATAAAATATTTGTCAACATTTTGGGTCCAGATCAACAGAAATTAATATTGGTCGAATTTCAATCAGGAGGCGTTCCTATAGTACTGTAGGTACTTGTTAATACACTATGAGGTTTTATGTTAAGAGAACTCCTTCCACAATAAATTATCAACCAATTTTCAAGTTTTATGTGTGATTTGATAGGGCTCGGCTTGTAGTTGTTTCCCCAATAAACTATGAGAATCGTATACTTAAATTGAAGGCGCTATCCATAATTGAAATTTGAATTTTTTCCATTAGAGTTAACTTTGTGATATGGTTGAGAATTTTTAACGTGTGTTATAGTGGATCTGTAAATAGGAGTAATTGCCGGAACTGATAATCACAATGTTGGATTAGACGGTTGTAATTGATTTATCATTTACATATTGATTTATTTGGTCATGCGAACTAAACGCTTTCGAGCAACGTTGACACTATACACTACTCTACAGAAACATTAAAAAATTAAACAACATTAAATATAAATAAAAATAAAATAAAAAAAATAAAATAAAAAACCATTAGGACAACAGCGATAAACAATAAAAGTTCACCAGTCAAAAAGTTACAGTTCTTATTAAGATGGTTACTACTTCACGGTCTACTCGATCAAACAAAAGATTTAGGCCTCATTGATTTTTACCACTAAGATAAAAGATACACTTTATTGATTGAATGCTTGATAATTGTTAAACAAGATATTTTTAAATACTTCCGACCATCCTAACAAACATTAAGTGAAACCATGCATTTTAAAGGTTTCATTAATCTTGCAAAGCTGATTTATAATAATAAAACATTGTTCCCAAAACTAAAATGGTCATCTCTATACTATACTAACCAGTTTGCCTGACGATGGTTAAGGTATTGTAACCATTAGTTATGTAAAGGCGATCAAGTAATTCAACTAGTTTCACTACCAAAAAGTACCGGATTGGCCGAGCCTTGCTCATTGGTTTTAATTCACTTTTGTTACGTTATCATGGTAATCTAGGCTATTAAGTTTACATCCTATAAACCAACTATACATTTTCAGTTAACGACTGTTTCATAAAGAATGCTTAAATTAGAAGTAATCGTTTACTTTTGTTTACCGATTTAGATGTTAATTCATTACTAAAATGGCAACTTTCGATTCAAAGGCGAACACTATATACACCCAGCTACCTAGCTAGTTTTCTTGTTTAAATTTCCTTGTTATTTCGTTGCCATGATGGCAACCCATAAAAGACCAGAGTTAAAATTTACAACTCTTAAACTTAATTTTAGGCAAAGGAGATTTTCTTGTGGTTGAGGCTGTTTCTAACTTAATTTCTGATCAAACAAAAACACTCTTCTATGCTAAATGTACCCGTTACATTTCTAGATCGATGGCAAATACATCGCCACAGACACTCCTCATACAGAATAGAATTAACGGCTCTTATACAAAAACTGTAATTAAAGAAAACCGCATTAAAATGAATAATTAGATAGTTTATTTCCGGCATATTCAGTAACAGGAAGTAATAATGAAAGATCTGAACAGTACGAATTCCATTTAATACAAAATCTACATTATATGACATAACACTTGCTAGTTATTAAATAGTTCTTCATGAAAAAGACTATAAAGTTTTCAGTCGAGTACAAATTTTTCAATTTGTATCGCAAATATTTTGTACTATTAATTCAAATAAGACAAAAACGTGACTAAAAGATAAAATTTTTAAAAACACTACTTCTAAACGTTTGGTTTACAATTTATACATTTTTAATAGTGTAAAACTAACGCTATACTATACAACATGTTTTGAATATGCTATCACATTTTATCACAGTGATTGATGCTTAATGTAAATGCATATGGTCTTTTTTTAAACCAAATAAACACAATTAATTATTATAAATTTTTATTACAGTTTCTACAACAACATAAACTAAAACACTTACTAAAACATAGACGACAGGATTCTACATGCAATAAAATATAAAATTATAACTATGAATTTACGTAAAAAAGCTTAGCCACACTCATTTCTTTCTCTACTTTACACCAATCCATTAATTTGAATTTTGTCACAAAATGAAAAAAGTATTCAACTTATAACAAATACATTACAAACGTAACAAAACCATTGAAGTTTTGTTATTTATGACAACTTTACATATTTATTACAATGTCTAATAACAAAACTAAAACACAATCTAAAACATACACGACACGATTCTACATGCAATAAACTATAAAATTATAAGTGCGAATTTACGAAAAAAAGTATTTAGCCACACGCATTCTTTACTTTACGCATCTTTCTTTACTTTACACTCAATCCATTAATATAAATTTTGTCACAAAATGAAAAAGTATGCAATTTTATAACAAATACATTACAAACACACGTTTTGTAACAGAACCATTGAACTTTTGTTATTTATGATAACTTTGCATTTTTATTATAATGTCTGATGATAACATAAACTAAAACACACTCTAAAACATACACGACACGATTCTACATGCAATAAACTATAAAATTATAATTACGAATTTACAAAAAAGTATTTAGCCACACGCATTTCTTTTTCTACTTTACACTAATCCATTAATTCAAATTTTGTCATAAAATTAAAAAAGTATAATACTTTATAACAAATAGCCTACATTGCAAACTCAAAGTTTTGTAACAGAACCATTGAACTTTTGTTATTTATGATCATATTTATAATACAAGTGTGCAATCCATATAAGTGAACCTACACGCACTGAAATATAATTATTTTCCTGGGCGCTCACTCCAATCCGCCTTCGTCATCATCCATTTCGATCTTCTTCAAGACTAGATTTACGGCAGCCTTTGCATCTTCGACGGGGTCATGGCCCTCACTGCTCGTTTGGATGGCCAATCCAAGAAACTCTTGAGCCAGATCCTTGAGTGATCGACGCTTGGGGAGCCCGTCCGGGTGAGGGAAGACGATCGACGTGTCCACCACTTCGGAGTGTACAATCTTCAACACCCTCAGGTCGTGCTCTAAAGAATGTCCAACGATGATAGTCCCCTTCTTGATGTATCCCAGCAGTTCTCGCTGGACATCGTGGAACGTTTTGGAGACGTTTGACGTGAAGGTGTCTCTAGTGATTCCAGAGAATCTGGTGTTGTAATCAATGACTTCATATTGGGGCCGAACTAGAGAGTTGTATATTGTCCGGCCGTACAGGTCAACCATGACTACGCGAGCCAACTCTCTACCTCCCTTAGTGTATATCATTTCGCAATCTAAGCCGAATACTTCTTGACTGACACCTTGATCACGGGAGGTAACGAATCCCTTTAAGACATTCAGACCGTAGGATATGCCGTCCCACACGTGCAGCCTGCCTGTCGTACAGCCGGCGGATCGCGGTTCTTCTCCGCAGCACGTCATCACCATTATGAACTCATCGGTAGCTTTGAGCTTTCCCCAGTGGTATTGGCACTTTTCTGTTGTCAAGTATGTAGTCCCTTGAACATAAAATTTTTCCCGACAGCGAACACAGATTTTCTCGTTCGATTCGACTGACTTGTATCTCTGTGCGTTTTCTTTCTGTTTATTTTTTGAGAATAAACGAAAATCTTGATTGAAAACTATCGCAGATCTAGGATTTGTATCACACTCGACTGGATATCCTAAGTTTTTCAGTTGTTGTTGAGTCGGGATGTACTTCTTCAATGAATCGTAAATTTCCACCTCATTAATTTTAGGTACATAAAAATTAGGTGTTAGGGGCTTCGAAATAGGGAACTCCGAATTGTTTCTCATCTGGAGCTTTGATAATTGAGAACAGTAATTCTTGGATCCTAAATCAGATTGTTTCGACTTAGTTTTTTGCATAGTAGGTACACTCAGAAGTTGACTACTTGCATTGCTTTTTATACAAGTTTTTCCAGTTTTAGTTCCTCTCATTTCAATTCCAGTGTCATTAGTTCCTGGTTCTGGAGATGCAGGCGTAGACTCTGTCATTGAGACCGGGACAAGACCGCTGTCGGGCTCAGCATCTGTAAGGTCGATGATTGTAGCAGCACTTCTCTTCGACATCGGCCTTTCACTGTTAATAATAGAGACATAAAATATTTGTTCTCCCGAGGGACCTGGCTGAGCAGATGTGGAAGGACTTGGGTTCCGATCATCTTGTACAGGATGAAGTTCTACAGGTATTATCTCTTCCACTCTGAAAATCTCCTCTACAGGAAAAATAATGTTTACATTCAAATTTTCACTTCTTTCATTCTCTAAATGGTCAGTTTCAGGGTCTTCATTTGAAATTCTTGGAAGGCTTTGGATCAGGGGGCCATTTTCAGTTGTATCAACTTTGTTCTTTTTGTAAGTTTTCTCTCTTGAAGATTCATTTTGACGTTCCACCACCGATGACTGAGCAACTCCAACATCTGCAAACAGAATCCACAGCATTTGTGTCACTTTTATTTACTAGTGTCATTGGCTATATACACTAGCTTGAATAGACTTCTCATAGCGTGGGCGTGTTAGAAACCAATTTACAATGGCGTGATCATCCGCGGAGTAGGCTACATGGAAGTACAAGTAACGTACGATAGGTAAATCAGTATTACCACTCTTCTTAACCAAGGATGAAACATTTTATAGCTGAGGGTAATGTTTATTTTGTGATAAAGTGTTTTGCAGCACTGTAAAGCCAGATGAATAATTTACAACATCGATTGCAATTTCTCTGGTGCGGCGTACAGGAACCTTCCAAATTTCTGTATAAAAATAATGTATTTGATGAGAATTCTATTCGTGTTAGTGTCTATCTAAAGTCAGTGCTGGTGTGTAGCTGCTCGACATCGAGCAGTTTGTAAATGTGAAAATGTAATAAATCTATCAATGTAATAAATCGAATTGTTTGACTAATCCAATATTGTCTACTACAACAACACGACTACTAGTGGGAATAAAAAAATAGGCCTAATGTATAAAACAAATATGATGAAACCAGATTTTTAAAAATTATTCCATTTATTCCATTTTAATTATTGTCTTACCGAATTCGTATTATGTTTTCTGCGGTCACTAAATCACCATTCAAAATGTTATTGTTTTTCTTGGTCTCTTTGTTTTCACTTAATTAACATCTTCTTTCCTTACGATCTTAGTAGTCTATTTATTGTGTCTTTTATTTCTTCATAGTTAGTTCATTATCTTCACCTTTTTGTGAATGCATTTCAATGAAAACAGTAAACTAATTCTTAAATGTAAAGAAACATATAGGTTTCACCTACATGACCATTTTAAGAAGTTAAATGACCTAGTTATAACATGACCAATTATAAGATTGTGTTTTTGTTTATTTTCTCTTTCATCAGTTGATGGCCAAGATATCAAAACGAGTGTTAACAAATTTAAAATCTAAGTCGTAAGTTCGAATGCAATCTATATTTATAAAAGAGGAGTTTGTATATATTTTTGTGAGCGAGAGAGCGTAGCGAATGAGAAAAAATTATATCATGTAACCTACATTAAAATTATACTCTATAAAAATTATATAACCTGAACGACAAAAAAATCCTCATGTTGGCAATGCAATACATGCCGGCTAACAGCTAGTAATTAATAAACTCTTTTAATAATATACTAATACTAATTACATTGTTATTAATGTAATTAGTAAACTCTTTTTATACAGGGTGTCTCTGAACTCCTTACCGACCTTTTAAGGAATTATTCCTGGGTTAAAAACATATCTAAATATCATATTTAAATTGTCTGGAAGTCTTAAGTTACTCACACAGCCGCCATTTTGTTTTTTACACATAATAATTTTTATTTCCGTAACGGATGGTTGTATTCAGATCATATTTGGTATAAATCTTTATCATATCATAGTACATTTCTAAGAAAAAAATTAATTTTTTCCATTGTATATTTTCAAAATGGCGGCTGTTTTAAATTTTCAAACTAAAATATCTCAAAATCGGTAAATTTTATAAAAATTTTACAAGACACAAAAAAGTTGCCAAATTAAATAATGTAACCAATGGTACCAAGTTTGTAAGGATATGACAACAAATAACGGAGTTATTGCGATTTTATCCATGAAAAACATTGATTTTGCATTATAAAACGGCCATTTTAACAGAAAAATCAACGTTTTTCTTGGATAATATCGCAATAACTCCGTTATTTGTTGTCATATCCTTACAAACTTGGTACCATTGGTTACATAATTCAATTTTCCAACTTTTTTGTACCTTATAAAGTTTTTATAAAATTTACCGATTTTGAGATATTTTAGTTTGAAAATTTAAAAGCCGCCATTTTGAAAATATACAGTGGAAAAAATTAATTTTTTTCTTGAAAATGTACATTGGTATGATAAAGATTCATACCAAATATGAACGGAATACAACCATCCGTTACGGAAATAAAAATTATTATGTGAAAAAAACAAAATGGCGGCTGTGTGAGTAACTAAAGACTTCCGGACTATTTAAATATGATATTTTGACTTTTCTTTGGTCCAGGAATAATACCTTAAAAGGTCGGTAAGGAGTTCAGAGACACCCTGTATATACATATAGTAACCTGAACAAGTCGTTGCCCGTCGGTACTAGACGGATACACTTCCAGTCATGGTGAGTGGAGCGCTAGACAGATAGTGTGAAAAATGTATAAAAAATTACTTTTTAAATTGATATTTCCGTCCAATTAATCAGTTGCTTTACATAATTAAGTAACTTTAAACAATTGTACAGCCAAAAACTATTTATATTTTAATCCACAGAAAAAATTAAGAGTTTCATTAGTATAACATTGTATTATTTTTTTCTTTCCATTAAAATAATAATCTATATCTATAAAAGAGGAAGTATGTATATATATTTGTATATATATAAATATATATGTATGTTGCCTATAGACTCCGAAACCGCTCAACAGATTGCGACGAAACTTTCAGGCATTATTAGGTCTAAGCATTAATCAAGGATGGTTTGTGTGAAGTTTAGTGCAAATCTGTCCAAAGGGCTCTGACCCAGAGGGCATACAATGGTGCATTGTCAGGTTTTAGAAATTTAGTGTTTACAAAATGAACTGCTGTAATTTAAAAATTAGAAAGTTTCATTCAAGCAGATGCTTATAATCATAGTCTAAAAGTAACCAGGTGTGAGGTATAATGTTAATGTTTGTGTTGTCTTTAAGGCTCCGCCCTACGGAAGCTCACAATTACACTAAAAGCCTACAGGTGGTGAAATTTGACATGGACGATTCTCTTTGTCCATAGGTGGGACCATCGGTCCATAGGTTTTGTAAATATAGTTTTTTAAGCTCTTTAGGGCTCCAACCCACTGGACTTCAAAATTACTTTAGGGCCACCGGGGTTGAAATTTGATGGACGATGCTCTTTACCCATAGGTACTCACTAAGAAACGATTTTGCAAATATAGTTTTTTAAGCACTTTAGGGCTCCACCTCACTGGACATTGAAATTATTTTAGGACCTCCGGAGCTGAAATTTGACATGGATGATTCTCTTTGCTCATAGGTACTCACTAGGAAACGGTTTTGCAAATATAGTTTTTTAAGCTCTTTAGGGCTTCACCCCACTGGACTTCAAAATTACTTTAGGGCCACCGGGGTTGAAATTTGATGGACGATGCTCTTTATCCATAGGTACTCACTAAGAAACAATTTTGCAAATATAGTTTTTTAAGCTTTTTAGGGCTCTGCCCCATTGGACTTCAAAATTACTTCAGAGCCACCAGGGTTGAAACTTAACATGGACGTGCCTCTTTGCTCATAGGTATTCACCAAGAAACGATTTTGCAAATATAGTTTTTTAAGCACTTTAGGGCTCCGCCTTACTGGACATTCAAATTATTTTAGGACCTCCAGAGCTGAAATTTGACATGGACGATTCTCTTTGCTCATAGGTAATCACTAGGAAATGGTTTTGCAAATATAGGTTTTTAAGCTCTTTAGGGCTCCACCCCAGTGGACTTCAAAATTACTTTAGGGCCACCAGGGTTGAAATTTGGCGGACGATGCTCTTTACCCATAGGTACTCACCAAGAAACGATTTTGCAAATATAGTTTTTTTTAGGGCTCCGCCTCACTGGACATTGAAATTATTTTAGGACCTCCGGAACTGAAATATGACATGGACGATTCTCTTTGCTCATAGGTACTTACTAGGAAACGGTTATGCAAATATAGTTTTTTAAGCTCTTTAGGGCTCCACCCCACTGGACTTCAAAATGATCTAGGGCCACCGGGGTTGAAATTATATGAATGATTCTTTTTGTTCATAGGTGCTCACTAAGAAACGGTTTTGCACATATCGTTTTAAGCACTTTAGGGCTCCGCCCCACTGGACTTTAAAACTGCTTTAGGGCCACCGGGGTTGAAATTTGATGTACGATTCTTTTGGTTTATATCTACTCACTAGGAAACGGTTTTGCAAATATAATTTTTAAGCTCTTTAGGGCTCCGCTCCACTGGACTTAAAATTACTTTATTGTCACCATGGTTGAAATTTTACTTGGACATGCCTCTTTGCTCATAGGTACTCACCAAGAATGGTTTTGCAATATAGTTTTTAGTAGGGCTGTGCTCCACTGAATTTTAAAATTAATTTAGGGCCTCCGGGGTTGAAATTCGACATGGACGTGCCTCTTTGCTCATAGGTGCTCTTGCATTTGCAATTATGATCAATAAGATACAAGGCAAACTTTGAATAATCTGGGTTTAAATTTGCAAAATGCCTGTTTATCCTTTGGCCTTACAGTAATATTAATATACTTACTTTCTATGCCATTGACTTTTTTTGTTATATTGAAAAACTTAAAACTTAACTTATCTTTTTTTTATATTAAAATAGCTTTATTTATGTAAACAACTTAATTTGAGCGCAGCAACGCGCGCCGGGTAACTGCTAGTAAATTATAATTATATACGTTTGTAGGTCCTGGCCATAGTAAATCAAATCCTTCTTGAGCGTTTCTACTCGGTATTTAGGCAAAACACCTCGTACGTTTACAATTAGCTGATTAAAAGCGTATATGTTAAAACAAATTTATTGTAAAGGTTTAAATGTGTCGATAATTTTAAGAAAGTGCGATAACGTTGAAGTAAATCAAATGTTCTAATATAGAAAAGTTTACCTTTTATTTGGTTCAAACTGCGTGTAAATTGGTAAATTACGTGTGTGGAAGTCCCAGATGAACTGTCCAAAGGATTGAGAATGTTAACTTTTCCCCCATATTTCTATAAGAAAAGTTTATTTTTCGTTTTCTAACGGTTTAACGTAAACATTTTCTAAATACAAACAAAACCTGCTAATATAACACTGAAAACGTTTGTTTTGGCATAATACGTTTGGAAATCTGCCCGATAGAAGTCTCCGACGAACTTGTCCAGAGGTGTTTTTTACCGTAGGCCTACTGTGTTAAATTTTATTTATTTTTCAGCTGTTACCATATACAAAAACTGTATATATTTATTTTACTGATTTCAAAATAATTGCAATCATAGTGTATTTTTGCATTTTTGCTTTTATTTGTCAATCTGTCAATGATCATTGAATTCAAGTTGCCTGCCATGTTTACTGAAACTAAAATCAGCAATAGCAGTAAACAAATTGACAAAATAACGTCTTGGATTGGTCTAAATAAGGTCCAATCTTCATTTTGCGGCGTTATGAGTCATTCTCCAAGGGATATAATATTTTCCCTATCATCTAGGGTCAATAACAAATCCATTAACACCAAAACATCCACAATCTGTTCAGTGGTTTTCTCTCTAGACCCTTAAATTTATTTTTTTGTTAAATTAGATAGTCGTGTTCAGGCTTACAATAAATTAGGTTGTCTAATGATTCTTCATTTACTTTTCTTTCACAAGATTAACATTAATTCCATTCCACAAAGAACACAAAGCCCGTAGGGCGTAGCCTTGAGGACCGATTAGAATAAAAATGCGATTCTGGTCATCTAAAGGACACCTCCTTTCTAACGGTATGCGCGGATTTCTCCTTCAGTCCTTCGATGCACACAAGCGGAGAAAAAAAGGAGGCAAAGAAACGTGCTTGCCTATATCAATATTTACAGATAGATAGATTTGCTCCAAAGTCTATATAGTTTGTTTGTTTCTCAAAATTTCAACTACGATTGTTAATCCATCTAGCGCGGGTTGAATATTTTTAAGTTAAAAATATTGAGGCTCTTCCTCCTTTAGTGGTTCGACGGCGTGTACTGACTACTCCTAGTACACAGTCAGCCTTTTTTAACCTAGCCCTACTCTATAGGTCTAGGCCTACACTATCAAGCAAGCGCTCATTCTGAAGCAATGGGTAAAAAGTCCAAAGTTGGACCGTTCTGCTTATTTATATGTATCAACAGGAAAATCACTAATTTAGAACTAAATTAGTTTTATAGTCCAACTCTAGGTGTTGATGCTAATTTGTAACGCAGAGTTCTGTTACTTATGAGTAGCGTAGGTCTAGACATAGTTTGTGTATAAACAATTATAGTATTTGGTTCAAAAAGGTAGGAATGCCGGAATGCTTCAACATGAACACTTAATAATCGGTGAATTATTAATTTCGATAATTAGAAATAATCGATGGATTATGAATTTGAATCGAAGTCGAAATAACGATGTTGAGTAGAAGTGGCTGTTAACTCTCTCTGTCCCGCCCAAGCCTCTTTATAAAGTGAATTTACTTATTTTATTGAAAATTAAGTATTTATTGAAAATTAAATATTGTAAAACAACTCTCATCTAACATAACGTATGTTATACGTCCGGATTTGATTGAACATAGAACTCTAAATTATTCGTCCAGTGATGAGTTAGGATGCCTTGATGAAAATTGTCATTGATAGTAAAAAACAATGCGAAACAAATCAGAAACCCCACTTAACTTTATCAGACTTATCACAATCATTCAGCGCCCCCCGCAAATGTGTCGGCGTCTTGCAAAGTGTTGAGGACTGTTTCGCCAGAAATGTTTACTGAGAATGATACTGCGAACTGGCGGCGCGGACCCGTGTCATCTCCAATCAGAATCGTCCTCACACATGACTCAGTTTCCGCACCGCAACCCAGTCAGCATCCGGTCACAGCGGCCCGTCTTGTGTTGTTTATCAGACGGTAACTAATAAAGTATAATATTGTACTCATTTTACATCCGCCCGCCGCCTGTCCTTTCTGGTGTCCCGGTGGCCTCACCGGTCATATTGTTGCCTCCTCTTCCCCTTGGCGCAATTCAAAACTAGTGAGCACTCGTATTGAATCCACTTCTTGTTTTTATTTGCAAATTAAGATGTTAAATCTTTGGTATATGGTTGAATTTCAAAAGTTCTCTACATGTTCTAATCTGGACCTAGTTAACTTTGTTTTTGGGTAATCAATTAATGATGCTATCCAACAAAAGATCGACGTTATTTAAATAAAACCGGAGTTTGGATGGTTATTTAAACGTTAAATAATGCGCTTGACGTAGGGAGACACTAAAGGCGGCGACACACTACCGGAATTTCTACCGGACCGTACATCGGACCGAGCCTCGTACCGAACATAACATCGTACAGGGACGTCAATTTACTCAGAAGATTTCGCCGAACAAGACATCGGACCGAGCATCGTACCGGACAAATCCTACGAGCGAGGTGAAGGAAGTTTAGAGAGAGAGAGAGAGAGAGAGAGAGAGAGAGAGAGAGAGAGAGAGAGAGAGAGAGAGAGAGAGAGAGAGAGAGAGAGAGAGGGATAGCGTGATTGAGTGAGAGCGCTAGATGGTGTTGTGGAGAGGGGAGGCTTTCCATCACGAGGGTTCGGGGCGACGCTCGGTACGGCGTTCGGAGGAAAAATTTACCCTGACACACTACCGCACATCGGACCGTACACCGGACTGTTCTTTCTCTGATGTTTCGCCAGAAAACCGTCTCCAGAGCGCTCGGTACCATGGTCGGTCCGATTTACGGACCCTCAACACACTACCGGGCTTACTGTTTTTGCTCCCTTTGCTCGGTACGATGCTCGGTCCGGTGAAAAGTCCGGTAGTGTGTCACCGCCTTAAGGCTATCATCATGGCAGTGTATCCATTACTAACGCTTACGTTTATCAAAATATAATATTGTACTAAAAATTGTCAAAAATACTCACCACTAGTTCCAGGATCGTCAGGGGTCGGCCTCTTCCGGGTGGCGTAGACCGGCGTCGGGCGGTAGATGGGCGTCGGGCGGTAGATGGGCGTCGGACGGTAGATGGGCGCCCCCCAGTAGAAGTTGTAGGGCGGCGGCGGCATCCTGGGGTAGGACATCCAGTAGAGAGGGGCGTAAGCGATCATCGGTGGCGCCATTGGCGGTACGTAGTGGGGCCAGGGGGGCATCCTGGCCGGCGGTGGCGGGGGCGGCGGCGGTGGCGGGAGCGGAGGAAGGTTTCCACGGGGCACAAAGGGGGCGCTGTTGGGGTTGAGAGTGACAGGGGGTGGGGGCGGCAGGGGCGGCAGTTGCGGCAGGGGCGGGCGGGCGATCGAGGTGTTTTGCTGTGGCGATGGTTGGGGGTGGTAGGTGACGACGGAAAAAGACCCATTGGGGGTGGGATGCCGAGGTCCAGAAGTCCATGAGGGCCCACCTGGAACATACGTCAGTGTGAGATGTGAGGCAACAAGACGCTCTTGCAACTGCATGATAGGCCTACGACACTAAACCATCCTGAGGGGTGCCTCCCGAAATTTTCGTTTCGCGTGGAGTGGGCTTGGACTGATGAACTAAATACAAGCTCGCCATTTTACCGCTTTATCAAAGAATGCCATAAAATCCATCCCAATTACAATAATAAAAGTTTAATTTTAATGGTAATGGCAAATTTATGTTTCTTTTATTTATTTTTGTACGGTATGCCTATTTAAAGTATACCATTGAATGGGTTCCACCGATATAGTATTCGGAATTAGGCCTAAGTGAGTTTTAATGATTACAGAAGTGCAGAAAATTTGTTCTTGCAGAAGAGTACATTTTGGTGAATTAATTGTACGTGATAACATTTCGCTGGTGTGAACAACGAGGCGGAAAGGATAGAGGAACTGTATTCGTCTATTAATTAATTTCTCTTACAATCTACTCTGCTGACAAAAATGTCTCTTGTTTCAAACATATTATATGCTAACGTTCAAATTCTTTCAATACCATAACGTAATCAATGTATACGCAATCCGCTTCTAATTCTAAATTCAGTCAAAGTTCCACACCAAATTCGTTGAACCAATTAAACAATTCTGTCAAAATGATGCTTCAATAATAGCAACAGGCTACAATGAATTTCCCTATATTGTAAAGAAACAAAATAAATAATAATAACATTCAAATAAAGTGTCTTTTTAATGTGGCATTAGCAGTTTGCTCGTTAAACTTAATTTCAAAATTCGTCATGAAAATTACGTTACAATTGGGCTTAAAAACATTTATTTTTAGTTCTTCCAGTGAAAAAGTTATTGAGAAATTGTAAACAAAAGGAATAGCTCTATAATCTGCATTAAACCTTTATGAACCTTAACCTTAGATTATCCTTCGATTAAATCTCTAAAACGCTTACATCGATAACAAGTCTTTTAAATGCATTTAGACAATTATAACGAACCATTTAAGATTTTTAGCGTTTCAATAAGCTTTATACAAATTATGAAGTTGTCAACTGCTATGTTTTGGTGAAAATAAAAGAACAACTTTCCATTAAAACTATCCAAACGCCGGCCTAGTTTACTGCGCTAATCTACTTAAACTGACAAAATAGGTTCCGTGAACTATTTTCTAGCTTTCCATCGGTAGGCTTGAATCCAATTCAACATGCCAAAACACCCCCCTCTCCATTAGGTTTTGTTTACGTCCCAACTTACCCCGAGGGATTGGTTGACACTTTAACTGTATTATTCCAAGGCCTTGGTCACGAATAAAATTAACGGATCGCGTTTATTTCGATAATACACAAACAGCTTCCGTTTAAAGACCGTCGCACCCCGGGAGATATTTGAATCGGTGTATACAAAAAGGTTCTAAGTCGAAAATTTCGCGATTTTCAGTTGAAGATTGAATCTTGTTATTTGAAGGTAGATACACAAGTTTATGCAAAAACATTCTATGTCAGACCTCTCCAATGCATTGTTAGTGGTATCCATGGAAGATGAATGCAAACTAAAAGATTCTAAGTCAACGACTTAGAACATTTATGTTTACATTGTTGGCTGTCCTGCTCTTTTTTCTGTCAGCTGTTTATTGGGATGTTGATGTTATTGTCAGTTTCAGTTGTTTTTATTTGTTTCATGTTTCTTGGTTGGTGTGAAGTGAGGTTTAAGTTAATTTTGCTAGTTTACCTGAAGGGCCATTTGCACCGTTTTAGTTTAAACCTGATTTTCAGTTAAAATCTAAATTTAACCTAAAATTCAGTTGCACGTGCATAGTTTAAACTTACACCTTCAGCTGTTTTGAACTGTTTTAAAGTAGATTAAATTTAATCTGGTTTACAATTTATTTGTGCAAATGGGTCTAAGTTGCTGAGGTTGATACTGCTGAAATTAAAGATTTCCAAAATTGGTGGCCGAAGCTTTACAAAAAAAGTTGTGTTTCGGAGGAAACAAAAGGGAGAGCCATTCAAGAAAAAGATGAAATGAATTTTGGAATAAGCTCCATCATGCATATTACCTATGATAATGCTAAAGGCATTGATGTGGCCAGTCATGTAATTGATAATCGCATTGTTCATTGCTATAAAACTGTCCCACAATACGGATCAAGATATCCAGTTTCCTGAAAATGACTGTTATGAACTTAAAATATTCCTATAAAAAAGGAAAAACTTGAGGACAGCAGGAAGCTTTAACAATACATTCCTTTGGAATACCAGGAGTTTCTTAATGAATTTTAGGACTGGCCTATAGGTTACGTTCTAAGTGGCGAAATTTGAACACGAAATTGATTAGAATTTTAGACTATGTTTTGGTTTTTAAAATGCTAAAACTATCTATAACTCATGCAATATTGTTCAGTATTAAGTTATTCATTAAATTTCTTGTATAAAAACAGAAAAAAACTTGGTTTTTTAAGAAACCAGATTTTTACACCCGATTTATACAAAAACGTTCTAAGTCTGCTATATATAATCATATATAATTTGTATATACAGCAAGTTTTTACAATAGTAACTATGGGATATAATTTATATAATATAAAACTGCAATAAAACTTTTTGGTGAATTTTTATCTTAATTTTTTGTGTACTTATGCAGTTTTTTTAATTTCCCGAAAGTTATATACTTTTGACTTAGAACCTTTTTGTATACACCGATTCATTTGTGGATTAGAAGTGATAAGGTTTGCTAATGAATTAGAGTGCTACTGCGCCGAAGAGGAGGGAATTACCATTCACTGGGGAGTGGAAAATGACTGGATCGTTTAGCAATAAAAGTTTCCTCCTTCCTCGAGGAATGGTTGTTACATTAGGTCACAGCTATAAAGCCGAAACTATTTCGGTACTAAATGATGCTGGAAAATGTGCTAGTGTATGACAATATTTGTTTAAAGATTTTTAATTGAGATTTATAGCGAAAGTTTGTTAAAGTGAGACGAACTCATTTAAATGCTTACCCAAAGATCTGTAGTAAATTAAATATTTACGCTGTTTTCAGTCTTAATTTGGAGATTTCAATCATAATATGGAAAATATTTTGATTACAAGTCAGTTACTAGGTAAAAGGTAAGAAGGGTAAGTTGTATTTTTGTTGTATAATAAATGAAATAAGTTAAATATTTATAAATAAATGCTTAAAAATGGCAACTTGTAAAATGTGCAGGTGAGAGAACATAAATGAAGTTTTAAGTTTATGTCGGTGTGCTTCAAAGTTAGTAGTAAGTAAAAATGTTGTTGAAGTAGATATCAGTCAAAACCGTGGCGTCAACACTGATAATGAGAGTAGACAATACGACTTTAACCAAGGTCAGTAACGGAAACCTCCTTAGTCTTATTGTTGACTTATCATGTAAAACAATA
>CM061534.1:73843322-74043994 GCA_030545055.2 Neoaliturus tenellus
ACTTTGTATGCTGGGCCTACGAGGTTGAAATTTGACATGGACATTCCTCTTTGCACATATGTAGGCCTATTCACTAAGAAATGGTTTCGCAAAAAGCCCTGTAGGGCTCCGCCCCACAGGAACTGAAAATTACCATCGATCCTACGTGTTTGAAATTTAACGTGGGCGTTCCTCTACTTAATAGATACTTTTTAGTGGGGTTAATAGGTACTTATTAAGAAAATATTTTGCAAATTTAGTTTTTAAAATTCTTTAGGGCTCCGCCATACAGCTAGGACTTCATTTTGATAATGATAATAGGGCCTGGTGGGGGGGGGGGGGGGGGGTTAAAATTGGTCTAGGTCGGTCCTCTTTGCTCATAGGTGTTCACTAAGAAAAAGTTTTGCAAATTTCCTTCTTTGCTCCAGGCTCCGCCCACTACTACGTTTAAATATGATTCTTAAGAAAGAATCATATTGCTCTAAAATCATGTTGCTCTAAAAGAATTTGATTATCTATTAAATAAATCGAGTCATGGGTGAAGCCTTGACGGGCAGCAGCTAGTCCTATCCATATAAAAACTTGTAATTGCTAGTTTTTATTTAAAAAAAAAATTATATATTACTTGCAGGAAGCATTGACAATAGAAATAGTAGTACTGTAAGAGTAGCGAACTACTATATAGTCAAATGGTAAAAGTAAGATGAATCACACTATCACGTGATCACGTGATGGATCTGAGCAATGGAAGACGCCATATTGGAAACCACCGCAAGTTTATTCAACTATATAAAACATGTTCAAATAATTTAAAACCATCGAGGAAACCTCTTTGTAAATTATGAGCCCTGTAAGCAATATCTGAGACTTCGAACAAATAGTTTTTGGGATTTTTTCATCAGTACAGTATTGTAGGGTATCCTACATTATAATCAGTTTCCTTGAACAAAATCGTTGTTTAAAGGCTTTCAGTCTACGAATTACTCTTTTACAATAAAAATGAACAAAAAGAGTCGAAATGTAATCAAAATAAGTAAATTTCTCACTTCCATGAACTCAAGCGAAGGCCAAGCTTAGGCCAGCACCTCTTATAATGTGCTATATTATAGGAGCCCCTTCCATCCTTGGGCCGTCCAATCCATCTAATTATCAAATTTCATCACAGGCTATTTTATAAATTTAGAATATTGAATCAGCTAAATACTTTTATAATGTACAAGTTTTTTTTTTCATCTCGAAGTTAAATTTTAGAAGGACCCTCACAACATAAAAGTTTAAATCTTTAACGGAAGGTAAAATGCAAAGGGGTTACAATTTTCTTAGTTACAACATAATTTTTGATAATCAGTTTCCAGTTTGAATTACCTGATTGGCCCGGATCGTCGCCCATGATAAGTCGCTCTTCTCCCGGGAAGGCCCACTGTATACAAGAGGCTGTCGCTCGTGCGACGCTGTATGTGCCAAATAGAATGACCGATTGTATGCCGGTGCTGCTCTCTTTTGATAACAATCCGCACTGAGCAGTTCCAGGTGCTACGGAGGAGGGGGTCAACCGTTTTATTTGGAAATTAAAATTTAATTACCACCAGGATTTTTATACATTCAATTTTATAATTTTTTGTAAGTTTTTGTTTACCTGGTATTTATGGTTAACTTAAGTTAATATTTTTTGTAATTACATGGTTGGATGATGTAATTTTGAAGGAGTGGTGGGGGGAAGAGGGGGTAAGGAGAATAGTTTAAGTTTTAAAACTCCAATTTTAATTCATCCTTAATTTTGATGCATTGGTTTCTTGAATTTGTGTAGGTCTAAGCTTATAATCAAATGGTCTTGATACTTTGTTAGATCTAGCATTAAAAATACTGTAAAAACAAGATCAAATGTCTTGAGAAGTATGGTTTCTAAACAAATGTGTTTTTATAAAAAACATAATAAAAAAATAATAAAAACATTCCACCATTGTTTTTGTAAATATTATCCATTCGGTTTTGAATCCTTGTAGAATAATCTTATATTATAAAACAAGTATTGTTTGTCAGGGCAAAACTTCTTCCCCTCCAAGGATGTTTTATTTTTTGGTAGAATATGGGGGTTTTGGCCACCAGAAATCGATTGGAGCTGGTCCCATGTCTGGGAAAAATTCCGTTTTCGTCCTAGAGCCCTTCAAAGTTTCCATGTTATCCTTATGGAGATTTTTAAATTGATAAAAATTGGCTGATAACTGTAGATATAAACCAATGTGTTATATCTTTAATCTGCAGTTTAGGAAAATTCTTAGACCAAAGTGCAGCACCCTTCGGCCTAGCGAATGAGCGAAGCGAACGAGCTCGTCTTAAAAAGGAAGAGTGCCAGTGAGCGGAGCGAACAAGCTTTGTGTGAGGACAAAAGTAATAATTTTACCTAGCATAATCTCGATCTCCCTGGTACTAATTTATGAAGTATATAAAAGTTTACAAAAATCCAAATCAACTTCATATATTTTTAGTTTGGTGAAGCATATAGTTAACTCATAGAATTTCACTAGAGATATTAAAATTAATTTTTGCCATTTTATTTATTTGAGTAGTCCATTGGAGGCGCTACAAATAGACTATAAATGTGTAAATACCCCCGTCGCAGCAGACCTGCGTACTCAGCGAATTTCCAAATTAGTATTTTTAATTATGACCAGAATAACCTGTCAACCAAATATCATCACAAGCTCATAAATAGGGGAATAAATGTCTATTCTCCTTATGATAAATGTAGGGAAAGAGTATGCAGGTATGCTGCCATGGGGAACACTAAAAGTAGGTTTTTGGCATAAACAAATTATTTCGACCATATGAAGCCATATACTAAGTTTCATCAATATCTGTCCATTGCTAACGGAGTTTGCCTATTCTCCTTATGATTAACATGGGAAAAGAGTATGCAGGTTTGCTGCCATGATAAGCACAAAAACCAAGATTTTTTACCAATAATGGATGAATCTCAACCAAATGAAGCTGAATGCCAAGTTTCATCCAAAAACATTGGTTGATAAGTGAAATATTAACACATCCTTATTCTCCATAAGATTAACATTGGAGCCTCAAAATACAACGTACTGTCTTTAGACTTTTTAATATTTCGGTAACCAATGGAGATGGAGCAAAGCTTCAAAATACTAAATTGTGTATTTTTTGAGCTAAATCCAATGGTCAAAATAAAAATTAAAATTTTTAAAAATTACGTATGAAAAATGCAAAAAACCCATTTTTTGGGGTACAAAACCCCCCAAAACTACCCCTTACGATAGGTCAATATGTCTGGTTTACGAACTCATCAGAATAAACGTAGGATTACACATCTCTACCAAATTTGGTGTCGATCGGACCATTTTTACGAGAGTTATCGTGTCTAGGGACACATACATATATATTTATATATACATATATATATATATAAATTTTAATGACTATTATTTTTGTTCTCTGGGCACCTAAAAACAAAAAAGTAACATGGTCCCGGGCTTAGGTCTTACCATGAGACCTACGGTAATAGCTTATTCCCTATGGGAAATTCGCTAAAAATATAAAAAACCCTTACGATGAAAAAAATCAATAGGTTTTGATGACAAAAGGCTTAGGATTATAAATGCAGAATAAGGCCAGAGGCAAATATAAAATCGAAAGAGCAACTACATAGGCTGATCGAACAGTCACCGATGATTTTATTACTTTTATTACTGTATATGAAAACTATTATGTTGCCTAGATAAGTAAAGTAGCAAAAGAAAAGTTTAAACATTAGGCAACTACCGGGGTTGGTAGATTGATGATATGCAGTTTATGCAAAATCTGGTATTCTGGGGGTATTGGCCTGCTTTAGTTTAAGAAGTTTCAAAATCAGTTTTGTAGTGTGAAGGATATTAAAAAAAAAATACCACCCATAGTGTAATTATGACCCATTTTATGCTCTGTCATCATTCAAACTGAAAAACTGTTTTGAAACTTCGAATAGCCCTAATGCAGTTTTTGCCCATACCCCCAAATACCATATTTTACATTAAAACTGTAGCCTATATCATCAATCTACCACCCCGGTTGTTGTCTGATGTTTCAACAAAACCTAACCATTATTATATTAAATTATCTTTCGTTTGCTATTTAGTTTATCTAGTACCAGGGGGACCGAGCTTAAGCTCGGTAAAATTATTACTTTCGTTTCTCACACAAAGCTCGTTCGCTCCGCTCACTCGCCAGGCGGAAGGTTTGCTGCACATTGGTATGATTTTCCTAAAACCACAGGTTAAAGATGTAACACATTGGTTTATTTTATCTACAGTTATCAGCTGATTTTTGTTCAGTTAAAAAATTTCCATAAGGATAACATGGGTTCTTTGAAGGGCTCTAGCGCGAAAACCGGATTTTTCCCAGCTATGGGACCAGCTCCAATCGATTTCTGGTGGCCAAAACCCCCATATTCCAAAATTTGAAGGAAATCGTCGGAGCCGTTTTTGAGATAATTGTGCAAGCAAGCAAGCAAGCAAACAAGCAAACATTGCTCGTATAAGAGTATAGGATGTAACATGCATGGTTTCCATTGAATACAGCATCAAAAATAAAATCGTCAGTGACTTTTCAATCGCCCTGCATTTTAAGAAGCAACAAAAGTTAGTAAAAACTGTTACTGGAAAAGTGAACTAAAATTTACATTCGTTTGTTATACCTAATTAAATATCGAAATAATATCAGTAAACATACAAATATTGGGATTGGGTAAAAATATCACTCCTTTAGGTGTTAAAATGGTTAAAGGGGGTTAACGGTTTAACCCGTCTCTCCTGTAATGTATATTGATTTTATTTTGTATACGCAGGGGAAAATGTGAGCAAAATTTGAGAAATTTACACGTATTACATTGGAGTGTTCCTATATGTTGTTCGCTCATTTTACATTTCTTAAAATATAAAAAAATATCCTAAGATCCTAAGGGTTAAAGAGATTATATAAAAAAGGTCGTAAAATACAACTCTACAGCACTTATTTGCTATCGAAATTCCCTAAAATACTTACCTTTCCCCCTAATAATATTTGGTTAAAAAGCAAATGATTTTGAATAAAAATGTAGATTAACCTTATATGTTAAGAGGGGTGGAGTAATTTGAACATTATTTATTGACTACTTAACAGTAAAACATTTCCAGAATAAAGTTTGCAAAAAAGAATACCGTAATCTGAAAGGTTTGATTGCATGATATCACAACAATGTATAAAAAAGGTAAAACGGTTTCAATCCAGGCGAAATCTTCAAAAAACTAAGGAACCAATTTGTATATAGTTCAACGTAAAATAAATAAAAATTAATACCACAAATATTTAATGTGAGCTAGTAAAATATTTATTGAGTGGGGGCAGCAGTCGGTTACTCGTCGGTCCGTCTACTTGATTTTTATTAGTTTATAGGTCCGTGGCATAGCATTTGTGGGGAAACAGAACATTGATTTTTTGTAGGTATTTCTACCTGAATATTTTTTAAATTGCTTTCATAACATGTAAACTCAATCGCCTGTCAACATAAAACTGCTTCCTCCAGCTTCCTTGTCATAGAATTAAGTCAATCTTTTTTTTAATTCTACGACAAAAGTATGGATTATGAAGAAAGTTATTATTTCTTGCGTGGAAAAGCATGAAAGGCTTTATGATAATTATTTTAGCTACGGAAAGTAACTAAAGCTCCTGAAGTAGAAATACAGAAAAAACCATTACCAGCTTAAAAGTGGACAATATTATTTTCATCGATTGGGAGAGTTCGCCATTGAAACACTATTCAGGAGGTTAACGTTTGAACTTTTTATTTAGGAAAATTTTTTAGTTCATATTGAGTTTTTATGAAAATACGTTATTCAGCACTAAGAGACATAAAAACTGCTTTCCTCTCGGATATAAAAACTTATTTTTTGCTAAGTAGCAGAGTATACTGTTAAGTAGATTACCGTAATTTCTTACTATTGAATGCTACACATGATTTGATTTCTCTCAGTTAGATAAAAGGCCGTTTTTAAAGGCGCCTTTCTATGGTATTAAATTAACACATTAAACAGTAAATATTAAATATTAAAAATGTATGTATTTAGCTCATGGTGATTGTATTAAGTATAGTACCAGGGGGCCGAGCTTAAGTTCGGTAAAATTATTACTTTCGTTCTGACACAAAGCTCGTTCGCTCCGCTCACTTAGACGAGCTCGTTCGCTTCGCTCACTCGCCAAAGCCGAAGGGTGCTGCACTTTAGTATAATTTTCTTAAACTACAGGTTAAATGTAACACATTGGTTTATATCTACAATTATCAGCTGATTTTTGTTCAATTAATAAAATCTCTTATAAGGATAACATGGAAACTTTGAAGTGCTCTAGCGCAAAAACAGGATTTTTCCCAGCTATGGGACCAGCTCCAATCGATTTCTGGTGGTCAAAACCCCCTTATTCAATCAAAAAATCAAAAATCCTTGGAGCGAAAAAAAACTTTGCCCGTACAAACAGAGCTTGTTTTAGAGTATAAGATAAGATTAATGAGCGGGCGGTGCAGTGACTCAATCCGTGTTGACATCCAGGCAATTCACCCCCTCTGCTTTCAGCATGGCTGGGGCCACTGAGATCTCTTGTACGTGTTAAATACGTTTCTGTGCAAGGTCTTGTTCGTGATCTCATAGGCGTTATAATTACCTATTGGGATTTATTATCAGCGATACACATGCAACTGTACGTGTTGAACAATAAGCCAATAAAAATCCAATAGCAGCTGCACTGGTTAAGTTAGCAATGCCGTCATCATGGTTTGCACGTTTATCGGCATTTGGACTTTTCACGATTTTATATACCCGTAGGCTATTAGATTTTTAGTAAAAAAAACTCTTGCTATTTTTTATCAGGCTATTAAACGTTTTGTACACACTTTACGATTAAGAGGATCGGACTTTGCAGTCGTATTAATAAATTGCCATGGCAATTAAGCGGCACTCATTTTACCGCCAATGGCGAAGGCGCTACACAATTAACTTAACAAATCGGAAAGATTGTGAACAGAATTAATTCCCTTAAAATAAATATATATTTGAAAAAACTCAAAGAATACTTTAGTGCTATAGCCCATTTGGAAACATGCAGTAAAGAATAATCATAATTTCTACAAAGAAATGTGCAGTTCATGGATAATTAAATAGGCCTAAGGAGGGGAGGGGGTTGGATAGGACTCGCTATATAGCATTACAAATCCGCTATGTTCATTAGAAAACACTATAAATTATATAACGCCAAGGAGGGGGACCCAACTTATGCTCGGTAAAATTCTTAAGCGTCACTTTCTCTTCTCATAGCAACCCCGTTCGCTCCGCTCACTCGCGAGGCCTGGAGTTGCTGAACTTAGTTGGACCACACGACGTTAAAGATGTTACAATTGGTTTAAATTTACATGTCAGTTGATTTGTGTTCAATTCATTAGCTTCAAAAAAATTCATAAGGATAACATGAGAACTTTAAAGGGCTAGAGGACGAAACCCGGATTTTAATAAACATGGGACCAGTTCCAAACAATTCCTCGTGGCCAAAACATCCATATTAAAAAAGAGAAAGAATGTTTTATTTTTCATCATAAAACCATGGGGGCAGTGGCGGCTGAAGGGTAGGGATGGTGTAAAGGCTCTTTGTAATTTTATTACGATTTGTTAAGAAAATGTTATTTGCAGACAAATTGATTGATGAGCAAAAATATCAACAAATTACAACAGTTGTATAGGCCTACAAAGTTTACTACCTAAATTTCAAACTGACCTAGGTAGGCCTAATTTTATTTCATCTGATTGATTTTGAAGGGAATTAAAGAGTCCTATAATGTAATTCTTTGTTATTCTTTTTTAATTTTTTCGCTTAGTTTCCGAGATGTTTCCCACTATGCTATCTATTTTTTTCTTCACACACACTACCACACAGGGACCAATGGGGGTGAGTAAGTAGGTTTGCCGCCAATTGAGTTTTGTGAGCAAATATAAGATAAGAGTAAATAATTCTAAGTACTAAATTGTTGATTTTTTATAGATATTTTCAAATAGTTTATATCAAAATTGTTGGATTTTAATCGAAGTAAAAAATTTCAAAAACCTATTTTGACACTTTTTAAACCCCATAAAACCCCACCCCATAGTCTGATCATTCTGATTCGTTAGCTCATTCAAGTAAATGCTGGCTTTATACCCCTGTACAAAATTTCATCAAAATCAGAGGTTCTGTTCTACTTTCTACCTTATTGTTTATTTTCAGTGTCCAGGGGTGTTGCATTGGCTTTTTAATTTTTTTTCCAATTAGGTTAATATAGCCTAATATAACTATAAATAAATATTTAATTTCGTCTTTGTCATACAGTCACATGCATCACCTTCCTGTGCAACACCCTTGAAAAAGGTCTTTGCAAACCTAAAACCTAAAAATATTAATCCAACTCAAAGTATTAAAGCATTAAGCATGAGCTAGTGTTTGTGAGTTGTGGCTGTGGTTTAGGTATGTGGTTCTAGGTTTTTTTATTTTTTTTTTTATTTTGATTGAGGTAATCCGAATAATGCACTGAACTCAACTATCAGAATAAAAACTCACCTGAACTTTTGGCGGTCCAACAGCTATTCAATTACATTATTAATAGTCTTGTAATAATTAAGTATTCTTGGAAGGCAGTGATAGCCTACTTTCAATTAAACTATACATATTTTGATATTTTATTTACATTTTATAATTCACCTCGGCCTACTCCAAATTACAACCCAAATCCACTGCACTTTTTTAATAAACGGTTCACTAGTGGTAAATTGTACGGAAGTTTAGAAAAAAAATATTAAGTAACTCCCTTAAACCGTGAATTATATGAAATTTAGTTCCAGAATTAGTTTTGCCCTAATAAGGTAACTCTTAGCCCTCTAGATTAAAGATAGAGAGACATGCATAGGCCTATGCATACTTTTGGTTTATTGGAACAAATTTAGTGTTAAAAATGACCCTTTAAAAATAGTTTTTAAACTATAGTAATTATAATATGTATAAACATTTTCTGATGTCTTTCCAAGTATTTTAGTTGCTATATTTCCCTATTTAGACCTCTAGGACTTTTTTATGTAAGTTAAGGCTATTCTAATAATACAATGGCTAGCAGCTGAACAGCAGTAGGGTCTAATACACGTTCGAGTGTGTGACTTTTTGCAACACTGCCTTTGCCACTAGTAAGATAGTGATAGTAAGTAGTGATAAGCGGTTTTATTTGTGTCAACAATTTATTTGAAAAAAATTATTTTTGTTAAAATCTTTTACTAATAGGTACCAATTGTATCAAAATCGGACTGTTTGCGGCCTTCTCTAGCTCTCTTTAGGATACACAGACTTACACACAAAAATGTAAGCAGACATCAAGCCGTGACTAAAAAGCACTTTTTGTATTCAGGTTGTTCCAAAACAGCCCAGGTATCATTAAAGAGATTATAAAAACAACTCCTTCGAAATGTTTTTAAAATAAATTATTGATGGAAAATATTTTTAAAATTATCTTAAAAATCATTTTGAAATTGATGTAATTCGGTAATCATTATCATTGTATAATAACACATTTTAAAAAGTATATTATAAATTGATAATGTTTTAATAATTATTGTATACAAATTTGAACCCGTATATCACCATTTTCCCATAGTCTGATAATTCCGATCGACATAACTAATGAAAATAGACCTAGTTGCACACCTTCATGTTAAGTTTAATAAAAATCGGACGTTTCGTTAACAGTTTTACCGGCTTCACGGAATTTAAGTAAAGTAAGTATATAACTTACTTAATAAAATAAGTATATTTATGTAGTCCAAATTTAACACGGTTAAAGGCATATATCTAACCTCTGGCACCACAGTACCTAATATGGTTTTCTCAACAAAAGAAATTCACTACAAAGTCCACAATCAAAAGTAGCTTTAAAGAGCAATTTAACCCTTATTAAATAAAATAACTAATACATATTATATACAAAAATGTGAAAACTTTATTTTCTAACGTTTAATAATTTACAAAATTTAGCTGTCCTCAAAGGTTCAAACGATATTCAGTATAACTTATAAAACTACAGCCGCCATTTTGAAAAATTTTCCATAGCAGGCGAGCGCAAGCTTCGGAGAGTGGTAGACTTTTCACCATCGTTTTTCTCAGGTAATTTTACATAAGAATTTGTCAAAATATATTAGTTTGTAATTACTTCCGGGCTAAACCATAATTTAAATAGACTATATAAGTTATATAATTTAAGACATAGTTTTCTATAGTTAAGAAGACCTAATACAGTATAAATTTAATCTAGTAATAAGATCTAGCTAAGACCTAACGTATTTGGGATTTGGGAAAACAAAAAATAAATAGGCACCCGCCTAAAATGTGTTTGATCGACGCAAGAAAACTTGGTAATCAACCGGCCAAGTCAGTTTATGCTAACAATTCCCTTTAGCCAGAGCGCAGCGTGGCGTAGTTGGATGAGGCGCGATGCAGTAGTGCCACGGTCGTGAGATCAAATCCGATCGACGGGAGAGTTTTTTTGCCACTTAAGCATTTTTTTAAGGGTTTTAAAATATTTTTAAAAATATCTTAGATTTTTATGATTTGAAAAATATTTTGATTTTTATGTTTAAAATATATATATATATATATATATATATATATATATATATATATATATATAATATAAAATCATTACCAAATGATTTTTGTCATATTATAGCCTATTCTGAAATATATGCAAACTAACTTAACTTATAGGCCTACCTTAATGATTTTAAAACCATTTCAAAATAACTTTAAAATATTTTTACAATTTTTAAACCCTTTTAGCGAATTTCCCATAGGGAATAAGCTATTACCGTAGGTCTCATGGTAAGACCTAAGCCCGGAACCATGTTACTTTTTCGTTTTTAGGTGCCCAGAGACCAAAAATAATAGTCATTAAAAATTGTATATATATATATATATATATATATATATATATATATATATATATATATATATATGTATATATATATGTATATATGTATGTGTCCCTAGACACGATAACTCTCGTAAAAATGGTCCAATCGACACCAAATTTGGTAGAGATGTGTAATCCTACGTTTATTTGGATGAGTTCATAAACCAAACGTATCGACCTACCGGAAGGGGTAGTTTTGGGGGGTTTTGTACCCCAAAAATGGGTTTTTTGCATTTTTCATATGTAAATTTTAAATATTTTAAATTTTTATTTCGACCATTGGATTTAGCTCAAAAAAAACACACAATTTAGTATTTTGAAGCTTTGCTCTATCTCCATTGGTTACCGAGATATTACAAAGTCTAAAGACAGCACATTGTCTTTTAGGGCTCCAATGTTAATCTTATGGAGAATAAGGATGTGTTAATATTTCACTTATTAACCAATATTTTTGGACGAAACTTGGTATTTAGCTTCATTTGGTTGAGATTCATCCATTTAAGGTAAAAAATCTTGGTTTTTGTACTTATTCTGGCATCAAACCTACATAATCTATTCCCATGTTAATCATATGGAGAATAGGCAAACTCTTTTATTTATGGACAGATATTGATGAAACTTACTATATGTCTTTATATGGTCGAAATAAAATTTTTCTATGCTAAAAACCTACTTTTAGTGCCCCTCATGGCAGCATACCTGCATACTCTTTCCCTATATTTATCTTAAGGAGAATAGACATTTATTTCCCTATTATGAGCACGTGATGGAATTTTGTTTACATGTTTAGCTGGTTAAAATTAATATTACCGTACTAATTTAGAAATTCGCTGAGTACGCAGGTCTGCTGCGACGGGGGTTATTTTATTTATTAAACCTGGGGCACATATCCACCAACAGCTCAAATTAAAAAAAAAAAAAAAAAAAAAAAAAAAAAAATGGACGAAAACTACATAAATTAGCCTACTTTCTTCATATTCCTATGATATAATATGGGAGATGAGACTTAGCCTAAAGTAAAATGACTTGTGTAAAAGTGCTGCTTGCAGATCTCGTGGGTTTCGTCTTTATTATAAAAAGTTAACTTTTTATTTGCGTTGGTGTAGGCTATACTTACACTTATTGTGTTCCGTGAGATTTTCAACGCAGATAAAATAAATGTCTGGATACATTTCATTACATTTTTCATTACATTTCTGATACACCTAAAAAAATATGAGTGATCGCAATAGTCTGTGCGAGAGGAAGTAACTAAGCCTGACCAATTGTTGACGATGCAACAAAGGTAAGCGGGAAGCAGTATTACCAACTATTTTAAACTACAGCGAAAATAGAATAATAATCGATTGATAATGTGAAGCAAATTTAGTGGTCTGTTATTTGTTTACTTTGGAGAAACTTGTTTGTTTTTAGCCTGATTTGGATCAAGTTCATCATAATCGTAATCTTCTGGTTTGTTAACTATCCGATTCACTTGGGAAGACTGACTGATCCAATATGACCAAAGTATTTCAAATATTGCTTACCCTAATTCCGTAGGGTCATAAAGCAGTAGATAAATAAGCACGTTTATAGCAGAGTGTGAGGTTACGTTTGCTGTATAAGTTGGATCATCAAAATAAAAATAAAATTGAAGGACTATTAACAAACTGCCTAGTTACTATCTTCGATCGATTGGAAAATTTAAAATTTTAGAAGCAATAATTCACAGTAAGTTAGTAAACTTAGGCCTAGTGTACATTGTTAAGATATTGAACTTTTTAATCTATAATAATTATTAAGGATAAGTTATCTGCAAAGTAATTATTATTTTTACTAGGCCTATGTTTAAAGAGATATTATAGGTTTCTGTAAAGTGATTATTTTGTTTGGTTTTCTTGCTATAGGCCAACCTACCAATTGTTTCTTTTCCATAAAGCACACTTTATAGGCCTAGGTTTGGATGACTTTTTTCAAATTTAGGTCTTTTAAACTGTAGGCTACAATGCAATACCTACAACGAATTTAATATTAATTATAAATTACAAAAAACATCAAATTAGCAAAGGCATCTGTTACAAAAAATGTATTGACTTAAACCTAATGAACATTTTTATAACTTAAGTATTCATGAAGATTAATTAAGTGAATCTCCCGAATGTACTAACCAAATTAGTCCTACTTTCTAATTTTATATTTTCCTTGTTATTCTAACTAAAATCAAATTGTTCAGAGCATTGCTTGAGTTTAGAAACGAAGTATAAGTTATAAGGTTTTAACAAAAAATAGGGCTAGAAAATGCAGTAGCTTATCCACATTAATACTGCATTTCCAAATATTGCTAAGAATTAACTTAGGCTATGATTTTCAGGCCAAATAGTATTTGTTGCTTCATTGTTATTCATCATGATGTCCAATCAAAATCTATTTATAGTTTAAAAGTCAGTGGCTGATTACACTTGATGAAAACACGTGCTATTTACCACAAGAGAAAACAATAAATTATAGGCCTACACTAATCCTATATATAAAAAAGCTGTAAAATAAGTTTAGGCAATTTATTCATGCCAATAATTTAAACGTATTCCAAACATTATTTTTCTATTTAGTTAAAACAATATATATACTTTACCCTTACAAAGTAAAAGAGCTCTTACAAAATTTAAATATCACAAAGGAGTTATGAACTGAAACCGAAAAAAGAAAATTTGTCATAAAGTTGTAGCCTATACAGAACAAACAGTGATGCAGATCAGGTGCTTATAGTAGGCCTATTTAAAACAGAAAGACAAAAAGGGCAATGAATTAACTTATGTGCATAGACATTCTACAGCCAATTATAAGTAAGAAAATAAGATTAGGCCTAAACTAGTTTCACCTTAACTATTTCACAGCTTTCAATTCAATAGGAATCAGCAGGAGTGCAAAGTTTTCTTGTTACAAAACCAAATAAAACATTCAAATACTAAAATTTGAACAAACACATAAAGTAAATCACTAAAGATGTTAGGGCCTAGTTTAATAAAATATATTGGACCATTTCATAAAAATATGTAAATACAGTAGGCTATGATGGAAAACAGTAAAACAAATCAAGTTACTTGAATGTGTATAGTGTTCTGCGGGAGTTAGATTAAAAGTAAGTTTAGTTTCCTATGATACATAACCCATAGAGAGTACTAACACTTTCCCCACAAATCGTCGCTTTTTAAATAGTAAGCCTATGGGGTCACTTGCATTTAAAGTAGGCCTACATGTAGGCCTAGGGTCTCCAGTTCTTCTTCTTGTGAGCTAAGCTAATTATTAGCCTTGAAGCCTTGGACTTCAAAGAAAAAAAAGAGAGCCTAAAGCTGATTTTGACTTGGATCTTAGCGGTTTGGATCATAAAAGGCTAACTGCTCTAAAAAGAAGCATTTGCTCAACAAAAATACTATGGAATGTGCATGTAAGCCAAAAAGTCTTTTGCTAATGATTTCATCTTACAAGTGACATAAGGATCTATGAAGTTCTAGGATATGTTTTGATGGTTAGGTCTTAGAAAAGTTGTAAAATGAAAAGTTAAGCTTATAAATTGAACTGTACTGTATTATTACTAGGGTACTGTCATTTGTGTTATAACATATAACTCTTAGCATATGATGTTTTCATTATAGTAATTACTAAGCATGACACTCATATTAAGCTATGTATATAATATACACACATTAAGTCATTACATATACTAATTCCTACTGAGTTTGTTGAGTATATCTAGGATATAGGACTGTGGTTTTTTAGTATTCCTATTGAAAAATTACCAATACTAACTAATCTAATGATTGCTCGAGATTCTAATATCCATCAGGATTAGGCCTGTATAGGATATTAGGAAATATAGTTTCCTTTAATTCTTTCAATATTGTCTGTACACTAGAGGTTTTTTTACTTATGGTAATTTGTTTGCTTTAAGCCAAATTTGCAAAAACAACTTAGATTCGCATGAACAAATACGTAAACAAATTACCAGGCCCTATAAATCGTACTCAGATTTCTAAAGAGAAAATGCCCCGTGGTATTCATTATAATTAATTAAATGGCCATTTCGCTACTTTCAATTAACTGTAAAATTTTATGTAATACAATGATGGGGTTATGGTTTGCAATTTTACAACCTTTGTGAGTTTGTCTCTGTAGAGTAGAAACGTGTAATAACCACAACCTATCCGGCTATAATGGTCTCGGTGCTGATATGAACGTAATTTCAGGTAGGCCTAAACCTCACTATATACATGGACGAGGAACTACACTGGAATGGTTTCAAACATGCATTGGACCTCCCACGAACTTATTTGCAAAGTAATATGTGTGATGAAATGAATATTTAACTAATAGTTTATTGTCTAACATTTAATGTACGATGGGTTTTATTTATTTCAATTATTTTCAACAATTAATATATTTTGACTTTAATTAATGTATTTTGACAAACATGTTTTCTTTTGAATTATATCATGAATGCAGAGGTTCAATGGACTTTCGTATGTCCACTTTTCGACATAGATTTTTGAAACTTTTTGTAAAATAGGTCTACATCATGACATCATGCAGTATCACTGTGTTAAATTAAAGCTAACTTTGAAGATTCTTAATAGCCTGTAAATCATATGATTTTTTATCTCTCATTCTTTAATCCAGCGTTTTCAAGGTTGCAGAGTTTTGTTGTAGATGATAGTTTAAATAGGAGACTGGTTACCTTTAAAATTCTGGAAATACTACTAGCGTTGTAAGACACAAAGACAAAGGCACGAAATCGGCTTAGTGAAGAAGTAGCTCATTGTTTTCAATAGCATTTACTGAATTTAGGCCTATGTCACGACTATTTAATGTTTTTCTCTGGACTAGTCTAAACATATTAGTGTAAACGTTTCAGAGTCATCGGGGTTACTGCGAAAATTGGCATTTGTTTCCATAACAAGTGATATCGGCTACGAGCCTTGCTCAATATACAAACACCGTGACGTCTGCGCCGGTCACGCGATAACTGGTGATGATAAACTCTGGGCCTCGCCTCTCGCCCCCGCCCGGGTCGGTCGTCGGGCGCTGATGCTGATGGTGGTGGAACTAGACTGTGCAGCGTTCAGCGTTACATCACAAGGCGAGGGCCATGAGTTAGGTGCCGGACCCAGCGGAGATCGGGTACAACTACAACTACAACTGATTCTCTTCAAAGTAGTGTTTCCCGAACATCCCAGGCGTTGAAAGGAGAAAAGATAGCCCGAGGCTTCACTTCGGCCCAACATAGAATAACAAAACGTTTCTCTGTAGTTTCACATTCGTATGGGTTTTAATGCATATTAAGCGTTGAGCGGTAAAAATAAATATTTGAATGGAAATTTATAAACGTTAAATACTTATTGGGACTGGTTCCCTTTTGGGTATTAAGGTTTATTTTTAAAATTAAAATTGGGCTTTAAAAGTAATTAAATATGTTACACAACAAACGGTGTGCCTACTTGCGTCATCATACCTAGGCCTGCATCTACTGTACCCCAAACTACGTATAGTCATATAATATTCTAAAGATGACGTTTCAGATAAC
The DNA here is from genome assembly GCA_030545055.2 of Neoaliturus tenellus. Lineage (NCBI taxonomy): Eukaryota > Metazoa > Arthropoda > Insecta > Hemiptera > Cicadellidae > Neoaliturus > Neoaliturus tenellus. The sequence continues at coordinate 73,859,861 of CM061534.1, forward strand.
TAGAGACTAATATTTTCGTACTTTTATTGGAAAGATTTTGTTTCTCTTTTTATGCAGTAAAAGGCAAATAACCTAGAAAAAATCTTTGCCTACGCTTAGAAGAAATCGTATTTTAGGTTAATTAGGCATACCATTATGATAACGTTAGAATTTCCGCTTATGTGGTTTAACTAATTAACTGGGAATGATGTGATTAACAGTATTAACTTTTATTGTGCAATAGCACAAGCAGGACCGCGTGACTTGTGGGAGGCGATAACAAAGAACAAGAACAAGAGGTGTCAGCGTCAGCAAACGCAGAACCGACGACTGATGTGCTGACCTAAGAGTAGGAGGAACAGGCCAGACGAGATCAGCAAACTTTGACCGTTACTACTGAGACTTCCTCGTTTGATATAAATATTATAAAACAATTATTGAGACTGTATAAATTCTACATTCACACTAACCGTTCATTATTTGCGTCTTGTGTGCCACGCTATGGATATTTTTAACGAGAATTATTTTTCCTTTCATATGCTTACTCTCCAGCTTGAAAATTAACATAAATAAAATATTTTACCATCACAGTGCCTCATAAACTGTGAAGCCTAATTCAAATGGAGAATAATATGAACTATGGAAAAAATTAAAATTAGCCAAACTGCGTACAAATTGAATATTGTGTATAGGCTATCCTTCATTAACAAATAGTCCATAAAGTAGCATGATTGCCTATTTTTTTAATCGGGATATGCAAAATGCGAACTGATTTTACCTGTGGCAGAAATGTCTGACGGTTAACTACGTTAACGTTATATAGGCCTACTAGGGAGCGTAGTTTTCATTCAACTTTGTGTTCCAAGTTTCCCAATTAAAATTAGGCGCCCTAAGTGCGTAAGTGTCCCACCTGTTTGCTCTAGGCCTGCTCAAGTGCATGCTATGCTAATTATGTAGGCGGGTTTACATGTAACGATAAAACAGAAAGATTTGCCTGAACAATATGACGGCGCATGCAAGACGGACCGTGTAAACCGCATCAAGTCGTTATGACTTGTCTGAGTTGGAGCCATATTGGAAGGTTTGTGAAACATTTCACAAATTTCTTATAGGGCCATATCATACGAGCGCTACTAACGCCGCGTTGATAGCGTCGCGCTAACGCCGGAAAAGTGCATATCATACGTGGCGGCAAATGCGTCGCGTTGATACCGTCCCGCTAACGCTAACGCTAACGCCGGGTACATCATACGTAGCGTCTTCCGGGCGCATTTGCCGTCGTGGCACTAATTTTATTTCCAAGATGGACACCATCCAGTTATTGTGTCAGTTATTTGCACCTACTAAATATAGTTGAAGAGTCCTATCAGAGGAATCCAAGACGATGGGGAACTCATCCTGTGCTTGGTCTTGGTACCTGCTTGGTCTTTTTCTGCAGCTGTCATCTCATGCCAGTTGTCGTGCATGGCCTCCCCAACCTCGTTCCTGCATTGTGCCTTCAATTGCCGGTTGCTATAATCACTCGACTTGACGTCATACAGAGGAGGAAATTTTTCAACAGAATAAATAAATTTCTCTGTATCAAACATAATACAGACTGAACTGCAATTAACTGCAAAGTATTTCACTGATATGTGGCCACTGCCCACTGGTAGCGGATCCCTCAGGTACTGCCAGTTGTCGCGTTGCAAATGCTTCCCGCTGACGCTAGCGCTCGTATGACAGGTTCCCGGCGTTGCTAACGCGCGTTGCTAACGCGCGTTGCTAACGCGTCCGTCCGCGTTGGCAGCGCTCAGCGTCGGGCTAACGCGGACTCGCCGGCGTTGTTAGCGTCCGTATGACATGCTCCATAAGAACCCCATTGCCGGGTTGGAGCGTTATCAACGCGACGCTATCAACGCGGCGTTAGTAGCGCTCGTATGATATGGCCCTTAGTTGGCAACGATCATTCGAAGCTTGGCATCGAGAGGTCAGTGCGTATAAATGGAGACCTCAGATTTGCTGATTTGCTCTTGACCTCAGTTCTGCCGTTGTCGTCTAATGATATCAACTTACAGCGTTTTTTTTTTAGTGATTACTGTGTTATTGTTCCAGTTGTTCAAATCGGTCATCCGTAAGTAATTCCTACATCCAGAAGGATTATTACTTATTTCATTTAGCAACTCCATATGGGATAACCTCTTTTCAACTTCCGATCCTATGATGACCATTGAAATCTGATTATTCTGAAGACTCCACCCTCTGCTGGACGTCCTCCTGATGACCACAGCTCCCGGGAATGTCGCATCCCTGAGTCACGCCGGTCCTGGAATATCCGGTTTCCGGTCTGGATGCCTGGGACCACGTGGTCCAGTAGCGTCATGCGGTGTCTGGCGGCGCCGACCTTGACCTTGGAGCAACGTCCGAGTGACCTTGGGCGGCCCCATTCATCGCCCCCCCCCCCCCCCACACCCTGATCATCCATGGTGCAGAATAATAAACGATCAACTACCACCGGTATAAAGTCCTTTGTCTGGAAACATCGGGAGAATGATGCTTTTATTTGGCGTTATAAACTTATGAAAAAGCGTTTTCCAACTCGCAAGTCAAGGTTAGTTTATTGCAGTGATCGATAATTTGAGCCCGGGACATGGGCGAACGGAAAAGTTGTTTTTACATTGATGCGATGTTTTACATAATAATTTACAAATCCCAACCTATGTTGTTGTTATTATTGGTGGATAAGGAGACCCCAGCACGTTAAGCACGTTTGCTTCTAATGGGAATTTTGCGCAAGCACCCGGAAGGATCAGATATTGAGGGAAGAGAAAGGGTGAGAGACGGGACATCAGACGGGCGTGTGACCATTCGGTTCGCTCTGCCCTCTAGAAGTCATCCCACGATCCCACCCTATTCAAGAAATTTATCTTGAATGGGGTAGAAATGTTTCGAATTGAAATTGAAAATTATTACATACTCATTGAACAGCTCGATCTGCCAGTTAATTTGAATACCCCCTTCAAAGCTTCAAATATTTCGGAGAAAATCTTTTTTTCCTGTTTATCCTATTTTCTTAGGGTTATGAAGATTATTTACGGAAAAGTACTATTGCTTACAGTATTTTCGAATTTAGCGTGGTTTTCTTATCACATTTTGAATAAAATTGTGTTATTCAATTGTGTCACCTGGTCGATCAACTCAATCAATATCACAAACTGTAATTTTTACGACATTTACGACAATATACCCCATTTACATTATTTAGACCCACATCCAGTCAACAGAAGCGGAAATTCTGTCGATTGGATGTGGATAGCTTATTAAATTTTATCTTAAATTTAAATTGACCATTAGGTTAATTTAACTGTAAGAAAGGCCATTCTCAATTTCAGTCTAGTACCGAGAAGTTGAGGTTGAGCTCCACTCAAGTTGATGGATGGCCCATTTCCGTTATATCACATTTCCATCCAAGTACCACTCCTCAGTCACTCCACACTCCGATGTTCCACGTGCCTATTATCGCGGACCAGGCACTGTACAGTGTACAGCCAGAACCATGGACTGCCCATCGCCAGAACGAGACCATTTACGGCATCCTGCACGTACAGCGACGACCTCGCGGTTCCTGCGATTGTGCGATGGTCCTATACAAGTGGTGGGAACCGGGTGGAAAACGGGAACACTAGGTCGCCACAACGGGACTACACTCACTCTGCCTGCTCAGTGCTCAGTGCTCACTTGACTACACGCTTCCACAGTCCACCAAGCAAGCGAGTACTCGGTGGCGTTGATCTGTGATCATCGGTTAAAAAACACACTACAACCGTGCTCGTTAGCTAACAACAGCTGCTGAGGCGAAGGACTGCCTCTCTAACCTCTAACCGCAAAAGATGTTCGGCGCAGTAAGGATAAAAAACTCAGTGAAAAATTATTATGGTTACGGCTGACGGGCGAAATAATTTACAGACGAAATTGCTGGAACACTGTGATTTCATATTAGTGTGCTTCATACACGCAGAAGCAGCACATGCAGTTTGGTTGGTTAATGTTCATCCATTATTGAAATTTATAAGGAACCTATTTTATTGTACGATAGGCTACCTGCAAAAGAGTGCAAGATATACAAATTTATATGAAACGCATAGGGGTACATATGTCTGATATAGATTATGATAAGATCAGTTAAGTTGGAGGACCAAAATAAGTATTCTCACTTTTAAATTTTACCTTTTATATCCATCTCCAGTTTATGTCGGTTGTTATAAAATTATCATTAGTTTTACATAATTATACTGGTTAAACATTTTTTGTACAGATAATTTTAGTCGAGAAAAGGGAGTAATCATCAACTTTAGCTTAGACCAGATCGACATTAGGATGATATTCTAAATGTATACTACTAAATATGTCTAAATATTACTATTTTCAAATATGACGAACTTTTTGTTATACAGTATAGGTTCATTAAAAACTACTAAAATTAGCGTGAAACAAAGTTAAAAACGTAATGCGTACATATGATATACAATCCCCTGAAATCGCACCATTTTGGTTTATAAACATTCAACTAGATAAGCAAACCTCTACTCTGCCTCTTAAAAAATTTGTTTCATTAGTAGTATCATCAAAACGGTCCGAATTTCAAGCCCTATCTTGTTTAACTCATTTATAACAATTCGATATAGTTGATAAAGCACACTTGGAAGCCCATCTTCATCCACTACGGCTAGGAGGAGTCATCGATCTAGCAAAACACTCGGAAAAGGCCTTTGACTCCCATAGTTTGTCGGTATCGTTCAACGGAAACGGAAATTGGCGGAAATGAGGCATGATAGCTGGTAACAGTTCACACCCTATATGTGGGTATAATGACCCGCATGCATATGGTTCAAGAAACCATAGAGTGTAGTGTATGGTCTTTGAAAAAGTGACGAACCGAACAGAAATTAGTATTTGATAGCACTGGAAATATTTTACCCATTTGACGGAAATGTATCATCGTTATCTATACTGTGAGAAAAAACAAACTTAAGTACAAATATCAATAAAAGCTTGACCTTAGCAATCACGGTTTGCAATTTGCACTCAGAAATGCCTTCGTACCAGAAGAACGGGATTTTTTGAATTCCATCTTCCTTCGTCCAAGGGTCATTGACCTACTGTCCCAGAGATTCTCTGCCAAATGTAAATTACGCAAAGAGACAATTATGGAGTATTTTACTAAATCATAATCTCATAAAGGATGGATGCTTTCGTTTTGGGAAGCAGTCCATTTTGATATATTATTTAATTAATGTCAGGAATACATAACGAAATTAAAATATAATAGCCATGTCCATATTTAGTACAACAATTTATAGTTTTCACTATGGTATTTTCTACATTATACAGTTTCCTTAATTAAAATGGTTTTATAACTAAACATTAGTACTTTAGAACTTTAATTAAGTCAACTATTGGTTGATTTATGACGATTAAAAATTATATTGCTATTACAAAATCGATAAAATTATTTTATTTGCAACAATATATTTACGTTTCTCGGTTGTGGAGACTTCGTTAGAGATCCTACAAGCTCATAAAATGTTAAATATTAATGTTCCATCAATCACCTCACTTGAACGTGTCAAGCCCCACACAACTTCCATAATATATTCGCGGGTGTTTTGAAGCGTATTTAAACCAAGGCGAACCTCATTCGTTGACACTGATCCAAGGTCAATTCGGTTTGTAAATGATCGGTGGCAAAAAGTAAGTTGGTCGAACAGCCGTGTATCTGACCTGCCAAATTTGGCGCCCTCGGCCTTCGCGGCGGCCCGGCTGTGCGGAGAAGCCGCCGGTATGGGCGGATCGGAATTCGGTGACTGGAGAGGCTCGTGAGTTTCATAACTGGAGAACCGCTGGTCCCTCCCACTGGATAGACCAACTCCATATTCAACTTGATGCTTTATAAGGCGGTCGTTATAGCGGGGGAATTCTATGTCTTTGATCGTACTGTGTAAAGTTTTTAAAGTGGCTTCTATATTAGGCCTATTGTTAAAATATTGCCGACTTACAACAAAAGCTAGGTTTACACGTGAGAGTTTTTTACTCTCGGAGAGTTAGTTAGTTACTCTCATAAAAATCTCAGACAGTTGTTGATAGTATTCGCAGAAAACTGTCTGGGATTAATTATCTTGGAAAATTCGCTGATAGTGTAAACACCTCTGCGAGTACCTACTGAGAGTACGAAACTCTCTGCAGAAAAACTCTCACGTGTAAACCTAGCCTAGTTTAAATCAGATACTCGCTAAAATACATTTATACAGTAGTTTCAGCCAATTTTTTCAACGGTTTTACATTTAAGATATCTTTTACACGTATTGCCTTTGCCTATATCACTAGAGTATTAAGATTTTTGCTAAGCCCTTTGGGACTGTAATTTTATGGACTTATTTAGAATACGGAATCAAAATACTGTTATTCACAATATGTACCTACGTTTTTCAATTAAAACCTTCTTGGGCCCCACTTTATAGTCGATTTACTTTCTAACTACCAATGGAGACCCATAGAAACTATTGTGTTCAGTGGACTGTGAAAGTAAACATGTTTATTACTCACGGCAATATTCATTACGTGTGCTCATTATTGTATATTGCTCCATAGTCATACTTATTATTTTCTGTACGATTTAAATGTAAGATAGCGACACGATACAAAACACGAAGGTATTGTTTGGAAGAGAACTTTAGTGTTCCAGGTCGTTGATATCAGCCAAAAATATAGACTGCCCCAAAATAGACCCTCGATGAATTCCCATTCAACACGCGTTCGTTCACACTAACATTCATTCTCTTTCTTTCAACTGATTACTTAGTTCAACTTACATGTTTGATTAGAGTCCAGAGGATGACATTATTGAAATAAACACTTAGTATGTGATAACGTTTTTGCTATGGAAATCTATATCACATTCTGACAAAATGCAAATACAGCGTTTGCACAGAATTAACGGTACATCGAAATAATTATTAGTGGTAATGCATCTCTAGATCTGACTATATTTCTTAATCAGAATACGGATAAAATAAAGTTGAAGTAAAGGGTTAGAGAAAGCCTTCTTAACAATGTTCATGATAGTGTTTTTAATTTCATTGCACCCAAAAAGCTGTACAGTTTGTATTTTAATCATAGTTTCTACACATGAAATTAAAAATGTTGAAAAGGATAACCTTAAAGACACTTCGATCATCATCAAACTAAATGAACAAACAAACAACATTAATAAATTATATTTATACATACATAAAAAGACCTCGCACTCTTTCTGGCTAATTTAAAAATAAACAGCAAAGGGACGCAATCTCTTATATCCGCTTCGGAGAGTGGACCATAAAGATACCGAAGAAAAACTTGGTCCGGATGTTCCAATGTGATCTTATTGCAAATCTCTTTTTAGAACTTCCTTTAGATCCAACATCCAACCTCCAACCGGTCTGGAGACATCTGGCAAAGCTTCGTTATGATCCAAGGGCATCTTTATCATTGGGACATTTATTCGACAAAATGGGAATCCGACTCAATAAAATGTCTGTGTTGAGACTTTGTAAATGTCTTCTGAGGAAGTCAAGGTTTATGTGACTTTAATGGCCACCAAGAATTAAAACGACAAAAAAACTAAATTGATCGTAAATTAAAAATATATAGAAAGTTAAAGGAGTAAACAAAGTGTGCATTTCTGATCAGTATCGAGTTTTTTCTGCTAGTCTTAAAAATATGAAGGCAACTATCAACCTTCAATACTGAACCTTGATTACTGAATTATTCTGATTTTCATCTATGCTAAATAATGTTTAAAATATTTTTCAGCGAATCCTGAAAATTACCATTGGATCCTGTAAGATATTTTGACACACAATCTGTTCCGATTGAGGACACAGAGGATAAAATAAACGTGGTAAAATATAACAAATAGTCTGCTGATATAGAGATATAGGTTATAATAAATCTGGCAAAATGTGTTTCAACATAAAAAGTAACGTACTCTATATTTTGTTCCAAGTAACCTTGTATGTTATGTTATAACATTTCAAAACAAATTGTATAAATATCGAACTTGTTTTCCCGATTTCAAAATCCTTGGAACACTTACTTCTACCATCCTCCAGAGTTTCTAGTTTCATGTTTAGTATAAAGATGCCAGGGCAAACTCGTTGGTTAAAGTTTGCAAAACTGAACCGTTTTCTAATGCTGTTTAAGATAATCTACTAATGTAGTGTTACAACATTTTTATTTTGCCCTTTTTCACTTTATTTTCATCATTTAAGTCAGCAAGAACCTTAATCGTAAGAGGTGGTTGGGGTTATTTTTATTTGATATACAATACACTATATACATCATTATGTATTGCTGTACTAGTTTTATTAAACTTTAAATTGAGGACTATCTCCTTTTAGAGACTTAAATATAAATTCAGTTGTTTGCCCTGCCATTTTAAATAGTGTTTGAAAAGGAGATAGAATCCTCAATCTAATTTTTTTGTAACTATTCTAATTTACGAGTACCAATGGTGGCCACCTTGAGTTGATCATATTAAGCGCCCCTAGCAACTAAACGGTTAAGCTAATAAAAAAAAGAGCAATAGAACATAGTTTATGAGTAAAAAGTCTGAAAATTGATTGGTGAATTCGAATCTTTCATAAAAACTGGGTGTCCCATAAAAATTTCAAAGTTGATCACCTTATTGGAAAAAGGAGGCAACATTTTTAAAATCCAAATTCAATTTTAATTGTCTCTAAAAAAGAAATAAGTCCCTCTTTAAATGTTTTCTAATAGTTTACGAGATACCAATAGTAGCCGCGTTCAGTGAATCATACCCTGTATATTATAAATGTGACCTGCTTTAAATAAATGAAAAAAAAAACTAAAAAAGTTTGGAAGTCAAATATTTGGCAATAGTTTTTTACTTTTCTTTCAATAAAACAAGTGATATTTTTCATATTATACTCGTGTTTAAATGACAGCGCTGAGTAGCAATGTGCGCATATCCTATAAACACGTTTATCTGTTATAAAACAGCACTTGGAATTGAGTGCTCTACATTCCGGCTTTTATTGTTTATTGACAATTTTCCAAGATAATTTCATTGAAACGTGTGTATAATGGAATTACAACTTTAATCAATATTTAGTGTACAGCGATTAATTTGTACTCTTCAGGTGTACCATTAATGTATTACATTCGGTTCTGTATACATTGGTACCATTCATAAGTATTGACACAAATAACTTGAGAACCTATGTAGCCTTATGTGGAAGATCTCATGGTCTGACTTTGTTCTCGAAGAACAGAGCAGGTCGGAACCACAAACATAGTTCAACACTGTAGAAATTCTAAATTTTAGGGGCTGCAGTCTTTCTCAATCTAAGAATAGTGAAAAGAGATATCCATAAACAGTCTAGATTTCAGTGGAAACCCATTTCGTCATAACAGACAAATCAAGTGACTGATCACCATCTGAGTCATGCCGTCCCCAGCAGGGCTCACGAGACTCCATTGTTGACCCACATGGATCTGATGATGTTTTGAGTGGAGGAGCGCGCGTGTCGACGAGAGCGATGGCGACTGAGAGATAAGCTTTTGTTGACACTCGATGTCACGCAGACTGTCGACGTGGCCTCGCGCCTTATCAAACAAAGAGAGAGGAGTGATGGCTGATGAGTGATAGGGAGTCTGCGTCACCGCCGCTGCTGATGGAGCCGCGACCGCGACGTGTTGACGATGAGTCACAGGGGCAACGGCTTCCATGGTAATGGTCCGGACTGTGAAATGTTCATTTTGATACATCTTGAGGTTGGCGCAGGTTTTTCTATTGAGAAAGGGTAGAACCAATAGAAGAAGACGAGATACTGCATACAACTCTTATGACTTGCTGAGTTTCGTGTCAGAATTCAAGAAGGAAGACTAAACACATCTTTGAGTCATTGACGTAGCTCTTATAGAAAAAATGAGGAGCTCATCTAGTGTTCAAAAGGGTTCTTCATCAAATAACGAAGATATTTTGCTAATCGTAGATATCAATTTGACCAGAAAGAAAAATCATAGAATTGAAAAAAAAGTTGGAAGGATATTTTTTAGAACCACCAATTGATTCAAATTTAGGTCTATAATGGTGCAAAGTATTAGATTGGTTAAAAAAATTTTATCCTCACAAAGCTAATCAAGCATCTTAAAAATTAAGTCGCTTAACTATTGGATCCTACTGATAAAAACAGTTTTGTTATCTATTAGTCAAATACTGATGACTGGCATCGTTATATACATGGTAAGAAATTTTCAGGTCATTGTGTATGTACAACATTTACACTAACTACAAAGTGTCTCCTAGCTTTAGGGATGACAAATCTAACAAAATGCTGATGTTTCAGTCTAAGCATATCCAAGTCAGGACGTCCAGACATCACCAGAGATCTCGCTGACTGGACATCCGTGTAATCTGAGTCCAGCTAGATTCTGCAGGTCCCCCGATGTTCCACCAGTTAACCACTAATGTTTAGTTACCGTTTTGATTGCCAGTTTCCCGACACGCCACTCGGGTAGCGGACCACCAGACCGAGCAAGGACTTGCACCATCGTCCTCAACCTCATCGCCATCCTCTCCCTCCTCCCAGGCTCACAGAAGATCCTTCTTCTTTGGAGATCTCCCACTACATATTTTCATTCAAAGTGTAATATATACGTAAAGATATAACTATCCAATATTTTTGACTAGTTTTGACCATCACTATCCATGGCAAAGTTACCTGACAGAAAAAACTGTTTAGCAGAGTCACCCAAAAATTAAGCTCAATGAGGAAAGACAGCAATAGTTAGGCAAAGTCTATAGGGACATACACTCATCCCTTATTCATAATCACCTTAAAATATGACCTAGTTGTGTCAGCGTCTTACAAAGCGAAAAAGTGTAAACTAAGATTGTAAAGACGAAAGAAATCCATGTTAATGACAAAATATTCAGTCACAAGTTGCAACATGCAACAAGTTGCAAGTGCTATAATATAGTGGAGTTGCTAAAGCCATAGTTAAATTTATAAAGGACAATGTCATGTGGTATAATTGGAGACTGCAAAACTTACCTTACAAATGAAACCCAACTTTTATGTTGTTCTTTTCATTGTCGGTGTTACTTATTGGTCCCTATTCACAGTTCACGACCGGAGACTTGGTCACACAAACATGCCGTGTTATGTTGTCGGTTACAAACATGACTATCAGACGCTGGACTTACTGGAGCGAGGCCGAGCAAGGACAAGGCTGGACAACGTGTGTTTATCAAATTGAACGTCACACATAGCTGATGACTGATAAATCAGCACGTCAATATCTTGGGCTGCTCAACACGCATATTATTACGTCTGATGAGGTTGATCAGGACTTTAAATATCCTTATTCCAAGTGGAAGAATGTTTCCCCGTTTTGATTACCACAAATTTCTCATTTAGCCACTTCTTACCTTAGCTTTTCTGGTCCTGTTTGCAAATCTGAACGGCTGAGTTTACCTCGACCTCCGCCGTTCCTGTTCTGCTGGGAGTTTCAAGGATTGCGAAATTTGGCATGGGATAACAGTGACAGATCATGCCAGGTGATGAAATACCCAACAAGGGATCCTGGAAACTAACTTTAAAAAAGATTTGCATAAATACTAAAAAATACGAGGAAAATCGAGGAACTAAGACGCCGATCGTTTACAAGTAACTTTTAAAACTTTTAAAACAAGTGTTGTATGACGGGCACTTGCTATCATATCAAAATTGTATACAGATGGGGAGTTAGATCGTGTCCATCCTATCTTTAGTATATGCGATAGCTAACACATCTCAAACTACCATTTTTTAATCCAAAGGTTGCCGGTTCTATCCTGAGAAAAGTTAGTAGTTTTTTTAAAGTTTCAATTCCGGATCCAGTTGCCATTTTTATTGGGTTATTAATTAATGATGTTTTCTAACAATTTGTTAGGCCCCACCTAACAAATACATCTTGTCCGTATCAGGGTAGGCCTATGTATTTATCCTATTTAAGTTTTAGTAGAATTTAAAGTGAAATATTAAGTAAATTTGTATTATATTTTTGGAGAAATGAAATCTTTTAATTTATAGATTAGAACGCCTTTTCACAATGGGAATTCCATCACTTTTAAACACTTTAAAGGATCTGTAACAACTTTGATAGATAAAGAAGATTGATAACCTTAGATAAGCTTGAAAATAATTTAATTGTCTGCTCAACTTCCTTATAACTTGCACATGCAAATTCTTATCTCGTGGGAACCTTTTGTTGCCAACCAACGTATGCGAGGCACAAGGCTATCAACTTGCTATCTTACTATTGATCTGCGATTGTAAAGTACCCTACTGCCTTTCAGCTTTGTAAAGAAAACTTAGAGATCCAATCTGTTGGGAAATCCAACAAGAAGAACACTTGATGCGGATACGAATTGCAACGCAATAAAACCACTGCTAATAACAGCCTGGACGGTGAAGATGTGGGTTTAGTGCCTGGGCTGGCGCGTTTACTTGGGCTATCTTTATGGATCACATAACATCAGCAATTCTGGACTGGGAGCACAACTTGGGCCTTTTTCTCCTAAGTACTCTGGAAACTGCTCATAAAGTTAAGAGACATCGGTGTAATAGTCGTGGTAAATAATAAGAAATTGAATTCTGTATAATTTATTATAGTGATGTTTATTTATAGAATGTATCTATAATGTTTTGTAAGTAGCGTTGTGTCGGCTGTTTTTATAAATAATAAAAAATAAATACAGCAATGTTGGAAAGCCTTTTCTAAGTTTAATAAAAATCTTTCAACATATCTAAGTACTGTAATATTATAATACTACTCTACAGTAGGCTACTAGGTTTTTTATAAGAACTATATTTCAATGCGGGTTTCATGTTAATTTCGGAATTTTAAATGAAAATATGGCCATCAATAATCAACAAAAACAGGTTATCGGTCAAGTTGTTTCACTGTAATTTATTTCACCCTATTTTACGCAAATAAAGGAATCCATATATTCTTTAGGAAATTCCATCTGACGAATGTGTAGAATTTCTGACCCTCAACGTCATGAAGTGAAACTCAGCATTTGAAAAACTCTGATATTGTTAATTAAACTGCTTCGCTCCAGTCGCTGCCAGCTCTACTCCCCTCTACTCCGCTGTAAGGCACAGCTAGCTGCACTTTCCTCCCCGGCCTTATGTAGGAGACGGAACCGCCTTTCCCAGATGCTCCAGAGGCCGCGATGGTGGACACGGATCCAGCGTTTCCCACCAGAAATGAGGTCGGAGTGTGACGAGTTCTTCTTCCGCGTCCGACAGAAGGTCTCGGATTTCTTCAGCTTCAGTTCAACTGGCGTGCAGAATCGATTACTGATGTAACCTCGCTTCCCGCCACCGCGCCGCTTCGCGCTCCGCCACAGAGTAACGCCGACTCTACCGCATAGAGTAATGCCACAAACACTGCAAAACAGAGACGTGAAAGCTAAATATTATGTCAAGGTGTAAAATAAACAGCTAGTCATTTCCTCACAATGACGCTGTCAACATGGTGGTGTTTGTCCATCTGAGAGGATTTGGCTTATTCAATCGTACTTGGTTACGTCACTACATGACGGGGTGTGTGATCACTCACTTTGTATTTTCTTTTAAATTATAGGAACTATCAAAATAGATTTATTTCACAAACAAGAATTTATTTCAAGCTTTAAACACTGTGGTTTTACATTTCTAGTTTTAACCTGCACAATATTGTTTTCACGATTTGTGATTGACCAAGCATCTAATATTATGCTGTTCAACTAATTTTAAACACCACTTTGATTTCAGGATGCTAAGGAAACTCTTATAAGTTCGAAGAAGGATTAAAATTAAAGTGGCTACTTAAGATTGTGTGAAGTGTTTTTTACTAAAATATTGTTATCAACAGGTGTATAACAACAATTCAAGGCACCACACGAGAGACAAAGACCACGTTAGTATTCATGGATGTGATGATGGAAGCCGAAGCGCAGCCTTGGGCCCACCTGGGGCCGTACATCTCGGGGCGGCCGTGAAACAGACAAGACACACGGCGATGCACGCACATTCGTTAATATTTACACTTATGCAACCATCTACATTAGTTTCTTTGGTGGTCCCGAAAATGAATAAGTGTAGCTTTTTATAGGTCCTACAGGTTTGTATTAAGTATAAGAAAAGGTGTTGTACACCTATAAAATATTGTAAGAAAAGGTATTGTAGGCCTAGGTCGCTACAATGTGGCAAAATAGATTTATCTGAATTATATTTCGTTTGTCAACGTATACATAGGCCTACATGTCATTTGAAAACGGGTGATACATGGATTTTATTAATAGTCGACATCGAAGCAGCCTATACACCTCCTGAACTTTTGATTCACATACTTCATACGTACCCATAGTACTTATGTGGTGAAATAGGGACACCGCACTTCAAACACCTATTTCTATTTATTCTTTGCCTGAGTGTTAAATATGTTTAACATTTTTCTCGTAGTTTATATTTTATATTATAAACTTGTTTCTTTTAAAACAATTTCCGGCGGGTCATTCCTTAAAAGAGTAAAAAATTGTACTGTAATGAGTATACAGGAAATGTAAAACTATACGTAACACCAATATGAATGCTGGATTTGTAGGAAAAGGTGGATGGGGGAAAAAGAAAATGTGGGGTATTGAAAACTTCAATTAAATTCCTTCAAACTTCATTTATTCTATGAAAATATACAATGTTGAAGCATGGATGTGTCCCCAAAAAGACGATAAATCTATGTTCGTGGACGAGTGTGCAATCAATTCGGCCAATTCTATCTAAAATAAAATACTTAGTAAGCAAATTATTTTAGTCATAGTAAATTTTCTCATAACAGAATTCAATTTGATAATTTTATTAATCTATAAAACCTGTGTGGCCTGTTGCTAACCAACATTCGTAACAGGACAACAAAACTCCTCGTGCAAAAATTATGACCTTGACAAAGGCCATGGCAAAATGGCCAAAACGTTGGCTTACAGCCAACACGAAACGACACACAGACATTTCAGTAGACAAGTTTTACCAAAGTTTACTAGAATTTTCAAACTCTCGTGTCTTAAAGTAAGTGGCTTACATAATCCATTTAGACTAAAATAGCAAGGACAGACATTGTTATCTGAAAAGAACCCAAAACAAGTGATAATCAATAAGTATATAATCAAATGTAGTGGACCATTGACTATATTGTTGTTTCATACAAGAATTATCAACAATATACCGAAACACCGAGTATCGTTACCCATCTCCATGAGCTCTCGTTTTGTGTCTAGGTCCGGGAGCACCACCTGTCAAAGTGAATCGAAGAGTTCGATGTTAAAGAGACCGTTCTTATTAGTAGGCCTAATTACCATCCCTTCCAGTGCTTCAAAATCGATTCTTCTATCCACAATACGCGAAAACAATTAATTCCACTCTCAGGCTAACCAGGATGGCACGAAGGCAGGAAAGTAGGCAAGGACACGCGGCGCTCGTTGTTCCGTTAAGCTGCAACTGGCTGATCCTTCGCCAGCCCAGGATCTAGTGACCCCTAGAGCCGGTGACCTACAGAGCTGGTTGCTCGGCTCTCCACCAGAGTGCAGCTCTGTCTGGACGTAACGGTCCGCATGAGTCACGACCGGCGAATCGTTCTTCTGGTCGAATCGATTCGTTAGGTAGATCCGTTTTGGTTTCTTCCAAGATCTTTTTGCTGGCTTTTGTGGGTTCGTTCTTTCCCGATCAACTTGTAGAGTTTATATTTTCATTTCTACGTCTTTAAGTGACATTAAAAATGTTTTAATATCTTTTGTACAACGACTTTGATACGGTGTCCTGTTTGAAGAATAATATTTCATCAGCTTGTATTGTTAAGGATTCCAAAACATTTCCAAAATCGATGCCTCACAACTCCCTATCTAATACTGTACATACAGTTAGCTAACCGTCCGAAGGTAATTTTGTATAAACTTTCTCAAAAATGTTTTCATGTTATTCAAGTTTATTTTATTAGTTTTCACCATAGTCATAACACTTGCTTGCTTGCGATAACACTTTTTTGTAAGATGTATACAGCAACCTTCTACAGGTATAGGGTTATTATTAAGAGTACATAATGATAAGTATGGTAGGCCTACCTACCGACAGTGATCTTCCGTGTTGTGGGGACTTCGTTGATAGCATCTTCCTCCGATAAACTCTACAAACATTAGTTTACGCAAATTTCTTACTCACTTAGGACTATCGAACTAACTAATTTACCATTCTATGAAAAAAAATTATCAGAGACAAAACAACCGGAATAACACCCTTACTGAAATGGCAACCTAACTCAATAGGTAGTTTAAAGCCAAGTATGAATGAGAGATGAGTGTAGGATGATTGTGGTGCGATATTGTAGTCTTGTTACTGACTAAGGCCAACATTCTCTTTAGACAGGACTGTTAATTAATAGCCCAACAGCCAATGGTATCTAGGGACCTACAGTTTAACGTGAGATCCGAACCACATTTGACCTCATATATACGAATTGGTGTAATTGTGAGGATGGTCTTTTATGGATGAACTAGTATTCACTAGTGCGGACGTTAATCCCCACCAGGAAATATCGCATCCACAAGCCATTGCTTATAACTATCCACAATTCATGACCTCCAAGTAGCTGTATTACAGGACGTCGCTGCCGTCCCTGTTAATAAAGTCTTTTTGCGATTTTATTATGACATTATTTAGATCACGACACCTTTGACTCTGGTGATTGCCCGGTTTTTATGACACACTTTTAGTATTTTGTCAAACGAATGTTTTAAAAATAATGTCCAGCAAAAATATTATGTGCCACAGCCAAATCTTGTTTACATTTCCTTATTATATCCCGGACTCCATATATTGTGCGTTGCCGGTGCCAGGCTGTCCTCCAACAGCCGGCGATGGCGGAAGCAGGCGGTGGGAGGTTGCCAGGGTCCCCTCCAGCGGGGGCTGGTGTGAGGCTAGCGTCTAGTGGGGGCAGCGCGAGGCTACTCGGTCTTGGCACTTTCTAAGGAGAAAGTGTTCTCGCTCTAATCTGTCAGTTACATCCGATCACTTACGACCACCTAAAGGTTACAAGAATCTTTTTAAGGACGATTTCAAGTAGAAGTAATGCACACTTAACGTAACCAAGTACACTGTACTATTGAATACTGTGTTTAGTTTAAATAATTGTTTTTATTATTCAAAGCTGGTTATTTAAAAAATAAACTCCGACAGGATAGTGGACTTGTATCAATACTAAAAACTATATATCAATGTTAGTATTAAAGGAGAATTAATGCTTAAAATGATATACAGAATACTAGAAAATAATTTTAGAAAGGTAAAATACAATATCGTTTAGAAAAAAATGCTAGATGATAATTAATTTGGGCCATTACAATCTAAATCTTATAGTGAAAAGCATAAGTTTATACTGTATCTTGGTTGCTTTAGGGAGTTAATTTCATTTCCTAGATCATTAACGTTAAAAATCTTTGGGAGATAAGGACTGAGGACTGCTGGACTGCTCGATTTACTGTTACGTTTTCTGTCAGTATGACCAACACTGTTCGGTATTCTTCCTCTTCTAGTGGTCGGAACCGCTACATTAGGTGGAACGTAATGGTGTAACTGTACTCCTCCAGTGCAGTGGACGGAGAGGACACTCACCCTTTCCCTCTCTCTCTCTCTCGCACCATTGTCGCCTGATGAGGTCCTGCTGATGACGCAGTGCTGATGACCGCTCCCACGGTGTGACGTCACAACTGATGACGTCACTCGTGTCATCCCCATCTCACCAGGTGACGAAACCGAACACCGGGAGTGAAGAAAGTTGAGTAACAGAGATGGATTGGTGAAGAAACACCCAGAGGCTTTCTGTTCAAGAGCCCTTCAAGGGTTTAGATTTTGACTAGAATACTCAATAGGTGTGGCTAACTCAATTCTGGCCAATCTTGCAAATGGGAAATTGGTATTAATTAGAAATTGCAGAGGGCAGAGAGGATACATTGCTAAGAACATTACAGACAAGTTTTACTGGATTTAGATCGGTCTTAGCTCAGTTGAGGAAACGGTTTCCACATACAGAAATCAGAAATATATTTATTGCCATTTAAGTTCACTAAATTCAACAAAACAGATGATGCCACCGAGTAGAGAGACCTGAGCGTGAGGCTGTGGTTAGTTCTGTGCCGCAACGCAAACCTCGCCTCGAAACCGCAGAGAATCAAGGAGCAGGGCCCCGAAATACTGGGTCACAACACAATTGTGCTGTTGTTGGATATACCCAAGAGAGGCATGGCAAGTCCATGTGGGGTGTACTGTATGTCGTAGTGGTAGTGGACATCTTTAGGGTTGTCAGTGTAAACTTGTGCTTTACACTTCTGTTTTCAAAACGTTTGCAACACTATTTTCTTGAAATTTTTTCAAGGGCGAGCATATATTTTGTCGTAAATATTATTACATGGAGCTCACATCTCTTTCAATATTTATTTCTCGTTTTCTGTTTCTTACTTCTGATTCAAATGATAAGTGAGCAGTAGTCATAATAACCATAAAATTCTTCATTTTCCCTGTATGCTAAGTTTTGATATTGCTGCTGGACTCCTCCTTTCATTATTTATAGGTATTCAAAACATTTTGACGATTTGACCTAAATGCTCTGTTATATTGGCTTTGAATTCCCCTTCTTTGTCCTTGCAGACATAATAGTAATAAGCAAGATGACTACATAAACCTACGTGTGTCCCCATCTAGTTGTAAAAGTACGTATTTTCTCAGCCAGAAGAGGTTGCTCAACGCTTCACCGCCATTGAAATGGACTTGAATGTCGATGGACATTTTATTTGTTTCCCCAAACTTCGCCGGGCCACCATTGTCACCCCAGCTCTGCTAGACTGTAGGTATACCGTGGACTGTAGACTGTAGACCCCGTCGTGACATTGCGTGCCCGGCCCGGCCGCCACAGCCGCTGTGCTGCGAGGGCGGAGTTTTCTCCCGGAAGTTGCATAACGCCCGATCGACCTGGCGGAAATAACAGCGATCGATTGTCCACTGCCGCCTGAATATATTTACTCTGCCCGTTCGAGCAAAAAAGGAGAAAGCAGACTGACAGCGTCGCTGACAACCGCTATTTTCGGCCAAGTGGGCGTTACGAAGTCTGGGGTTGATTGCGATCAGGCTGCTGCAAGGCGCTGACTGCTTTTACTTCAGGATAATAAACAAGTGTCCGCGGAGAGATTTCGTCGAAGAAATCCATCAGGAAATCAACGACTCGAGGAAATTGGTGCGATAAACTCGGTTTGCAAAACTAATTCGATGTTCCAGTTTTGTAGAGAGGTGAGTGCTCTCTGGTATGATGTTGAAATTTAATTTCCTTGATGATTTCAGTTCCCAGCAAACTCCAAGATATCCTTGGTGTGGGATGAGTAATTGTTTGTCATGACCACTACTGGTGACATTCATGTTAGTCAAATGGGTTATGGGACGGCAAGAGTGGATAAATGAACCCAAGATAGGACACCATTTTGTATAAGAATTTTTTTTTATGTCTTCTAAATTGTTTGAAAACGAATCCCTCCAATATTTTAGAAGCGATCCTGCTTTTAGAAACTTCGATCTTGTGCATTTTGAATCCTTTATAAGTGTGATAACATACTGTAATGCATTTGAGCTGTTTGTTTTACAAAATACAATATTATTGTTGAATTAAAAATAGATTTGATTTGATATATTTATAAAAACCTTTTTTCCTATTATAAAATAAGAAAGTGAACAAATTATATTCTTATTTGAGATATTTTACTAATGATGAAAGTAATGAGTGTCTTGATTTTATTGCAGAACAAATTATTATTTTAGATTAACGAAATTATTGTAAAGTAGGCCTATTTGCGATTTGTCTTCTTCAAAATAGTATAAATTTTGAATATGTAATCCACACAAGTGTTTTCTTCATAGCCTGTGCAGTGTTTCCAATGCTAAAACCCCACTAATTACATACAGTATGTAGCTGGGCCTATAGTAAATTATTAATATAATACATGTAGCCTAGCCCTTCTCTTTTTTGCAACACAATCCTAAACCTCCACTATCTCCTGAGTGGTTCAAAAGAGGTAAGCTTAGTGACCCCAATCTGGGCCTAATGTTACTCAACTTCCATTATAGTCTTCTAAGAGGCGGGGGTCTCAACTGAAGAGCATTGTTTATTGTTCGCTCCCAGAAGAGAGAGGACTAAAGCGGTGATCAAACGCCATGTCTTCATGGTCCTTCGAGTCCAAAGAAAATATCTAAATTTGAAGTGGCACAGATTATTTTTGTGTGAAAATAAATGTTTCATTTTTCATATTGCCCTCCTTCCCACAGTGAATGACTATTGGCCTACCCTCCCCATTTCCCTCTCTCATTAGGTTTAGGGATACAAAATTACATAGTAAACATTTTTTTGCGAGTCCAGGATTTTATAGAATTTCTCATCATTGTGCTTGTTAATTCTAAAACTAGACCACAACTACAGATTAGACGTAGGCCCTAAGCCTAATTATATAGCGATCCACACTCATTGGCCATGTACGGTAGAAGACTTCCAAAAGTGAATGCGGTGAAAGGAAGTCTCTGATTTATATGAACCATATGAAGAAACTGAACTTAACCAGTTACCAATCCTACAAAAAGCATTATGAAACACTTTTTCCATAGAAAACTTCTGATCTATAGGCAGAATTTAAGACTCGTTTCGGTAGATTTAGTACTGTACTCGGAACTCCTACCTGAAATGCAGCGCGTTTTGTCTATGCCAGAGGCAAGATGTAACAGAATTACTTTTAAGGAAAAGCGCCCCAAATTTATCACACAGTTTTCACAAACATTCCTGGAATAGAAGTGCATAACCCGTCATTTACGACGTATCAACTCAACATCTCCAGTAACTGATCTCAATATTTTAAACGATGAGTCTTGTTGGCCAATATTATTGACACAGAGATTGAGGGTGAATTATCCCCATCTGAATGTTTCCTAACTTTCCTATGGGTGTAGCCAATAGATTTGTTAATTTCAATGCCAGCTTAGCTGATGTAAAAGAGATTGCATTTCCCCTTCACCGGCAATCGAGGAATCTCCCTTCAAGGTTAGGGTCCGTTTACTCTACCGACCATAGACTCTACGGCCCTCTTAAATATTAAATAAAATATAACATGGGGCCACTTACTCTACCGATCATAGGCTCTATGGCCCTTCTAAATATTAAATAAAATATAACATGGGCACTTACTCTACCGATCATAGGCTCTATGAGCCTGTTTGAATATTTTTATATAATTTAAAGCGATCATAGAGCCTATGCACCCATTTAAATTAAATGTATGGGTCCAAAGCATCTACTGGCTCATAGAGTCTATGAACCTTTTCAAATTAATATTAAATAAAATTATAAAATAGGGCCATAGGCTCTATGAGCCGTTTTATATTAAATACGTTATATATTGGAAAAGAGGTCCACTTACTCTACGGGTCCGTTATATCTACTCTGTACGCACCACTCGCTTCCTTCAGCTCTCGTGCACAAACGAACTGAGATAATGTCACCCGGTTTTCTGCATCCTATTCTACGATGAATAAATATCAATCTATCAATATATGTATCTCTGCATCTATATATCTATGTACCTATCTATCTATATATTTATCAATATCACACGAAAAGGCGATTTTTTTTAAACGAAGCTCCTCTCTTATTTGTAGACAAATTTTAACGTTTAAGGTGTAGAAAAATTCGTTTCAATCAATGCATCTCTTTCCATTCACTCATCTATCTATCTATCTATGTATCTGTCTACATATTAAACACAGATATGAGTATCATATATCTAGAGAATTATCTATCCCATATTTATAGATCTATCTATCTATTAAACACCATCCGAAACTGGGGAATTAGCAGAAATATTTCAGTGATTTTACAGCGGAGACGATGACTCTTAATTGGTGTTTACACAAACATGGAGGGTTTTGAAGTTTTAAAAATTTCCGCCTCCGTGACCAAAACCGCACAGAGTGTAACCAGCATTAGTGCATAAAAACTAGCTTGTATCCGCATGCCTTGCAATGCCAAACTTAGGAATTTTTGGCTCTTCAGGTGATTGTTTTTGCTATACGCTCACTCTCCACAAGTCTATATTATCCTCTATAGTTTTTATTACCAATCTTCATACAATACTTTAAATGAGAAGGCTACCTAATTCATAACATTGTATTTACTTTCACCTGATTCAAATCATCAGACCAAAACTTTAGTATTTACTTTCGTTATATTTATCCCCATGATGATCTTTGTTAACGTGGCTCAAAACTATAGGACTATGTTTTTCAATGACAACGTTTTTACATATAGTATTAATGTAAACGACTAAGCCCTACTTAAAAAAAATTCTTAATGCATCACGTGTTGTATGATACCATAGATAACGTTGTTATGGTTAATTGTAACAAGTTTAACTTAATGTGATTGCAATGATCTCTCGTAAGTTTAATTAATTTATTTCATTGTCATACCCTTAGCCGACTAACCATTAGGAGACTATATTATCTTATAATATCATGGGGACGGAGCCTATGCTCGGTAAAATTATAAAGCGTCACTTTCCTTTCTCAGGCAAAGCTCGATCGCTCCGTTTACTTGCTGACTTTTCTTGGCTCGTTTGCTTCGCTCAATCGCCAGGCCAAATGGTGCTACACTTTGGTGTAAATTCGAACCACAGGTTAAAGCTGAACATATTGTTTTTTTTTTTTTTTTTTTTTAAGATGTGTATAGTTATAAACTCATTTTTGTTCAATTATGTAGCTATCAAAATCTCCATAAGGATAACTTATGGAGATTTTTGGAACTTTGATGGGCTCTAAGACAAAAAACGAATTTTTACCATTCATGGGGCCAACTTCAATTTATTCGTCGTGGTCAAATAAACTCTCATATTCAACCAACAAATAAAAGATCCTAGGACACAAGAAATTTTGCTCTTGTATAATAGTTAACACGGTTTCCGGTGAATTATAGTGTTAACTTATATATATACACCCCCGTCGCACATATATATATATATATATACCATTATAAACACATAACCCTGCATTTGTCACATACCCCTGCGTGGGATAAGTGTTCGAATATACACACCGAAATAGATATGTATAGACACTTAACCCACATTATTTTTTTTACCATCACTTATCCCTGCATTGGGTCAGTGTTGCCAACCGTTAATAAAAACCACAAAAACAAACAATGCAAGGAAACGTTAAATCCAATCCTAACACAAAGCAAAAAATGTTTAATAACAATTAAAAATAATTGTTTTTACATGCGAACTATTAGAAAAAAACGACATAATGATGGTAAAACTGTTGTGGCGATAAAAAACGTAACAATGAAAGAAAAAGTTTTATACCTTTAGAAATACGTAGTCTAACTAAATGGTTTCGATCTAAGGAGTAAAATGTTTTATTTGTTCTCTTAAATTTATTCTTAATCAAACTCTTAAGCTATTTTTATACAATAATTAAAGCAATTATTATAATGAATGCAACTAGTACACCACTTATGAGAACCTTACAGATTCGTAGTCAAACTATATGTTTTCGTCCCCGAGGAGTCTAAGCTGGTTATTTTCGTCACGTGAAATGTTTACCATCTAGGCGCTCCGCGGGAAAAGTCGAAAAAATTAAAATAATTAATTAATTAACCGTGTAAGTAATAAGGTTAGAGTCTATGTTAATATAACAAAAATATGTAAAATTATAATGAACAATAAGTTCCACTGAAGTTTTTTCTTGATCAAACTCTTATGCTATTATGTTAATGATTAAATCAACCATTTAAATAAAAAAGAATATTCAATAACTTTTACACCACTTATCACAACCTTACAGATTAATAGTCAAACTTATATGTTTTCAACCCCAAGGAGTCTAAATTTGTTATATTTTTAAGTGAAATGTTTACCGTTTAGGTGCTAAGGGGAAAAAGTCAGAAGGACTAGACAAATTAAGTCGTCCTAACTATGTAAGTAATAAGCGTAAATGATATGTTAATACATCGATAACTGTGTAAAATTATGGTGAAGATATAAGTTTTTCTTTGAAGATTGTTCTTAATCAAACTAGTATGCCATTATAAGTATAATATTTAAATCTATATATATAATTCCGTAAGCGAATCGGTCCCCACGAAATATCTCGAGTTAGAAAAAAAGATAGGGCCATGTATGATGGCTCATTTTAAAGCTTGAGGGTCAAGGATGCAAGGAAAAATACCAGAATTATTCAAAGTTACCTGGGCTTTGCCCCTTTGGACCTCGAAGTTCCAATGTTAATCTAATGGGAAGGCAATTTTAGATCGACACGTGTGATTAAGCAGATGTTCCAGTGTTTTATCATAAACTCAGCTGGTTATTGAGCAGATATTTTGAGTTAAGATAACGTCATAGTTATAATTTTTTTTTAATTGGCAATGTACTATAAAAAGGGGAACACTAATAGTCATGAACGGATTACGGATCCACAGGAGATTTCATCTTTGTGACCCCATCTATATCATTATAGAAACAGATGTAAAATGATTGATATGTTATAATAATTTTTTTAAGTTAAATTTGGCTTGGACGTGGCATGGTTGATATAATGGTTAATTGTCTTCACTCAGAGAATGTAGTTTAGTTATTACGTTACTGCTTTATATATTAGCTATTTAGTAGATAGAGTTGAAGAGTCGAATCGTTTTGTTGTGTGTTTGTTTATTTTCGACTGAATCATTATATGTAAACTACTAACATTGAATAACCCCGATATGAGGAATATTTTATTTTGGTTTTATCAATTCCCTGCTTTTTACTTTACCTAGGGCGTAGGGAAACAATAAATGCCCGTTAATCCATAAGGACGTCGAGTTTTTCATGTAAATGATAGTGTGCGAAAAACTAATAGTATATCAATCAGTGTTCTACTTCATTGACGAACCGACAAAATAGACTACAATCAAAGTACGAGAGGGACGTCGGTGGCACAAAGGGTAAGGGACATGGGGACACGAGGGAAATATGGAGGAAATAGGGGAAACAGCGGGGGGCACAGGAGGGTATAGAAGTACGGGGAGGGACGGCGGAGATGGCGGCACGGGACCATGGGAAGGACAGGCGTTTAGGGTATATGGAGCACGAGGTGTGTTGGTGGCACTGGAGACAGGAGTGCATGTGGGGCAGGGTGGAGGCATGGGCAACATAGGGGCACAGTTAGGAACGGCGAGAATAAGGGCATGAAACATTTAGGGTAAGGGGATCTGGGGGCATAGGGGGTATTCTGGGGAGGCATGGGGATGCACTGGGGTACGTGGCGGTGGGGGTGCGGGGGCACAAGGAGCACTAACGGCGTCGGTGGCAAAAGGGGTAGCAAGGGGGCACGGTTGCCACATGAACCAACGTCGGGCAAGGGGGTACGAAAACATAGGGTGCCCGGGGGCATGTGGTGGCGCGGTGGTGGGAAGGCACAATGAACACTAGGGGCGTCGGTGGCACGATTCACGGGGGGGCAGATGGACATGGGGGCACGGGGGAAGCTTGGGGGGACATAGAGGGCACAGGGGATACAGGGAAGAACTATGGGCAAGTGGGTACGGGAGAGTGGGGGCACAGGGACATAAGAGGGCAAGGGAGTATGGGGGCATGGGGGGTGATCGGGCTCTGGGGGCATAGGGGGTACAGGAAACACGGGTCAGGAGAGGTGGAATGGGGCACGGGGAGGCATGGGGTCACGGCGAGTGTGAGGAAATGGGGGGCACAGGGGTCCAGGGCGAATAGTTTACAGCATTAATGGGTTTATGTTGTATTGAACTATTTTATTTACTTAAGTTACAAACTCATCATGATCATGTTTAAGGTTAAAACTATTTTTACCGCGTTCGGTAGTATAATAGTGCGATAATTTTTCTTATTTTCCACAAAATAGACTACTGGATTTTAATACAGGGGCATTTATTGGTGAATTACAGATTTGATATTGCCAAAAAGTTTCGTCAAGACTAGGAAATATTTTATTAGAAAACCCAAACGCGTAAATTCACAATACAGCTTGAGAAAAATACAGTAATACTACAAGGAGGTGTAAATTGAATTTTATTTTTGGAGATAACATCACCATTTTGATTTTTAGGGGCCTTTGCCCCTACAAGCCACTAGTCTACCTTTAAATTGTAAAGAATACACAATAACTTGTACACCACTTACCTAAACCTTACAGATTTCTAGTCAAACTATATGTTTTCGACCCAAGGAGTCTAAATTAAATAATAATTTAATTTACCGTCCAAACCTTCCTTAAACCTTAAACCTCAAGAGATTGTTTCAAGAATCAATAAACATATAACAACATATAAGTCGTTATATGTTCAAGTGAAATGTTTACCTTTTAGGCACTACGCGGAAAAAGTCGGAAGAACTAATTAAAAATAGTGTCTCGACGCTACGATATGACGAACTTTCACAATAGCAGTCTATGGAGGAAAACAATTTCATTAAATATATCCATCTATATTCTATTTAATACGAACGTAAGCAGTTTTTTGTAAACACTACTCCTCTCTCATTTATAGACGAAATTCAATGTTTGAGATGTCATAAGATGCGTCTTAGTTTGTAGTTTTCTTATAAGTTTTTAGATTTTGTACATTTCTACTCTGAAGGGCATGGGAAGCCTTTAAAGTTAGTTTTTTGTCCATAAGATTAACATGGAGAATAATTTGTATTGAATTGCAAAATAAATACAATAATACAGCTGTTGATAGTAAAACAGACCAACGCTAAATAGTAAAACGCCAAATAGTAAAACTTCAAATGTAAAACGCTAAATAGTAAATAGTAGTAACGCTGACATAAAACAGTTTGGCCTAGAAGCTAAATATAATTTTGAATTTTTAGGCAAAGGGGCTAGGTTTTACTACCAGGTACTCGGGTAAATGCAGCGCATTGCACTGCACAGATACCCCTAGTTATATTTCATATAATTAAATAATAGCTCAAATGTGATTGTGAAAGTGACAAGATTTAAAATCCTACTGTAGGGTAAAGGCACCAGTGAGTAACCGGTAAAGAGTCATCTATGTGTGTTACCAGATCCTACCAGGTCATTTGTGTCCTCACAATTCCTAAACCTCTACTGTCTTTTAATGCAAATCTTAGGAATATTTATAAATAGTATTATTAATAAATAATTATAAAAAGGTATATAAAAATATAACATCTCTTTGACAGACACGACTCCAGTAAGTGACCATTCTCGACCAAGTGAGTGACCCCTTTTACCCAGTAAGTGCCCGGCGAATTTTCTTACTAAAGTAATAGTTATACCTTACAATAAAATTTATTGTAAGTCTTATTATAAAGGTGTATTGTAAGTCTTATTATAACGGTGCATTGTATGTTGATATTTTGTTTAAAATAAAAAAAATAAAAGTCCACCACTGTATGGCACTAAAAATGGCTGTACCCGCAAACATCCCTATTTGACTAAAGCATGTAAATGAGTCACTATGTTTTGCATAGACCTTTTTACTGCACCACATAGAGGCATTTTAGCCCACGGTATAAACGGTGTATGAGCATGAATGGAAAAATTCATAATTCGGTTTACATTTGTTTAGGCTAATGGATATGTGACCAGATTAGATGTCATCATCATAAAAATATGCCATTGCAAATTTTGTCAATGGATTATCTGAGTACCTCTTACCTAAACAGTAATTGCATCGTAAATGTAAAATGATCCCACTGCCTCTTAATGTTGAAGCTATTCATTATTAAGTGTCCAAAACTGAATCTAATTCACCCATTTTACTCACTTTGGAGAATTTGTGAAAATGAAAAGCTATACAAGGATAAATTAAGGATAAAAGTGGTTGTGGGTAACTAACTGTTATGTTTTAGCATCACAGCGGGCAAAAAAACTTAACTGATTTCGGACTTTTTGGTTGAATGGTCCTGTTAACTTTTTCCTGTTAAATCCTCACTGGATTTGTTAATTTTTCTAACCCATTAAGTGACCACCGCTGAAAATTGAGAAAAACACACAAAATTTAACGAGTCTTTAAAATTTACTTTGATTCACAGAATATCATAAAATACGCCAATAACAACCAAGAGTTGTGTACAATTTTTATTAATTCAGCTTGGTAATTTATCCTATCAATATGTACACTCATCTTTCATTCATATTTATATTCAGGTTAAAATACCCACTATGTGAGGTCCCCTTCTCAAAATAGTGATATAGTGAATGTCTAGTCAAGCGCGCTGCCTGTCATAAATTTCGGCATGTCCCCGTAGTGACAGATTCAAGTTCGCCGACTTTGCAGGTAGCGAGCGGTCCAGGCGGTAACATTGTCCTTTACTTGTAACATTAAACCCCGTATCCGTCGGTGCCCAAACAATAGCGCCCCGAAATTCGCCGCTGCGTCATTAGGGGTTAGAGTTGTTTGTGATCAGCTTTCTCCGTTTTACAAACTTCTGCTAATTATTTGTCATCTTTATCTAAAAATATTTAAAGCGACAGCAAGATTTAGGTAAAGCCAGTATCCTACGTTTAAACTTAACTTAGGTAACTCATGCAATCTTCTTGTGATATCTCAGACATTTCTACGAGCCCATTTCGTTCTGCCGGACGGCCCGCTCATGGGTGGGTTAGGCTCCCCAGCTTTTCTTCGGACTAAGTTTCACTGGACTGCATATTCAATGGGTGAAAATCGTGGATTTCACGGGACCATTGGGTGGTAAAAGGCCGCGGAACCGAGCGACGGAAATAACAACAACACTTCAATATACCTATATTTTTGCCTACTGAAACAACGAATGATTACTTGATAAAAGATTCTGTTGGAAAGGGTGATTCTTGCAGTATTTATAGCATTAAAAAGATGTGTAATGAATTATAATTGCATCTAGTTTAATAAAAGTTACTACTTTTAAATCAATTGAATAATCAAATGAAATATGTAGGATGTGAAATAGTGTTTTACTTTTGGTCAAGTAAAAGCTGTCATTGGGAATTTTGTAGCAAAGATTCAAAATTTTATTTCTCACTTGAATCATTTATTTGTGAGGTCCCCCATTAGCTGAAAGATTTAAAAGAGCGTCGTAAACTTACGCGGAAGAGCGGAGATTCGCGCAACTCATTATGTTAATGTATGGGCGCTGCAAATAGATTGGGAAGTAACTTACTATTATACAGCATGTCACATAATGGTTTCAAAAAGATACATGGGTAACAGGATAAGACTTAATAACATTTTGGCGTTGAGTTTTTGTTTAGTATAGTTTAAAGAGATTTTCTTTAACATTTGCTCTTTTAGAAGGTGGATTATATAAATTGATCGTCTACATTAATTTAATATAATAAGGATAAAAAGATGTAATATCTGTATTCCATAGAAAAAAGTTCTACCAATAAAGTATCTATAATATATACAGCCCCATGTGTAACTGACTGACTGACTGACTCACTCACTGATGATCTTAAATTCCTGAAGCGACCGTTTAAGATAGAGACTTGAAATTTGGCATGGACATTCTTTGAGATGTTACAATTTAGGGAAAATCATAAAACTACATTTTTTTACTTTTAAACAATAAAAAAGGTAAAAAATATATATATTTGTCGGTAACGTAGTTCAGCCGTATCAGCGTATATCGTCGCGTGTGGTATCGTAGATCACTTAGCAGGTTTAGTTCTCGCTTGTGTTTAGATGAACTCTTTCAACTACACCCGTATTTGATACTAATATTGTTTCGTGATTAACATAAACGTCTTATGTAGACCACGGAGTTTCGATGCATAGAGAGCGGTTTATTTCACCAGGGTATTATTCGCTCTGATTAAAGCAGTATAAATGCTCAAAAACTACATATTTTCAACTTTCAAATTATAAAAATTTCTAAAAAGACGATTTGTACGAGGGAAGTACGTTGGTTCTTAAAGATGTCGCTTGGAGCGCTATTATAGTCGCTTAGTTCTCGCTTGTATTTAAATGATATCTTTTAACTACACCTCTTACCTACAATTATTCTCAAATGGACGCATAGTTGTTTGCGTATGGTTTTCTCTCTGATTGCTGTGTTATTGTTGAAAATTAAGTTTACTGAATCGAAAGCGTATCTATACATTCAGGTGATGTCCGCTTTGATTTCTATATTAATTGCTAAAAATATTATAGGTCTTATTACATTTTCTAGACTTTAGTTTTCTCATGCTGGAAAATTTCTTGTAGGTTTTCGCTCAAAAAATTACCTTATACAGGATTATAACTTAATTTTCTACTATTTATATGCTGTCTCTCTATATGAATCCCTAAATTGAATATAGCGCTTCAGTTGATAGTTCTGGTGCAGTTTTACTTTGAAGAGTTGAACGTGTCCCAACACGTTTGACATCCAGTCTTTGACCTATTTGCTGCTGTCCAATCAGGCTTAGATTTTAGTTTAGGAAACGATTGAACATATTAAGTTATAGAACTATTGAACTTTCCATTCTTACATTCGCTAACGTTTACCTATTTCCGACGTTTTTTTAAGACCATCTACATATCTGATGATCCCATCAGGCTGTGAAATATTATAATAATCAATTGAATTAAACTCAATAGTAATTTTTCTCGCTGCCACTTTGTCCGTCAAACTTCCTCAATGCAGTGCTCTCACCTTAAGTCTAGATTAACCCTCTTATTTTTGTAATTGAAAACTATTCTATGCTTATCAATTATTGTAACTCTTTCAGTATAT
The DNA here is from genome assembly GCA_030545055.2 of Neoaliturus tenellus. Lineage (NCBI taxonomy): Eukaryota > Metazoa > Arthropoda > Insecta > Hemiptera > Cicadellidae > Neoaliturus > Neoaliturus tenellus. The sequence goes on from CM061534.1 coordinate 73,890,717, forward strand.
TTTAATTTAACCAATAATCTTTTTTGGCTATTATTTCACAATTGGTTTTTTTACTTTCATTGGTTGAAAACGCATAATGTACGCCGATTTTATGGTTCTTAAGTTGCAACTTTCTTCATTTTAAGACTATATAAAGACTTTAAGACTTCATGATTATATTACCTAATACCCTGTGATCTATTACATACTACTAGGGCTCTATTTTTATTAATTTTCTGAACTAATATATATAACATTTAAAATTAATTATTAAATTAATAATTGCTGATTTTGAATGATTAAATTGTTATCGTTTCTCTATATGGTACATATATGATTCCTGCGTTTCTTGGCCACCCCGTGGCGGAACTGAAGAATCTTAGCCTATACCATATATTTTTTTAATTTCAAATATCTTGATTTTGTCCCTTTTTTCCATTACATACAACGATCCTCTATATAAATTTATAATTTTATTCCACTTTTATTTTTTCAGAATACAGCTATTACCTCAATGATATGCAATCATAATCGTATCTCCAAATTTTTACACAACAACTTTTGAGCATGACTATTTACATAGTTCATTAATATTTCACAACTCCTTTATATTTTTTAACGAATTAAGGGGAACTAGGGAGTGGGATTAAACTGTGAGCCGTGGGCAAATTTCAAAGCTTATTATTTATTGTGAGTAGTGTGTATTGGCGGCTTCTGTTACTGTTGTTGGAGTTGAGCCCTCAACTAGAATCTTAGCCTATACCATATTTTTTTTTATTTCAAATATCTTGATTTTGTCCCTTTTTTCTTCCATTACATACAACGATCCTCTATATAAATTTATAATTTTATTCCACTTTTATCTTTTCAGAATACAGCTATTACCTCAATGATGTGCAATCATAATCGTATCTCCAAATTTTTACACAACAACTTTTGAGCATGACTATTTACATAGTTCATTAATATTTCACAACTCCTTTATATTTTTTAACGAATTAAGGGGAACTAGGGAGTGGGATTAAACTGTGAGCCGTGGGCAAATTTCAAAGCTTATTATTTATTGTGAGTAGTGTGTATTGGCGGCTTCTGTTACTGTTGTTGGAGTTGAGCCCTCAACTAGCCTGTTCATTTTATGAGGTTTTGACGGAATTGGTTATGTAATTTTCCATAACCAAAGTATAATTCATTGTACTTATAATTCATTGTATGAGGTTTTGACCGAATTGGTTATGAGGTTATGTACGGAATACGGAATTGGGGCAACCATATATTGGGTTGGACCCCCAAACAAGCTTAACACCTAGAATATTTACATAAATAATATTTATTTCACAGCTCAATTTTTAAAACTATTTACTAAGGAGGGGTATTAAAACCTACTAATATGAGATTATTAAAGCTTTTTTTACTATTGATTGTGAATTTAGAGTATTAGATGGTTTTGTTACTGTCTTGGCTGTTCAGATCTTGTGTGGAACTAAACTATTTCAAACTTGACTTTTTATTAATTCAAACTAGGGGGCAACTCCTAAGGGGGCATGGGGGCGGAGCCCCCATCGAGCCGTAGGCGAGTCTATAATATATACAGCCCCATGTGTAACTGACTGACTGACTCACTCACTTATATGGGATACGAATTTCTGACGTAACTAATTAAGCTAGAGACTTGAAATTTGGCATACGTCTAGCCTGAACGGTCAATGCTAGGTGTAAAATCTTAAACTTGCAAATTTTTAGTTTTAACCTACTAAAAAAATTCAAAATGGCGGATTTCCGAAAGTGTAATTTTACTTTTTTGGCTCTAGCGGCCAAACTCTTCGTCCTATCTAAAATCTGAGAACAATACTACGATAGGGAATTTAATTTTCTACAATTTCGGTCCTTTGACTTTTTATCGTATCTCGCACCGTTAAGCCTCCAGAGCATTTTTAATGAAATGCCGTTTTCGGTTTTCGGGCTCTAGTGACTAAACCGATGGTCGTAAAAATTTTTTTAAGGTTCATTTCGATATATCTTTTTAATATCTACAATTTCTTCCCTTGTATATTTTGCCGTATCTCTACTCGTTTACTCACAAAATTCATTTTTCACTTTTTCCGGATTTTGTTAACGTAAGTAGTGGGAAAACACCGGTTCTGGTCCACTAGAGAAATCGTAATTTTAGTTTTTCAGCTCTAGTGGCCTAACGGTTAGTCTTATCTGAAATATGAGAGCATATAACGATAGGGAATTGTTTGATCTACAATTTTGGTCCTTTGACTTTTTGTCGTACATCGCACCGTTAACCCTCCAAACTGATTTTTGTGAAATTTATATTTAGATTTAGGGCCCTAGCGACTAAATGGTTTGTCCTACAAAAATGTTTAAATGACAACTTTTATAGGTCTTTTTAATATCTACAATTTTGATTCTAACATACTTTGCCGTATCTCTTTCCGTTTACTCTCAAAATAATTTTTCACTTTTTCCCAGTTTTGTGATAAATAAGCAGTGGCTTTTGGCCAACTAGAGAAATCGTAATTTTAGTATATTTCAACTCTAGCGGCTAAACGGTTAGGCCTTTCATAGATTTGAGACTACTACGGTACTGAATTGGATGAACTACGATTTTGGTCCTGTGACTTTTGTCGTACATCGCACCAATTGCGTAAATCTCCAGACTAATTTTTGTGCAATAGCGTTTTCAGTTTTTCCACTCTACTGACAAAACGATTGATCCTATCGAAAAATGTTGCTGAATATGACTGAAATATTTTATTAATGGATTACAGTTTTCAGAACATTTTGCCGTATCTCTACACATTAGCTCTCAAAACCGATTTATTGCAGGACCAGAATAGTTACAGAAAACTTGAAATTGGGGACCTTACCTTCTTTTAAGAGACAATTAAAAATATGAATTCAGCTATTGTCGGGGCTGGTGTTACTAATTTACATACTTTTAGTAAGTTCCTCCTCGGATTGTAGGGAATCTTTTTAAAACTTTGGAGTCTTTTGTGATTTATATCTCGTTTATCAGATATTATATTATTTCATTTTAATGTTATTTTATTGTTTTCACTGATTTATTGCAACAATTTTTGACGAATTTAAAAGCTTTAATTATTATTGATTGTGAGAAGTGTGCATTAGCCTTTTGTTACTGTCTTGTTTGTGCACTTCTTTGGTAAAGCTAACCTGTTTAACAGTGGACTTTTTTATTTACAAACTAATTCAGCGAACACATTGGAGTTAATAACCCTCAACAAGCCCGTTCACTGCATCAAGTTTTTACAGAAATTACGGAATTGGGGCAACAAATTAGGGAGTGGACCCTCCATTCAGCATAACACCCAGAATAAATAATTATTATATCACACTCAAAATATTTTAACAATTTTTAACTACGAAGAGTTATTAAAACCGATTCATAGGAGATTTTCAAAGCTTTTTTAACTATCGATTGTGAATTGTGTGTATTAAACGGTTTTGTTACTGTCTTGGCTGTTCAGTTCTTCCTGTGGAACTAACCAATTTCATACTTGACTTTTTATTAATTTACGAATTTAGGGACACCCCTAAGGGGGCATGGGGGCGGAGCCCCCATCGAGCCGTAGGCGAGTCTATAATATATACAGCCCCATGTGTAACTGACTGACTGACTCACTCACTTATATGGGATACGAATTTCTGACATAACTATTTAAGCTAGAGACTTGGAATTTGGCATACGTCTAGCCTGAATGGTCAATGCTAAGGATAAAATCTTAAACTTGCAAATTTGTAGTTTTAACCTACTAAAAAAAATTCAAAATGGCGGACTTCCGAAATTGTAATTTTAGTTTTTTGGCTCTAGCGGCCAAACGCTTCGTCCTATCTAAAATCTGAGAACAATACTACGATAGGGAATTTAATTTTCTACAATTTTGGTCCTTTGACTTTTTATCGTATCTCGCACCGTTAAGCCTCCAGAGCGTTTTTAATGAAATGCCGTTTTCTGTTTTCGGGCTCTAGTGACTAGACGGATGGTCGTAAAAATTTTCTTAAGGTTTATTTCGATAGATCTTTTTAATATCTACAATTTTGCCCTTTATATATTTTGCCGTATCTCTACTCGTTTACTCAAAAAATTCATTTTTCTATTTTTCCGGATTTTGTGAACATAAGTAGTGGGAAAACACCGGTTCTGGTCCACTAGAGAAATCGTAATTTTAGTATTTCAGCTCTAGCGGCCTAACGATTAGTCTTATCTGAAATCTGAAGGCAATATTACGATAGGGAATTGGATGATCTACAATTTTGGTCCTTTGACTTTTTGTCGTACATTGCACCGTTAACCCTCCAAACTGATTTTTGTGAAATTTATATTTAGATTTAGGGCTCCAGCGACTAAATGGTTTGTCCTACAAAAATGTTTAAGTGACAACTTTTATAGGTCTTTTTAATATCTACAATTTTGATTTTAACAAACTTTGCCGTATCTCTTTCCGTTACTCTCAAAATACATTTTTCACTTTTTCCCCGTTTTGTGATAAATAAGTAGTGGCTTTTGGCCAACTAGAGAAATCGTAACTGTAGTATTTCAGCTTTAGTGGCTAAACAGTTAGGCCTTTCATAGATTTGAGACTACTACGGTACTGAATTGAATGAACTACGATTTTGGTCCTGTGACTTTTTGTCGAACATCGCACCAATTTGCGAAAATCTCCAGACTAATTTTGGTGCAATCGCGTTTTCAGTTTTTCCACTCTACTGACAAAACGATTGGTCCTATCAAAAGATGTTGCTGAATATGACTGAAATATTTTATTAGTGGCTTACAGTTTTCAGAACATTTTGCCGTATCTCTACACATTAGCTCTCCATACAGATTTATTACAGGATGATAAACTCAAGAGACCTTTGGTATCTCGTAAACCAGAATAGTTACCGAAAACTTGAAATTGGGGACCTTACCTTCTTTTGAGAGACTATTAAAAATATGAATTCAGCTATTGTCGGGGCTGGTGTTACCAATTTACATACTTTTAGTAAGTTCCTCCTCGGATTTTAGGAAATCTTTTTAAAACTTTGGAGTCTTTTGTGATTTATATCTCGTTTATCAGATTTTATATTATTTCGTTTTAATATTATTTTATTGTTTTCACTGATTTATTGCAACAATTTTTGACAAATTTAAAAGCTTTAATTATTAATGATTGTGAGAAGTGCGCATTAGCCTTTTGTTACTGTCTTGGCTGTGCACTTCTTTGGTAAAGCTAACCTGTTTAATACTCGACTTTTTATTTATAAACTAATTCAGCGAACACATGGGAGTTGAGACCTCAACAAGCCTGTTCACTGCATTAAGTTTTTACAGAAATTACGGAATTGGGGAAACAAATTAGGGAGTGGACCCTCCATTCAGCATAACACCCAGAATAAATAATTATTATATCACACAAAAACTTTTTTAAGAAATTTTAACTACGAAGAGTTATTAAAACCGATTCATAGGATATTTTCAAAGCTTTTTATCTACCGATTGTGAATTGTGTGTATTAGGCGGTTTTGTTACTGTCTTGGCTGTTCAGTTTTTCCGTCTAACTAACCAATTTCATACTTGACTTTTTATTAATTTACGATTTTAGGGACACCCCTAAGGGGGCATGGGGGCGAAGCCCCCATCGAGCCGTAGGCGAGTCTATAATATATACAGCCCCATGTGTAACTGACTGACTGACTCACTCACTTATATGGGATACGAATTTCTGACATAACTATTTAAGCTAGAGACTTGAAATTTGGCATACGTCTAGTCTGAATAGTCAATGCTAAGTGTAAAATCTTAAACTTGCGAATTTGTAGTTTTAACCTACTAAAAAAAATTCAAAATGGCGGACTTCCGAAATTGCGATTTTAGTTTTTTGGCTCTAGCGGCCAAACGCTTCGTCCTATCTAAAATCTGAGAACAATACTACGATAGGGAATTCAATTATCTACAATTTTGGTCCTGTGACTTTTTATCATATCTCACACCGTTAAACCTCCAGAGCGTTTTAAATGAAATCCCGTTTTCGGTTTTTGGGCTCTAGTCACTAAACGGGTGGTCCTACAAAAAAATTTAAATGACAATTTTGATAGATATTTTTAATATCTACAATTTTGATCTATACATATTTTGCCGTATCTCTTCCCGTTTACTCTAAAAATACATTTTTCACTTTTTCCCAATTTCGTGAACATAAGTAGTGGCAAATAGTGGGTTCTGGTCCAATAGAGAAATCGTAATTTTAGTCCGGATGAGCTAGAAACTTGAAATTTGGTACACACGTAGTGTGTATGGTCAATACAAATAGAAAATCCCAAAACATTGAATTTTCAAATTTTAACCCCCTTAAAAAATTATTTTTTCATGGTAAAATCTACACTATGTAAGGCTTTTCTAAATACACTGTAACTTTTGAACGAGATTTCTTATCTCGAATCTGAGGGAAAATTCAGGGTCAGGAATTAGACGCTCTACAAGTATAGTCTCGTGAAATTTTTCCGTATCTCACTCCCTTCACCCTTAAAAAAACAGCATACTTTCAAAATTTCCAAATTTTTTCCCAAAATCTCGTTTTTTTAATATTTTTTATTTACTAACATGGCACACGGATGCTTGAACTTTAGTACATATTATGGTCTCAACTAGATCTTACCACAGTGGTAGCCATTGATCGATCTCAATTATAATTAAGTCAAAAAAATTTTAAAAACACAACATTCTTAAATTTTTTTTCGTTTTAAGTGTTTGTAAATTATTTTATTCTGCCAAATATACTGCAATATTGATATTTGTTTTGCGTCTGTATTCTATTTTAGACGCTCTACAAGTTCGGTCCTATGCAATTTTGCCGTATCTCACTCCCTTCACCTATAAAGAGGGGCGTACTTTCACAATATTTCCTCAAATATTGTATACACTCTGAATATATCTAGTTCTTACTATAGAAGCAGCCAAAGGCCGATTTCAATCCAAGGTTAGTAAAAAAACTGTGAAAATATTAAATTATTAACCTGTTTTATGTATAGTTTTTGGTGATTTTGTTAAACCCGGTAAGGGTACTGCCATACCGATATACTTTTTGTCAGCATTATATTATTTTTATATTCTCTATAAGCTCGGCCCTTAAGATTTTGTAGCATTTTACTCTCTTCACCAAAAAAGGGGCGTATTTTCAAAATTCTTTCACAAAAATTGAGCTATTTTAATATTTTTTATTTACTGTTATGACAGTTAGATGCCTGAAATTTAGCTACACACACATACCATGAGCATTAAATATAAAATATAAAAGAAAAGTATCAATTTAAGTTTTAAATATCAAGAGAATATCTTAATAATAAGAATATAGGGTTGGGGGTGGAGGCCTCAATTAGCCTGTTCAGTTCTTAAGACTTACAACAATTAATTAATTCGGGTCAAACCAAAATGGGGGCATGGGGGCGGAGCCCCCATCGAGCCGTAAGCATTTTTTATAAAATTTAAAACAAAAGTATAAATTAGAACTTTAAATATCAAGAGAATATCTTAAATGCTTAAGATTTCCTGAACTATTAAAAAAAGTCAGAGAAGATAAGTATAGAGTTGGGGTGGAGGCCTCAACTAGCCTGTTCAGTTCTTAAGACTTAGAACAATTAACGAATTCGGGGCAACCCCCAAAGGGGGCATGGGGGCGGAGCCCCCATCGAGCCGTAGGCGAGTCTATAATATATACGGCCCCATGTGTAACTGACTCACTCACTTATATGGGATACGAAGTTCTGACATAACTATTTAAGCTAGAGACTTGAAATTTGGCATACGTCTAGCCTGAATGGTCAATGCTAAGGATAAAATCTTAAACTTGCAAATTTGTTGTTTTAACCTACTAAAAAAAAATCAAAATGGCGGACTTCCGAAATTTTAATTTTAGTTTTTTGGCTCTAGCGGCCAAACGCTTCGTCCTATCTAAAATCTGAGAACATTACTACGATAGGGAATTTAATTATCTACAACTTTGGTCCTGTGACTTTTTATCACATCTCGCACCGTTAAGCCTCCAGAGCGTTTTTAATGAAACCCCGTTTTCGGTTTTCGGGCTCTAGTGACTAAACGGTTTGTTCTACAAAAACTTTTACATAACAATTTTGATAGATCTGTTAAATATCTAAAATTTTTATCTTTACATATTTCACCGTATCTCCTCTCGTTTACTCACAAAATACATTTTTCACTTTTTCCGGATTTTTGAACATAAGTAGTGGGATTTTGCCGGTTCTGGAACAATAGAGAAATCGTAATTTTTGGTCCGGATGAGCTAGAAACTTGAAATTTGGTACACACGTAGTTTGTATGGTTAATACAAAGGGGAAATCGCAAAACATTGAGTTTTCAAATTTTAACCCCCTAAAATTTTGTATGGTAAAATCTACACCATGTAAGGCATTTTCTAAATACGCTGTAACTTTTGAACGAGAGTTTCTATCTCGAATCTGAGGTATAATTCATGGTCAGGAATTAGACACTCTACAAGTTTAGTCCTGTGAAATTTTGCCGTATCTCACTCCCTTCACCCTTAAAAAGGGGCGTACTTTCAACATTTCCAATTTTTTCACCAAAATCTCGCTATTTTAATATTTTTTATTTACTAATATTGCACACGGATGCTTGAACTTTAGTACATATTATGACCTCAAATAGATCTTACCATAGCGGCAGCCATTGACCAATTTCAATTATAATTAAGTCTAAAATTCTTTTTAAAACACAAAATTCTTAACATTTTTTCGTGTAAAGTGTTGTAAATTAATTTATTCTGCCAAATATACTTCAATATTGATATTTGTTTTGTTAGTATTATATTCTATTTTTGCCGCTCTACAAGTTCGGTCATATGCAATTTTGCCGTATCTCACCTTCTTCACTCGTAAAGAGGGGCGTACTTTCACAATATCGTAATTCTTTCACCAAAATTGCTCTATTTCAATATTTATCGTTTACTTTTATGACACATGCATGCCTCAAATTTTGTGTATACTATGAATATACACTACTATACACACTATTTCTTACTATAGTAGCAGCCATTTGCCGATTTCAATCCAAGATTAGTAAACAAACTGAAAAAAAAAACTAAATTATTAACCTTTATATGTACAGTTTTTGGTGATTTTGTTGAACCCGGTAAAGATATGGCCATACCGATATATTTTTTTCAGCATTATATTCTTTTTAGATATCTCTATAAGGTGGGCCTTAAGATTTTGTAGCATTTCACTCTCTTCGCCCCAAAAAGGGGCGTATTTTCAATATTCTTTCACAAAAATTGAGTTATTTTAATATTTTTTATTTATTGTTATGACACTTAGATGAATGTAATTTAGCTACACACACATACCCTGAGCATTAAATATAAAATATAAAACAAAAGTATCAATTTGAACTTTAAATATCAAGAGAATATCTTAAATGCTTTAGATTTCCTGAACTATTAAACTAAGTCAGAGAAGATAAGTATAGAGTTGGGGTGGAGGCCTCAACTAGCCTGTTCAGTTCTTAAGACTTAGAAAAATTAACGAATTCAGGGCAACCCCCTAAGGGGGCATGGGGGCGGAGCCCCCATCGAGCCGTAGGCGAGTCTAAATACTATACAACCCGATGTGAAACTGACTCACTCACTGATCACGTATACAAAGTATTTCGGATTTCCGGATGAGCTAGAAACTTGAAATTTGGTACACACATAGTTTGTATGGTCAATAAAAAGGGAAAATCCCAAAACATTGTATTTTCAAATTTTAACCCCCTCAAAAAAATTTAAAGGGATGACATCGGTAATCTGAATATGTGAGGGTTTTTTATTTTCGCTGTAACTTTTGAACGAGGAGTCTTACCTCAAATCTGAGGAAAAATCGTTAGTGGGGAATGAAACGCTCTACAAGTTTGGTCCAATGACATTTTACCGTATCTCATCCCCTTCACCCTTAAAAAGGGGCGTACCTCCAAAATTTCAAAATTCGTCAACAAAAATTGCACTATTTTAATATTTTTCATTTAGTATTATGGCACATCGATGAGTAAAATTTTGTACATAATATGCCCTTATATAGGTCTAACTATTAAAGCATTCATTGGCCAATTTAAACCAAAGTTTAGTCCAAATAAATCGGAAACAAACGAAATCCTTAACATTTTTTCATGTATAGTGTTTGTAATTTACTTTTACCTGGTAAATATACTTCTATATCGATACATGTTTTCCAGTATTGTATTCTATTTTAGATACCCCATAGGTTTGGTCCTCTGACGTTTGTCCGTATCTCAACTCCTTCACCCTTAAAAGGGGTGTAATTTCAAATTTTATAAAATTTTTCGCAAAAACTGCGCTATTTCGATATTTTTATTTAGTATTATGGCTCGTGGATGCATGATTTTCTGTAATATCAAACAGTTCTTTCTATAGTAATAGCGATTTGCCAATGTCAATAAAATTTTAGTAGAAAAAAGTGTAAAACCACAAATTCCTTAAGATTTATTCATGTAAAGTGTTTTTATTCACTTTAACCCTGTAAATGTACTGCCATATTGTTATATGTTTTGCCATAATTATATTCTCTTATAGTCGCTCTACAAGTTTGCTTCTGTGAAATTTTGCCTTATCTCACCCTCTTCACCCTTTAAATGTGGCGTACTTTCAAAATTTCTAAAGTTTTTAGAAAAAATTGCGCCAATTTGATATTTGTATTTAATATTATGTAACATATATGCATGAATTTCTGTTTATATTATGAGCTCAACAGGTTCTTTCTATAGTAGTAGCTTTTTTCCAATTTAAATCGGAATTTAGTCTAAAACAATTGAAAAACATTTAATTCTTAACATTTTTTGTGTAAAGTGTTTGTAAATTAATTTATTCAGGCGAATGCACTGCACAATTTATATATATTTTACAGTATTATATTTATTTTAGACGTTCTAAAAGTACGTTCCTGTGCGGTTTTGCAATATCTCACCCCCTTCGCCCGGAAAGAGCTGCGTACTTTCAAAAAATCGAAATTCTTTCGCAAAAATGCGCTATTTAAAGAAATTTCATGTACTCTAATGGCACGTAGATGCAAGAAATTTAGTACATATTTTAACCTCAACTAGCTCTTACTGTGGTAGCAGCCGTTGATCAATTTCAATATAAGTTTTGTTCAAAAAAATTGTAGGAACACGGAATTTCTAACATTTTTTCGTGTAAAGTGTTTATAAATTACTTTATTCTGCCAAATGCACTGCAAAATTGATATATGTTTTGCCAGTATTATATTTTATTTTAGACGATTTACAAGTCTGGTCCTATGCGATTTTGCAGTATCTCACCCCCTTCACCCTTAAAATGGGCGTACTTTCACAATATCGAATGTCTTTCACAAAAATTGCTTTATTTCAATATTTTTCATTTACTGTTATGGCACATCGATGCCTCAATATTAGTATATATTACGACCATATCTAGGTCTTACTATAGGAAAAGTGATTGGCCAATTTCAATATAATATTACTTAAAAGCAATTAATTGTAAGTACTAAATTATTAACATTTTTCATGTATAGTTTTCTTGTGATTTTATTTAACCCGGTAAAAATACTGTGATACTGATATATCTTTTGTCATTTTTATATTCTTTTAAGATACTCTTTAAACTCGGCCCTTTGAAATTTTGTAGCATTTCACCCAGCTCACCCCAAAAGGGGCGTACTTGTTGTTTTTTATTTATTATGTAAATTATGTAACTTGCTTGAACTTGTTAGACTTATTGGACGAAAGTTATTTTGAAAAACAGTTGTTACTGAAAATCGCTGGATAAATAAAGACATTTTTATTTATTTATTTTACTTTCAAAATTTCATCATTCTTTCACAAAAATTGAGTTATTTTAATATTTTTTATTTACTATTATGACACTTAAGATGCCTAAAATTTAGCTCCACACAAATACCCTGAGCATTTTATATAAAATATAAAACAAAAGTATCAATTTATACTTAATAATATCGAGAGTACATCTTAAATGCTTTTGACTTCCTAAACTATTAAACTAAGTCAGGTGGAGGCCCCAACTAGCCTGTTCAGTACTTCATACTTAGAGCAATTAAAAATTCGGGTGCAACCCCGTAAGGGGGCATGGGGGCGGAGCCCCCATCGAGCCGTAGGCGAGTAACATTTATTCAGCGTGAGATATATTTTTTCAAAATTTTTATGTGATTTATATAATACTAGCTGTTGCCCGTTACGGCTTTGCCCGTGTTGAATTTGTTTTTTAATCTCTTTTAAGACCTACGAAATCTTCTTCCTTAATATATTCATTTAGATTAATACATTGAAATAGTGTGAGCGGGGTACCTATGGACAAAGAGGAACGATCATGTAAAATATTAACCCCGTAGGCCATAGAGTAATTTTTAAGTCCAGTGGGGCCGAGCCCTAAAAGGTTTCACAAACTATATTCCCAAAATTGTTACTTGGTGACTTACTATGAGCAAAGAGGAACATCCATGTCAAATATTAACCCAGTAGGTCGTAAACAAATTGTAGACGTAAACAAATTGGTAGTAGCTTTGGTTTTTTGTAAATAACCTTTTAACGATGAGGAAATGGACCAAAGGGAATGATAGTTTTCTAAAAGAGAATTAAATTTCCTTCAAATTATTAATGAGCATTTCTTAAATAACCGCAGTAAAAGTAGCCAAAAATTTCCTTCAAATGAAAAAAAAAACTTAAAAACCCGTTTTTAATGTATATCTTATGGAAAACATGTTTCCTTATTTTTTCACCATAAATACTAAAAAACATCAAACTTTCATATTCTATTGGCAAATATACAGGATAAAAGCTTTCCAACGACATCTTAAAAATTAAAATCGGTCCTGTGAAACTCCAAATTCGATTTCCCAAAGATTTTCAAAACTGAATTTTCAACGCAAATAAATTGGTAGTAGCTTTGGTTTTTTGTAAATAACTTATCAACGGTGCGGAAATCGACCAAAGTGGATGTGGATTTTCTGAAAGAGAATTAAATTTCCTACAAATTACCATTAAGCATTTCTTGAACAACCACAAAAAATGCAGCCTAAAATTGCTTTAAAATAAGAAAGTCGTAAAACCCCGTTCTCAATGTATTTTTTATGAAAACATGTTTTTTATTTTTTCACCATAAAAACTAAAAAATATCAATCTTTCATATTTTTTGGCAAATATACAGGATAAAAGCTTTCCAACGACATCTTAAAAATTAAAATCGGTCCTGTGAAACTCCAGATTCGATTTCCCAAAGATTTCACTTAATTCAGTATTTTGGAAACGCAAACAAAACTGGTAGTAGCTTTGGTTTTTTGTAAATAACTTTTGAACGGTGAGGAAATCGACCAAAGTGGATGGTGATTTTCTGAAAGAGAATTATATTTCCTTCCAGTGGCGGATCCAAGGGGGGTTACCTCCCATCTCATCCGTTCCCATTCTCCTCCAAACCCAAATCGGTGCCATCTCATCCGAATTCCTGAGTGACCCTTATAATCCTCTGCCTCTACCGCGGCGGCGAACCGCGGCGAAGCCCCCCGCCGCTCATATCGCCCTTCTCTCCCCCCCTCCCACCCGCAACCACTTTCCAACCACCACACCCTCTCACACAGCCACGAATGACTATTAATTTCCTTAGACTGTTTGTTCGTCAAAGTATGCGAATCTTCTACGAATGTATCAATAAAAAAATTTAACCCAATAGGCCTATATTAATGACTTTTTTAGAGTCATTATATTTATGTGTCATTATGTTTATCATTATATTATTTATGTCGTTATATATATGTGTCATATCCGCCTTTAAAACTTCAACAAAATAGTTCAAACTATATCTTTAATTCCGAAAGTTAATTCTACTTCCATTTTGCCAAACCATTGAAATTCATAATTGTTAATCAGTATGTTACTATACAATTACATAAATTCGGGTAAATTGCTCTAGTCCTATTTATTTACACACTATCGGATTGCTCTAAGCTTTAGGTTACATTATACAATAAACACAATATGTATATTGTTACGTTTCCATTCGTATCCACTACATTATTGTTGCAGCGCTTAACAACCACATTTACCACTTGAATTATTTTAATTTTGTTTGCTAAAAGCCGTTCTTAATTTTATAGTATAGACTGAAATTTCATGGGTGTGCGTATGTAGGCCTAATCCAAAGGAAGATTTTACGCATACTTTGACGAACAAACAGTCTAAGGAAATTAATAGTCATTCGTGGCTGTGAGTGAGAGAGTGCGGTGGTTGGAAAGTGGTGGCGGCGGGGAGGGAGGAGAGAAGGGGGATATGAGCGGCGGGGTTGCTTCGCCGCGGTTCGCCGCCGCGGCAGAGGCAGGGGATTATAAGGGTCACTCAGGAATTCGGATGAGATGGCACCGATTTGGGTTTGGAGGAGAATGGGAACGGATGAGATGGGAAGACACGCCAAGGGGGGGGCTAAGGGGGCTATAGCCCCCCCCCCTTGGGGGCCAAGGTGGGGCGCCGCGACGGCCCGGAGCGGGCGCCGGCCGGGTGATGGGTCGCCGGCAAACCAGCGCACGTTTTTCCGATATTTTTCAATATAAACTACTTTGTGTCTGTTATGCACATTGTGAAATAAAAACATCACCCCTAAAAATATTTGTTCTTAAAAATGATATTATAATGTCCTTTTCTGGTAATTCAACTAGACGACACTGTCATTTTAGTGTCTCTATTGGTACGCCATCTCAATCGGTGGGGCACCAATTCTGAGGCATCCAGAGTCCCTCTGTGTGTGTATGCCTAGTCTTCGTATAGTTACGAGGCGGAGATGGGGAGTGACGTATTCCATCCTCAAGTTTAAGGCCGTGCGGCGGCTAGTTACGCCAAACGAATCCGCCCAGAGGTCAGGCCAGTCGAGGGTTTTTTTGTCGGCCGCAGCTTACTCACACACATGCAGTTCCCCTCCCCGCCGCCCCTTTACCACCCCCGTTCTCATCGATGACTCGGACAGCTCTCATCACTCCCCTCGCATAACTTTCTCTTTTCAAAGGGCTCGGAAAGAGACGGCATCGGCGGTGTCCCTCGGAAAGAGTGTCCCCCGATTTGTGGGACCTGTGCTAGCTGGTCCCTTAGATCTTCGATTACGTACACAAAAATGAATTAAAGCCGTGAAATAGTTGCATTTGATACTTAGAACATTGATTATTATCTTTTAAAAGCTTTATGAAAATTATATTTTTGTCCAGTAAAAATTGATTCAAAATCTTATTAAAGTACACTTAAAGTAAACAGGAAATGTGAACCATTGATGTATGAAATTAACCGACTGAATTTATTCTATATTACTCATGATTAGTTATATTGTTTATTTATACATAGTATAACCGTTGCCAATACATGTAAAAAAATAAGACATTCATTTGATTTTATAACATTTATTGCAGAAAAGGAAAATTTCATCACTGGTAAAATATTGGAACATCGAAAAATCTATTAATAATACTAAAAGTAACCTAATGCTTGTGGTAATATTATGTCATTCATTCACAACATCACCGGTAAATGTTATTGCTAGTCTGCCTGGCAAGAATTTACTTAACTTCTTGCCTACCCGAATAACTTAAAACTCAAAACATAATTTTTTTAGGTTAACCTAGAGGGCAAAACGACATTTGATAAATACAGTTAAACAAAATTATTTGATTTTGGGCGGAATGACATACAGTTATTATTAGCACAAGCGTTTTCGTAGTTTTTAATACATAAAACACTGTTATTGAATTAATCAAAACAAACTTTAAATAAACTAATTTATGTATTATCTATTAATATACTTATTTAATACGCTAAGGGTTTTTTTTGTTATTGGGACTCCACCACATAAACTTAAGTGAATGACTGAATTTATTCTATAAAAAACGTTATTTTCTAAATAATTTATTATAGGCCTAATGTGGCAAAACGTTGTCTGCATACATGTTAAAAATGAAACTCAGCCATTTGGTTAACCAAAACCACATGAAACATAAAAAACTATTCAGGCTGTGTATTTCATGTTACAATCATTTTTGTTTCCTCGTTTTATTTTGATTCACTGCTTCTTATGAGCAGCTAATATGTATTCAGCGTTACGTGCCTTCAGTTCCCTAACAATCCTGCTGTCCACTATTTCTGGAAGCATACACTCTTTGTAAAATCGCACCAGACCATTAAGGACCTTGTGCTCCCAAACTCTTCGTCAATGAAAATACGTACAATAAATAGTTCTCTTCTCTTTGAGTACACCACAAAGTCGCACCATCGTCTTTTGCATATATTTATTTCTCCCTGAATTTGGTAATAATAGTGATAACAGTTCGCTAACAGTTGGTAATAATAGTGGTAGTAATAGTTCGCTTTTTAGACGAAGCTTGCCACTCTCGATTTTCAAACTAAGGTTTTTGTTTTTTTTAGCTTCCTCGCCTAAAGTGTTCTCTTTTACTGAGGCTAGACATTTTATTTCAATTATTCCATCTGTTGAAACTAAACCGTCAGGACTATCGCCAAGGAATGGGTTTTCGATGTCAACAAATAAGCCACATTTTTCAACCGTCTGTTGGTTTTCTTTTCGTACATTTCTCTTACCGTTTCTTCCATATCCCTTCCAAATAAAACTCCATCCGACCTAATTGGACGTGGGAAAAGAATTTATTTAACCAGATTGTGGCATGAAGTGTGGGGTAATCGTTTTTGCCACAATGCCGAACTTGGAATCAATCAGTCTATTCAGACGTTTATGATGCCAAATCCATTATATAATGTATACTCGCCTGCGGCTCGATGGGGGCTACGCCCCCATGCCCCCATAGGGGTTGCCCCGAATTCGTTAAAAGCAAAAATATTTAGTTGTCATAGAGTTAATGATTAAAGTCATAATTTTGAATGCCAGAGCCCAAAGTACACTATTTTATAAATACTTATTGTTAATGGTGAGATGATGGATTTGATAGGTAAGAAAATAACCAGCGAAAACAATAAAAAACCTATCAATTAAAAATAATAGATAGCTAACAATGGGACACTAACGGACATAGGTAATACTTTTCACAAAAAAGTTTAACACAAAATAATAAGAATACTTTAAAAATTTAACCCGCCAAAGACCCCTACGGTACATAAATATACTATTTATTAAAAAATAAAATAATGCTATGTGAAATAATAATTAATTATATGAATATTCTACTTAGTATTATTAATGTAGGTCGCGTTAAATTTCTAGGAGTATTTAAGGTATTGTGTGTAAAGTCTATGTGGAAAAAAAAAATTATCAGTTTTCATTAAAACATGTTGTAACTAAGGGGTTGCAAAATGAAAATAAATGTAATTTTGTTAAAGGTATACATTAGGTAAGGTGTTAAGATTAGGTTACAGAAGTTTTAATGCAAGGACTTTTAGCTGCATTTGACATTGTAGGTATTGTTTGTAGTAGTAGTTAAAGTGATAATGTTTCTCTGTTAGTTAGCCAGGGCTTAGAATTGCTATCTGGCGTATCCAGTTCCGCCACGGGGAGGCCGAGAAACGCAGGAACCATATTTACACATATATACAAATTAACAAAAACACAACGGGCAGTTTGATATGCAGTTACCCTAGCCTCTGCGATAAATCTTAAAATCGTAACTAAAAAGACATCGGGGAGGTTGGTGAAGCAGTTCCCTTCGCCTCTGCTGACAAAAACATGGAAACTAATGAAACAAACACAAAAAAATATAGTGAACAGGGACTTTTGATGAGCAGGCCCCCTATCGTACTGCCATAAAAACGTCACAATCCAACGGAGAATTTTGATAAAGCAGGCCTCCTAGCTTACTGCTCAGTACAATAAGGCTTCAACGAAGAAGTTCGTCATACACAATGTTTTTTGCGTATGCGACTCCTTCGCGAACACTATTGGGACGTACCAGAACAGCAATGTTGTCTGGATGTCGAACTCTACTGAGTAAGACGTACAACTGACCATGCGTGAAGCAGTCCGTCCGAAGATCAACACCAACTGACTCTATTGTTTGACCTTGGCTCTTGTGCCCGGTCATACAATAGGCCAACATCAACGGAAATTGACGTCGGCGAACTTTTAACGGCGAGCCCTCAACAAAGGGAAACGTAAATTGTATTCTAGGGATACAAATAGGTTCCCTTTGTCCAGGAAGTCGGACTGTGATCAACCGGTTGGTGATCGCAGTCACTATGACTTTTGTGCCGTTAACAAGCCCTTCAGCGATGTTGAGGTTCCGCATAACGAGGCACACGGAACCAATCTTCAGACGGAGTACATGATCAGGAACGCCTTTCCCAGTAGCTTGGTTCAAAAGCTGAACATCGACATCCAGCCCATCATCACATTCTCTGTCAACAGTGTCGGCACTTCTCAGCTCGTAAATGTTCCCGTCCAAGGAGTTTAAGATGGTGTTATTAATCTCCTTGACGTTCACAATCAGAGTCGAGAGAATGGCCCTGTTGGCGCAGAGGTCTGGGTCCAAGAGATCATTTGTAGGAAAAACGAAATCAATCAGATCTGGCAAGGATGTGAAAAAGCTAATACCAGTCAGAGGAATTAGTTTTTCGCATTCCCTCCCCTCACCAAAAGAAATCGACCCAATTGTTCCGTTGCCTACCCCGAGTAAGAATTCGGAGTAAGCAGTGGAACCACTTGTCCTGTGCGGTGTAGTCAGAGAAAAGATTTTGAAGTATCGCCACAGATGCGATGCCAGAAGTGAAACACTGGCAACGTCAGATAGAGTACGTGCCTTTGCCACAACGGGCGCTATCTGTCGGAAATCACCCGAGCAGAGAAGGATCTTGTCCCCAAATGGCGCATTAGAGTTCATTAAATCTCTCAGAGATCTATCGATGATCTCAAATATGAACTTATGCGTCATTGGTGCCTCATCAAAAACGATTAGCTGGGCAGCTCTGATGAGCTCTGCTCGCTGAGATCCGTTGGTGATACTCCAAAATCCAGAACCATCCCCAAGATCAAGTGGAATTCGGAACATGCTGTGCGCCGTTGTGCCCCCCGGCATGTTTCCAGCGGCAATGCCGGAGCTTGCAACAGCAAGAGCCACTTGGCGACAGCCTCTCACATAAGCAAGAATGACACGAATGAGTGAGGTTTTCCCATACCCACCAGGGCCATCTAAGAAAATGAGCTTAGATGAGCCTTGGCGATTATGAAGGAGGCAACGCACGTGATCAAAAACGCGTCGTTGGTCTTCAGAGAGCTTTGGTACCCATTCTTCGACGATGGCCATTTGATGGTTTTCCCCGAAGGTGAGGAGCTCCCTGCCTAACTCAGTCGTGTCATCTTGCACATATGGGAGGCCGTGGTCGACTAAGGAAGATCCCTGCCGGCGAAGACTACGATCAATTTCCAGAAGAGCGAGTTTGAATGCCAATTCTGGATCGTGTGGGTTTCGTTCAATGTGGTCCTCGCAAAGAGAGTTTTTGAAAGCATCCCACAAAAGAGCTGCGGGAGCTCTCATGTTGCAGAGGAGCACAAAGAACGAACGCAGTCTTGGCCCCAACATAAATTGGGAAGCCTCGCGCAGAACGTAATGGTATTCTTCCTCGTCTTCGACTAAGCCGAGTTTGCGAGCAACCTCCTGAAATGTGCGGCAATTACTTCCGCCACGAGACAGGAGGTCGGCATAGCCACGACAAGGAATACACATCAATAGAATCCTGAGGTAATATTGTTCACTTCGGCTGGGGGAGACCCAAAACAAGCGACAAACCTTTTCACCACGCTGGCGTGCAGTGATGAAATGGATGCCATCTGGATGGTCGAAAACCTCCCCCTTATTAGGACGTTTCGTATGAACTATATAATGTTCATAAAAGGATTGGTATGTAAGGCCATCTAAATCGGGGACTAGAGGGCGATCGAAGTAAACAATCAACTTAGAGCTTGCTCTGGAGATTACATCTTCCAGTTGGCCGGGACGGAAACACACCGACTGCTTCCCTTCGAGGTGAACAGGAAGACATTCAACGGTTGGCTCGGACTCAGAAATGGGAAATCTCAAAAGCCGCCAGCACGCGTCACTGGCCCCGACCATTCTCTTCGTCACGTAATGATCTACCTCATCATCTTGTTTGCTGAAGGGAGTTACAGTAACGTTCTGTAAAGAACCTCCCTTCATAAGATATTTGAAGAGGTATTTAATTACGCGACGTGTAGAAGCAAGCTCTAAGTTAATATGGGCTTCATATTTCAGCAATAACGCTGAATTGTAGGGCACAACCCAACCATCATGAACATTAACATTTTTGTTCCTAGACCTAATCACTCCATTGTTGGAGTAGACACGTCGATACTGAACAAACCCTCTTTCATCAACGTGAGTGGTTTCACAAGCAGGCTTTGGAAAAAACTTAGAGCAGTAACCCCTTGCAGAGTCCCAGCAAGGAAAGTCAGTTCTGTGATCAGATCCACATGGACCGTGAATCATATGTCTCAAAACCAACTTTCTCAGCCGACCTTCGGCTTCTTCTTCGGAAGGTAAATCCGCGCGAATAATGGAGTCAATTTCGGACGCTTGTACCGGTCCATCACCTTCGATCTTGAACACGATGTGTGCATGAGGAAGGCCCCTCATCTGCATCTCAATGACGTAGACGAGGTAGACCGTGCGTCCGAATATTGCTCCACAACGCAGATCACGAAGAAGTTCCAGAAGCTCTATCCGGAAGACTCTGCAAGCGGTACTTGGGTCACTGCGGCTGCCACCGCGGGGACAAGCTTTCTTATTCTCTTCCCAAGTCGCACTATACGTGAATGTGAGAAAGAATGTGGGGGATCCCAGGCGTGAAACAAGTGCCATTGCGTCCTCGTAATGGACTTTCATTTACCTAGGTCAACCAGTAAATGAACTGGGAAGGTAGATTTTCCCGGGCTGTACCCCGCCCTCACCCTGAACAGTTTCATCATTCTTGATATCCTCTGCAATTTGCCTACCAGTACGATCACCCTGTTGAGCCTGAATAAGCTCATCCAGAGGTCCTGTCCGCAAAGCATTTTGGACCGACTTTGACTGAGCAAACTTTATATAACGCAGTTTTTCTTCCTCATACCTCGCAAACATCTCAACCTGCCACACTTGAGACAAACGGCCGAGGTGAGAAAAGCGAGGATGAAAAAGAAGAAGGCAACGAGCATAGTTAAACTGTGTTAACTTTTTGCCACGATTGTCAAGTCGACCAACATGCCAACCCAAAGTGCCTTGCGGATAAAGGAGGGGATACTGGAAGGGTTCCATGAGGGGACTCAAAAGATCAATTGAGGTTGGACGATCTGATCCAACCTTCCAAATAGTTAATCTCCGGGGTTCAGTGAAAGATTCATCCGTACTTAAAACGGCGTGCACTTCAATGCCTGTTTGCCTATCGCCGAGAACATTGCCGTGAGTAGATCTGCTCGTCAATTCAAAATCTAAATGAGCGTTGATTGACGGCTCATTAGCCAAACGACGAAACTCCCTGATAAACGGATTTTCACGAGAAAGATAACGTGTAATGCTATCAATGATTTCGCCATCAAGGGACCTACCCAAGGCAATGTTCTTGCGTTCCTCGCCATCATCGATGTACAGACGGGATCTGTTTACAAACTGAACGTCAGTTTTAAACTTTTGACCAGGATCGTCCAGGCTGTAAACTTGATGGTACATCCTACCTTCAATTTTAAAAAAAGAAAGTCCTTTAGGATGTCGATACCCACCCGTCACCTCGAGAGCGCAAAATGCAAAGAGGTCATTGAATGCACGCGCGCGTTCCAGAAAACGACGATCAAAATAAAATGGCTCTTCAAGAGGAGGAAGATCCAAGACATTATACGCCCCCTCTCCACAACACCATTTTTCCTACCTTTTTCCTCTTCGAATAACCGTGCATTGCAGAATGAACACCTGAATACATCACTATCCCAGAGACTTATCTTAGATAATTTGAAAGGATTTATTTTATTTAGTAAATCCCCCCTCCAACTTGCCATAGGACCGTTAGACACAATATCTTTGGCCAAAGACATCGGCAGATGCCTCATTTAATTTAATCGAGGATTTTTGAGGCGGAAAATATGTACCCTCTGCCTTAAAGCGTCAGGATGCTGCTGAGTGTAGCGTTCAACAGCGGCCCTGTTGACCTCAGGGTGCTGTTGGGAGTAGCGTTCAACAGCGGCCCTGTTGACCTCAGGGTGTCGTTGCCTGTGTCTAGCAGCTTCTTCCTTTCGCTTCTCTGGGTGATTCTCGCGATAACGTTTTTTGCCGCCCTTAATTGTTCAGCGCGAGTGTTGTCGTCGAGAGTCTTAGGCCTCCCACGCTTAGTCTTTTTAGGCATTTCTTGACCTGTTATAGACTCATCAGAACCAGCGGCAGACACATAATTCTGCTTAGAAAGGTGGGACAAAACAACATCTTGTTTCAAAGTTTGCAATTCATCAAAATCAGGTATCTGCAAAGGAAGTTCAACTTGTAAGTCATCTAATTCTGTATTGGCTCGCCGAGCGAAGCTTAGCTTAGTAATGTTGTATTCCCTCTGGCACCCATCTAATGAAGCATTTACCAATAGTAAATATGCCAGGGACAGAGAGTTGTCACACTGAAAGAGCCGTGCCCGATTAACGTCAGGGTTTAGATCTCTTTTACGTCCAGCGTTGACAGCGTGAGAATCAAACACGAACAGAAACCCTTGATTACGCCAAAAAAGCCACTGTTTTACGCCAAAAAGCCACTGTTGCATGTTGACCGGTGAACAGAAAACCTTCATTATCAGACTGTTCGGCTACCTCAGCATCCAAAATAGCTGACAGATATTGTACAGCTTCATCAAAAGAATCATAATCAATTGGATACAGATCATTCATGATGAAGGAAGTTTCCACAATGGTAACGTCCTCCTCCATAATGCAAAATGACGCACAGAGTTCCTCTGGAAGAAGAAACCTATGAGACACATTATTCTCAGAACGGGATTTAACGTACAGACGATCTCCTGATATGAGGATCTCGACGATGGCAGATCCAGTGAAAGCTCCCCCCAAAAAGTTCCAAGCCAAAGCACAGGCTGCATTAGCCATGCACTGGGCATTGTTACTTTCGGGAGGAAAGCGACTGTCACCTTGGTGGAAGGTACCAGCAGCAATGCACTGAAAAGCCATCTTAAATTGGAACAAGCTGACACGTGTTAAAATAACGAAAATGCGCGAAACTCACACGGTCATAGAATCCAACAATGGTGTGTGGTTGCAATCTCCTATATATCACTTACTACACAGTAATTCCCAAGCGAGAACTAAACTTCGCTTAATCTACTTTACCGACATTTGATGAATTTCTGATACCCCGATGAGTGAGTTACACATGGGGGAGTATATAATTTAGATATCCGGTAGCCTATGAATAGCAATAAAATGTAAAAATCATTACCATCAACGGATTCCTTATATCAAAACAAGAAAAAATGTCATGAAAATATAAGTTCTAAAAATGTTTGCTAAGCCGCCATTTTGTTTTCAAGCTTATTGATTTTTATACGCTCTCGACCGCCGATCAAGATCAAGACGCTCGCGACTGCCAACGGCTGCAATAACCAGGTCGCCGAGAGAATTTTTGTGGCCCGGGGTAGAGTTCCGGTGTGAGCCCCCCCGGCCCCAATAGGTCCATCCCTGGCTTGCCGTCTGTGGTCGAACCAGATACAATATACACATTTACATTTTCATTTCTTTGAATACTTATCTTGTGTTAATGTACAACCTGCTTGCTTTTCCTTAGTGATTTATACATATTTTATTAGTAGTATTATTGCAAGATGCAGATGATAAATGTACAATATTTAGGTGTACATTACATGAATTATTTGATCAAACATGAGCTTCAAACCGCGGAGACTCATAAAGGCAGGTCACTACTCAAGTCATATAGGCTACACTGGCGCCGACTCCATTGGGCCCGAGGGGCTTGAGCCCCCAAACATTTTACATGGGGGCGGGGCTCAGCCCCCCCAGACCAAAAGGAGTCATATTAAAATTGGCATCCAGCTGTCGTGACTTAGTGTAAAAATGAAAGGTCTAGCAGTTGTTTTTACAGCAGCTGTCTAATGATTCATTCATTTCTCTTTTCTCCATAAAATTGGAACTTTGAAAGCCTGTGGGACGTAGCCCTGGAGTTCGATGTGAATTAGAATGTGATTCTGCTCATCTACAGGAATATACCTTTCTAACGGTATGCTCGGATTTCTTCTACGATGTACACGAGCTGAGAAAAAAGGAGGAAATGAAACATGCTTGCGTATATTAATATGTAGATTATAGGTGTTTCTAATAAAAGTGAAACAGCTGGATTTTTATTAAGTCACAAAATTCTTAGATATTACCAACACCTGCTAAGATAAAGCCGGAGCGCTCTGACGTCAAATGCCTTGTGACGTCCCCTAAAAGGCAATGTCAAAACAATAGTTTGTTTTTGTTTACATGGGCTGTTTTCCGTAAACTTCATTAAAATATTCTCGTGTTTTGATTTAAAAATTTGTAATGTATATAATATAATAAAATAATGTATATATAATGTAATAGTGTATGGTGTTTTAAAACTGATTTTTCATTCATTAAATAACAATTTTGTTCATAAATGTGGTTATTTCATATTGACTCGAAGTTCAATTTAAATATCTGAGTGTTTTGAATAGTTTTGTGTGTTGCATTACGACCATGCTAAACAATTTTTACTTTGGAAGATTAGAAAGATTGTACTGACAACAATGAGGAAGAAAGAGGCGTATTTAATTTACCTAATAATCAGAAAGTACCTTCTAGATGGTTGGGCTAAACGTTAAACATCAATTATATCAACGAAGCCATGGTTGCCTGCTAGCAACTTTTCTTTGAAAAATTCATGAAACTATCATGGGTACCGAGATTGAGCGTGTGAAGATTCATTTCCAGCCTACTCATGAAAATTAGTTGAAAGCATCAGGATCTGATTTATAAATTTTAATGAAGACACTACAATCAATTATGTTGCTGTGAAGAATTAAGATGATACGCAAATAACCTAACTCAGAAGTGACGAAAGTAGTATAGCAAAGACAACAACAGACATTTTTCAATCCAAACAGCACAATTTTTAATTGTATTACTATATTTCATTCATTATAACGAATAGCCTACCAGTTAATATGTTATTTTCAAATAAAATGTTTGAATCGTTGTGGTTAAATATTTGTACACATTTCATACTCATAGTTTAGGAAAGTACCGTGTGTAGGCTAAATAAATGGTATTGCCAACAATTTCATTAGAGGCCAAATAATAGTTAGGTCTACCGATAGTCAACTATTGACATTTTTTAATTCCTGTAAAAATTAGTATCACTTTGTGTCCGAAAACTATATGTTAAGAATAAAATTATTTGAGTTAGACAATTGTTTAAACTTTTTCATGAAGTGAAAGCAAATAATTCATATTTAGGACGATAGGTACCTTTTTAAAAACCAAATATTAGAAATAAATACATTCCATTGTAGTACATCTCTAGGTAAGTTGTTAGGGTTAGGGTTGAGCGGAAAATGTTTTCGTTTTCGCTATCAGCTGATGCTAAAAGGCAAACAAAAATGGCAGCACTCCGGCTAAAAAGTTCTGTTTAAACTATTATACGAATGTTTCTCATGTCACACGGCCAGCGTAAAGGGTTGGTGGTGTTGCAAAATTAAAATCGTATGTTAGTTTAAAAAAGCAAAAGTGGAGGGTACACTTAACTTTATTTAACCTTTTAATTTATTGCTTGATGAATTATTATTTTTATTTTTCATGCCGAAGCTAATCTCAGGTCCTTAGAATTAATTCTGTGACAATTGTATGGATGATTTAAAAATACAATAACACGATTTAATATCTTACATTTATACATATTAAGGCAGTTTAGTTTTTATTTTCAAACTGATGAAATTTCTAACACCATACATTGATATTTTGCCATAAGAAAACATCCCTTGGCGACGGAAAGGTACTCATCCCTTGGCGGTGGTGACCGAGGACTAGGCGCTACCTTCAGAACGAGGGGACACGGTGCGAGAGAGATAGAATATCTTGCTGTCGGCTCGTGCGCGTCTAAAAGCATATCGACTGCCCTTTGTGTGAGTAACTGCTAGTGCGCGCTGCGTCAGATTTAATGTGGGCTGAAAATAAAAAGTTTTTTGTACACCATTACGTAAAAAATATTATTTTTATATAAAACTTTGTGGAATGTTACCTTACTAGTCAAGCTCCAGGGTGTAGCGCAAATTTTAGACAAATCGCACAAAAGATACCAGAGATAATTTTTTTATTTATTAATATAATAAAAATTTTATTGAAAATCATTAATCTCGCCCTTGTGTGTATTATAAATAAGTGTTTAAGCCAATTCTGAGAAAAATATGTTAATCCGTTTCCACGTGGTGTACTTTACAAAATGCCGCTAAAATGCTACTTCAAACGCAAAAATATATGAGATAACGGGATTATTTTTTCAAAAACAGAATGTTTACCGAATGGTTGAGTGCTAATAAACATAAATCAATAAAAAAGTACAAGAAAATTTTTTTGACCGCACCACCTTAAGGGCCCTTTTACATCGCGTCGAGCGACGCCGCGAGGGCTTGCGCCCGCCGCGTGTCGCTCGAATCGCTGTATACCTTATTGGATGACGCGCGACAGACGACCGTCAGGCGCCGGGTATAAATGCACCTATCTAGTGCAATGTACTTATTTTACGTGCCTTGAAAGATGCGATGTATAATAGGGGCCTAAGTGGAAGTGGTGGAGGGAGGCGAAGGGGAATCAAAATTACAACTAGATGTTGTATTTAATGTTTGGTTGCATTGCCCGCGCAAACTTTCCCTGTCACAACACGAAATCAAGAACAATAGACAGTGCAGAGCAAAACGCAATGCTGTATGTGTAATGTCTGATAAACCCTTTGTGATGACTACCTATTGATTCAAACGAGATCACTTAATTAATTATTAAGATTCATTATAATAAATAAAGTAGTTCTAAAGAAGGTTATGTCTGAAAAAATAAGACTGAGGTTCATTCCAAAGAAAACGATAATCTGATTAAATAAAAGACGACGAAAAGCAGTCTAAATTGACGTTCAAGTTTTTATCAAAGCCAGAACCGTGTAGATTATTTGAACCTGGAGAAAACCAACTGGAGGTAAAATTCGTTAAAATAATTACTAATTCAAATAGCAATCATAAATTTTTGCAAAAATAGGCTACTTATAAACTAATTATAGTTTATATCGGCACTCGATCCCTACTAACAAAAAAGTATATTATTATACTCTAATATTATTGATGAATTATATTTGTATTATGTCTATATGTATTATGTCTATATGTATGTACACACGGATATCGAGAAAGGCTCCAACGATTTTCTTCAAACTTTTCAAATAAAGCAGTTCTGGGACAAAAATGATAAGGCCTATATTTACAGGTTTCCATGTCAGGAAAGTCTTCTTTCTTTCGGGTACTTGTCTATTGTTATACATAAGCCAGCTATTTTTTTTTTTTTTTTTTTTTTTTAATGTTATTTTGATCTGCAGTATTAAAGACCACATAAATTGAAAGAAGGCTATTTACTGAGCATTGTGTAAAATTTCACTTTTTTAAGTCTTGCGGTTTTTCGGTTCTACATCCTTAAAGTTAGAAATGTCACCGATGATCGCAGTGAACGCATTTCCGCCCGCGGCCTGACACCGGGCCTGCTACAAGTACTCAGCCAAGTTTACAATGCGCTGCGACGATTAGGTTATGTTTGTTATTGATATATAGGTCAGAAATACGTTCACTAACTCAAAACAAATCACACGGTAGTGATAAGTCATACATAAGACCGACTAGACAGCTATAACTAACCCAGCGTCACAGCCTTCAGCGGAGACGTGTTCGCCACGATCATCGGTGACATGGCTGACTTTAAGCAAGCCCAACTCAAAAACAGTAAAACTTAGAAACGTGTAATTTTCACACGATGTTCAGTAAATAGTCTTCTTTCAATAGATGTGTTTTTAAGGCCGCACTTCGAATGACATACAAATTAGTTAGCTTAGTAAGTAAAATTAAGTTCTTCCCCTACCATTACGTTAATTACGTTAATTAACGTAACAACGTTACGTGCTTAATTACGTTGCATAACGTTACGTTGTTAATTAATGTAATTAACGTTAATTAACAATGGTCTTATGAAGTACAAAACTAAAAAAAGAAATAATGAAGGCTTAAATATTTAAATATTTAGATAAATAAAAGTAAAGTAAATAGATAATACAACTAAGCACTTTTTAGATTTGCAATTGAATTTAAAACTTGAAATAGCAACAATAATGAAATCATCTGTTAACAAAAAAATTAGAACATCTGATCCGACAATAAATAAACCAGAGTGCAGCATTCGCAACGGTAGTCCTACATTAAAACAGTCTGAAAGGCCGAGTCTCATCACTTGGTGCCAACGCACGTAATTTTATTATACCATAATGGCCAGTTTTTATTCATTGAAATGTAGGTACCGTGTCCGTGTTGGAGTCTGTGTCTCTATTTAATTTTAATACTACGACAACTTTACTATTGAAGGATTAATGTAATTGTAACTGTAAACACATAATGGGTCAAAAAGACCCAAAACCTATACGTGATCTAGTGGCAATCCATGATGAAATGTACTGTATATTAAAGTTAAATTTTAATAACATTTTAAAATATTAACCTACCTACCTATTAGCGACTTAGTATATTGAAGTTAAAAGTGTTAACACGAGAGTGTACCATTTCAATACGAAATAAAGATAATGAAAATTTAGATAGCAACAGGCCTATAAAAACGAACAAAATTTTTTAAGGTTAGTGTATGCATTGTACTTTACGATGCAAAAGAAATTCTCATTAAACATTAATGATAATAAGGGCAATGAAAGTTGGTACATTGGCCAAACTGTTGTTTGTAATAAAAATTGATTGGCGATTTAGTAAAGCAACGGGTGAAGAAATGACCTGAAACTGCTATTTTTAACACTTAAATTTCAAAAACTTCTCGCGGGAGGGCCCCCGAACCCCCCGCCGGTCTGGCCCGCCGATCGGGGGGGGGGGGGGGGGGCGCAGAACCCCGGTTAGCCCCCCCCTTACTAATGTTCTAGATCCGCCACTGTTTCCTTCAAATTACTCTTTGGCATTTCTTTAATAACCACAATAAAGGCAGCCAAAAATTGCCTTCAAATAAAAAAATCGTAAAAACCTGTTTCCAATGTATTTCTTGTGGAAAACATGTTTTATTTATTTTTTACCATAAATACTAAAAAACATCAAACTTTCATATTTTTTGGCAAATCTACAGGATGAGAGCTTTCCAACGACATTTTAAAAATTAAAATCGGTCCAGTGAAACTCCAGATTCGATTCTGCCAAGATTTTCAAAACTGAATTATTATAAGAAATAGATTTTCTTTTTCATTTTTGACCAATTTAACGTAAATCCTTTTTAAATACATTAAAACCTGGTAATGAAGGACAGAAAAATAGTATAGAAACACTAATATAAGACAAACTATTAGGACACTAGTAGGAACAACTAGTAGGCAAACTAATAAAGGACACAGCGGTTGTGAGGGTTGTTTTGGCACATCCCCCATGTAAATTGGCCCCTCAGAACAACTGTCCAAAGGTGTTTTTTACCCTACGGTTTTATATGGATAAAACTGAATATTAGACTGCACAGCGTAAATGCTGTGGAGGAGCACAGGTCCCCTAGTTAGATTAAATTCAATTTTTCCGACTTTTCGTTCATAGCGGCGAAACTACCGATTTTCGTATGTTTGGAAACCGTTTCATTGAATTCCTCAGGTGTGAAAACATAATATTCGACTCATTAATTGTAAGAATCGAGCAAGCGGTTCCTGAGATATGAATTAAATTGAATTTTTCCGACTTTTCGTTCATAGCAGCGAAACTATCGATTTTCGTATGTTTGGAAACAGTATCATTGAATTCCTCAGCTGTGAAAACATACTATTAGACACATTAATTGTATGATTCGAGCGAGGGGTTCCTGAGATATGAATTAAATTCAGTTTTTCCGACTTTTCGTTCATAGCGGCGAAACTATCGATTTTCGTATGTTTGGAAACCGTTTCATTGAATTCCTCAGGTGTGAAAACATACTATTCGACTCATTAATTGTAAGAATCGAGCAAGCGGTTCCTGAGATATGAATTAAATTGAATTTTTCCGACTTTTCGTTCATAGCGGCGAAACTATCGATTTTCGTATGTTTGGAAACCGTTTCATTGAATTCCTCAGGTGTGAAAACATACTATTAGACTCATTAATTGCAAGAATCGAGCTAGCGGTTCCTGAGATATGAATTAAATTCATTTTTTCCGACTTTTCGTTCATAGCGGCGAAACTATCGAATTTAGTATGTTTGGAACCAGTATCATTGAATTCCTGATGCGCCATTTTACCCATAATAAACTCGCTTTTCTCCCTAGAGATAAAAATTACTATTTATACAGGGATTTTCAATTTACATAAAATAACCATATTAATCGTGAAACGCAAATGAGCACAGAAACCCTGCTTTTCGCCATAGTGATAAAAATTACTATTTACAGGGATTTTCCCACAATTTAAATAACAACATACCGTACCTAACATTTATTTTTAATTTTAA
Organism: Neoaliturus tenellus; assembly: GCA_030545055.2. Classification (NCBI taxonomy): domain Eukaryota; kingdom Metazoa; phylum Arthropoda; class Insecta; order Hemiptera; family Cicadellidae; genus Neoaliturus; species Neoaliturus tenellus. The sequence continues at coordinate 73,921,472 of CM061534.1, forward strand.
ATGAATTAGTAACAACGTGGCAGCGAAAGATGGGGAACAGGACGACCATCGAGGTCCATTTCCCTGGCCCGGCCATGTTGGAAATTTGATATGAAAATCATACCACGATTTAATACTCAATTAGTACTATTTATTACCCGAACGTTAGATTTAATACTCTTAATACAACAGATTTATTAAGAAGAGTCTTGTGGCCGGACCAAGGAAATGCTAGACCGGCCATATTGGAAAATGCAGTTTTCGACCACGTGGTGATTTAATACTCAATTAGTACTATTTAGTACCCAAGTGATAGAATTAATACTCTAAAAATAACTGAGTTATTAGCTATATCGTGTGGCCGGGCCAGGGAAATGCAGGCCCGGCCATGTCGAAAAATGTGAATTTTAACCATACCAGGATTTAATACTCAATTAGTACTATTTAGTATCCAAATATTAGATTTGATACCCCAACAGTTATTGAGTTATTAACCCTTATGTATATGGCGGGAGCCGTAAGTGCCAGCCCGGTCACGAAGGAAGATTCAAATGTCAACTGTATTATAATGACAATTTTATATTATTACTATACCATGATTTAATACTCAATTAGTACTATTTAATACCCAAATATTAGATTAAGTACTCCAACCGTTATTGAGTTATTAACCCTTAAATATATGGCGGGAGCCTAAATGCCAGCCCAGTCACGAAGGAAGATTCAAATTTGAACTGTGTTACAATGACAATTTTATATTATTACTATACCAGGATTTAATACTCAATTAGTACTATTTAATACTCAAATATTAGATTAAGTACTCCAACCGTTATTGAGTTATCAACCCTTATGTATATGGCGGGAGCCATAAGCGCCAGCCTAGTCACGAAGGAAGATTCAAATTTCAACTGTGTTGCAATGACAATTTTATATTATTACTATACCAGGATTTAATACTCAATTAGTACTATTTAATACCTAAATGTTAGATTTAGTACTCTAAAAATAACTGCGTTATTAGCCATAACATGTGGCCGGGCCAGGGAAATGCCAGCCCGGCCATGTCGAAAAATGTGAATTTTAACCACACCAGGATTTAATTCTCAATTAGTACTCAGATATTTTTAGAGTACTAAATCTAACATTTGGGTGTTAAATAGTACTAATTGAGTATTAAATCCTGGTATAGTAATAATATAAAATTGTCATTGCAATACAGTTGAAATTTGAATCTTCCTTCGTGACTGGGCTGGCATTTAGGCTCCCGCCATATACATAAGGGTTAATAACTCAATAACGGTTGGAGTACTTAATCTAATATTTGGGTATTAAATATAACTAATTGAGTATTAAATCCTGGTATAGTATTAATATAAAATTGTCATTGTAATACAGTTGAAATTTGAATCTTCCTTCGTGACAGGGCTGGCCCTTACGGCTCCCGCCATATACGTAAGGGTTAATAACTCAAGAACGGTTGGAGTACTAAATATAATATTTGGGTACTAAATAGTACTTATTGAGTATTAAATCCTGGTGTGGTTAAAATTCACATTTTCCGACATGGTCGGGCTGGCATTTCCCTGGCCCGGCCACACGATATGGCTAATAACTCTGTTATTTTTAGAGTAATAATTCTATCACTTGGGTACTAAATAGTACTGATTGAGTATTAAATTACCACGTGGTTTAAATCTGCATTTTCCAACATGGCCGGGCTAGCATTTCCCTGGCCCGGCCACAAGATTCTTCTTAATAAATCTGTTGTATTAAGAGTATTAAATCTAACGTTCGGGTATTAAATAGTACTAATTGAGTATTAAATCGTGGTATGATTTTCATATCAAATTTCCAATATGGCCGGGCCAGGGAAATGGACCTCGACCATCGGCGCACCTCGACCCTGCCCCTCCGAGGGTCGACGGTAATCCGCAGTGGAATGTCCTGACCATCGGCGCAGCTCGACTTCTCCCGCAAACTATAATTCCTTTTGGAAATTGAATTTATTATTTTACATTTTCAACAATATAATTGATCAAATGTCGTAACGTCTATCTTCACTTCCATGATGTAAGTAAAAATTAGTTGTTTATAATAGAATACTGTACTACTATCTCCTATGATTGGATTGTTTTTTGAAGAATCACATTATAAACTAAATAATATTCACAGATAATTGAGTTTTTGTTTTTAATTTAGAATCTTGTATGAGATCAGGTACTGGTCCAAGACTGATTGACACTTTCTTCTTTTCATTTTTCATTTTTCTACCTAGCCTAGCACAATTTTGTCTCTCTAGCAAGAACCATAATAAGTGGCTGGGTAGCTGAGTGGTTATAGTGCTCACATTTGAATCCAAAGGTTGCCGGTTCAATCCTGAGGAAAGTTAGTAGCTTTTTAAAGGATAGATTCCGGACCCAGTTGCCATTTGTCATTGGGCTATTAATTAATGATGCTTTCTAACTACTGGTCGATGTTAAAAAACGTTAAAAAAAATGCCACTGGCGTAGAAAGACACAAAATACCATAGTTAAACCTATCGATCTGAATATAGAACTGCAGTCCGCCATCTTGATTCTAACCAGTCGGTCTGAAGATGGCGTCATGGAACGCCGAAATATATTACCTGTATGTTAATGTAATGAAATAAAGTGTTGTATGACGAAAATTGTGTTTTTAATTTAATAATATAATTGACAAAGATAGTTACAAAAAGCATAATTGAAACCTCTACAGTCTACACAATCGTAATTGATCATGAATCAGACAAATAACTGTAGCAGATATGTTACTAAACAAAAAAAACTGCTAAATAAATAAGCAGTATAAGAAAAAGTAATGACAGCAGAATGACGAATGATTGTACAATTCAAACAATCTTAAAGCACGTGTTTACTAAACTATGTTAAATTGAAACAAATATGTCCATAGTTTACTTTAACCTTCTAGCCCCTCAAATTGAGTAAAATTAACGTTGGTCGTGTGTGCGTAACTCGGCTTAAACTCGTCAAATTTAAACGATTTATATCTCAAACGTAAGACCGTATTTCACTGAGGTTCTTAGACCATAAAAACCATGCACCTCATTTGGAACTCTACAAAAAGCAATCTTAAAACATGACTCCAAAAAGAAACTCCCATATAAGGAATGCATGTGGAAGAATATCTTTTGCGTATAAGTTGAGTTATGCGAAAGGTGAAAGTATGCTGATGTTGTTTGCGTCATCTTCATGTGAATACCTTTAATTTTTAACATAAAACTTTCAGATCGGTCAAATATAACTGCCGGATGGACTCGGAAACGAGTTTATGAATTCTTTCAATCTAAAATATATTATTTGTTAATATTGGGGTTTAGTAACTTACTTTTGGTTTGTTTGTAAATACTCATCCTCATTATAATTTATTATTTTACAAAAGCTGGTTCTATAAGATCTCTTTGTCCAGATTCCATCTGCTACTACGGTCAGCAACAGAACGCCCTCTTTGTCAATACCTCCACGATCCCTTGCAAGACTTATTTCTTCTTCAGCAGCCTTTTCATTTCTGATAGCGCTGTTAACTGCCATCAGTTTGCTACTTTTTTATTGGTGGTTTGGTAATAAGCAAAGAAATTTTCTTGTTCTTAAGCTCATTTCATTTGTCTTACACGAAACTATATATAAAGCACGATTTTGTATTGTTTTCAAAAACTCAATTACAAGATTACTTTCCCTGCTAACTTTTGCAAAGGCAATATTTAGGTAAGCTATACAGAAGCAGAATTGTATGTTACGAGAGTAAAACATTTAAGGGAGCTTCATCCTTTGATAATATAGATTAATAGGTTACAACTAACTGTGGATGTTGCCTAACGGGCTTCTGTTCGAATCCAGCTTTCCGCTGGTTTCCTTTCAAACCGACTAAATCTTTCGCCTTAAAAAATATTGGACATGATTCACGGGCTGAAAATGTACCTCTTTTCGGTCTGTTTCTCGTTATAAAAATTTTACCATGATTATTAATAAAATTGCTCACTAAGTCTTAATTTATCATAAAAATATTTACATCATCTTCTACTAATACCTCACCTCTTTCTGTTAATTTAATGTTCTGTAAATTACCTCTAAACAGCTCAAAATCTGACACTCATTTATTGGGCTCACGCAATACATTATTTATCACCCTATTTGATTACCATTTAACGATTGATCCAATTTTTCCAATATGCCCTATTACAAAACTATGAACAGAGACGAATATTTTAACTCCTCAAACGTTCAAATTGGTCCAGAAATAAGTGAAAAGTTGTGTTAAAAAAACTGCTTCACGTATTACCGTATATAGATAGGTACATAGATATATAGATGCAGAGATACATATATTGATAGATGGATGTTTATTTGTCGTAGAATAGGATGCAGAAAACCGGGTGACATTATCTCAGTTCGTTTGTGCACGAGAGCTGAAGGAAGCGAGTGGTGCGTACAGAGTAGATATAACGGACCCGTAGAGTAAGTGGACCTCTTTTCCAATATATAACGTATTTAATATAAAACGGCTCATAGAGCCTATGGCCCTATTTTATAATTTTATTTAATATTAATTGGAGAAGGTTCATAGACTCTATGGCCCTATTTTATAATTTTATTTAATATTATTTTGAAAAGGTTCATAGACTCTATGAGCCAGTAGATGCTTTGGACCCATATACTTAATTTAAATGGGTTCATAGGCTCTATGACCCTCTTAAAAATTATTAAATATTACTAGGGTTCATAGAGCCTATGATCGGTAGAGTAAGTGGCCCCATGTTATATTTTATTTAATATTAAGAAGGGCCATAGAGTCTATGAACCAGTAGAGCAAATGGACCTCCTTATATATTAAATATTATTAAAATGGGGCCATAGAGCCTATGATCGGTAGAGTAAACGGGCTGTCCCCCCCTTCAATACAGCTAAGAGTCTGCAGTGCCTGTGCCATCTTGGATTTTAGTCCCATAAGAAAAATGTTAAATCCAAAACATTATTGTTGTCTTTGAAACACTATATCTCGATAATCTTGCATCCGATTTGCATGAAACTTGAATATGTTCACCATAAGGGAATGGCGGAGTGCATGGCTCGGAAAGATTTTCAATAAACCTAAAAATTAAAAAACTAAACTAAAAATTGTTTAAAGTGGTTTAAAAATGTTGTTATATTTTATTTGTTATTGTTATTAGAGTGGAAAATTTTTAAATTACTAATTTTCTATCACGTCAAGCACTAGATACTGTATGGTAACATTTAAAATGACACCAAGTTTGAAATTTTCCGACAAAAAACAAACTCACAGTAATGTTTTAAATTTAACATTGCTCTTATAGGACAAACTACCAAGATGGCTCAGGTACTGCAGACTCTTTTAGAAGGCTTATAGAGGGGGAAAGTAGAGAAGGCAAGTTGCTGGCTGCAAGTACTTGCCAGTTGCACTCACCGCAAACTTACCTTGTCTATAGAGGTACTTTCCTCTTTAATTTAGAAAAACAGACGGAAAGTGACGTAATGGACAGTACGGTATATTTGCAGCCAACTTGCCTTCTCTACTTTCCACGTCTATAAGGTGGCTTTAGAGGATAATTCAGTATCCTTTCAAGACACTCTCGAGTCATCCTGCTTCTATGTTATCCACGGTTCCCCGAGCGAAATTCAGACAAAGACGGATTTGAAGTGGATTGATATCGTTGCAGGGTGGAGTGTGTCAAAGCGGAAGTAGGGCGTCTGTCCCGGAAGCAGGGCGACCAACAGCTAACAGTTCAATGGTCGGCGAGGGCCGCAACCTTCAATACCGGCCGACCTACACTACCACTACACCGGATACAGGTCTACCACTAGACGGTTACCAGCCGGTATTGTACCGGGATATTTGGTTCCGTTGTACCACATGAACTTGCTGCTTGTCATATACAGTATTAGCCAAAATAAACAGTACTGAACATATACTTTAGCATATATATAGCTAAAGTATATAATAATATATATTATATATATTTTATAATTATATATATATGTCTTATATACATTTACATTATATATATATATATATATATATATATATATATATATATATATATATTATAAATTTATACATAAAATAAAAGTATTACCATTAAAAGTATTTCAGTACTGTTTATTTTGGCTAACACTGTACTTCTGCAAAACTGCCGAATAAGTAGACTATTAGAATCTATAAAGATAAGATAGGCAAGATCACACTTTTGGGTAATCTGATGAAGTGGATATCTATACATATTTAATACGCAACATGGTTTTTGTACAAGGAACTCCTCCCACAGTTTTTAACCGATTTTTATGATTTTGGTGTCATTGGATAAAGCTCGGCGTGAAGTTGTTTCTAAAGTAAAGTAAATTGGTAAATATCCATTAAAAGGAAGGGCACTAACAAGCCCTTAAAGTTCGTAATTTTCCCATTTGATTAACATTGGTAAGGAAATTAGTGATTTTAAAGTTAACAGCTGTAAAGTGTAAACACCGTACATCAGCAAAAGTACTATCAATGTATATAGAACGGAATCTGTATACATTGGTACTATTCGCACGAAAGAGGTTATGTTAAACAACGGAGTTTACCTGGTTAACGAACTGCATTAAAAATGCAGTGAAAATATTTTGAGCAAAATTGTGAGCGTTTCACAAAACTGTAGAATTAACTGAGTATGGTCTCAAATTAAAGATTTTGGCCAAAGGGACTGGTTAAAATAACGACATGTCAAAAAAGCTATGAGGAAAAGATAAATAACGTAAAATGTCCTCCAGAAGAAAAGCATGGAGATACAACATCACATTAACATCAAAGTAACATCACAATTCCTGTTTTGGTTTGATTTTAAAACGGAAACTAGATGACGCTAATAAGTGAAGTCGATCTTTACATTAGTTATAGCCTACTATATTAAATTTTTTTACGTTACTATTGACAAACAGTGCCTGCTAAGTGCCACTGTATGTTAAATTATTGATTCATTATATTTATGATTGACAAACAGTGCCTGCTAAGTGCCACTGTATGTTAAATTATTGATTCATTATATTTATGATTGGATAATCTAGAAGAAATCTTTGTGGTTGTTCAAAGTGTATTTCGTAAGATATTTGAAATGGTTTTTTTGACAAGGTTATGACCCTATTTAGAAAATAAGAAACAACTGTTGAACAATAAACAATACAGTTTCAGGAGAAATATGTGTATACAACTGACGCAATCTGTGACCTATATTAATTAACTTATACGACAACCTTGATGTTGTGGGAGAGCAGTTATGTATATTTTATGACATGACTAAAGCATTCGATCTTATTTCACATGACATACTTCTCAATAAATGATTAAATATGGGGATAAAGAATGGACCTCTAAGCTAGGGGACAGAAAACAAACAGTTAGTATTAGACACTCAGTACAAGATGGCTTAAGTCGTCACTATCATTCTGCCATTTCAAGTATAAAGAAAATTGAATAGTTTTAAAATTCATAGTGTAAACGTTGATGAACAGTATTGAAAAAAAATTAAATTAATTGTGACATATGGTTGCTGTTTTACGGGCACGTTATCTATTTCATTGCAATTATAATGACGATATTAATGAATTATTCTTACACAAATAATGATACGATGATTTTAAAAATATTTAATGTTTTTAACTTATGTTTTCACTTCTAGATTCGAAGGTAAGAGGTTGAGGTAAATAATTATACAAATGTTAAATTGAAATAAAAGTTATTACATTTAGTTATTGGACGAAACAGAGGAATTTATCTACAGTAGAATTCTTACTAATTGTATCAAATTGAATAATTTGTAAAGGCAGCTGACTACGGGCCTCGGTCCGTAAGCGGAAGGCCTATTGAGCTACATGAAATACCAGGGTCATCTGGGTAAAAATGACAAAATAACTTAGATTAACTACACAACAAAGTAGACGAAGTAGATTATTATTGTACTCCGTTGTAGGTCTGAAAAAGAAGTTTACAAGAGTTGTTATAAAAAATGAAAATATCTCTGTTGTAGTAAATGAAATTGTTTCAATATAGAAACTAAATTGCTCGATTTCGAGCAACATGTACACTAGTAGGCCCTACTCCTTACTCCTGGGCTGGTACCGCTATAGGCTACCTGGATCATTTGCTCCTTTACGTTGCAGTTGTAGTGGTGATACACATTTGAGGAGACAGTAGACAGACCTATGTGGTGGGGAGAGGGCATGCAAAGAGATCCGATAAACTCACCACGTATTTATTCTGATAATAGCATTCGCCGAGAAGAAGCGTTCGCAGTTGAAACAGCCAAAAGTATAGTTATCAACGAACGGAATAGTATTTCTTATGACAATCCATTAATTATGATTTTAGAAACAAGTGTATTTTAATCATGGCTCCACCATCATTTTACGGACCCTGGGTTATGGTCCCAGCATTTGTTTCATATGTAATTGTATGGAGTATAAACATCATTCTGTTGGTTTTTATAATCTTATTATTCAAACTGGACGTTACCTATGAAGACTACGTTACGTGTGGTACAAAGGTTTTGGAACGGTTTAGCAATTTGTTTCCCAATAAAGAAAGTAAGAAAACTTGGTATTAATACAGTGCTATGTATTTATGATAAAAATGACATTTTCAATCAAATCACTTTAATTTTATAGCTTTGTCCTTTACGCCAGGGGCGACTCGCAAGAAGAAAATATTAAATCACTTAAAAATATTAAATGTAAGCACTAGTTGATGTTTGTATAAAATTAAAGGTCTCAATTATCGGGCTGTTTGACTGTTCTAAAAAGTAGGGACATAACCTGTTAAAAATTTTGTTTTTGCCACGTCTTAAATGTCAAAATCAACCAACCAGCATAATTCTTAAATAAAATTATATTTTTGGTGGTGCTATGTGGATTTCGGGGGTGTCGCTGTCACTTCCCTTTATTGATGTCATATAGGGTAATCATTTGATTTGTTCCTGGCAGTTACACAGTGCATTAGAGTAAAAAACATGACTAATTCGGAATGAATGGTGTCCGACTTTGTGAAAATTCCGGGTTACTAAGAAAGAAGTAAACATAATAAATAACACAAGAATAGTTAAAGTTATTCCTACAAAATAAAACTAAATTTAAATTTATTGCATAATACATAGGCCTAATACAAAACCTAAAAACTTAAACTTCAGCTGTTGTTAGAAACTTTAAGTAAAACAAAATCTGTTGTGTAGGCTCAGACCGATGCCATGGCTCTCAATGCCTTGAAACACTTGAAACCCATTGCACTTTACTTTTGTGGCAGACTTTCTGAGTTATCCAGAATTCCGGGTTATCAAAGTCCGGGTTTTGCAGGACTCAATTGTCATTGACTATGTACACTAACGTGAATGAATAGACCTCTCATCCAATGCATTTAGTTTGAGGCAAAAATTTGTAAGTTCGGTGGACGCTGCACCAGAGTCGCTGCCATCGATGTTGTTATTATTCAGCTGAATTTACATTGCTGCCAAAACATTTTAACAAAACATAAACATAACTTTCAGTTATAAAATGTTTCATCCTTGGTTAAGAAGAGTGGTAATACTGATCTATCATATGTTACGTGTACTTCCATGTACGCCGCACAAGATCGCACCACCGTCAATAGGTTTCACACACGCCCATGCTATGAGAAGTCTTCTCACGTTATTGTACATAGTCAATGCTATTGTGCTTATGAAGCCCTAAACTCTTTAAAAAGTTTAAAAATAAAAATGACATTTTTAGGGACATTGTGGATTACAACTTTCATTCCAAATCGGTCCATTGGTGCCTACACAAGCTATGAAGATGTCCAGCCATAAACACACTCACATGCACAAAGACGCATAAACACATATTACTCTGAACCCCCTCTTTCCTCACAGGGCAGGTATACAAATATTTTCACCCAATAAAATTTATAAACGAAAAATATTTTTTCCATACTGCTGTAAATGGGTTGTAAAATAAGAGAGTGCATGATGATATATACGACTTTATTAAATCACAATCAACCGACATTGCTAAAATCGCAATATCCCCATGACATACCTCCAAGGTTGCATCCTACGCCAAAATATTGGCAATCCGCATTGCTTTGACAATACTAAAAAAGAAAAAAATATTCAATTAAAGACTTTTTTGTAAACGTAATTTTAGAGAATTCCCCCAGGGAATACACTATTATGCAAGTAGTCATGGTGAAACCTAGGTCCGGGACCATAATACTTTTTCGTTTTGAGGTCACCAGAAGCCAAAAACACCATTCGTTCAATTTCATATATATGTATATGAAATAGGACTATATATGTGTACGTGTGTGTCTGTGTGTCCGTGATCCCGATAACTTTTGACAGGAACCTCAGATTTCGATGAAATTTCACATGGAAGTGTAAGACCAGGCAGACCAGGTCTATTTTCATGAGTTCGCGATCCAGCATGATCGGATTGAGGTAACGGGGTTTTATGGGGTTTTAAAAGGGTCAAAAATTTGGTTTTGGCACTTTTAGACCTCAATTTTTAAAATTTATTAATTTTAAATAAAACCATTCAAAATAGCATAACAAAACAAAATGTAAACAAATACGTACACTGCTGACAGAATGGCTTATGCTACTACAGCTGTTATTAGTAAACAAAGAGTAGGCCTAACGAAAAAATACAAGTGACAGCTGACTTATGTTCTTTTTAATCTTTGTTTTAATGTTATCCTTATGCAACTAACTTTAGCCCCGTGGTACAAAAAAGTGGAGTTTTCCCTAGGTAGAAAAATTAGGTATTCAAGTAACATGGGGTAAAAACTAGTACATCAGTACTCTATTCCAATGAGTAAAATACGGCTTTAAGTATGTATAGAGGAAGTGGTATGGTGATACGTGGAATACTTAATCCATGTGTTTTTGTTCTTTCAATATTACACAAAAAAATAGCTTTTTTGTCCTAGGACATGAAAAATCAGCTGTGCATGATATTTTTTAGTCCTAGTCCTAGGAATAAAGTCAGCTTGTTAAGTTAGTATGTTATTATTCCTTCATCAATTTTGAAATGCAGGATAGTGATATTCAAGTGTTATAAAAGAAATGTTTGTAAATGACAGAAATGTAAATACTGTATACTACTTACGTGATAAATAATATTTATTTCAACAAAACTGTAATGGTTATTATGACAAATATTGTTTGTTAAAACAAACACAAAGTGATGTTTTGTTACCAAACCGTTTCATTGAATTAATTTTTACAAAACCAAGTAGTGAAATTAACAAAATAAAAATCAACAAAACTGACATGGTTGATATCACAAAATATTATTGGATAAAACAAACATTTAAGTGATGGTAGTTTCAACCAAACCAATTTGTTATATCGACATTTACAAAACCAAGTAGTGAAATTAACAAAATAAAATTCAACAAAACTGAGATAGATAATATAACAAAGTGTTTGTTACATTCGACAATGGCTTTGTTGATATATATTTGTTAAAATAATTCAACAAAACTGTTTTGTTAAATTGACAAGCATAATTTCCGTCTTTGCGGACTTAAAATAAAGGCGCTCTATCATTGAAATTGGTAAATTCCCATCAGAATAACATGGGGATTGCTGGGTTAAATCATTTACATAACTGAAACTGTTCAAAAGGAGAGGAATTATACAATAAGCAAACATGTCCTGGCATAAAACAGCCAAAGCATTAGTTTATTTTTACTTTTTATTTCCAAATAATCTTATCATAGCTAAAGTCAGCTTTAATAAAGGAGATCATAAGAGATTGCATGATCTCCATATTAACATTATGGAAATTATTGGATTAATTTATTAATGTTTTTTATTGTTTTTATTTTACACTCACACATGGTATTTTTAGTAAATTCTAAATGGTTTTAAACTTACAATGAGCTGTTCTTGGATTGCTGGTTGGCACGATAGCAGCAAGACAAATACTAGTAAAGCAGTGACCAATGGAAGCGAAGTTGTCATTTTTTTGTGATATTCTCTGGAAAAAAAGCTTTACACATATTTTAATTGTACAGTAGTACAACTTAAAGACTTGTGTTCTAGTGATACCTATAAAATCTTTCAAACGCTAGAATATGGCAATTTTTGCAGAATCCAACACTGATTTTTATACAAGACATGGATTTTTTTCCGTAAAATGAGCAGTGTTAAACATATTAAAATTTATTTGTAAATGTCAAAGAGTGTAGTAATACATTGTGATGTAGAGATTAAATTAGATTAATCCACAAGTACATTTTTGCAACAGCCCAAGTCCTAAGTAACTTTCAAAATTATGAGATAAAACCTTTAGAAACTAAACTAGAAATAAATAATAAAATTCAAAAACCTAAATATTAAAAAAAACCTTACTATTAGTAAACACCTTACAGGTGTAATTCTTACGAACGTATGTCTTGTGCCGTCAACAATTTTCCTTTATATATATATGGCAAGAAAGCTATAAAACCAATATAAATCATTACCTACCATTCATCAAGGAAATACTTGATGCAGTTGGATGAATTTATATAATACTTTTTATGTTTTTCCAAGTTGATTTAGCAAGAAGTTAATAATTTAACTAGCTGACAGCCTGTTAAAAATGACGGATAACATTTATAATGTCGTAAATTTAAATAAATGTGACGTATTATAAGTTTTATTTTTCAACTTTTTTCTTGTAAATTGACAGAGTATCAGTTTTAAAACACAATTTTTATAATTTCTTTAATGAAGATGTATTGGTACCTAGTGCAAATGGTCAAATTTACTTACGAGTTTAAGCCCACTTGACTATTTTAAATATTAAACCTATACAGGGTGGTTATAAAGTCCCTTCCCCCCTAGTATTTTTCTACAATTCTAATTTAAAGTGATTTTCAATGACGGGATTCATTGTATAGGTACTTACTCTAACTTTTGTAGTAATTCAAAATTTTGGGAGTTACCTGAGGTCTAAGATGTAGGAGTCAACTTCAAAATTCCTTATGAGAAGCTAGTCATGTGACATGTCAAATAACACTGCCTTTTCCCCCTGAAAACAGTGGTGCAATCTAAATTCAATAGGGTAATACCGTTTTCAAGATATCTGTAGGTCTAAGATGTAGGAGTCGACTTGAAAATCTTAACTAGAAGCTAGTCATGCGACATGTCAAATAACACTGCCTTTTCCCCCTGAAAACAGTGGTGCAATCTAAATTCAAAAGGGTTACACCGTTTTCAAGATATCTGTAGGTCTAAGATGTAGGAGTCAACTTAAAATTTTTAACTAGAATCTAGTCATGTGACATGTCAAATAACACTGCCTTTTCCCCCTGAAAATAGTGGTGCAATCTAAATTCAATAGGGTCATACTGATTTCAAGATATCTGTTGGTCTAAGATGTAGGAGTCGACTTGAAAATTTTAACTAGAAGCTAGTCATGCGACATGTCAAATAACACTGCTTTTTCCTCATGAAAACAGTGGTGCAATGATCGTGCAAAAGGGCAGTATTTTTGTCCTGTAATACTTCATTAGATTAAAAGTTACGTTTTTAATTGTTTCTTACTTTAAAAATTATTATTCTAATTGAAGTTTAACTAAAGGTAATTTTGATATACAAATAAAAAATTACAAGAAATTAAAAAAAACATTAGAAAATTAACCAATAATGGTTTTTTGCATAAAATAGCAATATTAAATTATTAACCACCTACCTTGACTGCTACAATGACTGTTCGAAGTGTTCTTCACTTAAATTTAGATTGCATCACTGTTTTCAGGGGGAAAAGGCAGTGTTATTTGACATGTCGCATGACTAGCTTCTAGTTAAAATTTTTAAGTCGACTCCTACATCTTAGACCTACAGATATCTTGAAAACGGTATAACCCTTTTGAATTAAGATTGCACCACTGTTTTCAGGGGGAAAAGGCAGTGTTATTTGACATGTCGCATGACTAGCTTCTAGTTAAAATTTTTAAGTCGACTCCTACATCTTAGACCTACAGATATCTTGAAAACTGTATAACCCTTTTGAATTTAGATTGCACCACTGTTTTCAGGGGGAAAAGGCAGTGTTATTTGACATGTCGCATGACTAGCTTCTAGTTAAAATTTTTAAGTCGACTCCTACATCTTAGACCTACAGATATCTTGAAAACGGTATAACCCTTTTGAATTTAGATTGCACCACTGTTTTCAGGGGGAAAAGGCAGTGTTATTTGACATGTCGCATGACTAGCTTCTAGTTAAAATTTTTAAGTCGACTCCCACATCTTAGACCTACAGATATCATGAAAACGGTATAACCCTTTTGAATTTAGATTGCACCAGTGTTTTTAGGGAGGAAAGGCAGTGTTATTTGACATGTCGCATGACTAGCTTCTCATAAGGAATTTTGAAGTTGACTCCTACATCTTAGACCTCAGGTAACTCCCAAAATTTTAAATCACTACAAAAGTTAGAGTATGTACCTATACAATGAATCCCATCATTGAAAATCACTTTAAATATAAATTGTAGAAAAATACTAGGGGGGAAGGGACTTTATAACCACCCTGTATAGCAGCAGACCTGCGCATACTCAGTAGTTTTTATATCCCCCCCCCCTATTACCATCGAAGTCTGCTGCCATAGATTGTTGGAAGAAAACATAAGTTAATTCCTACCTAGATAAAGTACATAAAAAATCATATCAAAGATATGACACTTTCTTTATTTTACCCAAAAACTAAATGGGAGTGTATTCCAATAAATACTGAATGAATGTTTGCCGCAATAAAAATGTTGTAAGCAAAAATAAGTTAAAATCTGCCATTTAAAAGTTCAGTTCAACAAATTTATACCAAAGTGCACCCTGGCGACCAAAGGAAGCGAACGAGATCGTCTTGAAGAGGGCGAGAGAGTGGAGCGAACCAGCCTTTTCCGGGTCTGGGAAAGGAAAGTGACGTTTATTAATTTTACCTAGTATAAGCTCGGTGGTCGGTAGTCCTAGTACCGTACTTAAAATTAAATAGTGCCAAGAAGCCAAAAATAACGTTCATTCAAATTTGTATACATGCATAAGATGGAGATCAAATAGTGTATTGTGTCTGTTTTTAATCTGCTGCTCAGTTTCTTCTGCGTTTGTCAAATTTGCAGATCAACGCCTTTGCAAGACAGAATATGCACTCTTAATATTGATTATAAAATTAATTTATTACAACAAGTTATTTTAATGACAGTTAAATAACCAACTAAAAATGCCATTAAATTGTTTATATAGAGTATATATATATATATATATATATATATATATAGAATCATTAAATACATTATCTCATCAGAAATTGTTTGTTGATTAAATAAAAGTGTATATTGGAAATTTAACTATAAACTAGGAAAAGCGTAATGCAGTAATATATCCGCAGTTTGCAGTCAAATTAAATTGTCATGCCTAAATTAATGTCGCAGTAACCGATATAAATTTTTTCTATGTGCATACTTTTTCTTACGGTATTTCATGTTACTAAACAATTAATTGTTTACAGTAGTGACGCTCCCCATCACTCCGCCAGATTTCTCCACCTTTTGTACCCAGCCGATTACCGCACCCAGCGACCAATCAAATACTAATTACCTAACCACTGTACAACAAAGAGGCCGCAACTTGGACTTGTATAATTCATTCACAACGAACAATCGGACACGTCCCTGTGTGCGTGTGCGTGTGTATGTGTCTTGTGCGTGTGTGTGTGAGCGCGGCGTCGCTCGCTGAAGGCTGTCTCGCATGAGGAAACCGCTATTGGGTTGGCAAGGATGAAAAAATCTCAGGGAACATGTTATTTTTATATAATATTTTTTGTCTGAGTACAGTCCTTAAAATCGAGGTAAAGGTTTAGTATACAATGACCCTTTCTGATTCAAATATTGGTGTGTACCGATTGTTGCTCGACGAACATCGGTGACTCCTGGTCCTGAAAGGCCTTGTGGGTGCATATCACACAATCAAATTAATGTAAAAAGGGGATTCAGTTTGAAATGACTTAATGCTTCATATAACAATTAAAATTCTGCAATATACCGCTATTATGTGGTTTCCTAGAATGATTGATTTTAACGAACTGATTCATCAAAACATTCATCGCGAGAGAAACTAGGAAATTTCAAACAAACCTTTAATCACTGAAACGTTTAATAAAACTAGGTTTTGCACTACAACAGTAAGTTTAAGCATATTCCGTTGCCTAGGATAATTTAGTAATATAAGATTTGTTTTTCGTGAAAATAAATTTTGTCTTTCTAAAGGCAATGTAGCCAGATTATAGTCAATCCTGGGCAAGAAAAAATGCATTTCAAGTTCAAGATACAAGTCTGAATTGAGAAGATAAATACGGTCCGAACTGCACCGTTGGTCAGTCAGGAATATAGAGTCGTGGTTCTATTCTACTGCATGCACAGACGATAGCCAAGTCCTTTGGAGGCAGGTTTTAACTGCACCAATTTGTCAGGTAGTCAATATTTTATACTCGCTTCAATATAAGTACAGACCATTACTTATAATTATTATACATTATGTTTTTGTGAAGTCTATCGAAAGAAACCCAATGATATTTACATACCCTTACTGAATGAATTATCCTCATCAATAAAATAAAATTAAAAATTAAGTGAGATAGAACATAAATTTAATGTAGAATATTACACTCTAACACTTATTTAACGGAGTTCTAAACATAAATTCAACCACTAGTCTGATGAAAATGGGGAAGCAGACATCATCCAATTGAACATTGCTCAAAGTGACCTCAATCATCCCCTACCGTACACCCTTCCTCGCTATAACCTTAATAGCTGCCCCAAAATAGTACAGCAGATTTTCGCTATTCCTAAATTCCGCCCATCCCTAGCACATTTCGCATGGTTTGTAATTTCGTTAGTGTAAACCGAAGGAAACAGCGGTCGTCGATAATAAGCTGAATTTAGATCCTTATACGCGATTCTGTTGTGGCCAATTTTAAATAATTTGATCGTTGCTGACGAGTTTAATTACGATTCTCTATTTCATAGGTATATATTATTTGCTGTCTTTCAACGCGGTTTTATAGCTAAAACCCCATTTTTCCGCTGCCCAATAGTCATTCAGTGCCGAAATAATCCTGATCGAGTGAAAGGTGAGAGTACACCATTTGTATTATTCGTGAACTCCATCGAATACGAAAATTCGCTAAACCGAACCGAATTCGATCACAATTGGTTCGGAATCGCCCACGTCTTCACTCTGGGTCTGTCAGCACACCCGGCGTGTTGAGGTTCGTGTTTTACACGGCCAAAGGTGAAGGTGTGATGTCGGGTGAAGGGAGACCGCCGCAACCACGACCACTTTCCTCGGAGAAAGTCGCCGGTCGGCGCCGCGCCAGGGCCATCGGGGTGAGTGGGTGACTCACGCTACACCCGCGACCAGAGCCTTCTAAGGTCGGGGAAACTGGGCGACTCGTTAGTGCAGTTGGGTGCAGTTTTAGCAGCTGTTACTTGGCATTCGACTTCTTCCGGTTTGGTCACTCGCGGTGACAGTTTTATTTGCGCCCTCGGAAAAAGATTACTTTGCGGTGTCTTGTGTACTTATTTTTGTTTCTTCCAAGATATATAGCTGCAAGGAAAAAATAATTTTAAATAAGGCAGTTTAACTGGAAGAATAAACCCGTTTAAAAATGTTGCACCATTTAATGAAAACAATAATTAACCATGGTAGATAATTTGAAATTCTTGTTTCCTTTCGCACGTGGACTAAAATAGAACAAAGCAGACCCAAATGAGCTTTGCTTAAAATTGAGTGGATAAGTTAAAACCTGATCATTCACACTAATAAGTTTTTTGTCGCGAATATTAAATTAATTGAATACACTGTATCAAGCAAATTATTTTATTCAACCTATGCGAAAAACATTTTTATTGCACTCTATATGGGTGAATCTGCAACTGTAGTCTGCTTGGAGTACAATGTAAGTTTTTACTTGAAAATATTTAAGAATTGACAATTACGAAGTCATTTGTGAGCAACTGCAGTCCTCCGGTGTCGAGAGCTTCAGTAACTTTCTGTGTAATTCTACTTTGTAATGCTACTGTGGTTTCCTTGTACGTCTTGATGTTCCAGTCAAGAGTGTGCCTCCAGCCGCCATCTCCTGACACTAGAGTGACGTAACATATCCTACCCCACACGTTGGTCACTACATCTACAACAGAGTTTTCTGATGTCATGGAGAGCTTTAGGAGTATTGGGTATGCGTATGCTAGTATGTGGAGTTTCCTTGTACGTCTCCAAGTTCCCGTCCAGAGTCTGCCTCTGCTTCGTCTCCTGACACTAGAGTGACGTAACACAACCCATACAATTCATACGTCGGCTTCTACCTCTACAAAACAGTTATCCTCAGCCTGAGCAGGATAACTGAGCAGGATAATGATATTTTTCATTATTGTTTCTGTTACACCACCTCTTACATCTGTTTAATAGGAGAATTTATTCACAGAATGAATCCCAGATCCGAGTAAAACGGCTTGATTAATGCAATTATACCATACGCCGCACTCGGCCAACCTTATGGTCCAATTAACCAGTCACAAGGATCAATTCAGAGGTTTATGGGCCAGGCTGTCGAAACAGATTTGGTTTTGCGGTTGCTTGGCCAGATTCGGCTCAAGGTTCTATTTCCAGGTAGCATCATTGTGGTAGATCGAATGTAAGTAGTGTAAAAGTGGGGCTGCTGGGCCATGACGTCATCACGATGACGTCAGCAGTGATGACGTCATCAATGACGTCACGAATGACGTCACTAATGATGTCATATGACGTCACATGACGTCACATAAATGACGTCATGGTGACGTCATTACCGCTGACGTCATCATGATGACGTCACTGACGTTAATTAGGTCAAGGTCACGCAAGAATACAAAAAATTTTTTTTTGCACTTTTGCGATTCCTCAAATTTTGGTGAGAAATTGAAATTTCTGGAGGAATCACAAAAGTGCAAAAAATATTTTTTTTATTCCCTAGCGATCAGACTCTCGACCTAATATATCCGTCAGGGGTCATTGACCCGTCCCAGCAGCCTCACTTGAAAAAAAATAATTTTTATATTTTACTTACCCACCACAAGACTGAGAGCCGAAGAATAATTTCTTCAAACACCCGACAGTGGACAAACGACATGCGATCCGAACAGCACCGCGTCTGAAGGCATACTGACTTGGGCGCAGGCGGTTCCCCAGGTACCCAGGCTCAGTGGTGGGGATAAGGAGGTGGTGGGGGTAAAGTGGTCAGAAGGAAGAAAAATTAAAATTTTTGCAACAACTCATCCGAGTCTGTCCTTTACCGTAACTCGGATTGGAAATATTTCCTGAGAAATATTTATTTTTATTCTTTCTCAGGTGATCTTGGAATTTGGTCGGGAATTGGAGTCACCAACGTAACCTTACTGGCAAAAGTTAGCTCGTCTAAAAGTTTCTGAAACATTTTATCATCCATAGTGATATTTGTGTCCCTTGAGTAAAATATTGGATTATTTTTGAAGCAACGTTTCATTTTTGTTAAAGTGGAAGTCTTGGACACCTTAACAGAATTATTTTGCTTGGCCAGCAAAAATTTTACTCTTAATAATTTTTCTCGCAAAGTTTCAGCCATAGGTGTGTCTCACAGTAAGGTTTGGATAAAACTGAAACACTTAGTCCAGTGTTGTACCTTAGCTGGAAGTAGTGGGGGAACAGGGCTATAGTGGGGGAATGAGTAGTGGAGGGGGTAATGCGGACTGTTGTTGACAAGTGTAGAAACAGTTTGCTGGGAACTGTCCAAGGAGTAACACGTACTGTGCAGAAAAATTAACCGAGAGACTTGTGTAAAATTTAACTCCAAGAAATATTTAATGTAAGACTAAAAGAGGTAGAGCCAAATGAAAAATAATTTTGTAGGAGACGGGTATGGATCAGTTTTGTAGTAAAGTTCAAAATCCACTTGTGTGGAATAAAATTAAATTGTGAGCGAAAAATATTTAGCCACACCTGCAAAATACAAGTGTTGGAAAATATTAGGAGACCTGTATAGCTAAATAAAAATTAATTTTGTATCAAACAGTCTTCCAACATTTCAGTTTCTAAGTCTTAACAAGTAAGGAATAAAATATTAAATAATGAGTGGAAAATAATTTGTTAAGTAAACGTAATTGTAGCAGTGTAACAAAAATTAATTTTGTGCAAAACAGGCTAGGTTCTGTTTTGCTAAGTTTAATAAGAAGGAAAAATAAAAATTTACTCACAGAAAAGTCCCGCGGCGGCGAGGTGTGGCGTGTTTGTTGGCTTGCAATAAACTGACTTACCTTCTGTTGAGCTACAGTTGGCAAGCTGGCCAAGAAACCAGTCTGTTATATAAGCATTACGTAACCGTCTCTGCCGGCTGTGCTGAGTTTGGCAAGCTAAAATATAATTCTATACTACAACTGTCCTGGACCAAAAATATTCTAAGTCCCAAGACCCCTCCCCCCCTCGGCTCCGGACGAGAAGTGAGCCCCCCCCCCGGGGGAGGAGGAGGAGGTGGCATAGCCCGAGGCGTTGCCATACCTTGACACGTGTTGTATAATTAGATCCGGTTAGTAATGTATTCAGGTGTGGCTCTTGGAGATTGTCCAATGCCGCAAACAAGTACGTGTCGAGGTCTGGCTGTTTACGTAACCAGATCCGGTTCCCCCACTCCTGACCGGCTCAGCTTCGGTTCTCTGAGGCTTTGCTTCCTCGCAGTTGGTTTCAAACACTTCAGCTGAGTGGTTGAAGCTCTGCCCTACAGGATTCGCAATGTAATGTTGGCGCCGCATTATATTGGGAATTCTTTTAGTCTAAGGCATGGCATGTGTAGTGTTAAGAAATATTTTATTTTGCGCTTGCTGCTTCTGCTAGGTCTTGGTGTTGGATTTATTTAGTCTAAGTGTTGTGTGTTGAAAAATATTTCTTTGTACTAATCTTCACAGGTTGTCCCCAAGTAGAAATTTTTCTAAATTCGCATCTTGGAGGTACTCCTCCGTAAATTGGCAGCTTAAGTGTTAGGCTTTTGAGACTTAACAGTCTCTGTAAAATAAAAATTTTTCGAGGTTCAGAACCTCAAGAATTATTTGTTACCAACAATAGCATGGCGCCTAACGAGCCCGGGGGTAGGCCCCTGGGGATCCACCCTTAGGCCTCTTTCGGTCAGGGGCGCTACTGGACCTCATCACTCTAGATGGGTGGTTGGCATCCTTTAGCACGAGGCGTCGGATCCTGACACTGACCGGTGTGCTAGGCAAAAGTCAGTACCTACGGGTTAAGACGGGATCCTCGGTCATGGTTAGCATGGCCTCTTCCAAATTATTGTAGCATGTTTCCCTTAAGGAAACTCAAAATTAAATAAATAATTTTTTATTAAATCACCTCCCCCTAAATGTTGAGATCCCCCCGATGCCTCTGACCGCCGGCGGTCTTAGGCATCGGGGGATTTCTTTTTTAACTTTTGGATGACCTTGACCCATATTTGTGTGTGAATAAAATAAAATATATTTTGTTCCACACGATATGTAGGTCAGCCATGACTTAGGCGGATTTTTGCCTGAGTTCTGAGGACTCCTCGTGACTTTGAGCGAGATGCGACTAAGTGTTGGCTGTCCACACTGTGGTGGAACAAAATATTATTTGATGTTGACACATGAGTAAGGGTAGCAGGTATCCAAGAGTTAAAGTCCTAGGAGTAGGTGACCCCCCCCCCGAGCCCCGGACGGCAAGTGAGCCCCCCCCCCACCCGAAATTTTTTTTTTGGATTTTGACCTTGACCAAAAATTTTTTGCTCCGGACAAAAACTGCGCCCCCCCTCCCCCCACCGAATTTTTTTTTTTTTTTTGGGATTTTGACCTTGACCAAAAATTTTTTGCTCCGGACGAAAACTGCGCCCCCCCCAAAATTTTTTTTGGGATTTTGACCTTGACCAAAAATTTTTTGCTCCGGACGAAAACTGCGCCCCCCCCCCGAATTTTTTTTTTGGGGATTTTGACCTTGACCAAAAATTTTTTGCCCCGGACGAAAACTGCGCCCCCCCCCCTCGAGGGAGGTGGAGGTGGAGGCCTCTGGTACTTTTCCATTAACATGTCTGGCCATGTGTTTGCATAAGTAGATCCGGGTATTACGTAACAGACTTGTTTGTCCCCACCACATAGCGCGCTGGAATATTCCAATAGGTTGCGAGCTGTTTCATTCTGCTTACAGTATCGCTACGAGTAAGTTGAACATTTTCCTGCTCCGCGCCATGCCTCGCTTCAAGAATTATCCGCCTACCACCACTGCCGTCTCGACCTCCGCTTCATTGCCACCCGCTTTGCCTGCTGTTTGTACCTCTGCCTCAATGTCCTCCGCTTCGATGCCAAGCCTGTCACCACTGCCAACCTCTATCGCCTCGGGGAAAAAAATTATTGTGGACTTGAGACCTGGATCTACAATTACCGAAGACACTTTGGTGAAAACAATTTTGACTGCTGTGACTGCGCTGACGACTGCGACGACGACAACAGTGACGAGTGTGCTGAGTGGAGCTAGGCCGAGTGTAATTTCTTTGGATTCCAGTTCTGATGAAGAAATTGTTGTGAGTCCAAAGAAGCCGCCATCACCGCCAACACCCGCATCCCCCACTGAAGAAATCCTTACATATTTCAAATCTTTCTTTGACCCAACCACTCCTGTCACTCCTATCACCCCTGTAACAAGTCCTGCTAAACCCAAACAAAAATTTATTTCCCTTCCATTGACATCTAAAGACCCTCAACTTGAAGTGGAGCAACCAAAAATTAAAGTAAGTATCCCATTGAATAAAATCAAGCCGGGTTTGCGTAAAACAATAAAGTCTAAAAAGGCGGCGGCACCGAAACGCCAGTGTACATTTGTTTGGAAAACTTTAGCGAAATTTAACCAGAAATGTGCCAGGTGGGCTGTTAGCGGTGAAGAGTTATGCCGCTATCATCTTCAACGTGACTCAGCTTCCACCCGGAACATAGTAAGGCCTTTTACGCTAAACATTGCTCCTAAAACGCAAACAGAGATTCCTATGGTTCGTTATCGAAGGCTCTATCTTGGTGATAAATACTTTTTTCGAAAACACCTTAAAGTAAAGCCTCACATCTTTTTGATGAGGCATGAGGGCAAAAATGTTCATGTGAGAGTTGCTCCCCATTTAGTAAAAGAAAAATTTATGACCATGAGAGGGTATTTGATACGAACGGTGATCATGGGTCAACGTAGGACTGTGTGGCGTTTGCAGGAGTAAATGTAAACTTTTGACTTGACAAAAGTTTTGTTTTCCAAACATTCTTTTCCAAATTACCTTTTTCAAAATTATTTTTCCAAAATTTATTTCTTCACCCTCTTGAAATAAGGGAGGGGGGTATTATATAAATGAGCTATTAAAAAAAAAAAAAAAAAAAAAAAAAAAATAGTTCATTTATATAATATCTTAACCTGGGGATAATGTTTTCTTTTTATTTATAAATAAAAAATAAAAAAAACATTATTCAGACACGTCCCAAACCAGTGTCCTGGACGGTGAAGAAAATTTATAACAAATTAATTTTATTAACCAAACAGATGTTTGGCATTATGGTGAAGCAGTACATGATTATGTGACAACCGGTTTCCCCCACTAGTGAAAGGTCACGTGACAACCAGTTTCCCCCACTACTACTGAATCTCACTCAGTTCCTAGTGCTACTCACTTGGCTCATTCTGCTTTATTCCTTCATCCGAGCAGCACATTATGAGCGGAAACATGACTGAAGTGTCTTTCGAAGCGCCCAACAGAAAAGTTCACCCAGACCACAAGCGGGTAGTAAAAATTTTAGGACCCAATCCGTTTGCGGGGGACTTGGAGTTGGAGCGTTTACCATCAGGTCACGTCTATGCTCCGATGCTGTTGGACTACAAAAATAATTCTTCACCTGAACCACAGTCATCACCAAAACCTGGCCCATCCACTGAAGTTGAGCAAGAAAGTATATTAAGAAGTTTGTTGGTTAAGGACATGAGACAAAAAAATAAAGAGAAGAAGCGGCTGGCGGACCAGCAGCGAAATTACCAAGAGCGTTTGGCAATTTTCCGGCTACAACTGATCGTGCCAACAGTGAATTTTCGCTCCAGTAAGCTGGACACTCTAATAGGAGCTGCAAATTATATTCAGCAGCTGGAAAGAAAAATTAAATTTTTAGAAGGGTTTGAAAATAAAAAATCAGATGGTTATGGGGGCCAACATTTAGAGATGTAAGTGTTGAAAATTATTTTATTTTGTACGACTTGGACTTGGACATGGACTATTTGTTTGGTATGTGGAAAAAAACAGAGCGGGGGATAGAGCACTCTGTGATACTGGAATAACATATCACTTAGTGCTTTATCCCCCGCTCACAGGGTAATTTTATTTGACCTTGACCTACTTAAAAGAAGTGGTGGGGGTAAGTTTAACCAGGTGTAGGGTATTGAGGAGGTTGATCGGTCTCAGTTCAGCGTAGCTAGGAGACGCACACCTCGAGATGGCTCCTTCCAGTCTTCTACAATTGTGTTTAATGAAAATTTCTGATGACACAGAATTGTTCAAGTATGTGGTGCATCAGTCTGGTGCACCACCAAAAATTAAAATTTTAGTTAAGGAGTTTGACTTTGAAAGAAATGGCTACACAAATTATTTTGCTTATGTTTTCAGAAACGAAAATATTAAATTTTGTAAAGACTGTGGTTTTGCTGCATGTGAGGACATGACAGAATTTATAGAAAGCGGTGGCTACATGATGATGACTGGAATTTCTAACATAAAAAGAGATGAAATACCGCAAGAAAGGTGTGATATTTGTGCGGCTTATTTACATGATTGGCATACATACAGCAGAAACCAGGTGGAGCCTAAGAGAAGCTTATTATTTCGTTGGCCAGGGGCAGTACCTAGGTTTTAGTTTAAAAAATAAAATCTTACTTATGATGTTGAATGTATGGTCTTGAAAAGTGGTGGGGGTAAAGTGATAGAGGTGGTGGACATCAGCTGAGGAACATCACTCTTGCTAAATCCAAGGAAGAAGCATCATGGTAAGTCACTGCGTGGAGTTTGTGCTTTTGGAGGAGGACTTGGTAGAGATTGTGGAGCTAATAGAAGACACGACTAGGAAAGGGACTATTGAAAATGTGAGATGCGAGCCTCAGGATGAGAGATCGCAAAAAATTGTTGAAGCCTTTCTGTCTACCATGTTAACTGATAAAACAACAAATTTTGAGTTTGTAAAATATTTATTTGACAATCGGGTGAATGCCAAAATGGCTATATTTTTCAAAAAATAATTTTAATTTCAGAATGACTTGGACATGGTTTGTGAGTTTTAGTTTACGGACAAATGGTGGTGGGGGTAAATAATTTACATATATATATAAAACTCTAGTTTGTTTGCAAAGGTGAAACATTCCACTAAGATGCCTCCACTGGACAACACTAATGTGCCTCGCAGACAAATTTTTGAAATTTTACAAGACATACCAATTGAAATAACAAATGGGGAAGAGGAAGAAGAAAATGTTACAGAAGATGAAAGTGCAATGGAAGAATTGGATGAAGAAGAAAATAATTTAACAGATATTGACTTACATGCTTATGAAACATTGGACTCGTCATCAGAATAAGAAGAAATGGAAGATCAGAACACCCCTAAAGTTGGAGCTATATTGGACAGAATGTCGTTGTGTAAAAGACTTGTATTTTGTAGTAGAAGATTATTTTTGGAGAGTAGTGATGACGAGGATAGCAGTGATGAAGTTTCACCTTTGTAAATAACTTTTTTGTAAATAATTTTTTGTTTTGCATTTTACAAAAATCCAAAAAAAAATTATAAAACTGTAAAAAAGAAGAAAAAGAATATGAGCGGGGGATAGAGCAGCAGATGCTCTATCCTCCGCTCAAAATAATAATTTCCGATGGCCTTGACCCACTTTTGAGAATTGATTGTGGTGGGGGAGAGCATTAGTGGTGGGGGAAACGTCATATATACGGGTAGTCAAGCCTCAGTGTCATTTGGTAAGAAAGAGGGAACGCTGGATCGGAGGTGATGGTAAGATTGACTCAATAGCAAATACTTTAACACTGCAATATGTTAACAGGTTGTCAATGGTTAGGAAATATTTTTATTTTTATACTCGCTAGTTTGTTTAAGCTTAAAATTTTAAATATATTTTGTTTTGGTCAAATGCTTTTGCCAGACTTCCTACACGCTAAGACTCATATAAAGTACAGGATTAAGCTGATCTCTCGGGGAAATACTATGTAGCCACCTCACATTGGTTATCGGAGTCGCATAGTATTGGTGATTTATACAACATAAAATATTTTCAATATGTTATATATCACCAATTCTTATTCGAGTCAGATAACCAATGTTAGGTAGCACATCAGTATTTCCCCGCGAGATCAGTCTTAATTCTGTACATTTTTTGAGTTTTGGCGTGTGGTAAGTGTGCCAAAAGCATTTGCTCAAACAAATATATTTAAAAGTTTTAATTTTAAATAATTTGGTATATGAAATTAAAAAAATATTTAACTTTTGCACCTGTTGATATATTATTGAAAGTATTTGTTAGAAAGTTGATCTTACTACCATCTCTTATCCAGTGTTCCCTCTTTTTTACCAGATTTAAGGTGGCCTTGACCTATATATTTGTCCTAAATAGCAAATTTTAAATAAATATATTACATTTTGTTCTGCGCATGCGCAGAACGGGTTTTCCCAAGATCACCCCCCACCACCCGCTATAAAAGGAGGTCGGCCAAGAGCGTCTCTCATTCTTTGGTGAACTTTTGTAGAGGTAACATCTAAAGACGCTAGTGGTAAAAAGTGTTAAAATGCTTCTTTGCCATATTTGTGGGGAATTTTTCCCAGATGAAGACATTTTAGCTATACATCAAGAATTACATATGGAAGACCCGAAACGGCTAACGAAATGGACATGGACTGGATTGATGACATTTTGGCTGAATTTAACCGCAACCTGGACAATTGGCAAAGTGAACTTCAACAGATTCAACGCAGAAGACCCAGTGTTATCCAATATGGAGGTGCTGGACCGTCAGGACTTAGAAGAGGAACTGTTGCGGAACCAGAAGAAGAAGAAGGAACGGACACTGATACAGATTTAGACACGGACATGGATTTGGATATAGAAACAGAACAAGGAGGAACCAGACACTTATGCACAACTGCTTTTCCCGGACGCACGGTAATACATAACAAAATAAATAATGTGCAACTAGATTTAGAAAATTTTGTAACCGAGGCAAAATCATTGATTAGTGAAACTTTAACTGAAGAATTGGCAAGATTAAATTTTATTAAATTTGGTTTAGTGTTGGACGCAAAATTTAGTAAATCTGATGGTGAAACCACACTTCGAGGTTTCATAACAAAAAACCGTACTTTGATGTTTGCCTCGGATGTAAATAAAATTGTAGACGAATGTATTGAAGAATTGTTGACAAAAATGCAGGAGCATGAAGGGAGAGGGTCAGGTTGGATGTTTACATCCGTAGAGGGTTTAGATTTAAGAGTACATAAGCACGGTTACGGTATGAGGGGTAGTAGCTATATCCCTCTACCAAAAGCCATTGAGAAAACGAAAGCATGTATAAATGTACAAAATGTAGATAATGAATGTTTTAAGTATGCTATGTTATGTAAATATATTTTGCTAGAGCAGCACCCTTGTAGAGTAAGTGGACATTATGTAAATGTAAATAATAGGTATAATTTTGTAGGACTATCTTACCCTGTAAAAATTTCTGATATTTCTAAGTTTGAGAAAAACAATCCTGGTGTTAGTGTAAATATTTTTGGTTTGGATGATGCAAATAATGTGTACCCCTTAAGGGTGACTAAAACTGAACTTAGGAACCATACTGATTTGTTATTAATAACAAAAGGTGAAATTTCACACTATGTGTACATAAAAGATTTTGAAGCTTTAGTAGGTAAACAGTTATCCAAGAGGAAATGTAAAAAAACAATTTGTAAAAGGTGCTTTTGCTTTGTAAATAAGGAGTTAAGAAGAGGAGGTGCTCAGTGGCTACAAGAACACCAAAGACTCTGTAATGAAAATTTTGAATGCAAAATTAGTTTGCCTGCACCTACTCGCTCTATTGTAAAATTTGAAAAGATTAGCCATCAATATAGGGTACCATTTGTAATTTATGCAGACTTTGAGTCTACACTGGTACCCCAAGAACATCCAGAAGGGGAAATTACCAGTAGGACGAAATACCAGCTGCATAAACCTAACAGTTTTTGTTTGCTTGTTAAATCCACACTGTCAGAAGAACATTTGAAAAATTTTGGTTTAAGTTCAACACCAATTTTGTACAGAGGTGAGGATACTGCTAAACATTTTGTAGATAACTTGTATTATATAGCTGATAAGGTTGAAGAAGTGTACAGTAATATTGTCCCTATGATTCCTCTAGATGAAGAGGAGGAAATTCAATATATCAATGCCACTAATTGTTACTTGTGTAAAAAAGAATTTACTGTTGAGAACCATAAAGTTCATGACCATGATCATCTTACTGGTTATTACAGAGGGGCTGCTTGCAATTCATGTAATATTAATTATAAACTTCCGAAATTCATTCCAGTCGTTTTGCATAACCTTAGTGGTTATGATTCACATTTTATTATTCCGGAATTGGGCAGGGATGATGGGAAAATTGATGTTTTGGCCAACACTTTCGAGAATTATATTAGTTTTTCCAAGACTGTTGGCAAGATGAAGCTTCGATTCGTGGACTCTTTTCGATTCATGTCATCTAGCCTTGCCAACCTAACTAAAAATTTAAGACGACAGGATTTAAAAGAAACCAGAAAAAATGTGCCAGAAGATAAAATGGACTTGGTGCTAAGGAAAGGAGTATTTCCTTATGATTATGTTACAGGAATGGAAAAATTTGAAGAAACAAGACTACCACCTATCGTAGCGTTTAAAAGTAAATTAACTGAAACCGAAATTTCAATTGAAGATTATAATCATGCTCAGAAAGTCTGGAATGAATTAGGAATGAATACCTTGGGTGATTATTCTGACTTTTATGTAAAACTAGATGTAACATTATTGTGTGACATAATGGAAGAATTTAGGAACACCTGTTTCACCGCTTACGGACTGGACCCGCTACATTCTTTTCCTTCTCCCGGTTTGGCCTGGCAGGCCATGTTAAAATCCACCGAGTGCAAGTTGGAGCTGTTAACCGACATCGATATGGTTTTGATGATCGAATCGGGTGTACGCGGTGGATTGACCCAGGCTGTTACAAGACATGTGAAAGCTAACAATAAATTTCTACCAAACTATGATGAAACTAAAGATTCGATTTTTCTTGGCTATTTTGATGCGAATAATTTGTACGGTTGGGCGATGTCCAAACCCCTTCCGTATGGCGACTTTCAATGGGTAGACCCTGATTCAATAGGAAATATTATGGATATTCCCAAAGAAAGTGACACCGGCTACATCTTAGATTGCGACTTTGAGTATCCAGTACACCTACACGATCATCATTACGACTTGCCACTGTTGGCTAAAACTGAAGTATCACCGACGGGAAAATGGCCCAAATTAATGATGACATTAAACAACAAAAACCGTTATGTCGCGCACTATTGGGTTGTACAACAAGCGTTGGAATTAGGATTGATTATTACCAAAATTCATAGAGTTTTAAAATTTTCACAATCTTGTTATTTAAAACCATACATTGATTCAAACACTGCAAGGAGAGCAGCAGCAACATCAGCTTTTGAAAAAGATTTTTACAAGCTCATGAACAATGCAATATTTGGAAAAACTTTAGAAAACAAAAGGAAACACAAAATTGTAAAATTAGTAACAAACCCCAGACAGATGCAGAAACTTGTACAGAAACCGAATTTTGGAACAAGTATGATAATTAATGAAAACTTGGTAGCAGTCAGCATGAAGAAAACCAAGATAGTAATGGATCGACCGTTGTACATAGGAATGTCTATATTGGATATAAGTAAAACGCACATGTATGACTTTCATTACAACAAAATGGTTCAACATTATGGAAGAGAAAGTATTGGAGTAGCCTACATGGACACGGACGCACTAATTTATTGGATTAAGACACAAGACATGTATGAAGATCTTCGGACGTTCATACACAAAAATGATTTTGATTTTTCCGACTACCCAAGAAATCACCCGAACTTTAGTGAAAATAATAAGAAAGTTTTAGGCAAATTCAAAGATGAATGCAATGGAGCAAGCATGGAAGAAATCGTTGCACTAATGTCCAAATTATATTCTTTTAAAGTATATAAAGGACATCAAGGAGAGAAATCTACCACCAAAAAAGCAAAAGGTGTGAAAACAAGTTATTTGAAGAAAAATGTAAACTTTGAACAATACAAGAACTGTTTATTTAACGACACCACCTTGACTGCTAAATTCAACACCATAAGGAGTGAAAAACCCAAAGTGTACAGTGTTACAGAAGTGAAAAAAGCATTGTCAAACAAAGATGACAAACGTCACATTATGGAAAACCAAATTGATACTCTTCCTTTTGGCCACTACTCTCTCAACCCTATCGACAACTAACCTATTCTTCGTCCCTCTTCGTCCTTCTTCGACCTAAATTCCTTTTCCTTCCGTAAAAAAATGGGGAACACGGCAAGTCCAACGCCGTGTTCCCCATTTTTTACATCAATTTGAATGACCTTGACCCAGTTAAATATGGGTATGATGTAATAAAAATTTATTTTTACTTCATCCATGAATGAGGAAGGATAAAATTATGGATTTGAAACAAAAAATTGTTCATGAACTTCATAAACCGGCTAGGAGGAAATTTCCCCGAAGAAATACTGTTATAAAAGGAATAAATGATCTATATCAAGCTGATTTAATCGAAATGATTCCTTACAGTAAACAAAATAAAGGATTTAAATATATATTGACTATTATCAATTGTTTTACAAAAATGGCAGATGCTTTACCGCTAAAAGATAAAACCGGCAAGAGTGTAACAAAAGCCATGGAAACTGCGATACAGAGAGACAAAAATACCATAAAACATTTACAAACCGATGATGGTAAAGAATATTTCAATAAAGAATTTTTAAATTTAATGAAAAAACACGACATAAACCATTATTCGACTAATTCAGAGGTGAAAGCATCAATCATAGAAAGATTCAATCGAACTTTAAAAGGTGCGATGTACAAGATGTTTTCAAACAGAGGATCGCACGTATGGATTGATATGTTACCAAAACTAATAAAAGATTACAATAACAAGTTCCATAGAACAATTGGTATGAAACCGAACCAAGTGACTAGTAAAAATGAAAAACTTGTATTAAAACGTATAAAAATGAATACTAAACCAAAAGTTGAAAAACTAAAGCCTAAAACGTTTAACGTTGGTGATAAAGTGCGAATAAGCAAATACAAAGGTGTATTCAGTAAAAGATATCTGCCAAATTGGACAAATGAGGTTTTTACCGTATTTAAGGTGCAACCTACAGTACCAGAAACTTACATTTTAAAAGATAATAAAGGACAATTGCTCGAAGGAGGGTTTTATGGACATGAAATGTTAAAATCCACAGTAGGTGATGTATATCTCGTTGAAAAGGTGTTACAACGGAAAAAAGATAAAGTTAAAGTGCGATGGTTAGGATTTAATAAGAGTGAAGATTCTTGGATACCTAAAAAGGATCTGATATAATGATGGAGCATCATTTTAGGTTGAACCTTTACAAAGGATGGAGATAATACCGCAAAAGGATAGTTTTCCTATTAATAATATTAATGAACTCACGGTGGACAATTCGGAATTAAACAGCGGCAAACATGGTGTTCTGTTACCAAACACGGTGCGTTGTCTTGTAACTGGTCCATCCAATTGTGGTAAAACAAATGTAGTATTCAATTTGATTACAAACCCAAAAGGATTGCGTTTCAATAACTTGTATGTCTTTTCCAAATCATTACAACAACCCAAATACCAATTATTAGAAAAAATATTTAATAATGTGCCAGAAGTGAAATATTACAAGTTTCATGCAAGTGAAAGCGTAATGCAACCGCATGAAGCTAAACCATTTTCAGTTTTTATATTTGATGATGTATCCTGTGAAAACCAAAACACTATCAGGAGCTATTTCGCTATGGGGCGACATAACAATATAGATAGCATTTACATAGGCCAGACTTATAGTAAAATACCAAAACAATTGATAAGAGACAACGCAAATGTGTTAATTGTATTCAAACAGGATGAAACCAACTTAAAACACATATATTACGATCATGTCAATGCGGATATGTCATATGAACGGTTTAAAGACATATGTGGTAAGGCTTGGGCTGAAAATTATGGATTTTTGACAATTATGAAGGAACAACCACTAAATAACGGTCGATACAGGATAGGTTTCGATAAATTTATATTAATTCACTAACCACTATATCACACAATCATTCTTGTACAGCACGTCTTGCTACAAACATGGTTAACCAAGAAAAGTTAGTAAAGGAAATTAAATCACTTAGTGATTCTATTCGGGCTAAAAACAGAGCGTTAAAGTTAGGTATCAGCGAAAGGGAGAAATTTCTCGAATCTACTTTTAAACCTATTACAGAGCCTTTGAAACAATTAAACAAAAAATTCACTAAACCTTCTTTTCAAGGTGATATTATTGCTCCGATAACAGAATATGAAAGGGAAAGTGTAATATCAGAAGATATTAGCGATGACGACCCGGAAGCCTCCATATTTAGTGATACAACGGCAGAAAGAGAAGATGTATATGCTGGTAGTGAAATAGAAGTAGTATCTATAGCGAGTGAAGAAGAAAAAACAGAAGGAGAACCATCAAACATAAGCTTATTGGGTGAAAGTATTCATACAAAAGGACCTTTAGGAAGGAAATACTTGTTAAAACTGTTAATTGGAACTAATTCTACTAAAAAATACCACAGTTATGGAGCAAGAATGTCCAAAGAAGGTGTAATGATTGGTAATAGCAAATTGGATGTCGATGAACATGATAATATTCGCGTAGGTGATCAAATATATAAAGGAACAAGGGGACTATTTGAATTATTATTTCAAAATAAACCTTTAAAAGCATTGGTAAAAAATGATGATTTGGAAGTGTATAGCAAAATTTTGGAACAAACCAATGCATATAGAAGAAACTATTTACCTGAAGCACCCATATATAGGAATAAATCTGTAAAATATAAAGATTTTGTTTCCAAATTAATACCTATTATAAGAAGAAAACCTGTAAAAAGAAGATTAGTAGCATCCACTTTAGATTTAAGTTCCCCAGAACCGAGAAAAAGAAGCAGATCAGTCACCGGTAAAGGATTGATGAAGAAACTATACAATACAAACGTAATTTATTACAATAATATCAATAAATTGGTGGATAGAATGAAACTAATACATGAAGCCAAAGAAGCGGGTCATACTGGATTGGAAAACGAATGGGTGGCTTTAGTGGATGAACTTAGAAACCGAGGGGTAATCTTATAAAAATGCATTACTCCCTAAAATGCTATTCAGTTGCACCATGAGTGTCGACAAGTTTGGACGGTATTCCTCGGATGGATTATATTACGCGAATAACTTAAAAAGAGGTGCTGGTTTACCACAAACACCTGAAGGAGATTATGATATTAGTAATAAAAGGTTAAAAACATAAAAGATCCCACGGACGAAAACGATGCCGTAAATTTAAAAATAGTAAAGGAAAAGATATCACCAACATTAAGACTACACAATAACACATATGATGCAGAAAATCATAGAATTATCAACGTTGGTAAACCAAATGAAAACGGTGATGCGATAAACAAAGGTTATTTGTCATCTGAATTAAAAAATACGTTAAACTTCAATGGAAAAACGTATAGTGCTAACAATAAACGTATATCCAACGTAGATGACCCTAAAGATGCAAAAGACAGCGTGAATAGACGCTATTTACATTCCTTGATACCTGAAAAGACAAAAGATGGATTTTCTTTTTATAAATTTGTTATTAATGATATAGGTTATCCAAAAACTGAAAACGATGCTGTAAATCTAAAATATATTAAAGATCATTGTATCATACGTGATGTAGGGGTTATAGATTGTTTTAATAATTGTTTAGCAAATGTTAAAGATGGTTCGGCGCCATCAGATGGTGCAACAGTGGGTCAAATGATGGAAACCTTAAAACAAGAAACATCTGGATTTGTTAAACAAAACCAAGTAGTATCGCGGAAAGGGGATGTATTTGTGCAGGGAAATGAAAAGTTTACATTACTTGAAGAAAAGAATAATGCTTGGGATGGTAAAGGAAAGAAATTATCATATATAGGTATGGTTTCAGAATTCTTTGATGTTCCAGTTGTAGCACAAACTATATGTTCTAATCCATATAATGATGAACCTTACATATGTAGGTTTAAAAAAATACGTAACGTATCTCCTGGTATCAACGATTTCGATTGTGTTGTAGTTAGTCAATCTTTGATATTAGATAAACCAACTGGTGATATTTTTAATGCGGATGATAAGAAAATAGGTAATTTAAAACAAGGAAGTGATCCAAATGATGCTGCAACTGTAGGACAGGCTATAACAACTTCATTAAAGGACAATAAAGTATATACTTGTAATAATAAACGTATTACAGAACTTAAAGACCCTCAACATGTGGATAATGCTGTTACTGTTAATTTTCTTATTAAAGTTTTAGGAAATGCATTATTTGATATGTTCAATATTATTGCAACCCGTACACGTTGGGGTAATTGGGTGTCTGAATCCGAGAGAGGTAATTGGATTAAAAGGGAAATTTTTAATAAATACTTTATTAACCCTAATACGCAAAAGTTTAGATCATCAGATTGGGGTGATATTGATATTTAATATAAGATCACAAAAAATGACTTCATTTATGTCCAACTCGTCATAGAGGTAACACATAAGTTGAACATTGCGATTATAAAAGGACAATAATGGCGTTCCAGTACATCAGTCCATATCGAGACACTGTGAGGAAAGGAGGTGGGATCACATCCACAGCGGTTTCTCTGTTAAGTAAAGCCTTAAATCGAATTCCAGTAGGATCTGTCGTAAATAGAGCAATAGACGCTTTACCATACGAATTTCACATACCGGGAGGTTATCAGTATTGCGGACCAGGAACTAAATTGAAAAAACTACTGGAAAGAGGCGATCCAGGCATAAATAAGTTAGATCAAGCTTGTAAAGAACACGATATAGCATATTCCACATTTAGCGATACAAAAAATAGATCGATAGCTGATAAAAAGCTCGCGGATATAGCTTGGCAACGAGTAAAGTCTAGTGACGCTAGTATTGCAGAAAAAGCAGCAGCTTTAGCGGTAACAGCAGGTATGAAGGCTAAAACAGCGGTAGGAGGTGGAAAAAGGAGGAGAAAAGTAAAAAGGAGATCGGCAAAGACAAAACATGGGGGGAATATTAGAAGAAAACGACGTTCCACCAGAAAGGGTAGCAAAAAACCAACAGTATGGTCAATGGTAAAAAACGGGGCAGGTCTATACCTAAGACCGTATCGTGCATATTAAATAAAAGAAATCAATTAGTAATACCACATAAAGCGTTAACAAATATCGAATTATTTAAATACATTTCATGTTTAAAAATACCTTTTTTTCGCGGTGTCTTTATGAAAGATGCTTTACCAGTTAAAATGTGGAAAAACGAAACCGGTATTGTAAATTTAGACAATTCTGAAGGTCCTGGCACTCATTGGGTTTGTTATAAGAAATTAGGTGATAATATATATTACTTTGATAGTTTTGGCAATTTACCACCACCTAAAGAGCTTGAGCATTACTTTAAATCTGCTAAAAACATATATTACAACTATAAAAGAGAACAACCTGATAACACTTTAATATGCGGCCATTTATGTTTGGAATTCCTAGCTAAAAGTATCAGTCACAATTGAGATGTCTTCCTATACGGTATCATTAACAGGAAAATCGTCCACTTTACGAAGTATCCTTTTCCCAGCGTTACGCTTGCAAAAAGGAAGATTTTGGGAGGCGGCACTGTTAGATTTTACAACTTACAACTCTATTCCCAATGTTACGGAAGATAAAAATAACTTATTGCATTATTATAAAGGAAAAGATGCCAGTGGAAAGTTAACAGACTTAGAAGTTTGCAGTTTACCCACAGGTTCTTATGAAATTGATCATATTAATGAATTTTTGCAAAATAAAATGGGAAAAGACAATATAACATTAAAAGGTAATAACAATACTATGAAAGCTGAAATAAACTCCAATTATTATATAGATTTTACTCAGGAACAATCAATCGGTGAATTGTTAGGATTTCCCAAAGATAGCCCAATTTTAGAACCAAATCAAACACATTCTGGTAAACAAACTGTAACTATACTAAAAGTTAATAGTATAGATATAACTTGTAACATTATACAGGGAGCTTACAGAGATGGAGCGAATACTCATATAATACATACTTTTTACCCAAGTGTACCTCCAGGATTTAAAATTGTTGAAAAGCCACAAAACCTAGTATATCTGCCGTTGAACACCACTTTCATTTCAGACATCGTGTTGAACGTATTGGATCAAGACGGTAACTTGATAGATTTCCGAGAAGAGCCAATTACAGTTAGATTACATTTAAAATCGACACTTGAATACAAAAATCATGGGTTTATCATTTAAAAGTGGACAGCCTACGGGAAACCACATTAGTAGCTCTTCAGCTGTGGAGGAGTTAACACGCGAGAACATTCGTTTCTTAGAAAAGATTGGTTTAAAATTAACCGATTATGGATATACTGGATATAGCGCAGGGTCCGACATTCGACGAAACACTATGGGAAAAAGAATATCACACCCACAACCCTTACACTTCATCAAAATTGAACAATAACGATGGAATTCGTATTCCTATACAACATCAAGACATTTACACACTACCATGTGAAAGTTACTTGTATATCGAAGGAAAAGTAACAAAAAAGGACAATAGTGTAAGTACAACAGTTCCATTTATAAATAACCCTATGGCTTTCCTGTTTGATGAAATTAGATATGAAATATCAGGTGTAACAGT
The DNA here is from genome assembly GCA_030545055.2 of Neoaliturus tenellus. Classification (NCBI taxonomy): domain Eukaryota; kingdom Metazoa; phylum Arthropoda; class Insecta; order Hemiptera; family Cicadellidae; genus Neoaliturus; species Neoaliturus tenellus. The sequence continues at coordinate 73,958,699 of CM061534.1, forward strand.
TGATTCCGCTAAAAAAGTAGGAATTGCAACAACTTTAAAGGGGGTAACATCTATATCACCTAATGAAACCAATTTACTTCAACCGGCCGGATGGGTTTTACCTGAACATGACACAATCACTCCTAATACAAAGGGATATTTTGATTTTCATATTCCATTACGTTCGTTGCTTGGATTTGCTGAAGATTATAGAAAAATAATATTAAATGTTAAACAAGAATTAGTTTTGTTGAGATCTTCTAACGATAAAGACATTATTAAAGCTCCAGATGGTACAACGGATGCAAACCTAGAATGGAAATTAACATTAGACAAAATTGTATGGAGAGTTCCACATGTTAAATTAGCTGACGAACATAGAATGCTACTATTAAGGAAGTTAAAGGCTGATCGTGATATTGTAATTCCTTTTAGAAGTTGGGAATTCCATGAACATCCAAGCTTGCCAACTACAGATCGTCACACTTGGACTGTTAAAACATCTAATTACGTAGAACGAGCCAGGTATATTATATTTGGTTTACAAACAGATAGGAGAGACAGCATCACAAAACATGCAGGCAAATTTGATCATTGCAACTTAAAAAATATTAAAGTTTATTTGAATTCACAATTTTTCCCCTATGACAATTTAAATGTGTCATTCGCTAATAAAAAGTACAGTATATTATACGATATGTATGCGAGATTCCAAAATTCATATTACGGTAAAACAAATACACCTTTACTATCACCAGAAGAATACTTAGATGGTTACACAATAGTTGTAATTGATTGTTCTAAACAAAATGAATCAGTAAAATCATCAAGTGTTGACATAAAGATTGAAATGGAGTTTAATGCAGCTATACCTGCAAATACAACTGCATACTGTTTAATTCTACATGATAAAATTGTAACATACACACCTCTAACTGGAATTGTTAAAAATGTTGAAATATTTCACAGGATTTTAACTATTATTTTATTATTTTTTTTTTTTTTACTATTTTACTTCAGGGTAGGTTCTTTGCCACGGCACTAAAATTATCCTATGAAATAAAAAGATTTTAATACAATTAATAACGTTTAGTTTATTTAAAATAAAACTTTAAAGTTAACAAATCAATAAAATAAAACAAAGCAAAACAAACAGGTGATGGTATGAAATGGATGAAATGATAAAATTCAAATTATCGCGATTTAATTTCGTGCGTAGACTAGGCGGAGCCGAAAAACTAGTAGCGAAATAGCTAAAAGCCAATTATCGCTCTATGTAGTCAGCTAGAGCCGAATCTACTTATAAAAGTGGAGTAGAAGACCAGCGTTAGCCGAGAACCCTTACCTTTCGGTTCGGAGAGCCAGCTGTTGCCGAGTTCTTCACCTCTGATTATGCATTTAAAATGTGCCGGGTTAACTAATTTCTACGTACCGTACAGAAAACGCTTGCTGATTTGGCGTTTCTAAAAGTCTGTCTTTAAGCAACCACGTGTTTTTTAAAAGTAAATTTAATCAGGTGTCAATATATTTGTTTATATTTTAGTTTTTTCAAAACAAAATGTTTGAATAGGTTGGAATTTCGTACTTCGAATTTAATAAATGATTGTAACTTATTTGTTTAGTAATTATTCGTTTTGATAGAATTTTTTTTAGTGATTATAAACGTGAAAGTAAGTTATAAGTGAATTTTTATTGCGAAGATATAGAAGTGAAATTTAATTTTTTAAGTGAATTTATTGTGACGATTGGCTCGTATCGTCGCAATGTATTATAAAAAAACCGGTTTTGTTACATTCCGCGAGTATAAAAGCGGAGCGTGCAGGCCGCTCCTGATCAGTTTGTTGCCTGACGTCGTATGGGTAGCATCATCTTCAATATGGCTTCTACAAGTGGTACAACGGAATGCGATATTGAAAAAGAAATTTCAGAATTTGGGACATGAATGAACAGCGACACGTCACAAATCAAGAAGAAGAAGAAAAAGGTAAAAAGAAAAAATATTTGTCCAAGAGGAAAAGAAATGTGGAAGAAAATATTTCACCAAATATTTTGATGGAAGTATTTTTAAGGATTTTTTATCCAATCTCTTCAAGTTTTCAAGTTGTCCCCTCAAAATTTTGATTTCGAAAGTTATGCGAGAAAACAAAATTTTTATGAATGATGAATGATGATGAAAAATTAAGATGGATGAATAACAAATAATGAATAACCTAAAAAATATACAAAACAATTATTCATGTCTTCCTCTTAGTTCTTCTCTCTTGAATTATTATGATATTACATCGAGAAGTAAGTCCTCTTCGTCGACATTGATGGATAAAACGTCTTCATTTTTTGTTGGGGATTGCAGTGGAGAAATCAATTTTGGATGTTTCATTTTTCTTAAGATGTATTCTGAATAGGTGATTTTCCTTTTTGGTTTTGTTTTGGTCTCTAAGTTTGCTTCTTCGGGCTTTGGTTTTTCTTTAGGTATATTCTCTTTGAAGTCTAATAAAGATGAATACCATTTCTCTTTTTCTTCCACCATTCTTTTAATGTTTTGCCTCTCCCGTTGTGCAAGTAACTTTAGTTTATTTTTTTCTTCATTTGCAAACATAGACGCTTTTGTTCCTTCAGGCTTCAACATTTTTTTAATAATTTCCAATCGGGGATCTTCAGGGGTAAGTTTTTCAATCCATTTTTTAAATGCTTTATTCTTTTTCTTCCCTCCTTTCTTTGGTATGTAGATTGGTCGGTTTGTAACTGTTGCCATCCTGCAAAATCAAATAAGTTAACTTTTTAGTTTTAAAGGTTTTCTGTTAAAAACTTTTTTAATGACTGAACATGGTACGGTCCTTTTATTTTAGTGTGTTTTAAATCAATTAACATATAGGTTGAATTTCCAATTCTTTTATGAATTCTGTAAGGTCCCTCATATATTTGGCAAAGTCCCTTAGTTTCACCAATCAGATTGTTCAAGTTTGGAGCACTTCGTAAAAGTACTAAGTCTCCTTCGTTAAATTCGGTTATTTTGTTTTTGATATTAAGTTTTTTAGCTCTTTCATTTTGACTTTTCTTTATTCTTTGTTTAGCTAATTCTATCTTTACAATGTGGGAGTCTTTAGTGTTATTCAAAAACGGTAGAATATGATGCCAAAATCTAAGATTCCTTTTATTTAAATGTAACTCATTTGGGGTAAGTTTAGTAGTGCTGTTATATGTTTCATTTAAAAACTCATTAATAATGTTAACATAATCGGGCCACGATTTTTGATTATTAAAGCAATATGTCCTAAGACACCGTTTAACTTCTTTAATGGTTCTTTCTGCTAAGTTTGGTTGTGGGTGCCTAATTGGGGAAAATATTGGACTTATGTTTTCAGTGGTAAGTTTAGTAAGCCACATTTTACTTCTGAATTGAGTTCCATTATCACTATGTATTTTCATTGGTTTGCCATAGTTTGGAATATAGTCAAGAAATATTTTGTTTATCACTGATTTAGTTGTTGCTCTTACCAAAGGATATAGTTTAACAAATTTTGAGAAAATATCTATAACGATTAGAATATACTTTAAACCGTATTTTCCTTTAGGTAAAGGTCCAAGAAAATCTATGGCGATAATTTCGTTTTTATTTGAGACGTTTACTCCGCTTGTTAATCCATATGTCGTATAGTTAGAGGTTTTACATTTTTGACATATTTCACACTTAGAGATGGTAGATCGAATCCTACGGGACATGTTTCTGAAAATAAAAGATTCACTTAGTAGTTGCAAACATTTTAATGATCCACAGTGGAGATAGTAAAAATGACAACTCCATATTAATTGTGTTACCATACTTTCAGGGATTACTATCCTCCAATTAGGATTTAATTTGGTATTCTGTACCAATATACCATCCTGTATATTGTAATAAGTCATAGGTTTATCTAAGTTTTCTCCTTCGATTTCTCTTTGTTTTCGTTCTAAGATGTTATTAATTTCTGAATCAGATGTTTGAATTTCCTTTATATTTTTTAACTGCCTTAACAACTCTTCATTTGGTTCTCTTTTAATTATAGCAATTGTAGGTTGATAGGCATTACCTTCTATTTCAGAGTGGCATCTCCTACTTAAACTATCCGCGACTACATTTTCTTTACCAGAACATCCTTCAATCGAATATTGATATTCTTGAAGAGCGAGAACCCACCTGGTTAGTCGAGAGTTTAATAACCTACACGTCTTTATGAAAGTCAGCATAGGCGTCATTTGGGGGGGGCAAGGGGGGGCAGTCGCCCCCCCAATAATTTCGGTGATTTTTTTTTATTGGAAATTAAAATGTTAGGTTATGTAATATGGTGAACAATTATAAACTTCTGAATCAGACTTTAACAAAATGTCTACTTTGTATTATTTACACAAAACTCTTAAATTGACTCATTTGCAATCGTCATCTGTAGCAGGAAATCCCATCTCACGTCTGTTGTTGTTAAGGCTCCGGTCTACCTGCACGAACGACGTTACCGAATGCCGCCTCTCGGCCGTAGCGCTAGGCGAGTTCCGCGCGAGTTTGATGGCTGCAGAGGTTTACGGGAATCGTGTTTTAAAATTAACTAATTATGATAGAGATTGACTCTTAACTTTTTATAAGAGTATAAAGAAGGATCTCGTCTTCTCTGGTTTTAGAATTTTTTTATAAAATTTATAATTTCAGTTATAACTGTCTACAATCGTCTGTTTTTTCTAGGGGCAATTTTTATAGATGCAGAGGTTTACGGGGATCGTGTTTTAAAATTAACCAATTAAGATAGAGATTGGCTCTTAACTTTTTCTAAAAGTAAAAAGACGGATCTCGTCGGCTCTGTTTTTAGAATTTTTAAATACAATTATTTCTAATTCCAGCTATAACTGTCTAAAATCATCTGTTTTTCTCGATTTTTAACTTAAGTTTTCCATTAGTTTAGATAACACTACCAAAGTGAGATTACCAAAGTGTAAGAAAGGAAATTTAGCACCGTTATTCTTCTTTAATATGACACATTAGTTGTAGCTCTAGGCTGAATTTAGCAAAAGATAACAGGATTCTAAAAACCCTTTCATTTGCATCGAGAAAAACAGATGATTTTAGACAGTTAAAGCTGAAATTAAAAATTGTATTTAAAAAATTCTAAAAACAGAGCCGAAGAGACCCGTCTCTTTAATTTTAGAAAAGTCAAGATCCAATCTCTATCTTAATTGGTTAGTTTTAAAACACGATCCCCGTAAACCTCTGCATCTATAAAACTTTTTGCCACTAAAAACAGATGATTTTGGACAGTTATAACTGAAACTAGAAATTGTATTTAAAAATTCTAAAACCAGAGAAGACGAGATCAGTCTCTCTACTTTTAAAAGAAGTTAAGAGTCAATCTCTATCTTAATTAGTTAACTTTAAACCCCGATTCCCGTAAACCTCTGCACTGTCTGCAGCCATCAAACTCGCCTAGCGCTACGGCCGCGAGGCGGCATTTGGTAACGTCGCGTCGTTCGGGCTCAGGTAGACCGGAGCTTTGCCTTGGTTAAACATAACCTCTTTCGTGTGAAAAGGTAGATATAGTGCTTTCGCTGGTGTCCGATGTTTACACTTTACTGTTGTTTACTTGAAAATCAATAAATTTCCTTACTGATATGTAATCAAATGGGAAAATTACAAACTTTAAGGACTTGTAGGTCCCCTCTTTTTAATGGACAATTTACCAATTCACTTTTAAAACAACTTCACGCCGAGCTCTATCCAATGGCACTAAAATAATTAAAATCTATTGCAAATTGTGAAAGGAGTTTCTTGTACAAAAACCCGTATCACGTATTAAATATGTATAGATGTTTTTGTAAATCATTATTTATCATTTTTTAATCACTTAGTATTTTTTTGCCTTTCTTGTCCTCAATAACAATTTAATTGATTTTTTTAGGTAATGTAATGGGCAATATACCGTAGCTGTACCTAACCTAACCAACAATAGTTAAATGTTAAATGATTTTTTGTCCCTTATACGGCAGACTGCAAAAATGCTTTGTCAAAAACTATTTTTTTATAAAGATAAAACAATGTGTTTTACCATACAAACCTATGGAGTTTTAGTCTATGTATCCGACTGTAAAACTTTAGAGTTGTAAATAATATACAAAAAATAACAAAATAGTTATAAAACGATGTTTATTTTTTATTTTAACGAGTTAGCATCCATTAACCAATTAAATCCTTTAAATTTCTTAAGGTGTTTTACATCATAGTAACCACTGGCAGTTCCAGAAGAATAAAGACTTTCTACAAATAGAAACATGTTATGTAATCAAATTTTACATGCATTAGGGTATTGTTTTCATGGGTTTGTGAGATTATATTATAAGTTCACGTTTTATGGACAGCTTAGTGTCACAATGTAAACTTAATTAGCTTTTATTGACAGTTTTTAGCGAAATTTAAGAGGTTTGGCGTATTTGTTTGAAGGGGGGAGGGGGTATGACCTTATGAAAATTTTGCCCCCCCAATCAGAATGCTGAAATGACGCCTATGAAAGTCAGCGCCTTATGATCGGTAATAATTTTAATTTTGCATCCAAGTATTATTTGCCTAACCTTTTGAAGACAGTATAAGATGGCCAAAAATTCCTTTTCTGTAGTAAATAGATTAAGTTCGTGTCCCCTCAGAACTCTACTCATGAATGCTATTGCTCCTTTACTGCCATCTTCCTTAATTTGATATAGGTGACCGCCAATGGCTTTGTCACTAGCATCGCATTGTAATATAAATTCCCGATTCGGATCTGGGTGATGTAGTACATTAGTTTTAAGAAATAGGTTTTTTGCATTATCAAAAGCTTGTTCTTCCTTTTCAGTCCATATAAATTTTTGTTTTTGAGAGGTCAACTTTAATAGTGGTTGTATCGTGTCTGAATATTTTTCCACGAATCTGTTATAATAATTTAACGTCCCTAGAAATCCTCTTAGTTCTTTTTGATTCCGAGGTCGTTTAAGGTTTAAGATGGCTTGGATACGTTCTGAATTAGGCTCGATGCCCTCACCAGTTATAATAAATCCCAAGAAAGGTACTTGATTTCGACAAAATAGAGATTTTTTAAACTTAATCGTCATATTGGCATCTATTAGTTTTTGAAAAATAACGCCTAAATTGGAGATGTGTGTTTCAAAATCAGGGGAATGACATAAAATATCGTCCGCATAAACCAAGGCAAAATGATCTATTTCGGTCTGGAAAACGAAACTAAGTGCACGCACCAATGCTGCCGAGGAAGTTTTTAAGCCAAATGGAGTTACGCAATATTGATAAGTTTTACCTTGAAATTGAAAAGCTGTGTATTTTCTAGACTCTGGGGTCAATTCTACCTGCCAGAAAGCGCTGGAGAGATCGAGTGTGCTTAACCATTTAGTTTTTCTCCCTTGAAATAATATCTCACTTACTCCGCGGTTACATTCATAATCAGGTACACTAATTTCGTTTATTTTCCTGGCGTCCAAGCAAATTCTTATTTCGCCAGTCTTTTTTATCACAGGCACTATAGGATTGATATATGGGCTATTACATCTTTCAATAATTCCGTCCTTTTCCATTTCATTTATTTCGTTTTTGATTGAATCGACATATTTTAATGGTATATGATAAGTTTGCAGTTTAAATGGTTTTGTTTCATCTATTTTTATTTCATGTTTGTATTTGTTACATCGTCCTGGTTTATCAGAAAATACCTTTTCATATTTTTTAAACAAATCTTGCAATCTTTTCTTTTGTTCCTCATTTAAATTTGTCGTACTTATTACGTCATGACTTGTATCATCCTGGTACATTTCTTCTATTATAATTTGGGAATTTTCTACTGATTGAATTACTTGGCACTGTATAGCAATATCAGTCTTGTTATTAAATTTTATAATGGTTTGCTCGTTGTGAATAGAGACAGTTTTATTACGAAAGTTTATGATCATTCCTAATTCGTTTATTGTATCGGTCCCTATAATCATTTCTCGAATTAACTTAGGGATAACTAAGTACTGAATCATAGCAGTGAAATTTCCGAACGATACTTCTAGTAATATTATAGTATTTATTCTTTTACTCTTATGTCCGGTAGCTGTCGTAATAATAGTATTAGCAAGGGGTAGTTTTCCATGGATTGTTATTTTATCTTTATTTTCTTCTAACCATTCCTTTTGAACACACGTAACATTACTGCCTGTGTCGATTAAAGCTTTTAATTTTACATTTTTTATTTGCAATTCTAATTCTGGACATTCTATGTCTTTTGTTTGAGGTAATTCTGAAGGTATTTCTTCTGTTAATAATTCTTTTGAACAATATATATTGGATACTATTGAGTCATTAAGTGGTGAATTATTGTTTTTATTAGGTGACATAATGTTTGATAGCACCGAGACGCAATTATTTGTTTCATTAGTTTGGATTTTTATGGCCGGGGGGTCACCTGTACGCTTAAAGCTCCCGGTGCTTCCTTGTTTAAAGAACCGTTGTCGTTTTCACTTTGGTTTTGTCGTTGTGTAATCATAGAGCATACCTTTTGTTGTTCTTGTGATGAGTATCTTTGTTCGTATTGCTTATATGGTGCTCGGTTTTGGTTAGTTCGCCACTGATCATAGTTATGTTTATCCCGTGATTGATAATTCTCATTGCCTATAAATTTAGAGTGTTGTTGGTTTGTGGGTGATTTTACTTGATCGTTGGTATGGTTTTTGCTATAGGGGTTGTTGTGGATTTTTAGTTGTCGATTTTTCTCATCATTATCTTCCCTTTGTAACAGTCTTTCCATTCCCTGTATAGTGGTTATTCCCTGTATCTTACACGCATCCATAATAGTTTGTCCAAAATGTTCAGCAAGGATAGTTACAATTTCTTCTTCATCTGGTGCATTAATAGTTATTGATTTTAACATAACTGCTCGTTCAGTAAAGTATTCAACTCTAGTTAAATTACCGTTATGCCGATATTTTTCATATTCCATTCTTTGTCGTACATTACGTTGAATGTCCCTACTCCAATACTTGTTTATAAATATAATTTCAAAATCTTCGTAGTTTCTTACATTTTCTTTATTAAGTTGCCACCATGAAGCGGCGTTTTCTATCATTACTTCATCAATGATTTCTATTACGTTCCTTGCATTTCCAAATTGGGATTTTTCCTGGTTGATATAAGATTTTAGCTTATTCAAAAATAGCATTGGATTACTTTGTTTCCCGTTAAATTGAGGAATGTTTAGTGGATGTTTGTATTGATATATTACTTTAACTTCCTTTTCGTTTTGAGTCTCACTCATTTTTTTGTGTAGATCTTTTACAGCGAATTCCTGAGATTCTATTTTTCTGTTTATGTCGATTTCAATTTCATTCCTAAGTTTTATAATGTTTGTCCCCAGGTTATCTTCAACTTGATCAATGTTCTGTTTAACTGTTTTTATTTCCTTTTCTAATCTTTTATAATGAATATCGTTGTTTTTTGCTTGATATTCAATTTTTTGATTTAACTCATGTTTGTTCTGCAGCAATTCTAGATTAGTTTCGTTAAGTTTTTCTTCAAGCTTTTCAATATTTTCTTTGACGGTTTTATTTGTCTGACCTATTTCATAGTTAATAGTGTTTAAGAGCTTTTGTTCTACAGTATTTATCTTACATTCTAGGGCCTTATTAATCTCATTCATTTTCGTTTCTAGTTTTTCGATTTTAGTTCCTAGATTCCCGATAATTTGGTTAGAAAATTCTTTTAACAAATCTTGTAAATTGGATTGTTCAACTTTCTCTCCAGCCTTGGGAATTATTTGTCTGTCAGTTCTAGTCGGGGATTGGAAAGGGGTAATATTTAGTGATAACGATTGGATTGTTTGAGGGTTTCGTTCTACTTGTCTAGTTTGTGGCCTACTCAAAGATCTGGATCGTCTTTGGGTGTTTTTGGGTTTTTTGTGAGTTTTATTATCCATCCTTTGTTACTTATATTTTGTTTTTTGTGCAATGGTAAGTTTAAAGTCTTTATTTAGTTTATTGTTTAAACTATGCCTACTCGTTGGGCGCCAAAATTGAAATATTTCACAGGATTTTAACTATTATTTTATTATTTTTTTTTTTTTACTATTTTACTTCAGGGTAGGTTCTTTGCCACGGCACTAAAATTATCCTATGAAATAAAAAGATTTTAATACAATTAATAACGTTTAGTTTATTTAAAATAAAACTTTAAAGTTAACAAATCAATAAAATAAAACAAAGCAAAACAAACAGGTGATGGTATGAAATGGATGAAATGATAAAATTCAAATTATCGCGATTTAATTTCGTGCGTAGACTAGGCGGAGCCGAAAAACTAGTAGCGAAATAGCTAAAAGCCAATTATCGCTCTATGTAGTCAGCTAGAGCCGAATCTACTTATAAAAGTGGAGTAGAAGACCAGCGTTAGCCGAGAACCCTTACCTTTCGGTTCGGAGAGCCAGCTGTTGCCGAGTTCTTCACCTCTGATTATGCATTTAAAATGTGCCGGGTTAACTAATTTCTACGTACCGTACAGAAAACGCTTGCTGATTTGGCGTTTCTAAAAGTCTGTCTTTAAGCAACCACGTGTTTTTTAAAAGTAAATTTAATCAGGTGTCAATATATTTGTTTATATTTTAGTTTTTTCAAAACAAAATGTTTGAATAGGTTGGAATTTCGTACTTCGAATTTAATAAATGATTGTAACTTATTTGTTTAGTAATTATTCGTTTTGATAGAATTTTTTTTAGTGATTATAAACGTGAAAGTAAGTTATAAGTGAATTTTTATTGCGAAGATATAGAAGTGAAATTTAATTTTTTAAGTGAATTTATTGTGACGATTGGCTCGTATCGTCGCAATGTATTATAAAAAAACCGGTTTTGTTACATTCCGCGAGTATAAAAGCGGAGCGTGCAGGCCGCTCCTGATCAGTTTGTTGCCTGACGTCGTATGGGTAGCATCATCTTCAATATGGCTTCTACAAGTGGTACAACGGAATGCGATATTGAAAAAGAAATTTCAGAATTTGGGACATGAATGAACAGCGACACGTCACAAATCAAGAAGAAGAAGAAAAAGGTAAAAAGAAAAAATATTTGTCCAAGAGGAAAAGAAATGTGGAAGAAAATATTTCACCAAATATTTTGATGGAAGTATTTTTAAGGATTTTTTATCCAATCTCTTCAAGTTTGGATAAAAGTGTTTTAATTGGAGTTATGAAATCAACCGACTATTCACCTACAGTAATTTTAACTCACGGAACAAAAATGATTTTGTTTACAGCCAATGCTTGGGAATCTTTTATGAAACACCTCCATTTGTTAGAATGTTACTTTAATAGCAACATGTTTGGCAGGAAAACAAAAGTAGGACTATTGGATTCAGACTTGGAAATTGATATTATTAAACACAGAGGTGAACATCAAATGAGATTCAGAGATACGACCAAACATGACATAAAAATTCAACTGAACAGAGAAGAATTTTTTATTTTAACATGTGCAACTGAACCAATAACAAGATATTTAAGACAGCTAGTATTCTCCAGTTCAATTATTAAAGATTATTTAACAGACACTTTGGACAAACAACCGGATGCACCAATTTTGTATGGACCTGTGGACACTTCAATATTCAACAGAATTCCTCATGAAGTTCAAATGTGGAGACAATTGGAACAATATGTGCAAGAAAAAAATAATTTTGTAAAATCGGATGAAGAAACACATTTCAGTGATGAAAAGGATCAAAGTGATGATAATGACAACAACAAAAATGACCAGATGGAAAGTTAAATAAAGTTTTAAAATTTTTCACAACACTTTACACTTGAATTGGTAAATTTTCAATAAAAAATTCAAAATTTTGTGGGTGTAGGCCTACCTCGGATGGTGCCCACGTTAAATATACACCAACGCGCCTTCAACTGTACGGCCTGGCATAAATACATGCCTACCGTGGTGTGGAAAACAGTTGACCTTCTGACACCGTGATGGATAGACGGGTGACCTTTCAAATGGACATGGAAGAAGAAATCAAGTCCAAGCCGGGTATTATTGAATTTCAAGCTTTTCGTGGTAACGATGATCGGTTCATAATTAAAGAACTTGTATTTTACGATATAGATAAAAATATTCCTTACACATTTTTATTCAAACCACCATGCTCTTTTTCTTCACTAACCAGCAAAGCCGCAACAACAAACCGATGGACTTGGAAATATTTTCATCACATCGATTGGTATGACGGTTTTACCAGTTATTCAGACTTGTATCATATTATGCATCAATTTTCAAACAGATTTACTAATATTTACACAAAAGGACTTGAAAAGAAAAGATGGATAGAACAATTTACTTCTACTCCAGTTAAAGATGTGCAAATTAATAAAAATTTCAAATTTATTGCTGAAAACATTTGTATTTGCACACAAAGTGTGGAACATGAAAGGGACAGGCACTGTGCGTTAAAAAACGCTTTAAAATTAGCAACTTACCTGCAAAATGGAGAAATCGGTGATGGTGGTGGGGGTAACAGCGATTATAAAAGCGAGGAGCAGACCGAGACCTGGCACGAGTATTACTCGAGATTCCGAGACGACAACATCTCAGAGCAAGAAGACAGCGAGGACCTCTAGAACAACCATGGCATCCAACCAGTTTCTGCAGACTTTGGTGGAACAGTTCAACGCCCACTCCAAGTCTACAATTTTGCCGGTAAAAAAATGTTCAGAGCTGAAGGATGAAAAACATTATATTATACATACCATGAAGAAGATGGAAACTACAGTCGGCGAGGCAATCTGCTGCAGCTTGAGCGAAGCCCCATACACTCCGGGAGATGAGCCGAAATTCCAAATTTACCTGCCCAAAAGATTTGTACACCTACTCCAGAACGAAGATCTCCGCTCCATACAACCAGGATGTCTCTACTTGGTGTCACACGGATGCAGCGGCAGCAACTCCACCGAGCTTACCATCCACATCGCAGACAAGCAGCAGTGTTAAAAAAAAAAATAATTTTTTTCTTTCTTGTATCTGTTTGTATTTTTTAACTATATATATTTTTGTCATGTAATCTTGTTTGTACTGTTTTAAATAAAGATAAAAAACCAAAAAAAAGAAAAAAAACACAAAAAAGGCAACATATCAATATGTGAAACAAAAAAATTTTTCACATATTGATATGTTGCCTTTTTTTTTAAAGCTCTGGGGTGACCTTGACCTTTGACCTTTGCACAAATTAAACATAAACTTTTTTTCAAACAGCAATATGTGTGTGTGTGTGTGTGTGTGTGTGTGTGTGTGTTTTCCCCCACCATTTCAGGTTACCAGCATACAGACTGTAAAGAAGTACAGTTTGATTGCAACTGTCAAACGATGAGCACCCTATTTGAGCTTTGTGTAAGAAAAATTATTGAAGATCAACAGCTATTTAGCCATACTTTACAATCCAACGCTCCTCAACAAATTAAAATTTTTATCAAACAGTACAAGCTAGACAACAGAGGTTACAACACTTTTGGTTGGTACAAGTTTGGTGATGGTACAAAATTTTGTCGAAGTTGTGGAAGGGCCGCTGTATCCAACCCGGCACAATTCCTACAAGATGATGGATGTTTACAATATGGTCATGTCGCTCCAGTTTTAAGTTACCATACACCTAAAGAACTTTGCGCCATTTGTTCAATCAATATGTTTACTTGGCAAAAATTTAACCACCTCTCATCAGACAGCGTGTAAACAACTTCCCCCCACCACTATTTCATACTACCTTAAAACGACCATGCTAATATTCATTCCGCCTTTGGACATCATACGGAAAACATCAAGATGGCTCTAACTGTAAAATGTGCAAATTATGAAGAAGTATTTGTAAGAAATCTGCAAGAATTAAACGAAATTGTTCAAGAATTTAAATCACTAATCGAACAGGGATACCGATTGAACATGCAAATTTTTGCTTGCAACACAAAATGCCCTCATGTCCCCAGGGATGACGAGTCGCCTAGGTCACCATCATCAACTTCTTCAGCCTACTCCTCCAGATCATCCATGAAGACTCAAGCCAGTCCAAACTTGGAATATTTCTCCTGACTAATATTTATATTTTGTATCCTCATTGTACTTCAATATGCATATTTTTGTATTGTAATAAAGGAATGATAAAATAAAAACAAAATAAAAAAAACCTATCTTGCTACAGTATTGTAGCAAGATAGAATTTTTTTAAAACACAAATTGGATGACCTTGAACATGTTCTAACATGTTCAGGTTTTCCCCCACCACTTTTCCTATTGGATACCTGAGAGGCAGCACCAATGTGTTTCATTACATCTTCATCTTTCAAGCTGCAATCATGGATGTTCCACCACCAATATATGAGGCCGATGAAGCGGAAAGCCTGGGGAGGAGGAGATGCCAGCATGTGGATCTAGTGGAGATGATGGAAAGAAGGATGGAAGAAAGACGGATCAGGAAGGACCATATGCTAATTCAGAAAATTTTAAAATTATATCTCTTCATAATCTTGGCCTTATTGATTGCAATCTTCTTCTACTTGGTCTACGCGGTTGTATACTGTCTAAGATGCATCGAGTGTACAGATAAAGCAGCCAAATTGCCGGTTTTCAACACTACTCTGTAAATAAAATTTTCTTTTTTAAAACTCCAAATGGTTGACCTTGAACATGTTTCAACCTGTCTAGTTGTATCAATTACCCCCACCACCACGATTCCAAAAGACCAATCCTACATGCAAGTCTGGCTTCATTTCCAACTCAGCTACGCTAAAGGTTACACTACACACAATGAAGTGGGAATTACTTGTTGACAGTATTCAATACCTAAAAGAAATCTATGAAAAATTGCACATGCGGCTTCTTCAAAATCCAGGGATGATAATAAAAATGAACTTGGAATACGACTGTCCACTCATCGACGACAGTATGGATGAAGCAGAAGGGGTAGTCCAAAATACACAAGGAACATGTTGCTGTGAAGAAAATTCTTCGACAACATCAAGCACAAGTCCGGACAGCACATATGGGGATGAAGGAGGATTTTTGTAATTTGTAAATAAAATAAAAAAATAATTTTTTTTTTAAACTTCAAATGGTTGACCTTGAACACGTTTGAACATGTTGAGCATTGTGGATAAAAAAATATTTTTTTTTCTTATGCCTATTGCTGAATAACAAACTCAGTTGTATAGTTTGCAAAAAAAAAAATTTTTTTTTCATTTCATCCGACCACTTTACCCCCACCATCTCCTTATCCCCACCACCCTGCCGAGTACCTCAGATACACGGAGAGACTTGCTCAGTTGCTGTTCAACTCTTGTGGTGTGCACATCTCACTTTTTGCACTCAATTTACTTATATTAAGTTTAAATTTAAATATTTAGCAAAATATCAAACATTTCTTAATTTTTCGGCAAAGTTTCAAATAACAAAAAAAAATTTTTTTTCACTTTTGGTTTGATTGAAATTTCACAAGTTCCAACATCACCTGAGAAAGAATAAAAATAAATATTTCTCAGGAAATATTTCCAATGCGAGTTACGGTAAAGGACAGACTCGGATGAGTTGTTGCAAAAATTTTAATTTTTCTTCCTTCTGACCACTTTACCCCCACCACCTCCTTATCCCCACCACTGAGCCTGGGTACCTGGGGAACCGCCTGCGCCCAAGTCAGTATGCCTTCAGACGCGGTGCTGTTCGGATCGCATGTCGTTTGTTCACTGTCGGGTGTTTGAAGAAATTATTCTTCGGCTCTCAGTCTTGTGGTGGGTAAGTAAAATATAAAAATTATTTTTTTTCAAGTGAGGCTGCTGGGACGGGCCAATGACCCCTGACGGATATATTAGGTCGAGAGTCTGATCGCTAGGGAATAAAAAAAAATATTTTTTGCACTTTTGTGATTCCTCCAGAAATTTCAATTTCTCACCAAAATTTGAGGAATCGCAAAAGTGCAAAAAAATTTTTTTTGTATTCTTGCGTGACCTTGACCTAATTAACGTCAGTGACGTCATCATGATGACGTCAGCGGTAATGACGTCACCATTACGTCATTTATGTGACGTCATGTGACATCATTAGTGACGTCATTCGTGACGTCATTGATGACGTCATCACTGCTGACGTCATCGTGATGACGTCATGGCCCAGCAGCCCCACTTTTACACTACTAATGTACTGTACGTCTTTTATGGAAAGTGAGAGATAATAGACCTTTTGGGGCTCACCTTATAAAGTAAAGTATGGAAAATTTTAAACATAAATATAGACTAAGCAGGCCCGGCGACAGAATTCTCGGGCCCCTGTGCAATTATGAAGTCCGGGCCCCTAGATTCAGGCAACAAACCTACTTACCTAGAAAATTCACTTCCCTTCAACACAACAAAACCACTTATTGGATATTCTATGTTAACATTGCAAGCAATATTTTAAACCCAAATTTACTATTCTGTTACCTAACTTAGGCCTACTTAGTTTTTATTTAATTATTTACTTTTCCTCCCAAATAATATGCCAAAGTCATGATTTTATTTTTTTTGCATTTATTATATTGGTGAATAAATATTAGTAAAAAAAAAAAAACAAAAAATGGAGGTTTAGCGATTAATTTTCTTACTACAAAAGCAGTGTAGGTTTTATAAAAAAAAAAACTTAATGAAAATAGTATAAAATCAATAGAGAATTATTAGGCTTAGGCCTATGTTCATTCTAACATTTCTAACATCACACATCATCATAATAAAACTTGTCCAGCCGTGGAGAGGTCTTGGTCTAACCTTCTTCCTTGCAAAGTCATAATTTTGTGTTTCTATTTTAGCACATCCCGGCGGGCGAACGAACAGGTGTTTCCAGCAGTCAAGGTCATTACTCGGCGATTGCGCCCCATTCCACCCCGGTTCGCCACCCCATCGCTCACACTCATACTTCCCTGACCACGTGACTATGATCACTCCACCATATAGAGGAAAAAAGCATGCTTGCCTATTAATATAAAGAGCGAAATTAAAATAATCTGGAAATCAAGAATCACAACTGAAAAGCCCGTTTTTATGAGGCTTTAGTATTCTTTATGTCAAAATGTAAATGATAAAAATGCAGTTGTCAGTCGGCGTACCAAGTCCATTAAATCATTAGGCTTACAAGTCGGCAGAAATGTTTTTTTAACTGTTTTTTAAGAAGAAAAAAAAACAAACAATATTTGCTCACTTAGGCCTACCTTTAAGTTTTATAAATTTTGAGTCTTAATCTTAAGTCTTTATTAATCTTCTTACAACAACACAGAATTGTACAAAACCAATCCAATGAGAAAATAAAAACATCTACAGCACCGAAATGCGAGCTTGAAAGAAACACACGCTTAGTATCGTGTTGGTTTTGTTTGGAGCTCAGGTCGCAACCTGATCTGATGTAGGCCCTATTTATTTTAAGGCTGGGTGGGAACGGGGCCTACGAAAACTACGTTAGTTTTCGTAGGCCCCGAGTCACGCCGCGCCTGCGACGGGCCCGTGAGTGCGTGTGCAACCAGCGCCAGGCAGGCACAACGGTTCTTGTTCCAGGGAATTTCTCACAGTAGCGCCACCACCCTCAGTGTTTGCAATTATTGGTTTGTTTAGAATGAAGCAAAACTAATCATACTCTGCTCATTTACATTAAGCTCGTAAATAAAAATACCAGCCGTAAAACATTCGAACTTAATCTGTCATATTTATTTTTAACAATGAATGTTCATTTTACACTTTCGGATGTTTTAAATTTACAAAATGTTTTTCGTCGGCCCGGGCCCCCTGTGAGCCCGGGCCCCTATGCATTTGCCCCCTCTGCCCCCCCTTGTCGCCGGCCCTGAGACTAAGAACTTTATTTATATTAATGAGTAGCAATGATTGAAAAATGATTGTTATTTGTGAGGGTAATACACGAAGAAATAAATTTTTTTCCAATTTGAAACAAACATGAAATCTTTTCTGACAACTTTGATAGTAATTTTGTAGAGAGCTATTAGCCTAAATAAAAAATAACAATGTGGGCCAAAATTTTCATTTCCTTTTTGATTTTTCATTTTCCTCTTGAAGATATGAAGTTGTCCTTTTATAGGGCACAAAAATATTCAGCTATGGCTCAATATATTTTGAAATGTATGGGAAAATATGGCATTGGAAACACAAGATATATGGAATTGGTTCTAATGAAGTTGAAAAATGCAAAAGAGACTACGATTGACGGAGATCATCAAGACGTGTTGGCTCACTTTAACGACACTTCAATATACAGAATAATTCATTTCTCAAAGTTGATGCATCAGCCTCCTGTTGTTGACCTTGAACTAAGCACCTATAGAGCCTCTAGACCTGGTCTCCTTTGGGCATATAGACTGTGGCCTCATTGGAATTAGGCGAAGACAAAGAGATTTGCAGACGGATCGATCGAGGTCGAGTCTGGCAAGCCTTTCGCAGCTCACAGCTGGCACCGTGGCAATGACCCGCGGGCCTTGGTCCATGGATAAGTACGGCTAAACCTACGGATCCTCCGCGGGCATTGGAGGATGGATAAGTACGGCTAAACGTAGCTGATGTGATCACATGCATATGATTAGCTAATATGATCCTATAATAGGATCCTATGGGTAGGATAAGGAACCATCCTCCGCTGACAGCTTGTAGGGGTAACGAGTCCTACACACCGCCTCTTCAACAACCATGTCAGGTCGGGAAGCTCTCAGAGATGGCCACTATTGGACCTACGCTTTTAAGACATTGTAGACAGAAAATACTGGAAGTTTCACCAATTAGGATATGCGTCTTTTTGCTCCATATTGAAAGTGTACTTGGCAAGTTGGGGAAAAATATTAGAACTTATTATTTAATTTACTACATGTTTCTGGTTCATCTTTACCGAAGAGATTTTATTATACTTTAAATTTAACCAGGTGCTCTTGATAATTTTCTGTCTTCGATGTTTTTAATTGTAATGGGCAATTCTGTTGTACAGGACCGGTTCGACGAGGAGTTGAATTCTTTGTTTTCATTGCCACTACGCCAAATTCGATTTTAAGTTCAATTTTACCTGACTAAAAAGTTTTAAGTTTCCTCCATTTTCATTTTCAATTATTTTATCGTTGTAGTTCATTACGGCACCAATAAAACTGAGTACAATCATCCATTGTCAAGAGTTATAGCCAATTAAATGGTTATCATAAATGTGTTGAAAGCTGCACCTAGTTCTTGGAAATTAAATGATTGCTTTATGTCAAAAAATATTACTACAACACTTTTGCAACTCTAGAAACCAATGGCAAGGAGAAAAATAGCGATGGTGTAGCGATCGTAATAAACAACATCGACTACCTCGAAGAACTCAATACCTTACAACATTTTGGAAGAAGTAATACGAAGCACTATAATTATAAAAATCCAATTTATAATCATATTATGGAGATGAATAATACGCCCTGATAATCACAAATAATATGAACATTTAAGCTTAATAATCTGCCTATTTTGCATTCAAAGTATAAGCGATAAAATTATAAACAACATATGATTATCATACCAAATAAAAGACAAATGAGCCTGAAAAGAAAATTGCCGGCAACAAATAATATTAAATTATGCTACGTATAAACAAAGCATTGTCTAGATGAGTGTTGGATCAACAAAGGCATCTTCCAAGAGATCCTCTAGACATAATGACAATAGCAGGCGTGGTGGACGCATGTCTGACAATGAAGACCGGCTGGTTCAAGGCCATGGCCGCCAAGTCCCGAATCAGCTGTTCCACTTGTAATTATCAGCTGTTTAGTTTATGTTGACCTTGACAGCTGTAGTTATTGTTTCTGGCTGCTTCACACGTGTTGAATTGGTGCCAAATTGCGTGCTAAGCTGCTTTGGCGTGCAAGATTCAATTTTACTGCCACTGAATGCCTTCTACTGATAATCTACAGAGTAACTAAATTGTAATGGAAAATGTTCTTGCAACTTGTAAAAATAAACAAATCAGGAAATTGTTTTAATTAAGTTGGCTATTTATCATTAAATAATCTTGGGGAAAGCTTGCTGTGGTTACTTAGGTTAAAAAGTAGTTTAATTATGCTAGAAACCCAATCATAATACCACCGTCACAGTAGACTTGCAAATTCAGAAAACTTCCAATGCCACTCGTTGATTCCTTTGCGTTGGAGGGCGTTGGAGTGCCTCCATGGATTTATTTCCCATAAGAACAATGCTAAACTTGTCCCCGGCATTTGTCATATAATTTCTTTATTTTTTGCCTGATTGGTTCAGAATAAATAGCGTTTGAATCACAATTAAATTCCCCGTTCCTTTTGCGAGATTAATTCTTTGTAAATAATTTATAAAATTCTATAGAAAATGTTTTAAAAGTAGTAAAAAACTTGCTTTGTTATTTCAAATTAGTAAAAACACTAATTTTTATAAAAGATTCCTTTCGCAAACAAAATCCGCCTTGATGAATCCTTTATTCAGAGCTATAAACCATTATTTTCTGATTATAAATAAAAGAGTTATTTGACATCCCGTTTAACATTGCTCTTATGGGGGAAAGGCGGAATTTGGGTTGACTCCAACGCCCTCTTAAGTGGATTTCTCCACATAATAAACGAAGTACGGTACATTTGTTCAGGTTTTTTATGGGAATACCAAACCCATTAGTTGTCACCTCTATATGATGAATCACATTCTCAACATCTAGACAGGAAACTTAATGCAGTGCTTTTGGTAATTCAGCAAAACATCTTGAATCAACCGCGTTCATCAAACCAACGAAGTGCATCACCCAAAGAAAGGAGAAATCGTAATGAGACAAAATAAAACAAGAACGTCGTGGAGAGAAATGATCTCGTATGCACCGAAACATAATCATGATGACGAGAGGAAACAAAGGAACATCATCGGTCCATCGATACGCTTTCGTCTCCCTGCAGGGAAAGTGAGTGTTAGAAAGTTGGCAGTCCTGGATCGGAAAGTGACAGTGATGTTGGTAGCACTGTTTCATTGTCAGCTGACCCACTTGCATCCCTGCACCTTGTACCAGCTGGTACCATGGTACAGACCGCTTTGAAAGTACTTTCTTTGTAGACGAAGTCAAAGCGTACATGGACATAAGGTCGCTCCAGTTTCAAAATAAATATCCTCCAGATTTCCTCTTCACTGCTGCGGTTTTAAAATTGTAAAAGACCCATTGTTCTTTTATTTTATCTATCAATATCCTCTTTAATACATAAAATTCTAATACTATAAACTTAAGAAATGAAAAACAAACGTCTACAACACTCAAAAAGTGTTTGAGTGTTTTAGACGTTTGTTTTTCATTTCTGATTACAAACAACACGTATTATGCTAATAAAAAAGTGTTTATAAACTTAATTCAAATCAACATAAAAAATTTCATTTTTTCGAATTAGGTCTTATGATGACAAGGAAATAAAAAAATACATTGTAGTTTAGTAATACATAACAAACCAAGCACAATTACAAATATTTTATTTTCAATTACTTAGAAGTTGATTTCGAATTGAATTAGACTTTTCAGGAATCCTTCAATTCTTTTAGAGTCTATCAATTTTCAGACCACACCCTCATAATTCCAGCGTTTGTCGTGTCCAACCAACTGAAAACTCTTAAAAATGCTTATACAACTTTATGAATACAGTTTTCGTCATTTAAGTTAGTCAACAACAATGCCCTTCATGTTTTTATTTATTGATTAAAAGTATTGTGCATTTGATTCCATGAAGATAATGCTCATGTTTACAATTTTAGGTACACAGTGAAATCAGCATAAAATCCTTTTTCTATCCTATCCACCAATCGATGTAACTTCTTCATTGAAGATCTTAAACGAAAAAATGAACCACTGTCTGGGAATTGTTCAAGACCAAGACTTACTCATTAGTGCTATTCAAAAAAAAAAAGCAAGCTACATAGTACCAGTGATGAACTGGATTCAATTACAGTCATTAAACGAATTGGTTTCTATAATCGAAGACCTTGGATTAGAGACAGAAACGATTACCAACTCTTTCTCTCTTTTGTTTTCTCAGTTTATTTGTATCACACAGCCAGTTAAAGCCTCGATGCACTCTTCTTCAGATTCAGTTTTTAGTTTTACTTTTAAAAGTTGTGCGTAGGACGAGTAAATATATGGAATTTTCTAAACAAATGACCTACTACCAAACCAAATAATTGTTTGAAGATTCTTGAAAATGAAGCTACTGCATCAGTTAAAAAGTGGGTAAAAAGTGGATCACTACGTGAAAATGCATTGTGGATTGTGGTCATTGTATTATGAACTATATGGCGCTGGCACTCGATGGCATAATTCCATCCTATCCCAACAAAAAAGAGTACAGACTTCTAAGTTATCTTTAAACGTGTTTTTCCAGGATGGAATAAAAAACTAATTACAAGTTACGTTAGTTTGTAGGAAACAACAAATGACGTCACATTGAATTCCCGTTCGATAAAGGACATACTCGAAAAGACATAATGCTGTAAGAAATTACTAACCTATTTCCCAATGTTTCTTTTGCCGGCTTTGACAAACCGTAGTTTCTTTGTCGCCGTTCAATTCTCGTTCTCACATTACCGCTAGGAAGTCATTTTCTGTTTCCGAGCCAGTCGGGAGGAAACCACTTCTTGTGGACTTGCTTTATGTAACTACCGCGTTGGTCTTACACAGCCATGCATTCTCTTGTGGGAATTTTCCAAAACTCGTGGACAGTCTTCGTCATCACTTTTCGAAGAATAGTAGAAATCGAACAATCAAATAATCACGTCTGAAAACCTTCAGACTTAATTTATAGAAAACCATGGTATTTTACATGGTATGAATAAGCTTTACGCCAAATATAGCAAGGGGATTAATTATATACATCACATTAATTCAAGTAAAATGCAGGACAGGAAAATGTCTTGGAAAATGACAGGAAATTTGCTCGGAGGTTATTGATTCAGGTGCGCAGTAAATAACCCTTATGTATCATTCTAAAACTTTTAATAACCACCTGTTCTCTGTTCAATAATAAAACAGTTAAAACCAAGTCAACTTGAGGGACAAAGGTTAAACTGTTGTAGAAGCCTAGAATATAACTAAAGATAAAACCGTTAATATTAACGTGTATAGTTGTCGTTGGTTTTGAAAGCAAAGCAACTGAGGTGCTCCGGCAACAATACTGGATGTAGAGCATTTACGGTTTTATTCTGTGTTGGTTTTTAGAATTACGCTTAACCTTTGATTTGACTTGTTGCTGGACAAATGAAATACGTCTTGTACTTCGGGTATGATTAGAGTTAATATAACAGAAATAACACAATGGAGACGAATTTGATAATGTGGCATTCAAAGTGACAGATTAGGAACATACACATTCTTGCCTTTCTTTACCGGGATTATAGAGGATTTATTACTTTGAGAAACAGACAGCAGAATCAGGATTCCTTTATACTAAAGTAAGATTCACGAAAATAGTCCGATGAGAGTTGATGCATTGTTGCCAGATTTATTCTAAAACACATTTTCATACTGTATTACACATGGTAAACATAACCACAAATGACAACGTTGCGGGGCGAGAGGGGGTGAGGGGGGACACAGCTGTTAAAATTTCCATCGGACTATTTTCGTGAATCTTACTTTAGGATTCCGACTGCTCTGATCAAGCTACTCTGATTCCTGATCAATCTAGGCAAGCTAGTGATCCTGCTGGCAAGCGCCAGCAGTGATAACGTATTATTCTCCAAGAGTCGCTGCCTCGTATTAGTAGATAAAAAAGTATTCCTAATGTTTTCGTTGAAGTTTGTTTGGTCTTTCTTTCATAACAAAACATCACTGCAACAATAATAGAGACAAAGGTGTTTTATTTTATTCGTCGCAGAAGTTTACAAAACAGTTTTCGTGATAACAGTTCTTTGTTTTGTCCTAAATTTAGTCGATAACATCAACCACAACAATTGATGTAGGCTAATCTTATAAACGGTTTACTGGATCATGCCGGGTTGTAAAAACCTTCTCAGAACAATGTGTCAAACGCACTTTGATGGCGATGGAAATTAAATTATGCAACTTTTACTTGAATTGCCGAGTCGGCTTTTACTCTTAATTGAGTTTGATGGAGAATTTGTCTTTGGTATAGTTAATTTACGTAGCCGCGTGTTAGAGCCTTTAAAATATTGGTACCGGTTTGGTTAGGTTAGGTTTCACCGGAAATCTTCCTTGTACTTTACAAAATAATCGAGTTAAAATTCACAAGTCAACTTTTCAACCCATTAAACTAGTTTTATGGAACAACAAATAATGTTATATCCTATAAATGTCCACCAAAGTTAAAAGTAAGTTTGACAAGTTAAAAGAAAACATCAAACCCAATCCCAATTTCATGTAATTATAGTTTACTTGCACCCTACTTCTGTGCAAAAATTCGTCTTCGACGAACTCCCAAAGTTACAAGGTAAATGCTTAGTTACACACTGTTACGTAATGGCTATAACATTTGCAATTCAAATCGAGAGAAATTTGAGCACAAGGAAATATAACGTTACAATGACAAGAGGAGAGCAGTCGTGATAAGAAGAGAAAGTTCCGGCTTGTGCTCTTTGCTACGGTGCACGTGCCATGTGCCCGTAGGGACAAAAACTTCCCGGTACACCGTCTGAGTTACCGCCTCAACTCTTGTACAACTCAACTCCATCTGTGTATCTTTCCGGAAGGTTGTTCGGATATTACAGGCACGCCAGTTGAAGAGCTAAAAGGAAAAGTGTAATAATCATAACTTGTCTTGATTTCAAAAGCATCCGTATAAATAACAACAGATCGAACTAATCTAACATGAAATTATTTAAGTGAGAGTAGTTTATTTTAAAAACGTTCCTTCGCTGCATTTTGCTTTGCCTCATCAGTTTTCAATGCAAAACTACGTGATGGCCATACAAATTTTAAATGATGTGAAATATTTTCCCTTGGGATCATTTGGGTTCTCATCACAAACTCTGTAGGTGAGCATGCCTCTGATGTTGGAGTGACCTTGTAGTCTTAGCAGGGCTTTTGGCAACAAAAATATATTAAATAATTATACATGCCGTTAGTAGTATATTTTTGAACGGATGCCACAAAAATAGCTCCACTTTTGCTATAAAGAGAAATAAACTGTAACGAATTCTCTTTCCTATTTAATTGGGGGAAGTATCTTAAGACTGCTACTCCAGAATGTTAAAAAAACACATTCAGATAGAACCAAGATGAGCCATTGAATAACACTGCGAGGCTGTAAAATGAAGCTTGACTCATTTCATAAGAGGACTGTTTTAAATATCAATGCCTATGAAAAGACCCACTCTAGACCATTTGCACGACATTCTTTCCCCAACTAACTGTCGGTTTGCCAATAGTGCTCGTTGGTGTATGTCTACCACCGCATTGTTACGGCAACTCTGCTCTGCGAGGCCTGGCTGACATATGTTCTTCAGTTGCCCAACAAGACCCCGCCTTGGGTCTGTAGGCTACAGGAGGGCCCATTCCGAGCATTCCACTACTCACTCAGTAGTACACAAGGCGGTTTTTTACCCTAGTTTTGATGGAACAGCTATCAAAATCATTAATTCTCTAACATATCCTTTTTAACGTGTTCAGTATGGTTAAGTTTTTCAGTAGTTTTTATTTGCAATTTGGAATACTTCCACAGCTTTGTTTATCATCCAAGAAACTTTCATGTTAGTTTAGGGGACCGACAATCCTTTGGAGGGATATCAACCTGTAAGCATGACCATTATTTTGCAAGGATGACCAGGCTGGGGTCGTCACGTAGGGAGCCCAAGCACATCTTTCCTGAGCTTATGTTGGAGTCTAGCAATGCTCCATGGCTGCACTGTAGTACAGTAGAACCTCGATAGTTCGACACTCCTGATAGTTCGACATGGTCCATGACAACTTAACATGTTAATAATGACCGATAGTGTCCATGTTGGAGCCAAACAAAGTTGAAAATGTAAACAAATTAGCGAATGATTTGAATGTTGTTTATGTTAAAGTTCAATTAGGTTATGGTTTCACTAAAATTTAGTGTTTCCTAAATTCAAATTATGATTTTTATACTCCCAGTGTTAAAATTTCCCATATACTCCCTATAGTTCGACATTTTGATAGTTCGACACTCTCTAAGTCCACAAAGTGTCGAACTATCGAGGTTCTACTGTAATAGCTTACCAAAGACAGTGAAAACAATCGGGAGAAAACTCATGATGCATTTCAAATACCTCCGTCGCAGCAGACCTTCGTACTCCAACAGGATTCAATATTTTTAGACTTACCCCTATAAAAACCATGGGAACGAGGACGTAGGTTTGCTGCCTTGGGGGTACAGTATTACAAGTAGATATAGGACAATCCATTCCCAGTGCACTATATTGAATCAAATTCTGCGATTCATTAGATACAGTAGTGATATTTTGCAAAACTTTCTTGACCTGCTTCTAAAGGTTGATAGATGACATTAGCTGTCTAATATAGGCCTACTGAAATAACAGTAATGCTCACGGAACTATGAAACGGGGGTCTGACACTCCAGATCTCGGTCGTGACGTGTAGCTCGTGACATAAAGTCATACACTGAATGACGAGTCCTCTTGCAAATATTCTTCCAGCTTTGAAAGACTTCTTGAATATTCCCCAAAAGTGAAAGCTTGGCCAACTTGTTTCAAACTCCATATTTAGATTATCAACTATTGAAGTATTTCCACAATTAATTGTAACTGCAGACATTTTTAGCTGAACTCATAAACATGAGCAAACAATTACAATTATCTGACATATTTTAATTGGTTATAAATTAAACCTTTTTAGGCAAGGTATGTCTAAGTGTAAATCAAATCTAATAATTAATTTGTAAGTCAATGTAGCCTATATTACAAATTTATTCATTAATTTGTAAAATTAATGAACGTTAATTTGTAATTTGTAACTTGGAGCATATTGATAAATTTTAAAAACTTTCTATATGATTTAAATTTGTCCCTCTGTCGTAGTTATATTTCTAACCCAAAATTCTTAAAAATCCTTCTTCATCAAACCCCCTTCCATGTAAATCTGCCCACGCAGATCTGTGATTGCATAATCGAGCTGTCATCAATCTTCCCGTGACATCCTTGCCTTTAACGTAAATATCAATAACGTGCGATATTGATGTTCATGTGATTTCATAATACAATACAAATACAATACTGTGTAGCTGTTATATTGGAATTGTATGAGACAAGTTAGAAAATTGCTGGTTAAAACACGTTTAAGCTCGGCACCTCATACCTAAAGTAGAAAGGAAAGGGGGGTTTAAAAACAACTTTTTTGTAGGGTAGTGGGTAATCGGATCCCTAGACATGAAATTAGGTTGTGATAATTCTTGACAAGCCAACGGCAGTCATGAGGTGCCTCAAAAGTGGACATGCTATCTTGGCTGGCGAAGTTAAACGAAATCCCACAAAATTTCCATCATATGTAAAACAATCAGAATTACGTTGACGGAGCGTTACACCATAATTGAGGTAAAGATCTTGTTGCTATAGTTAATCGTAAAGCACATGTTTCGTATCAAAAGAACGTTTGGCCGCATAAGTTATTCGTGATTTGGAGAGATTATAAAAATAGACTACCTGTTGTAAAAAAATGTAGGCCTTAAGTGTGAATTGATTTCAACCTAAACCAAAATCGCCAATAGTGCAGAGTAAACCAGACTGGCTATATCTCGGTTGAGATTTTGTCCCTGTGAAATGACAGCGTTTCACCACTTTCGCTGTAACGAGCGGAGTCAATCTGGCGACGATAAATAAAACGGACACTCGATAGCTCAAGTGATATCTCAGTTTCGAGGAGTTATGACCCGGGGAAATGAAGTGAGCGAGAAAGCTGGCGAGGAGAAAGGCGCCACCGCCGTCACCATGAGCCGGCGGCGTGGCGAAGCGATGTGGCGCCCTTAGCTCCGGGGGCGCTGTGGCGCCCTTGGCTGTGGTGGCGCTCCGAAGCGATGTGGCGCCCTTAGTTCCGGGGGCGCTGTGGCGCCCTTGGCTGTGGTGGCGCTCTTAGCTCCGGGGGCGCTGTGGCGCCCTTGGCTGTGGTGGCGCTCCGAAGCGATGTGGCGCCCTTAGCTCCGGGGGCGCTGTGGCGCCCTTGGCTGTGGTGGCGCTCCGAAGCGATGTGGCGCTCTTAGCTCCGGGGGCGCTGTGGCGCCCTTGGCTGTGGTGGCGCTCCGAAGCGATGTGGCGCTCTTAGCCCCGGTGGCGCGGCGACGCCCTTGGCTGTGGTGGCGCTCCGAAGCGATGTGGCGCCCTTGGCTGTGGTGGCGCTCCGAAGCGATGTGGCGCTCTTAGCTCTGGGGGCGCTGTGGCGCCCTTGGCTGTGGTGGCGCTCCAAAGCGATGTGGCGCCCTTAGCTCCGGGGGCGCTGTGGCGCCCTTGGCTGTGGTGGCGCTCCGAAGCGATGTGGCGCTCTTAGCTCCGGGGGCGCTGTGGCGCCCTTGGCTGTGGTGGCGCTCCGAAGCGATGTGGCGCCCTTAGTTCCGGGGGCGCTGTGGCGCCCTTGGCTGTGGTGGCGCTCCGAAGCGATGTGGCGCTCTTAGCTCCGGGGGCGCTGTGGCGCACTTGGCTGTGGTGGCGCTCCGAAGCGATGTGGCGCTCTTAGCTCCGGGGGCGCTGTGGCGCCCTTGGCTGTGGTGGCGCTCCGAAGCGATGTGGCGCTCTTAGCTCCGGGGGCGCTGCGGCGCCCTTGGGTGTGGTGGCGCTCCGACACGATGTGACGCCCTTAGCTCCGGGGGCGCTGTGGCGCCCTTGGCTGTGGTGGCGCTCCGACACGATGTGACGCCCTTAGCTCCGGGGGCGCTGTGGCGCCCTTGGCTATGGTGGCGCTCCGACACGATGTGACGCCCTTAGCTCCGGGGGCGCTGTGGCGCCCTTGGCTGTGGCGGCGCCCTTGACTCTTCAGTGGCTCCGGTAGCGTCGACGAGGGCGCCCTTGAACTGGGGTAATCAGTTGTATTATGAGATTAATTAGGATGATTAAGTTTAATTGTGAGAATTAACAGCCTTTGTGTAATGCCATACTGATTTCTTATTCTGTTATTTAAATACCGTATACATTAGTGTTGATACATTTTATGATCCTTCACTATGGTACCTATGAGTTTTCAAAAAATATTCGAATTTGATTAAATTTAGAATATGTGATAAAAACAGGTGTTTTTGTAAATATTTGCCCAGTTTTTCCTTATAAGTCTCGCCACATATATTGACGAATGGAGCTGGGATCGGCGAGGGGGTACTTTTCCAAAAACATTGAGCTTACGTTATAGGGAACTATGATTTTATTTGACCATTATGAGAGTGTTGAGTCTAGTGCGGTTTTAAGGCTGATTACGAAAATAGTTTGAATTTGGTAATTCGATTCAGACCGTGCCTATCAAATAATAATGAGAAAATATTCTTGTATTATTAATTTAGCAAACTTTTTTGCATAGATCTGAAAAGACTTATAAATGCTTCTAAAGATAAAATATTATGTTTATTTTAACTATTATCATAATTTGGTTTCATGGTTATAGCCAAGTAACTTAGGCTATTACTAGAGATCGCCCACTGGTCGACATTTGACCAAAATTGTCAGTTGCCAATTTAGATTTTAAAATAGTTTGTTTTTGAAACACCTGTTGTTACTGTTTTGCTAGAATTCGTTATTAACAGTTGTCTAATGATTTAATCCTATACTCTAAAAACAAGCACTGTTTGTACGGGTAAACATTTTTTGCTCCAAGGATTTTAAATTTTTTGTTGAATATGGGGATTTTTGGCCACGAGAAATCGATTGGAGCTGCTGGTCCCATGGGCTGGAAAACCCCGGTTTTTGTACTAGAGCCCTTCAAAGTTCCCATGTTATCCTTATAAACATTTTATAATTGAACAAAAACCAGCTGATAACTGTAGATAAAATAAACAAATAATGCGTTACAACCTTAACCTGTAGTTTAGGAAAATTATACCAAAGTGTAGCACTCTTTGGCCTGGCGAGTGAGTGAAGCGATGAGCTCACCTTAAAAAGGAAAAGAGCGAGTGAGCGGAGCGAACGAGCTTTGTGTGAGAAACGTAAGTAATAATTTTACCGAGCATAAGCTCGTTCCCTTTGGTACTCAATAATTACTAGGAGTACGATTGTTCCAC
Organism: Neoaliturus tenellus; assembly: GCA_030545055.2. Classification (NCBI taxonomy): domain Eukaryota; kingdom Metazoa; phylum Arthropoda; class Insecta; order Hemiptera; family Cicadellidae; genus Neoaliturus; species Neoaliturus tenellus. The sequence continues at coordinate 73,988,900 of CM061534.1, forward strand.
GCGTATGGGGATGAACGGCAACATATGCCACATAATCCTAGTTCCATGCTATTAAAAAATAAATAAATGACACATCTATCAAATTACACATATTAACTACATATAAAAAGGTATTAATTTTTTGGCATTCAAGATATTTTATTACCAGTAGGTACTTTTTTTTATTTATTATTTTAGTAAATATTTTCGCTTTATTATTGTATGTTAATACAAAATAATACTTTCTCGTATTCAAAACCCATTTGAAAATATTTCATAACTAACAAATCGTATTATATTTAGTACAGTTAAACTTATAGTAAACTAGCTGTTTCCCGTCACGGCTTCGCCCGTGACTGAATTTATTTTTTAGGTAATAAAATCTTTAAAAGAGCAACAAAACCTTCTTCCTTAAGAATGACATTGAAACAAAAAATTACTGGGTGTTAAGCTCTGAAGGAATTTTTTTTTAACATTTTCTTATTAAGAACCATTAAGCAAAAAAAAAAAAAAAAAAAAAAAAAAAAACATGTCAAATTTTAACGCCGTAGGCCCAACAGTCATTTTAAAATCATTTAGGGCGGAGCCCTAAAGATTATGTTCTTTGGGGTGGAGCCCTAAAGTAAATTTGCTAAATTGTTTCTTAGTGAGCAACAATGAGCAAAGAGAAACGTCCAAGTCAACTTAGTGAATACTAGTTCATCCATAAAGACCATCCTCATAGTTAGACCAATTCGTATATAGGAGGTGGAAAGTGTGGTTCGGATCCCACGTTAAACTGTAGGTCCCTAGATACCATTGGCTGTTGGGCTATGAATTAACAGTTCTGTCTAAGGAGAATGTCGGCCTTAGTCAGTAACAAGACTACAAGATCGCGCCACAATCATCCTACACTCATCTCTCATTCATACTTGGCTTTAAACTACCTATTGAGTTAGGTCGCCATTTCAATAAAAGGTATTAAAGGTATTCAATCCCGCGGGCCCAAAGTAATTTTCAAGACTTGTGGGAAGGAGCCCTAAAGAATTTCAAAATATACACTTTTTTGAAATGCTTAAGCTAAAGGGAATGTCCATGTCAAATTTCAACCCCGTGAAAGCCCTAATGTAATTCTGAAATCCAGTGGGGTAAAGCCCTAAAGTTCTTTAAAACTATATTTGCAAACCCTTTTTCTTAGTGAGTACCCATGAGCAAAGGGAATCCTCCATCATATTTCAACCCCGTGGGCCCTAGAGTAATTTGAAAGTCTAGTGGGGTGCAGACCTAAAGGGCTTCAAAACTATATTTGCAAAACGTTTCTAGATTCGAAAACTATAATGGTAAAACAGCTTCTTAGTGAGCACCCATGAGCAAAGAGGAACGTCCTGTCAAAAATTTCAACCCCGCGAATGCCCGAAAGTAATTTTGAAATCCAGTGTGGCGGAGCCCTTAAGTGGTTCAAAAACTATATTTGCAGAACTGTTTCTTAGTAGCTATGAACAGTAAAAAAGTATATAGTAATAAAGAAATTAAGTAAACTGCACTTAATACAACCAAAGTACACCAGACTAAAAGTAATAATACATTACTATAATCTTGACAATGTCAAACATAAATAAACATTATATCTCACACCTGGTTACTTCTATGCTTATAAGCATTTTCTTGCATGAATCATCATGTGGCAGATGTAAACAAACCTAATTCAATTTCCATAATCATATGTTAGAATACAAAAATGTTGCTTCCATAAGAATAACATGGTAACTTTGAGGACGTCTAGGGCGTAGCCCTTTGTGAATATTAATATGAAAATAGTCAGACTAAAGAATGAGTATACCAAATTTCAGCACTCTAGCTAGTCGGGAAGTTGGAGAATTAGTGATGAGTGAGTGAGTGAGTGAGTGAGTGAGTGAGTGAGTGAGTGAGTGAGGGCTTTGCCTTTTATAGATATATAGATACAGTTATAGTGCATGCTTCCTCTATGCCTGCAAGTAACAAAAATAACACCGTTTAACGCAGCCTAAAGCACCGTTATTTATTTCCGACAATGCATTTCTTATGGGAAATTAAATTACGTCTCATGAGTTTATTACTTTACAGAATAACTTCAGAAACGAACTTGACCTGAAAATTTACGCCTAAAATCTACTGTGAAAGTTTGAAGTCGATCTGAGGCTTTTTGCGGACGTTATCGTCGAACAAAAAATAGGGGTTAGTCACTACAGTGAGGTTGTTAACAGTCATGTTTGAGGATTCACTCCTCTTCGATCCGTTCATCCAACAATTCTTCCATAAGATTAACATTGGATCTTTGAAAGCCTGTGGGGCGTAGCCCTGGGCTGAATTAGATTTAGCTCATATACAGGACAAAACCTTTCTAACGGCATGCGTGAATACCTCCTATGATGCACACAAGCTGAGAAAATAGAAGGAAAAACATGCTTGCCTATACTGTATAGATTATTTAAATACCGCATTCACAGCAAACGTTCGTCTTCAGGTCACGACATTCTTATGGAACAGGTTACGGTAATTTTTGGGGGATTTTTGACATTTTCAGCCTACTATAATGGGATGGATGTCAATAAAGTAACGTACATTAAAAATTAAATTTTGTAATGAACTTGAACAATCAAAGAAAGTTTATTTATTGTATTTTGTTAGCGTGCGTCATTCCTCCATTACATTGCAAGACATCTTCATCGCGATGCCCATCCTGGTCTCAGCTTCCAAGTCAGACGCGGAATACAGTCAAGCCTGCACCTGGATTACCTTGCAGTCTGCAATGGCAAATTGGTTTAAATGCGCAGTGCGCAACCATAGTTTGTGGTTAGGGTTTAATATTAACCATCTCAGTTCGCTCTTTTGATTTTGTAACTCGGATAGTTTTCAATTAAAATGTGCATTTTGATAGAATTGTGCTCCATTTTTATTCCTACTGTGTTATGTAACGGTTAAAATGTAACTTAAAACAGTACCCCATGGTGATAAGAAGGGGCAATAAAGGGTAGGGGTGGATTTTCCAGGAATTTGGTTATCAATACTCCCAGTGCGTTTCAGTGAAATTTATAACACGCAATTTAAAGATGAAAAAAATCTATAGCAAAATATTTATGTAAAAATTATGAAATTATTTCAAAAGCATAACTGAATATAATCAAATTTAATCTACGTCCAATCAGCTATCCCTGCTGGGTCATTCTGAAGGATGGGCAAGACAAATCCAGACCACATAAGGTCCTCAGTCCGGATTAAAATGCCTCCTATTCTATATCTGCACTCGGTCCGAGTGGTAGTTGGTCAATAATAGACGTGGAAGGTGGATTCCCAGGCAGCCGGAACTAGCCGGACCTTGGGTCAAGGCCGCCGAGCGGTTCCGCAGCGGCGAGCTGCAGTCCGTTCTTCGCGAGTACAAATCATCATCAGAGACCGCTACTTTCCAGCTGAGTGTCCACCAGAGTGTAAATTTCATGTGGGCCAAGCTCTCTGGCTGTGGGCCGTGGGGGTTACCTCACTTCGAATCTGGGAAAGTTCAGGGATAGACTTGCTGAACCTTACGCAAATTTTGAGAAAAGGGGGGAAAGGTTATTTATTTTGTTTAAAAATTAAAAGACAATGCTCACACATAATATGAAACTGATAATCTACAGTTTTGTAGGAGATAAACATTTGACAGATACATGTTTGAATGTTAGAAGGCGCTGAAGATGGCTTAGAGCCGAAACACGTGTACGATATCCACAAATTAGGGCTTGTATGACGTAAGTATATCTCATTATAAATTCAGCAATCCAGGCTACTATACAAATCAATATGAAATATTTTTATTTTAAATGTAGATGCTCTATATTGGATATAATTTCTCCTGAAACTCGGCAAACATACTACGTTTCGCACCCCCATCCCAGTAAAAAATAATAATAATTTGCGGGGACTGCGTTATAAGCCCCACTTCTCAAAAAGATTTAGAATAACTCGAGGCGGTTTATGTTGGCGAAAAATAGCTTTACGACGACCTAAATGACTCGTTCAGAAGTCGTCTAAGTGCAACATACAAAAACTTCCATTACACTATATTGTGCGTGAAAATATTTACTATAATAGAGCATTATTTTAAATCAGAAAGTTAGGTTATGGGAGACAAGAAGCTCCGACCGACTACAAGACGGCAAGCCGGGACAGCCGGGGCCTATACGATAACCTGGAGTTATCGTAAGCTCCGGGCAAGCACGTGGTTTTCAACTGTTGAGCCACGAAGCAACTACTCCAGGTGCAGTCACCTCCAGACCTCCAGGTGCGGCTGTCACGTGTCTTCTTTGTTACGTTTATTTAAGTTCTAAACGTCTACGGAACATCTGGCACCCACATGAACTAGAACTACCTCCCGCAGCTGCGACCAAAAGACAATCTTCGATCGTAACAATAAAAAATTGTAGACAGAGATAATTAGTCAACTAGACATACGGATAATTTCTAAACTAAAATTACCAATTGCTAATTAAACAAGGAGTATGTAACTTTTAATAAACCTTATCGTTTGGTTTTGCTTGCTTTTGATAAGCGTACCTCCATTGCGCACAGCGGTGAAGTTTTGTTGCGAGGGCCAGTTTTATGGCCCCCGAGGAGCGAGCACATTGCGCACACGGTCACTTTAGCCTGATCCGCCAGCCGCTCACCTAGAAACCAAACCTCACTTCGATACAGAATATTTAACAAAGCTGAGATGTAAAGCTCTTTGACCACGAAAGCTTCTCTATAATCTTAATACTGTATGACTTTGTTCAACTTCTAAAGCTGAAGAGAAATTACTGAATTCAATTTGTGAAACGTTCTAAAGTGAAGTTGTTGCCATATGCGTTATTTGGAGGGTGCAAGGGGAGCAGTAACCCCCTTCCCCCAATAATTTGGAAAAATCGAATTTTACTATTGAAAATATTTACAAAATGAAAGTTTTGACTTGAATTGAGCTTCTCTTAATTGCCTACATTTTATAAATAACAATAGTAAAGGGAAGGAGGTCTCATTGCAGTCAAAATATATTCATAAAAAATCTTGCCCTCATAAAAATGCTGAAATTACGCTACTGGTTTTTGCTGACTTTTTTGCTGACTTTGTCATGTCAAGAAAATTATTTCTTGACATGACATTAACAGTTTGTTCATTATAATAGTGTAATTTTCCCAACAGTTTGCTCCACTTAGCAATGCAGTACTTTATATCTTGGTTAACTTTAGTGAAGGTGTAACAACAGCACCTTGTTATAACATCAAAATAAAATTATAAATAAATCCTATACTCTTATACGAGCAATGTTTGCTTGTTTGCTTGTTTGCTTGCTTGCACAATTATCTCAAAAACGGCTCCGACGATTTCCTTCAAATTTTGGAATAAACTTAGTTTTACCTTAAAAATACGATTGAGATGGGTCTCGCCCCCAGGGAAAATCTAATTTTGCTAAAAATTAAAGTTTAAAATTACAAAATTTTAACATTGGGCTTATGGGTTGCCATGTTGGCAACGAATTAACAACATATAAACAAGAAGTACATTCAGAACTTCAAAAAGAAATGTAACAGCTGTTTATGTACTGCATATTAAATGTCAATAAAGTTTATTCTGATATTTAAATTTACTAATATTTCACCGAGCAACGCTCGGTCCTCCTGGTACTAAGTTTTAAGACTAATTTTTACTGTAATCTATATATTAATACGCAAGCATGTTTTATTTCCTCCTTTTTTTCTCAGCTCGTGTGCATCGTAGGAGAAATCCGTGCATACCGGTAGAAAGGTATAGTCCTGTAGATGAGCAGAATCACATTCTAATTCACGTCAGACTCCAGGGCTACGCCCCACAGGCTTTCAAAGTTCCAATGTTAATCTTATGGAGAAAGGCTAATTGAATGAATCATTAGACAGCTGTTTTAAAAACAAATGCTAGAATATTTGGAAGAACAGATGTTTTCGTTCTAAAGGGTTTTTAAGCTTCTTGGGTCAAGATTAACTGAAATTTTGATCGAATTTCGATCAGGAGGCGATCTCTAGTCTTCTATATATTAATACGCAAGCATGTTTCGTTTCCTCCTTTTTTCTCAGCTCGTGTGCATCGTAGAAGAAATCCGATTATACCGTTAGAAAGGTATAGTCCTGTAGATGAGCAGAATCACATTTTAATTCACATCGGACTCCAGGGCTACGCCATACAGGCTTTCAAAGTTCCAATGTTAATCTTATGGAGGAAAGAGAATTGAAAGAATAATTAGACAGCTGTTGAAAAAAGCAACTGCTAGAAAAACAGGAAGAGCAGATTATTTTAGATGTTTTTAAGCTTCTTGGGGGCCAGATTAACTGAAATTGTGATCGAATTTCGATCAGCAGGCGATCTCTAGTAGTTATTATTCGGCAATAGGTGCGAATTTCGTCACTAGAAGCCCTATAAACAGAATATCAATTTTAATACATACAGTGACGCGCTAAAAGTTCCGTACAAAATAAAGCTGAATGTTGAAACTTTTGATTAGCGTTGAAACGCTTCTACCTTCACGCCAACAGTGGACAGCGGTAAGTATGTTTGTTTAATTATATACATGAAAATTTGAATATTACGTAAATAAAATAATTTTAACCCATTATGGAAAATAGTTTTAAAATGGGTCAATTTTTTACATGTAAATAGCTTTCTCCTTTTTAACGTAGGAATAGGACTAAAAGTTTCGTTGTTGATAATGTGCGCAATGGTGCACCGCAAACGGGGTCGCGAGTGACTGCTGTGCCCAATGCGGTGCCCTTATGTTTGGCAGTTTTCTGACCATTGTGCGCAATGGTAGGCCTACTATCCCCGCTTTTGATTGCTCATAACTACAAGAGAGAAGTGAAGTGATGTTTCGAGAGTAGGGGCACAAACAAGTTCTGTAGAGATCATTATACAGAAATAACCGCACAAAAAGATCAGAAGAGAAGTCGCTAACAACCTCTTCAAACCCGACCGATTTGTAACCGGCAAGAGCGTTCGCACGTTTTCTTGCGACAATGGGGAAGTCAACAGTTCGGAGTGAACAAAATATTTGCTAACGAAGTGGCAAAGAGGTGATAATCTGCATGACAACGTTATATCATCCTGTGTGTCCCTTGCATAACCTCAAAACCGCCACCGCCAGCTGTTTGGCGCCTTTGACACTACAGCAATCAGCTGACTCAAGGACGGACGACAGTGACAATGCCATAGAGGTTGCATAAACTGTCACCTCGCGTGGATATGTATGATTGTGCAAGTATCATTTGTTATTATGTAAGGGTACTCGGTAGGAAATAATGAGAACCGACGTTAAGAACTACTGATGTTGACATTATTGCTGTCTAAATGCAATAACCGAATGTGACAACAGAAAAATTACTGTATCGTTGCGCCGGTTGAGTTGGCTGTCTTCATTACATTGTTATGTACAGAAATTCAATTTGTTATGTCACAAAAAAGTGCAAAAGATTAAACTTGACGTTCAATATTATTCGGTAGAAGATGTTATTAATTATCGAACACTACTTAAAACGATCACAATTAATTTATTCATCAAACACAAATGTATACTGAAACTATGAAGTTCATATTTTTTACCAAACACAATATTTTTAATTTTTGTGAACTAAACACAGACTATTCATCGCCACGTACAAGCGCATGACGTCAGAGTCGGAGATAAGATCTGATATCATCACTCTTGTTAACGTAATTGTAGGGAGCCGCCCGTTTGATAATTTCGTTGATCGAAGATGTGACGGCTAATTTGGAAGATAATTTGATTTTTTCAAGGTGAACATTGTTATTTATGAGAGTTTGAAAGTCCTTTAAAGGTAGTTAGAGGTTGTGATTTAGAAAATAATTTGTTGTACAGTACTATGCAATCTTTTGTAGCCTATTTCCTCACAAAGTATTTAACGAAATTGGTAGACTTTTGGTAGCAAAGTTGATATTTAGGCATTTATTTAACAGAACTAATATGACAGATTATATCTATTGTATATGATAACAGATAACATTGGTATTCTAAATGCATACCTTAAATATTAAGTTTGTGGATCACTTCGAAATATATTACAGTACTGGTATACAAGATCAATATGGTTCCAAACTTTACATTTTAAATGTTATTCCAACCAAATTATCCTTGGCGTATTTTAAAATTTCTTACTAGTGCAATAAAGTTTTTTTTGTTCTTTGAATTATTACAGTTCATGGAGAACTCGACTTCGCCTTCATAATGACAGTAAATTACTAATTCCTTATTAAAATGGCCTTAAGATTTAGGCCTATTTTATATTTCTCGTTTAGTAATTTTTTTATTGTTAAAGCATTGTGATTGAAAAACATAATCATTTTATTTGGTGTGTATCCATCCACGCCTGTAGAATTTTTAACGTTTTGACGGGGAACGGTAAAAAAGTTACAAGCCCTTCTCTCGTCTCATAGTTAAACTGCCCAGATTCTCAGGAGAATAATGTATTGATGCATTATACGTAGTTACTGGTATTTGGTGTTATATTCCAACTATGACAAGTTATTAATTAATTACATTTTGAAAGTTTTTAGTAACTTCCCATTGGAAGAGTTTCATTTCGCTCCATGCAAATAAATCTATCTCACAATAAATTAATTCTGGAGTAATACTTGAAGTGCATTGCTGTGCTACCCGATTGTTTACTCTTGAGTAGAGGAACATGAAGTCCCAGGACAAATTTAAAACTGGTTTGTACTAGTTGCGAGGTTGACATTGGGTACAGCTATCGAATTTGTCATAACACTGGGGTATGGTTAGTCTTTTGGCTGTCCACTATGACAATTTCCCTTCCTTCGCAATCCGAATCACATTAATGTTCAAGACAGCGGGGGTAAATGCGACAGGCATGGAAACCCCTAGCTGGAACATGAGTGGATAGCCGCTTGGTTGGCCATTTGGAGGGCAAAGCGGACCGTTGTCCAGGAGCACATGGGTTGGCTCTCTGAGTGGTCAAGCACCTGTCTGATGTCCCGCCTCTCACCCTTTCTCTTCCTTCAATATCCCATTCTTCCGGGGGCCTGCGCAATGTACCCATTAGAGGCAGAAGTGCTCAACGGTTCGGCCAAGGTCTCCTTATCCACCAATAACAACAACAACTGGTCATGAACTTTATTGCAGTTCAAATGGTCAGAACTGACTCATGCCGCGTTACTTAGACTCAATCAAAAGTTTTGCAAATCTGTGATCGATTATCAATAAAACGCAGCAACAATATCCTTAAAAAAGGCAGAACCGGAACGAGGTAAAAATGACTATTCAGTGTTGGCAACATAAATTTATCCGAAATACCAATTAGTTTTTTTTTCTTATTTCATCATATAACACGATGAAAAAGCAAAGTATTTCCTTTTCCCATTCCGGCAAAGTAACATTATCGTCTTACAGTATCAAATAGTCTGTCTGTTTTAGGCTTTATTTGCGATTCTCCAATGAATTTTACACTGTGGAAAATATGTGAGAAACCATCTGCAAGTTTCACATGTGCCACTATTGCTAGAATGGTTCGGCATTCCTAGCCCAGCCCTGCGTTGGTCTACATTCTCCGGATTCTGTGCTCTATGGATTCTCCGGTCTCCTGGACCTGATGTTACTCTGTGGATGACGCAGGACGCCGTCACCTGGACCGCGTGACTAATCGCTGTATCAAGGCAAATCGTATTACGCCATCTTTCGTCGCATATGCAAATGAATCATAGGTATGACTCACTGCAACTGCCAGAGTAAACACTGACGAAAAAGGAAAGGTTTTACCTAACTATAGGCACTTCCAGTCAAGTTTCTCTACCTCGACATACACGGAAATAAATGTAATATTAAAATAATCCAAGAGACAGATTATTTAAAATTTCCAACGATAATTGCGATCTTATACGCCGTTCCCATAAAAAACGAGTTCTATGGTTTCGATGCACACAGTTAAATAGATAGCAGCGAAATAATATTTAATAATTATTAAGATAACATAAACCTTTCTCCGTTATATGTAAAATATAAAAACGCAAAGTTTAAATGGAAATCCAATAATCATACTTTTGAAAAAGATTCATTATACAAGTAATCTATACCTTTTTAAGGCAAAATGAGTTTAAAAATGTAATCGGAAGATAAAGTGTTTACGAATAGAAAGTAGCAGACTGCAAGGCTTCTCATTTATTTATTTACCCTCAATGGTTTGTATGTATTTGTGTATAGGCGTGGTTTTAACATAAATGTGTTCATTTCTGAATATACTGTATGTTTCTAAAAAAACTGTTCACTAGCAAACTTAAAAAAAAAAAAAAAATTGAGCAAAAACATAGCTCACAACTAAAGGTTTGGTCATGAATCTCTCTATTTTATTTTGAGTTTAGAAATCCCATGTTTGTTGATCACCTGTGTTTATCACTGAGTGTTTCTAGCAGACTATGAATAAAGAGCCAGGTAATTGACATTCGCTGTAGAAGAAAGTCAAGAGAAAGGAGTAACTGGAACTTTTAAGCCAAACATGTGCGCTGAATTTATTCTCGTCCATACAGTATTAAGATTAACAATCAAACCTTGTCCGATCAAAATCGATTTGACATTGCGGATTGAATAAAAACTTCACCTGTCACTTTTAGTAAGCCTACAACCAACCCAATCAATCAACAATGATATCAATGTTATTGGTGTTATTCACTAATTATATTCACTATTTTAACTTGAAACCTTAAATTGACTTTCAAACCGTAGAATTTTCCTTTGTAAACTATACATTCTTCTTCAAACGGCGGAAGTACAGTTATTGATACTTTTTAGAAGTCTTAAAGATTTTAAAGTTTAAATTTCATGTTGTTCGTTTTTACAGTTTTTTGTGGTTATTCTCTAACGTAACGATTTTGTCTGGGAACTGAATAAGGTATCAAAGTCTCTAACGGGACTTTAGTTCCAAAACACCCGCCTCTGTTCGTGGGCCGTGGGCCATGGTTGTAACACTCAATGCGAGGGCACGGCGCCCGCGGCAACCCTGGGTAATCAACAGGGAAGCGACACCGACGTCATCTCACGGCCTTGGTGATAATGCGTTATCAAACCATCCGACCTTGGACCCTTATCACCGGCGATAGTGGGGGTCACGGCACTGCTGCTACCGGCTGCTAATTCCGACTAAAATGCAGCGTATTATCCATAAGTCCACAAGTAACATTTTTAGGTATAGATTGTTTTGAAAGTGAGGGACTCTAATCCAAAAAGTAGTATTAGTATTCTTTTTGAAAAACTTATAGAAACGCCCAAACTAGAAATATATATCATAGTATAGATTTTCCCGTAATTGTATAACTGAGATACAATTTATGGACCCCTTAAAACTCGCCACTACGAAAATAAACTGTACATTTTAAACAATGGTTTTACTGCGAATTGAGAAATTGAGAGTTATGGGCACGATTTGAGTTGACCATTCTCTAAAGTTTTTACTACAGATAAAAATTTGAATATCATGCTCCATAATTTGATTATAATGTAATGGGATAACACATTCTTCAGTAAATAACACTGTGATCTTTTCTATTTACATACTTTTTATTTTATTTACTCGGTACAGTAGGTAATAGTTTACCAGATCGATGACGTTAAGTACTGTAGTTGGTAACGAGGTCCACGATCTCTCGCTGGCGATCAGTCAAGGTCTGGTGATTGCATTACCGGTCGTCCCCAGTCTGATCGTTAAGTATCCAGCTAGTCACAAGAGAATAATATTGCGCTTTAGGATTGGTTCGAAAACAATTAGATAAAAAAAGCAATGATAAATTATAATATAGCAACAAAGTTTTTAAACCGCCAATCAAGACGTATATTCTCAAGGTGTGTCAAGGGAGTTCCGGCCGCGCTGCGTTTTACAGCTGACTATAAACAGAGAAGCCGACGACAGGTCGTAACGGTGGCGCTTTACTGCTTCCTCAGTATTTATAAGCTCCAGACGGAGAGGTATGCTAACTATGCTCGGATCTAAGGTTCAGCTTGACATTTTGTATCGCGGAAGTGGCGGAAATAGCGGGAAAGGCATTTGGATGTGACTTTATGGACAATTAATTGAAAACAGAGGTCAATTGCTATCAATCGACTTGTTTAGACCAGCACATTTGCGGTGTTCAATAATATGCACATAATGTGACTGCTAAGTGACCTAAAGTATGCTGTGGATGGGACGTAACGTGTTGAGAAAATGGGAGGAGGCGTGTTCAGGGGGAGTGGAAGTGACGTGACGTGTTCTGTGGCTGAAACGTGAGTGTTATCTGTTCTGTGGGTGAGAGGTGACGAGTTACGTGGATGAGACGTGAGGTGTTCTGTGGATGAGACGTGAGGTGTTCTGTGGATGAGACGTGAGGTGTTCTGTGGCTGAAACGTGAGTGTTATCTGTTCTGTGGGTGAGAGGTGACGAGTTACGTGGATGAGACGTGAGGTGTTCTGTGGATGAGACGTGAGGTGTTCTGTGGATGAGACGTGAGGTGTTCTGTGGCTGAAACGTGAGTGTTATCTGTTCTGTGGGTGAGAGGTGACGAGTTACGTGGATGAGACGTGAGGTGTTCTGTGGATGAGACGTGAGGTGTTCTGTGGATGAGACGTGAGGTGTTCTGTGGCTGAAACGTGAGTGTTATCTGTTCTGTGGGTGAGAGGTGACGAGTTACGTGGATGAGACGTGAGGTGTTCTGTGGATGAGACGTGAGGTGTTCTGTGGATGAGACGTGAGGTGTTCTGTGGCTGAAACGTGAGTGTTATCTGTTCTGTGGATGAGACGTGAGGTGTTCTGTGGATGATACGTGACGTGGTTAGTGGATGAGACGTGACGTCGACGTGGTTAGTGGATGAGACTGAGTGTTCTGTGGATGAGACGTGACGTGGTCATTGGACTGAAATTTTAGCTAGAATTTTATCGGTCAGGGAGAAAATTGGAAAAAAACATGATCCATGCTTTTTTATATCAATACAACAATATAGTTCACTTATTTACTGAGATAACTTAGGTAAAATAATAAAATTTGGCATGTACATTCACTCATATCTACTTTCAAAACCCGTATGACAGTAAACCAACATGATGTAGCCTAATTTACCACGTAGGCCTAACTTGACTGGGAAGGGATATCTAATTGTCCTATATTTACGTTTATCACCAAATTCCGTTGGAAATTCTCTGTGTTGTGCACGCAGGTCTTCTAAGACGTAGGCTTTTTCTTCTGTTAATGTGGATCTGTGGATGTAGCTATTCTAAAAGAAGGACGTAACGGCTATGCTGGATATGTTTAGCACAGATACTTTGAAATTACGTGTAAATGGGGCGTCATTGTGTTGTTTTTGAAAACTTAATTATATCGCTTATTAGTTATGAATATTTATTTATTTTATTTACATTAATATTGTAGAGATAAAAAATCTATTGAATCTTTAGTCAATGCTGTCACAGTAAATTTTTCATCCCACCAAGAGTTTCTTAGCGCCTGCAATTTAGCATAGGCAAGTTTCACTGTTACTCTGTCCTTCATGTGGTGTCTGGGCAACTGAAGGCACTCCAACCATATAAATAGTTTGTAGTACAAACAAATATAGTATATTTTCGTGCCCAAATAAACTACGAAACTATAGTTAGTATTTTTCTGTGGTACTATTTACTACAGTAAAGTTTCAGACAGACTATAATTTGTTTATTTGAAATCAATGTATCTAGAAAATATTTTGAAATTATTATTCTACTAGCAGTTACCCGGCGCGCGTTGCTGCGCTCAAATTAAGTTGTTTTCAGAAATAAAGCTATTTTATTAGTTTTTAAAAATACAGTACCAAAAAAGTGAATGGAATAGAAAGTAAGTAGCCTATTTTAATTTTATTGTAAAGCCAAAGGATAAACAATAGTTTTTGTCTTTTGATTTAGTGTATAAATGTAAAAATTTTTGTAAGCACTTGAAGCACACCACGTATAACTGGCCGTGCAAAAAACAGGAATTTTCCAAATTTGAACACAACAGAAATGTCAAAACTGCCCTTGTACCTTCTTGATCATAATTGTAAATGCAAGAGCACCTATGAGCAGAAAGGGACGTCCATGTCAAATTTCAACCTTAGTTGCACTAAAATAATTTTGAAGCACAGTGGGGCGGAACCCTAAAGTGTAAAAAGAAAACTATATTTGCAAACATGTTTCTCAATGAGTACCTATGAACAAAGAGGCACATCCATATCAAATTTCACCCTGGGGACCCTAAAGTAATTTCAAAGTCCAGTGGGGCGGAGACCTAAAAAGCTTAAAAAACTATATTTGTAAAACTGTTTCTTAGTAAGTAACTATGAGTAAAGAGAATCATCCATAAAATTTCAACACCGGTGGCCATAAAGTGGTTTTAAAGTCCATTGAGGCGGAGCCCTAAAGAGCTTCAAAACCTATATTTGCAAACCCATTTCCTATCGTCCATGTTAAATTTCAATCTTGGTAGCAATAAAGTAATTTTGAAGTAAAGTGTGGCAGAGCCCTAAAAAGCTTCAAAAACTATTATTGCAAAATTGTTTCTTAGTGAGTACCTATAAGTAGAGAAAACCGTCCATGTAAAATTTCAACTCCAGAGGCCCTACATTAATTTTGAAGTCTATTGGGGCGCCCTAAAAGGTTTCAAAAAACGTTATTTGCAAACCCGTTTTTCGGTGAGTATCTATGAGCAAAGAAGCACGTCCATGTTAAATTTGAATTATGGTGGCCCTAAAGTAATTTTGAGTTCCAGTGTGGCAGAGCCTTAAAAAGCTTCAAAAACTATATTTGCAAAACCGTTTCTTAGTTATTACCTATAAGTATAGAGAAGCGTACATCAAATTTCAACCCCGATGGCCATAAAATAATTTTGAAGTCCATTGGGGCGGAGCCCTAAAGAACTTAAAAGACTTTATTTGCAAATCCGTTTCCTAGTGAGTACCTATGAGCAAAGAGAATCATCAATGTCAAATTTCAGCCCGGGAGGTCCTAAAGTAATTTTGATGTCCATTGGGGCGGAGCCCTAAAGTGCTTAAAAACTGATATTTGTGAAACCGTTTCTTAGTTATTACCTATAAGTATAGAGAAGCATATATCCAATTTCAACCCCGATGGCCCTAAAGTAATTTTGAAGTCCAGTGGGGCGGAGCCCTAAAGAGCTTCAAAAACTATATTTGCAAACCCATTTCCTATCATCCATGTTAAATTTCAATCTTAGTAGCAATAAAGTAATTTTGAAGTAAAGTGTGGCAGAGCCCTAAAAAGCTTCAAAAACTATTATTGCAAAACCGTTCCTTAGTGAGTACCTATGAGTAGAGAAAACCGTCCATGTAAAATTTCAATCCCGGAGGCCCTACAGAAATTTTGAAGTCCATTGGGGCAGAGCCCTAAAAGGCTTCAAAAACTACATTTGCTAAACGGTTTTTTTTTTTTTTTTTTGTGCCTACCTATGAGCAAAGAAGCTCGTCCATGTTAAATTTTAATCCTGATGGCCCTACAGTAATTTTGAAGCACAGTGGGGCGGACCCCTAAAGTGCTTAAAAAAAGTTACAGTAGACTCCCTCTTAACCGGCCACCTTTTAACCGGTCTCCGCTTTAACTGGCCCACCCTGACACAAAAACAACATCTTTTTAACCGCTCATTTTTTATCTCATCATCGCTTAACCGGCCATGTTACGCCGGAAACATAGTTTTTTTATCTACTGTATCATTCAATTCAACACGTTGTATCATATTGACGTTCTCAAACCCATTAAAATGAACTGTTCTCGACAGAAGTGAATGCCAGTGGAAATGAATGGATTTAGACCTACTAGCCAGTATACCAAAAAAAGGAAATAAATTATTATTAGTTTAGGTTGGTTGTAGATTTCACGTGTATCGGATGTTAGCTCTACCAATAAATCATATACAGTGATGTATTTAAAGATTTTTTGCAAGTCATAATTGTATTTAGGCCATATAAATTTGTAGGTTGGCATGTTTAAATGTACATCGGTTTAACCGGCCAATTTATTATCCGGCCGCGACCTGGTCCCGAGGTGGCCGGTTAAGAGGGAGTCTACTGTATTTGCAAACCCGTTTTTCGGTGTGTATCTATGAGCAAAGAAGCACGTCCATGTTAAATTTCAATCCTGGTGGCCCTAAAGTAATCTTGAGGTCCAGTGGGGCAGAGCCCTAAAAAGCTTCAAAAACTATATTCGTCAAACCGTTTCTTAGTTATTACCTATAAGTATAGAGAAACATACATCAAATTTCAACCCTGATGACCCTAAAGTAATTTTGAAGTCCATTGGGGCGTAGCCCTAAAGAGCTTGAAAAACTATTTGAAAATCCGTTTTTTAGTGAGTACCTTTGAGAAAAGAGAATCGTCCATTTCAAATTTCAGCCCAGGAGGTTTTAAAGTAATTTTGATGTCCAGTGGGGCGGAGCCCTAAAGTGCTTAAAAAACGATATTTGTAAAACCGTTTCTTAGTGAGAGTAGGTATGAACAAATCGTCCATGTCAAATTTCAACACGTGTTACCTATTACAGTAATTGTGATCTCCTGTGGGGCGGAGACCTAAAACAACATAAACATAAACATCAAACTTCACAGATGGTTACTTCTATGATTATAAACATTTGCTTGAATGAAACATTCAATTATTTTAATTATAGCAGTTAATTTTATAAACATTAAATTTCTAAAACCTGACACTGTATGCCCTCTGGGTCAGAGTCCTTTGGACAGATTTGCACCAAACTTCACACAAACCATCCTTGAATAATGCTTAATAAATTTGAAGTCCATTGGGGTGGAGCCCTAAAGAGCTTCAAAAACTATATTTCCAAACCCATTTCCTTGTAAGTACCTATTAGCAAAGAGTATCGTCCATGTTAAATTTCAATCCTGGTAGCAATAAAGTAATTTTGAAGTAAAGTGTGGCAGAGCTCTAAAAAGCTTCAAAAACTATATTTGCAAAACCGCTTTTTGGTGACTACCTATGAGCAAAGAAGCACGTCCATGTTAAATTTCAATCCTGGTGGCCCTAAAGTAATTTTGAAACACAGTGGGGCGGACCCCGAAAGTGCTTAAAAAAACTTTATTTCCAAATTCGTTTTTCGGTGAGTATCTATGAGCAAAGAAGCACGTCCATGTTAAATTTCAATCCTGGTGGCCCTAAAGTAATTTTGAGGTCCAGTGTGGCAGAGCCCTAAAAAGCTTCAAAAACTATATTTGCAAACCCATTTCCTTGTAAGTACCTATTAGCAAAGAGTATCGTCCATGTTAAATTTCAATCCTGGTAGCAATAAAGTAATTTTGAAGTAAAGTGTGGCAGAGCTCTAAAAAGCTTCAAAAACTATATTTGCAAAACCGCTTTTTGGTGACTACCTATGAGAAAAGAAGCACGTCCATGTTAAATTTCAATCCTGGTGGCCCTAAAGTAATTTTGAAGCACAGTGGGGCAGACCCCTAAAGTTATTACCTTAGTTATTCTTAGTTATTACCTATAAGTATAGAGAAGCATACATCAAATTTCAACCCCGATGGCCCTAAGTAATTTTGAAGTCCAGTGGGGCGGAGCCCTAAAGAGCTTCAAAAACTATATTTGCAAACCCATCTCCTTGTAAGTACCTATTAGCAAAGAGTATCGTCCATGTTAAATTTCAATCCTGGTAGCAATAAAGTAATTTTGAAGTAAAGTGTGGCAGAGCTCTAAAAAGCTTCAAAAACTATATTTGCAAAACCGCTTTTTGGTGACTACCTATGAGAAAAGAAGCACGTCCATGTTAAATTTCAATCCTGGTGGCCCTAAAGTAATTTTGAAGCACAGTGGGGCAGACCCCTAAAGTTATTACCTTAGTTATTCTTAGTTATTACCTATAAGTATAGAGAAGCATACATCAAATTTCAACCCCGATGGCCCTAAGTAATTTTGAAGTCCAGTGGAGCGGAGCCCTAAAGAGCTTCAAAAACTATATTTGCAAACCCATTTCCTATCGTCCATGTTAAACTTCAATCTTGGTAGCAATAAAGTAATTTTGAAGTAAAGTGCGGCAGAGCCCTAAAAACTTCAAAAACTATTATTGCAAAACCGTTTCTTAGTGAGTACCTATTAGTAGAGAAAACCGTCCATGTAAAATTTCAACCCTGGAGGCCCTACAGTAATTTTGAAGTCCATTGGGGCGGAGCCCTAAAAGTCGTCAAAAACTACATTTGCAAAACTGTTTTTTTGGTGACTACCTATGAGCAAAGAAGCATGTAAATGTTAAATTTCAATCCTGGTGGCCCTAAAGTAATTTTGAGGTCCAGTGTGGCAGAGCCCTAAAAAGGTTCAAAAACTATATTTGCAAAACCGTTTCTTAGTTAGTACCTATGAGTATAGAGAAGCGTACATCAAATTTCAACCCTGATGGCCCTAAAGTAATTTTGAAGTCCATTTGGGCGGAGCCCTAAAGAGCTTAAAAAACTTTATTTGCAAATCCGTTTCCTAGTGAGTACCTATGAGAAAAGAGAATCGTCCATTTCATATTTCAGCCGGGAGGTCCTAAAGTAATTTTTATGTCCAGTGGGGCGGAGCCCTAAAGTGCTTAAAAACCGATATTTGTGAAACCGTTTCTTAGTGAGTACGTATGAACAAATCGTCCATGTCAAATTTCAACACGTGTAACCTATTACAGTAACTGTGATCTCCTGTGGGGCGGAGACCTAAAGAGAACATAAACATCAAACTTCACAGATATGATTATAAGCATTTGCTTGAATGAAACTTTCAATTATTTGAATTACAGCAGTTAATTTTGTAAACACTAAATTTCTAAAACCTGACACTGTACCATTGTATGCCCTCTGGGTCAGAGCCCTTTGGACAGATTTGCACCAAACTACACAAAAACCATCCTTGAATAATGCTTAATAATCCCTGAAAGTTTCATTACAATCTATCAAGCGGTTTCGGAGTCTATAGGCAATATACATATATATTTACAGTAGACTCCCTTTTAACCGGCCACCTTTTAACCGGTCTCCGCTTTAACCGGCCTACCCAGACACAAAATAACATCTTTTTTAACCGGCCATTTGTTATCTCAACATCGCTTTAACCGGCCGTTTTTCGCCGGAAACGTATTTTTCTTATCTAATGTATCATTCAATTCATATTTATTTCATATTGACGTTCTCAAACGAATTAAACTGTAACGTCCTGGACGGAAGTGACTGCCACCGGAAGTCAATGCGTTTGGACCTACTATACAGTAGACCACAATAAAGAATTGAATTATTATTAGTGTAGGTTTGTTGTGTATTTCATGTGTGGCGTCTCTCCCCAAACCTCACACTCGGACTCAACAGCTGGTCAGGTAACAATAGGCAAAGACAGTGCGATCTGCGCATGCGCGGAAGGCCAGCCGGTCCCTGGAGCCATCAGGCGCCGCGACTCGACTGCGGATCGCTGACCGACAGACATCAACTCCGGTTATCAGGTAACAACGCCATGTGGTAGGGTAGGAACTTGAGGGGAGAAACGGGGTATGGGGAACCTAAGTTAAATATTAATCCAATTCGGTAATTAAAACAATCAAAATTAGAATCATGTAATTATTTGGGGACCATTAAATTAGGTTTAGGGAAGGAAGCCTGCATGTACAGACATTAGTAAGATAAGGTCAAGTCCGATATACAGTTGGTATTAAATTAACTGGGGGAACAATATTATTTGTGAAATTCATTATTCAATTACAATTATTAATCATCAAAGCTGGGTTCCTTTTTAGATAAATGACGGGCGAAGGATAAGATCCACGGGGATTGAATTAACACGTTTGGGGAAAACGGAATATCGTATCGAGTTTCCGTCTTCAAACGGAATAAATGGGGGAGACGCCCCAAAATTGGTAGCAGAGCGTGGTTCGATCCACGGACCTCTGGGTTATGGGCCCAGCACGCTTCCACTGCGCAATAAATAAAATATGATGATCAATTTTAAAACCAAAAAGTCAGTGCAATTTAATTTAGGTGACAGATCTGAGAGGATCTTGGGCTAAATAAATACAGTAAGTGTAGGCCAGCAATAGAATTACACCTTCACACCCCCCCCCCCCCCCCTATCCCTGGGAGCCGCCATAATAGGGATTTGTCACACCAGCGAATTTTCTTTAGCTTAGGGTCGTTTATGGATGATAATATCGGGACCCATAGCACGTTCTTTAGGGAACAACCAATGTCACCTCCCGCCCACTACCCAAAAAAAAAAAAAAAAAAAAAAAAAAAAATCAGGACATTGAGTGAATAACTTGAATAAAGTATCTATCGTTGAAGTGTTGCATTTAAATAGAGTATGTGTGTTATGACCTACCCCTACCCCATCCCAACCTAAAATGAATGAAGGCAAGGTACCGACGCAGGTTAAATGATGTATTAGTTAAGGGATATGGGTTGTTAATTGAGTAAAACTTGGAATTGGCCATCCTGTGGTCGGCATCAGCCCGGTGTAGTAAGGCCCTTCGCCGTGCCACCCCCCCCACCCCCCGCCCCCCCTGGAGCCTCCTGAAAATGGTCCCAGGCTATAAACGCCAAAGTTGGACAGTGCTGGGAAATTGACTTGGGATGGTCAATTACCAGGTAGATCTATTGGAAGGTGTCTTGGCACAACCACCTTTTGACGCCCAATAGCAACTATGCAAGGGCAAGACAACAACTATTATAGTATAAAGTACCTAGCCCGCCTAAACCCCTTTACCTTAAACCAACCCTTTATCAAAAACACACTGCTTAGCACTATGTATAGAAAAGGTAAAATAGAATTAAAAAACAAAAATAATAAGTAAAAAAAAAAATAATAATAATTCACTCAATGTTCTGAGAGGCCTCAAGGGAAAAAAAAAAAGAAAAAGGTGGGTATTTCTTAGCTAGAATGGTTGCATCCACCGCTCCAAAAAAAAAAAAAGGTGGAAACTCAGCAGGGTTGTATTCTTAGGTTATTTGATGGTTAGGAACGGACGTGCTTTGGGACGTTTCATCCAACTGGTGATGTTATTCCTCAGTTTCCAATTTGTTGTCTTTAATTAGGCGGCAGGCTCTCCCCTAGTTTTCCGTCCTGGCCCCCAACCATCCCCAAGGAAAAAAAAAAAGAAAAAAAAAAAAAAAAAAAAAATAGTGGAACCATTCAAGATTTTTTGGTAATGTGCCCAAGTCTCTCAGAAAGAATAAATATTTAGTCCTCAAATTAAACACTCATAGGAAATAAATAAATCATTTAACTTAGGGATAACCATAACCCCGAAACCCCAAACAACAAATATTATAAATTT
This sequence comes from Neoaliturus tenellus, assembly GCA_030545055.2. NCBI lineage: Eukaryota > Metazoa > Arthropoda > Insecta > Hemiptera > Cicadellidae > Neoaliturus > Neoaliturus tenellus. Next base: position 74,010,185 of record CM061534.1, read on the forward strand.
GAGCTAATCGATACCAAAGCGAAAGTTTATCAGTTTCAAAGTCAAGATGCCGGTTTACGACAAAAACACGGTCCCAACCAATCTCACTTGGATAAAAGGGCTTGACCGCAAGTCAAGCCACTGATCAGTGTGTGGGCATGGGGAATCCAGCCAGCTGCAACACTCGAAGAAAAACAGAGTTCGATTGCGAAATCATGTAAAAAGCGACACATCAGGAAATCCAGGGGGACGAGACCCCTCCTGACCCAATCACTACTACTGAAAACAGTGACGCCCACTGATACTACAACTACTACAACGACTACTGACACGACTACTACCCACTACTGTTCACACTGACTGAAATCCGAACAACGCCGTTCTCAGACACCTAACCTTGTTAACCTCGTCCAGTCCATTCACCAGATCACCATGTCAGCCGTGAATGAGACAGCTATATCTGTTGCCCGCGAAATGCAAAGCAATCCCCCCAAAAACAGAGACGAAATTAAATTACCCCCATATGTTAGGGGACATTGCTGAAAGATATTCCCCAGGCTAGCTGGCAACGACAATGATCTGGTAGTTAATTTTTTGAAGAAGGTAAATAAAGTCATAGAACTCAGGCTTGTGTCCGAGAAAGCAATTTTGTTGAATGTCAGCTCCCTGATTCAAAATCGTATGAGGGAATTTTGGATTGATAATGTAGCTCAGGGTATATCTTGGAGTCAACTTTTGTTAAACATTGTTCAGGGGGCATAAATTCTCAGACAAGAGTTACCTTTGCCGGCCTTAAGCCCATTAACCTGCATTAATGACTTAGTGGAAATAGCCCCGTTGTCAGCAAGCCTTTCAACCAACACATTTAGGCAGACACCGCACCCTTCATATGTTGCTCCTAACCAACATTCCAATCAATACCCCAGAAATTCCCAATCATACAGACCGAACAACAACCGTAACTACCCACCATATCGCCCTAACCATAGTAGCAATCCTGCTCCGCGTTTTTCCCCAGAACACCAATCCGACACCAAGATATCCTGCTCCCCAGACATCAACCCAGGCAGCACAGGGAGGTTCAAAAAATAATTCAACACAGCTCAAGGGAAATTTAAACTACCCCGCGCGCGGACGGTACTAGGCAGTGGTCCCCCCGCGCGTTATCTAGCTGGCCCTCTCTTAACGATAACACAACTCCCGCCAAACCCAAACCCAAAACCATGAAGACCCCTCTTTCTGATTTTGCTCAGTTAAAAATCCGATTCGGTACAGAAGAGTTTCCAGCCTTAGTCGACACTGGGCTGTCAACCTGCACATTAATTTCACTCCCGGTACTTAATGCAATTAGAAGCCAAAAAGGTGTTATTGCTCACCCCTCCTCAACCTGCAAATATATCAGTTGAAACAGCTGGCTCAGACTATTTGAAAGTCACACACACAGTTAAAATCCATTGTAAGATACAGTATCTTTCGTGGTATTTCACATTTTTTTGTAACAGATTCACTTCCAGTCGAAGTAATACTAGGCATAGACTTTCTAAAAATATACTAAAGCCATAATCAATATTGCTCAGAATACCATAACCTTCCCTTACAACCGGCCTCTCTTCCTTTTATCGTTGCAACCCCAACAGACCCCCATATCCCGAAAACAGTTCGAACGACACCCCCAAGTTTGGTCCAAATTTAAACCCGAACAGATCCAACAAATTCAAGAAATTATAAAACAATATCCCAACACTATCACCAAGAAGCTAGGTAAAACCAATGTATTGACTTATCACATAAATATCAAAGAAGGCCACATGGTTAAGGAGCAGACCTTATCAATTTTCTCCTCCCCAAAACTGAAATCCTACGTCAGCACATAGATGAGCTTTTAAGAAATCAGGTTATTAGGGAATCCAGTAGTCAATATTCAAGCCCTGCCATTTTGTGTCCCAAAAAAAAAAATGGTAAAACAAGATTAGTAATAAATTACAAAGGTCTCAACTCAGGTCTCATATTAGAGGCAAGTCCGATGCCCACAGTTGAGCGGTCCGCCTTTCAACACCTGGGGAAAGCCAAATGGTTTACCTTATTGGATCTCAACTCGGCCTACAACCAAATACCTCTGGACGAACAATCCAAAAAATATACTGCGTTTGTCGTCCCATGGGCTCAATACGAATTTAACTGCGTTCCCTTTGGCCTAGCAAATGGTTCAATGGTTCTCACCGATTTAATAAACAAAATTTTTGGGGATATAAATTCAAATATGTTTTTTCATTTTTTGATGACATAGTAATTTACTCAGACACATTTGAGCAACACTTAAACCACCTTCGAGAGGTTTTGGATCGCCTCAGGAAAGCCAATCTCACAGTTAATCCCTCTAAAATAACACTAGCCTCTGACAGAATAGAATTTTTGGGACATGTAATACATAACAACACCTTAAGTCTCAGCAAGGAAAAAACAGAACCAATCGACAATTTTCCTACCCCTCGTAACATTAAGCAACTCTCACGTTTCCTGGGCATGACCGCATATTACTCCCGTTTCATTAGGAACTATTCTGAATTAACAGCTCCCCATGAACCATCTCAAGAAAAAAGGAGTACCCTTCGTCTGGTCTGCAGATCAACAAGCTGCATTTGATAAATTAAAACTTGCCTTGACTACATCTCCTATCTTAAGAATGCCTAATTTTGATCTGCCCTTTGTTCTACAAACAGATGCATCCCGAACTTCAATTGGAGCGGGTCCTTGCTCAAAGATACGACATTTTGTTGCCAGTTGCCTATGCCTCTAGACCAACCAACCCCCCATGAAAGGAACTACAGTGCATTCGAGCTCGAAGCCTTAGCCGGTAACGTTTTTCCTAGATAAGTTTAGAGTCTACCTAGAGCATAGACACTTTGAGCTTCATTGTGACAACCATGCCCTAACTTGCTCTTGAATCATCCTAGACAAGTGGGTAAAATAGGTCGTTGGATCACTCTGATAAATGCCTTCCAATTTTCGGTATATCATTTTAAGGGAAAGGATAATGTAATTGCCGATTGCCTTTCTAGGCTGTTTGAAGATCAACCCCCCGCAGATTCACAATCAGTAGTACAACACCCCTCCCAGGTTCTCCAGAAAAACAATGTTTTGTTCAGAATTCCAGATGCATTTAAAGATATTAAAGCTCATCAAGCAGAGGACAACCAAATTCAAAAAATAGTTAAAAGCCTCCCCAGGTCCAAATCAAAAACAAATTATTCCTTGTTACAAGGAATTCTGGTCCTACCCAAGCGCCCAATCAGTCTAAACCTAGAATAGTTATACCAGAGAAACTTATACCAATGTTGTTTCACCATTACCACCCAGGCACCTACTTCAGGTCACCTTGGCATTAAGAAAACTTGGGCGAGAATTGAACCACATTTTTGGTCGGAGAACTTAAAAAGAATAATCTCAGATATGGTCAGATCTTGCATTAAATGTCAAACATCTAAGCAGGCCCCAAACACCAAGGTTGGACATTTAAGTTCAGAGATAGCAACTCGCCCTTTCGAGAAAGTTTTTATAGACTATGTAGGACCACTTCCCCGATCAAAGACAGGCAACAAATACATTCTGACAATAACTTGACTCATTTTCCAAGTACAACAGTTTTGTTAACATCCCGCAATACAACAGCAAAAACAACAGTCAATCTATTAAAACGAGGTCTTTTTTCATATTTCGGATTCCCGAAGTTTTTGGTTTCAGACAATGCTGGAACATTTAGGTCAAAGGAATTTTTGGAAATGTGCCTGGAATTTGGGATTGAACATATAACCACCACCCCCACACTATCCGAACCCCAGTCATGCAGAGAGAGTAAATAAAAACATTAAAACCCGCTCTTAGGATTTTTCATAGTCACGACCATACTGAATGGGACCAAAATATTCATTTCTTTCAATTAGCCTTTAACTCAGCTAAACACGAAAGCACCGGTTTCTCACCAGCTGAGCTTTTCTTAAATTTTACAATATCACATCCGTTTGGAGCTTCAATGGGATTTAGATAAACTTCTGTCCAAAGATCAATCTTCCCAAAACAGGCAAGAAAGATGGACAGAGGCAGTTGGAAACCTCAAGAAGGCCAGACAGCGACGACAAATCAAGTACGATGCCAAGCGCGTTCCTCAGCCATATAAACCTGGCGACTGGGTTATGCATCGACAGTACCCCCCCAAAGTAAGGCGATAGACCACATCAATGCCAAGGCTTCTACCATTATGGTCCAAGCCCCTAATAATTGAATCATTTACTTCCCCAGTTACGGTGAGATTGATAGATCCTTCAAATAGAAAATTTGTCACTCGAGCTCAACGTCTCACAATTAAAGAAATTCTTCATGCCCCAATATTAAGCCCGTGTTTATTAAAAGGAGTAGTGATATTAGATTAAGTTAGTAGTTAATAATAAGTTAGGGTTCATACAATAGCAGGTAAACCGAAACACAGACACAAGACATACATAACACAAGCACACTACCATGGTTGCCCACTCCATTCACCCCCCCCCCCCCCCCCCCCCCTGTGACTAGGATGTAATTTTCGCCGAGGTTGCATCTTCAGGGGGCCAAGGGCTCAAGTGGAAGGGCAAATGGCACACCGGCCTCCCCTGTTTGTTAGGAAATTTTTTTTTTTTGAAAGGTACCAAACAGTAAAAACTCAGGGAAAAAATGATTGCATTTTTGTTTTAATTTTTGTTTAGCAACCATTTTCCCAACCTGGCACATCAGGGATGAGTCGGCTGTACCCTCACTATCACAGAGGGGAACAGGCCAATAACACACACACACACACAAACACACACACACACACACACACACATACAGGCCTCATACCAGATTCACAAACCGGAACTCTTAGTGTAATTTAAGTGAAACTTATATCTACAAGAAATTATTCATTATATATGTGTATGCATGAATCAAACCATTATTATTATGATGCACATAGTATAGGTATATACATATTTATTGTTGTAGAAATATTTGTAGAAAATTACTTATTTATCATGCATTGTGCACCCCCAGTCTCATAATGGACCATATTAATGATTTCACTTCCCTAAACCAAAACCCCCCCATTAACCCTTCTTCCCGAGCCTCAAAGCCTAATCCAGCTTTCAGACAGCCCAAGACGTTGGAGTGCTCCTTCCAGGATACCTGCCCGGAGGGGGGGGAAGCTGTGGCGTCTCTCCCCAAACCTCACACTCGGACTCAACAGCTGGTCAGAGTAACAATAGGCAAAGACAGTGCGATCTGCGCATGAGCGCGAAGGCCAGCCGGTCCCTGGAGCCATCAGGCGCCGCGACTCGACTGCGGATCGCTGACCGACAGACATCAACTCCGGTTATCAGGTAACAACGCCATGTGGGTAGGGTAGGAACTTGAGGGGAGAAACGGGGTATGGGGAACCTAAGTTAAATATTAATCCAATTCGGTAATTAAAACAATCAAAATTAGAATCATGTAATTATTTGGGGACCATTAAATTAGGTTTAGGGAAGGAAGCCTGCATGTACAGACATTAGTAAGATAAGGTCAAGTGCCGATATACAGTTGGTATTAAATTAACTGGGGGAACAATATTATTTGTGAAATTCATTATTCAATTACAATTATTAATCATCAAAGCTTGGGTTCCTTTTTAGATAAATGACGGGCGAGGAAGGATAAGATCCACGGGGATTGAATTAACACGTTTGGGGAAAAACGGAATATCGTATCGAGTTTCCGTCTTCAAACGAAATAAATGGGGGAGAACGCCCCACATGGGTGGTGGATGTTACCTATAAATCATATACATTAATGTATTTAAGGTTGTTTCTCAAGTAATAATTATATTTAGGCCATATAAAATTGTGGGTTGGCGTTCTTAAATGAACATCGGTTTTAACCGGGCCAATTCATTATCCGGCCGCGGCCTGGTCCCGAGGTGGCCGGTTAAGAGGGAGTCTACTGTATATATAAAAAATATATACATACTTCCTCTTTTATAGATATAGATAGATAGATCAGAGTGAATAGCCTGGTGTCCGATGAAGAGGTTTAAACATTAATTTTGTATTACTTGCCCATTTATGCACTGAACAGTTTAAAACTCTACACAATTTGTAAAGTAGGTTTAAAAGGTATTCTGTGAAAATTTCAGCTCCCTAACATTTTTAGAAACAATACGGTGACATATTGACATTGAAATTTTATACCAATTTGCTTTCCCTAACAATCACTTTCTTAAGTTATCAGATTTGTTTATTCCTGGAAACAGTATAAAAACTTTAAAAGTACTTAAGTAATAAAAATAAATATTGTAAAATTCATTTTGAGTGTAAAAGTTTTCTTCATAAAGTACTTGTTGTCCTTGAACCTCCAAGGGGGAAGGTCTACAAGGAGTAAGAAAAATATCTTTTATGTAAGCATAGGCCGATATGTACATCTACATCTAATTAAAGGCCTCTAAAAATAAGAAGGAACAGTGCCGCTTACCCAACCTTAAAAGGATGACCGAATCAAACATGGCAGGCAATCAAACTTAAGCATTAAAATCACATTGCTGATAGCAAAAAATGCAATAACACCGGATAAACTCGACCTTTTAAGGTGGGGTTTGTGAACATTTGCTCAGGATGCAAAATTCTTTCACATTATGTATCATATGGACGTAGGCCAATGCAGTTTCCTTTGGCGGCTTCCACTAGGGCCATCTCCTAAAGGAAGTCTTGGGTAAAACTTCATCAGGCGTGTGTCAAGTGAAACATAACTTTAAAGGGCTCTGCAATATGAGCAATTTGCAATCTCAGACACTCTTTTTCACTTAACAAAAGATATAAATAATATCTCTCTTAGTGACAATAAACTGTGCCTAATAACTTACCTAGATTTTTAGCTAAAGCATTTGACACCGTAGATAGATCAAAATTATTTGAAAAACTGCACATAATTGGCATGAAGAGAATACTGCATGATTGGTTCAAAAGTTACTTGGAGAGTAGAAGCATTGACTATGTACACTAACGTGACTAGACTTCTCATCCAATGCTTTTTGTTTGATACCAAAACTTGGAAAGTTTGTGTACGCAGCACTAGATTCGCTGCAATCGATGTTGTTATTATTCAGCTGGATTTACAGTGCTGCAAAAACACTTTATCAAAAAATAAACACAACCCTCAGTTATAAAATGTTTCATACTTGGTTGAAAAGAGTGGTAATACTGATTTATCTATCATATGTCACTTGTACTTCAAGTGCGCCGCAGAAGATGACACCACCGTCAATAGGTTTCAAACACGCCTATGCTATGAGAAGTCTATTCACGTTAGTGTAAGGCAACTAACAACAATTAAATGGGGTTGACAGCGGATTGAAAAGTATCGGGGTGATCCACAGGCATGTCCAGGACATCGGTAGTGGTGGTGGTGCCAACTGAGAAGAATTGAATCTTTTTTAAATGATATACATGGAACATGTCATTGTTGAATGTAACAACGCACACTTTGTTATATTAACTAACTCAGTTTTGTTGAATTTTATTTTGTTAATTTCATTATTTGGTTTTTTAAAAGTTGATTTAACAATATGGTTTGTTAATGAATGAAAATGAATGAGTAATTGATTCGTTGTTTCGAATTTTTGGTTTGGAAGGGGAGAGGAAATTACCCTTCATTCAAACACAAGGAGAGAGACAACATGTAGTTGTGCAGGAATTGGGATTGATCAATGACAATCCCAGGATAGATTCCATTTGTCGCCTATCATAGATGTATAGAATATTCAATTGTAATCTGAATTAGTAACTGTGATCTATCTAGCACCTGGCCAATTTCTTGTAACCTAAATAATCTATAAGTCTGAAGTTGGCAATTCTGTTACCTTATGCGCCTCTACCACATATGAAGATGGCAAATGAAAACTTAAAAGAAAACCTTTAACTTAATTTTCAGGATCTTTAAAAATAAGAAATAAAATAAATTGAAATAGAATTGCAAACAATGTTGCCAACTCGACCAGAAATGAAATTTTGAGCCAGATATGGCAGGCAGTCAAACTTTGCATAAAAGCATATTACCGAAATTTCAAAATGCAATAATTAGTGTTCTATTCAACCTCTTTGGATCAGGTTTGTCACATTTTTATCCAAATTCAAAGATCTTTGAAATTATATATAACATGACATAGGCCAATACGATAACTCCTCTACAACTTTCACTAGGAGACATCCCCCATGTTGTGCCCACTCTAGAAATGTGGCAACACTTATTTTTTACATTTATTAAATGTCACCAACAATAAAAAGTCAAACTTTGTTAGATTTTCAGTGCATGCTCAACCTATTTAGAGCCTGATCTAATAAGACTAACTAGGGGGCCCATAAGTAAATTGCATATTTTGTAATATATTTCACATTACGATAGAAATGAGAAATGAGGGGTTGGTCTGCCCCTCGAACCTGTCGCTGTGGGGGGCATGTGGGCAACCATCAATAGACAATAGACAATAGACAATATTTCTTTATTTACATATTCGTTGAGAATAGTATAAGCGTCAGTAGTTACAGTAAGAAATGAGGAAAAGCTCCACGGGTGCTGTTATTCTGGAATTCAGCTTCTGAGTAGTATGGTCTGTCCTGTAGCCATGATGTCAGTTGATTCTTGAAGCGTGGTAGTGGTAGTGTCTTGAGATGCTCAGGTAAATGGTTATAATACAAAGCTCCTTTGTATGCTGGTTTCTTTTCAAACAGACTGAGATGGTGCGGTGGCAAGGCAAAATTTGAAGCATGAATCACTCTTTTTTGACACAGTATATGAGCAAGTCCGCCACTGTACGCCAATTGTTTTCGTCTGGTGGTATCTTGCCCCAGTGTTTTCGTTGGAGATTGGCGATGATAGGCGATCCTTTATTCGTTAAAACGACAGCATAAAGAAATATTTATTGTGTCTGCAATACCAACACCTGGGTGATCAGGCAAGTGGACATAGATGGAAGTTTCCACGACTGTTCAGAAACTCGGTGAGGTAGAAGTTTACCTATCTTTGGCCACAAAAAAGACATGATTCCAACACGATAGTACGGAAGAATCCCACTATTTAAAAAACTCACCTAATCCAAAGACATTTAGTAAAAAATACAAATTTTCATCTTTACTTTAAAACTAGAAAGATAACAATTGTCAATATTACATGGAATTTTCGGTTATTTTACCCGATTCCATCTTTATTGCAACTAATTTTCTGTGGTTTCAACGTTGTCGACTAATTTTATTATAAGGTTCCATCGGTATTTTCTGCATTTAACGCAGTTCCATCCTTAAAAAACACTTTCTATGGTCCAGTTCAATTGAGTTTCAATTGTATCAGCGGTATCCAATTGTAGTAAACTTAAAAGAGTTGGTGATGGGTTGCGGACCGATCCGGGATTTCGGAATTGATTAATGACTATTCCGGGATTCATATATCTTTAAAATATAAATTTCTAGCTGTACAGTCACATCTTAGCCCGTGGTTGAATTTATTTTATAGATAATACTGTAATCTTTAAAGAGCAACAAAATATTCTTCCTTAAGTATTATTATTGAAACATTAAATTAGTGTGGGCGGAGCTTTATAAATAAATAATAAATAAATAAAAATGCCTTTATTTTTGAGCGGTTCTCAGTACATATACTGTTTTACAGAATAACTCTTGTCATCTAAAATTAACTAAAATTAAACTAATATGTACAACAATATTTACAATAATACAGAAGATTTACATTTAAGTAAAAAAGTCCTTTAATCTTTTTTTAAAGGCATGGACTCCCAACTCTTTGAGGTCCCAGGGGAGGTCATTATATAAATTAGGCCCAAAATATGCAAAACTTCTACGCCCAATTTCCAACTTCACTTTTGGGAAGTGAAGTTTTTTGTCCTGTCGGGTGTGGCGCTGAGACATCCGATCACGGGTAACAAGCCTCTCTAGCAGGTAAATTGGTTCATTTGAAACCAATACCCTATGAACAAGAGAGCATGTTTGTATACGGCATACGAGTGCTGATGGCATAAGTCCGGCAGCACTCGCAAAGGCAGATATGTGTTCTCGTTTCCGAAGGCCGTAGATGTATCGCACAGCGGTGTTCTGTAGCCTTTGGATTCTGCACATTTCTTCATTGGATATGCCGTTTCCGTATGCAGGGAAGCAATAGTAAAGCACTGAAAGGACAATAGACTGAACTAGCTTCAATTTGGCTGCCTGAGGTATAATTGACCGGCATCTGTAAAGACCCCGAAGTCTACCCAAAGCCAGCTGAGAAACGTGAGTGATGTGATCAGTGAAAGTGAGACCACTGTCAAGAATGACGCCCAAAGTCTTAGCAGTGTTGCTCACCCTCAAGTCTATGTCATCAAGTTTAACTTGCACGTCTCCATCAAGGATTCTTTGGAGAATAGTGGGCGGGCCAATGTGGAGAACTGTGCATTTATCAATATTCAACTTGAGACCATGTTTCATCGACCACTCACTAATAGCTGCCAAATCAGAGTTCACTCTTCTAATCGCTTGGTCCATTGAATTTATGTCGTAAGATATGTGCAACTGACAATCATCAGCATAGGCGTGCACATTGGAGAAGCGCACGCAGCTCGATAGATCGGCAGTGTAGAGGGTGAATAAAATGGGCCCAAGACAAGTCCCCTGTGGCACTCCCCTAACTTTTTTAAGGGATGGAGAAACATCGGCACCAACTCTAGTCACCTGTAGTCTTTCCTCTAAGTACGACTGGAACCAAGCGATTGCGCTATCCTGAAAACCAAAATGTTTCAGTTTGGCGAGGAGTAAAGTGTGGCTTATGGAGTCAAAAGCCTGCGAATAGTCCAGCATGATAATAGAGCTACACCTGCCCTGATCCCTCGCCCCAAACAAATCTGCAAACATATTGACTAATGCAGTGCATGTACTGTGATTTTTTCTAAATCCTGACTGTAGTTTTGGAAGCAAAAGCTTTGAAGGAATTATGCAAAACCTTTTCTTAATGGGCACCAATAAGCCAAAAGGAACAAACATGTCAAATTTTCAACCCCGTAGTTCCTAGAGTAAGAATGAATTCATGTGGGGCGGAGCCCTAAAGAACTTAACAAACTATATTTGCTACACCTTTTCTTAGTGAGCACTTATTACCAAAGAAAGACATCCACATTAAATTTCAACCACATAGGATCTATTGTAGTTTTTAGGTTTTATAGGGTAGGACCCTGAAGGAAATTAGCAAAACCGTTTTTTTAGTGAGCTTTTCTTGTCGGTGACCTTTCTCCTCGATAATACCATGGTTTACCATGTAGAAGAGTTCAGTACCTGTAGGACAGATGGCAAAATCCGGCTCAAAGGTAACCGTACCAGTGAGAAAAGTGACCTTCCGGAAGGGATCCCTTAGTGAGATCGTTAGAAAAAGGATAAATACATTTAAGAGGTTGAAACAGAGGGTACAAAACTATTCAAGGTTATGAAGTGAAATTAAGATTAGAAAACAAGGAAGGAAAGTATGAAGCAGACAGTTTTAGAATTGTGGAACTTAGTAAAAGTGGCAAACAAATGTACAGTATCCTTCGTTTAACAACTTTTTAAGGTAATACTTGCTAGGGTAATAACTTGATGTCATACTTATATATGTTATAAGACATTAAACATAATTTATTGATATCATATGATTAAGCCTTTAGCAACTGAAAATATTGTGGCTTGGGACTTTAATCAAATCAGAAAATATTACGTTAACCATGGGAAGGAAGCGTACCGGAAGTACTGAACAATAATAAACTATTCTTAGTGCCAAGAATAATTCAGGTACGGATGCTGATGCGAGCAATTAAAATTTTTTTGAATAAATTAGACAACTGCATGAATGTTGGGTTTGGAATTATTTTCAAGTTTTAGTTGGATTTACTCACCAAAACACTTGAAAAAAAAACAGTAAAAATTATGACTTTTGACAATGTCTCTAATCCCGGGATTGAAGATAAAAAAAACCAGGATTTTCAGGTAGGCCTACCCCAAAATTGCTCGGGATCCTAGGATTGACACCCGTACTTGGCTCCTTCAATGTACTGTGAGAAAAGCTCTACGGCCGCACAGGCACAAGCAATTTAAGTTGCAAAGATCCTTCACACCACTCTAAAGCAAATCTGTAAAGCAGTTATCATAGGAAACATATGCACCACCATAGAACGCGTCACGCACAAGCTCTGGACATCCCTCGCTGCAGATTGAGTGGCACTCAGAAGAGATACCCTTACTTCCCCATGAAAATATACAACGGACTGCCTGAGGCCATATGTAACCTTGAATCTAAAAAGTTCAAGCTAATGCTGAAGGGATGTTTGGTGGGTAGGCCCACTCTACTCCTTCGAGGAGTCACTTTTTTATCACTAAACCCCGCCCCACCATCTCTGAAAGTTTTAAGTATTAGTTTTATTTGATGTACAGTAGAATCTTGATTAGACGGCTCTCAAGGGGTCACACAAAACTGACGTCTTATCAAGGTGTCGTGCTATCAAGGTTGTTTTGCTGATAATTCGTCTTATCAAGGTGCACCCTAACAGAGTATATTTTAAAACTCCCCCATATAGCAAGTGCAATTTTAATGAAGCCTCACTAGAAATATTCCATAGAAAATTTATGAAATCAAGCATACAAAAAACACACATATAAAACATAATATTTTATTGTGTTGGAAAAATAGCCTATTATAAATACCCCCGTCGCAGCAGATCTGCGTACTCAGCGAATTTCCAATGGAATTTTGGTATATTTTCTATTACCACATAAAATCCATGGGGATGAGAGTATGTAGGTTTGCCGCCATATGGGTTTTGTTGGTAAATATAAGTTAAACCCTACCTAGTGATTGTACATACCAAATTTTATAAGGCTATGGTGTTCTTTTATTTTACCCATAAACCCTATAGGGGTGAGTACGTGTAGGTTTGCCGCCAAATGGGTTTTCTAAGCAAATATAAGTTAAACGCTTCCTAATGAATGTACATACCAAATTTTATCAAGATATGTCAATAAATAAGCAAGTTAGAAGGTTTTGTTGATTTCCCATAAGAATAACATGAAAAACATACTTTTTGGATTTTCCCCATAACCATTTAAGCTGGGTAAAAAATTCAAAATACTAGATTGTTTGTTTTTTTAAGCTCTTTTAAATGGTTTAAGTTAAAATTGTTGAATTTTCTAAATAAAAGTAAAAAAAGCCAAAAACCCATTTTTAACCCTTTTGAAACCCCATAAAACCCTGTTCCCATGGTCCGATCATTCTGGTTCGCGAACTCAACCTAGTAGACGCTGGCTTACATCCCTGTACCAAATTTCATCAAAATCGGAGGTTCCGTTCAAAAGTTATCGTGTTAACGGGACACATAGATATATATATACATATATATATATATATATATATATATATATATACATATATATCAATTTGAACGAACGGTGTTTTTGGCTTCTAGGGACCTCAAAACGAAAAAGTATCATGGTCCCGGGCTTAGGTCTTACCGTGACTACTACCGTAATAGCGTATTCCCTATAGGAAAATTCGCTAAAACTAATAAAATTTTTTTAAGAGAAATACAAAATGTAATAAATACAGTAACTTGTTATAAATCAAAGAAATTAAAAAAACCTTTACACGGTATAAATGTTTTCAATTAATCATTTACCGTATAATTAATTAAGCTGAGTACCAGGAAAGTTAATTGATTTATCGATTACATGTTAGACAATTTCCTCTACGTCTGAGCCTACGTCAGGATTCAATGTTGTTGTGCATGAGAAAGGAAAGTTAGTGAAATAGTCATTAACTTTTTTTTTTTTTTTTTTATTTCGTGTTACTCACGTGAATGTAGTCCAATTCGCTATTGATTTCCGTAGTGACCCTAACCACACTCTCACTCATAACATTTTTTTTTCATAAAACACTTTAATACACTAACGGCATTTGAAGCAGACATTCTCTAATCCCTACTTACTGACACTACACACTTATATGTAAAACCACGATGTCACACAATAGCACTGCACTTAAACTGGTATCATATAAGCTGTGCTAAACGCGATTTAAAACCAATAATTTTTGTTTTGACAGCAGACATGCAACTGACTGGGTACAAATTAATTGTGTCTCTGAGAGGAAGTGTAGGAAAGTTTTTCCTAGAAGTGAGCATAAAGACATTGTTTCCTTCAAAATGCCTGACCAAACTGTGGGAACGATGCATGAGAAAGGCGATTCGTGTTTAAAGGTTCCATAACGAGACACTTTGCGCTATAGAGGTTATGTTCGTGTTACGAAGTTAATATACTGAAAGATTCGTGTCACCGAGGGCGAGTTCATGCTATAGAGGTTCCGGTATTTTAAAATACGTGTTATAGAGGTTTATTGTGCACTAATTTCAGCTGGTAAAATGTGTACTAACGAGGTATTTATGTGAATGGCATTCGTCCTATAGAGGTATTTTTAACATTGAGTGTTATGGACAATTCACGGGGACTAGAAAATATTACTTGTTATCAAGGTAATCGTGTTATCGAGGGACGTACTAAAGAGGTTCTACTGTAATTAATATTATTAAGTTGATGTAACCTATCCTACAGTGTCGGTAAACGGTGGAGACATCAAGTAACAAGTATCATAATATACCATCCAGTGACATATATCTTTAAAAAATAAGATGCACTTACAGAAAATCCAGAGCAATTTCAAAATTGTTAGACGTCACACATTCATCATTCATTCATATCGGTCTTAACCAGTGTTGGGGAAGCTACTTTTTAAAAGTAGCTAGCTACAGCTACAGCTACTATTTCAAAAAAGTAGCTTAGCTACAGCTACAGCTACATTTTCAAAAAAGTAGCTAGCTACAGCTACAGCTAAAGTAGCTAAAGTAGCTCGCTACAATTTTAGCTACTTTCGCAATCTGGTCCTGTTTTTCTCTTGTGATGTATAACCACCCAATTTTACGACTTAAAAGTAAAATTAAGTTTTTTTAATATAGGCCTATACCTTTTTTTTGTTGGTATTGTGTTTAGACATATTTTCATTTTAATATAATAATTTGAGACTCTTATGGAGCCTAGATATGTAAACAGAATAGAGGTATGAAAATATAAATTGACGAATAAAAAAACTTACATTAAAGACGTAAACAACAATATTTTTTAAAAGTTATCTTCACAAGTTTATAACATTTTTCTTAGACCGGCAACGGTAGGGCCGGTCTACCGAGAGGCCTAAAGCGAGATTAGCGACAAGACTGAAGAGGCTAGTCCTTTTTGTATGCATACAATATTGTGTGCTGGGGTATGCACACAAGAAGGACTAGCCTCTTCAGTCTTGTCGCTAATCTCGCTTTAGGCCTACTAATTGCCATGATGTCGACTACAGAAACAGAATATAAGTATTGTAAGCACACTGTAAAGTATTAAGTACAAATTTACAGAGTTCGGGAAGTACGGTACCGTATCCTGATATGGTACAGTACCGTAAACGTTCACATCAACATCTAACATCAATCAAAGTGGTTGAGGTTATGTTGTTGAGTCGTTATGCCAGTAGTAAAAATTGGCTATTTATTAGAACTCGTTGACGTCGCGTTGTTTCTCATTTTTGTAAACATTCCTTTCCTTAATTCTTGACATGAGCGATCCTGGCGGTGTGCAAGCATAGTGCAGCAGTTTCAATAGCAGGATACTACTAGCGCATCTAGTTGTCAGCAAACACAAAGAGAACAAGACTGGTGATTGTCATTTTGTGGTTATGGTACTCGATTGGAACGTCTGGCAATGGATTTAAAGTAATGTTGAATTCCAACGAGCGAAAAACATAACAGCTGACTAACCTGCTTCTCTCGTGTTTATTTGGAAGCCATGAATGATGAAATGTAAACACAATTATTATGTTTTATTAAAACCAAAGTAGCGAGTAAAGTAGCTAAATAATCTGCTACAACTACTCTAAAAATGTAGCTCGCTACAGCTACAAGCTACTTATTTTCAAAAGTAGCGGAGCTACACTGACGCTACTAAAAAACGTAGCGGGGCTACAGTAGCGCGCTACATGTAGCGCGCTACTCCCCAACACTGGTCTTAACATTGCCCACATGCAATTGATGTCCAAAAGAATGATTAAAGGTATGGAAGGAAAATAACATCCTTCAACAGTTCAATACCAAAAAAGCCTATTACTGTAGGCTAACTGTTTCCTACTCTGTCTTTGATATTTTTTACTTTAATATAAATTTTCACTATTTTGTTTCCTAGCAACAGATATAATTAGTCGTTTTCAATTACAGTAGTTTTTTATGGTTTCATTTTCCTAAAGAATTTGTAATGAAATAAAATTACCATGTCCAATCACTGGTTGTCAAAAGACGACATGTTTTGTTCCTTAAAACTTCATCAGGTCCATAGTATGCAACTACCACATATTCCAATGTATTATTACATTGTGGTTTTGTCAAATGATTCAATAAAAAGTTGTTCCAGTCACTAAAGCTAAAACTTGTCATAATGATAAAATTAATACAACTTAATAAAACTGATTAAAATTATTAATTTTATCATTATGAAAACTTTTAGTTTTAGTGACTGGGACAACTTTTTATTGAATCATTTGACAATCCACAAAAACATTGGAATATGTGGTAATTGCAAACTATGGACCTGATGAAGTTCTAAGGAACGAAACATGTCGTCTTTTGATAACCAGTGATTGGACAAAGTAATTTTATTTCATTATTAATATATTCCAATCCAGGGTCACAATAAATACTACAAAGAATTTGACCTGCATGGATGTCATGTGGTTGATCAGATGCCAAAATGTAAGCAACAAAGGAATGATTTGGCTCTCCGTTTTTTTTTTTTTCTCAGCAGCCCCAACATAAAAAAGTTATTAAAAAGGTTTTTAAATGGCTAGAAAAAATGACGTTACACTGTTTTTACACAGTAACAAAGCATTTGCTCACCCTTTACATAAGGGTTGAATTGATGAAATTGAAAACACCAGGTTGGAAAAGATTACTTGGAATTTAAAAAAAGATGGTAATATTTACATTTTAAATACATACAGTACATATAATATGGTTCCACATAGGATTGGTAAGGATTGTTAGTCTTCATCGACTTCTTCCTGCGTGGCACGAGCCCCAATGTTGACACTAGTTGCAAGGTCTGCTTGTCCAGTCTTCAGCCGCTCTCTGATCAGTTCTGCAATTGCTCGTTGAGTTCTTTTCTCTAGTCTTTCTAATTTCTTAGCAACATCTCTCTTTAAGTCCCAGTCAGGCTTACGAGGCGCCAAATTTGATAGGTCCTGAAAAAGATAAAATAAAAATATTGCATGGCTTTTAGAGGAGGGAAATCAGTAATTAACCGACAGTTTTCCTCGCTCCAGAAAATTTTTTTTATGCAGGTTTATCAACAGTTAAACGTGACTCCTGAAACACTGGAGGGGCTAAATGATCCTTTTATTCAACTAGAAATCTTATCCAGGTCAGCTGGGTGATAACTCTGGGCTCTACCACAGATTTACGGCCGCTATTATAAATCATTATAGTATAACCTCTAACATCAGTCCAAATCAAGCACAGGACACAGTAAAAGAGAAGTGACACATAAACGTGACAAAAAAATTCTTCTATAAAATCAAGTTTCATGCAGAATGCAAAACCACAGATAAGAGAGATTCTTACCTTTTTAAAAACAGTCTGAAATTATAAGTTAAAATAGTCCTATACCGTAATGTAACCTTGGCCTATTGAAAGCGTACCGTAGTCATTCAAATAAATTCCTGTGGATGACAACTTGATGACAGCTGGCATTTAATTTTAACTAAGCTCTATTCCTTAATATGAAAGGCGTTGAATCAAACTTTTTAAGGCATGACCAGGGAAGTTGATTTTGATTTTTTAGAAATTCAGAAAATCAACACTTTATTTGGACCATAATTTGACATAAGTTTTAAGATCACTTCTGTAGTTATGTAAACTTACCGATACAACTGTGTACAAATATATAGGATAGCTCGGTCCAACTTGGAAATAGGCGAGGTATTGGCAAAATTCATAAACATTTTACATTGTCAGTTTTATAGGATGAATCACTGTTCAATTATTACAGCAGATCCACAATCTGATTACAACTTGGTACTGCTTATTTAAAATTTGGCAAATTAACAACACATGAGTAACATGTTTGACAAGTGATCAATAATTTGTTGAGCAGGACACTAAAGCAAGTGCCTTTTTCACATCAACACTCTCCTAATTACTGCTTCAGTTTGGGCACTGTTGTTTTAAAAACATTTACATTAACTAGGTCCAAAACAAGGCCCAAATAAAGAACAACGTACCAGTTCTTCAATGACGACCTTGGAGTTAGCTGCTTCAAGCTGAGTTTTAACTTCACTTTCAACATCACCGGGCTTGGCTGCGGGAACCACATTCTCCTTTAGCGTTTCATCTTCAGGGACGTAACTGCGAAACTTGGGCCTGCAAAACAAAATATTCTTCATTCAGTTATTACACAAATATTTCAGACTTGGTTTCAGATGATAAATCAAATGACTGATGGTAAAAACTTTAAGAAACCAAGGTTCCAAATCTGAATCAGATGAAAACTTGAGAGGCTAAAGTAATTAATGTAGGAACCCAAATTTTTATGATCACTGGTGGTATACTGACATTTATTAGCATGTTTCTTTATATTCCAAGGATGAGGTACAATCAGGGCCAGATTTACGAATTTGCCGCCCATGGGCCCAAAACACTTCCGACGCCCCCCCCCCCCCCCAGCCTCATCACATCCCCGAAATAATGGGTTGGATCCAAAAATATTTTTTGTACAATATGCGCCAAAATAACGAGTACAGAAATTGAATCAGCCATCTTCACCATAATTATACAAAACCTATAAGAACGGTACGAGTGTTGCGTCAACCGGATTGAGGTCATATTGAACATGTTACTAATCAAGCACCCATGGTGCTTACTTTTACTTGGTGGTATATCTTGGTGAAACTAAGTATGTAATATCTTATAATTTCAGTACTGTACTATTTACTTTTGCGCATATCGTAGAACCCTATTCTAAAAAAATCAACCAAAATAACATTGTTGTTTCATGGGCTATAGGTAGGCCCTAACCTCACTAATCTGCGTCTAGGCCGAAGCAAATATAAATTGCATGTTATTTGGGATATGGACAGAGAGATTATAATTTCTTTTGATACTCTTTGAAGATATCACTTTTATTAGACCCTATTAATACGTTTTATGGTAAAGGTATTTATTTATTTATAATTCAGAACATGACAAACTTTGGCCTTGATAAGTTAACACTCCGATGGTCGCGCGGGGTAGTCCCATACCCCAGTGATTTTGTTTTGCTGATCATTGACAGTTGGCAACACTCCTGACCTTGAGCAGGTCAATACCTTCCCCTCAACTCTTCATCAAGTCGTCAGTGTCATTTCAGATGTCTGACTCAACTGTGCGGCTGCTCACACTGTTTTTAAAATACTACTGCATGGCATGGGGTAGCGGCATACCCCACGCGACCAACTGTGCTACACTTTGAACAATAGTTTGCATATTTTTCGTCCATGTTAGTTCGGTTCTATGACAAACATGAGTGAAGGTGGTACTGTTTAGTTGTGAATGTGGTTGGAGGAAACCGATAGTGACAATGAAAGTGTGTTGGGAGTTGAAGATCCGGAAGAAGTAGAAGAGGATCATCTAAAAATAAAACATTGCTAGGGATGACGTATTATTAAATTATATATATATATATATATATATATATATAACGGCTCAAAAAAGCCTTTTTAAAAAACGTAATATATAAAATATATATAATATATACTATATATATAGTGTATATATATATATATATATAGTATGTATATATATATATATATATATATATATATATATATATATATATATATATATATATATATATATATATTAATATATTATCAGATAATACATGTGTATGTGATTAATTATACTTATTCCCTAAATTTAAAACTATTTGTGCGCATTTCCGCGTTTTCTTTTTATCAAAGCCCTATTCACATGTTTATAATAATTTTTCTCCATAAACTAGACCCAAACTGTGTTTTTAGCAAGCAGAAATATGCAAAGATGTATTAAATAACAAATAACAACATAATTTAAAGAAAAAGTCATGTAAGATTATATTTAAAAGAAAAAAAACAAGTGGGGTACGACACTACCCCACGCGACCATTGGTGTCACAGTAAGGGGCGCGACCAACGGAGTGTTAACTACTTATCATCAAGGTCCAAATCTAAAAAAATTTAACAACATTTTATTACATATATTCACAAAACTAAACGTGGTGTGGCATAAGGCTGGCCTACCAATACTACATTCTTAATGTCAATCTTGATAAAATAGTATGATGAAAGTGAAGAAAAATAAACGATTACCCTAAGTTAAAAATTGCATTTTTGCTACTCGATTGATAACAAAAGTTAAAACCCTCCCTGTTAAATTTTTTTCTCGGTCGTATTTTTGTCTACTATACCAATACATAAAATAATATTTCCACACAAATAATTAAACTACTTAACAACTTAATTTATATCGCGGTTAAACGCTAATCTTCAAACCCCAGTAGATTGGGTCATAAGCAGACGGCAAAATAAAATCCCCAAAATCAGCTATAAAGAAAAAAAATAGAATCCCGATCCTGTTAAGAGTGCTCGAACGCGGTCATTGTTAAATAGTCAATATTAAAATATGAAAAATTACAAACACAAGTTTCGTAATATAGTAGTTGACCCGGTGTACATAGTCAATGATAGTAGCCTAAAATACGATAGTTGCTTTATAAACATAACACAATTGAATTGGAAACTATGGTGTCATGACAATCAGTGGCTGTTAGTTAAGTGGAGTCAGAAAATCCAAAATGAAAATCAGCAGATAACTTATTGCTGGGGGTTTAAAGATGTAACATCTCAAATCACAAGCGGTATAAAACTTTAGATCTATACAATAAGTGGGATTGAAATGGGATATTCAGCTTATCTTAACACCACTATAGGATTTTTATTTTGACCAGATTGGATACACTGAAGGGGCAAGACGCCCAGCCTAACAATGTCTAAATTAGCAATAAAGTCGTGGCTCGTGCCTTCAGTTGCCTGTAAATTGGATGCCGCCCCTTCTTAGGGACGCTTTGAGGAATCATATATTATCTATCGTTAAAAAGCTCATTGAAATTATTCTCATGTTTTACTCAGTGTAGAAACGTGAGTGAAACCAAATAATCAAATTCAAATTCAAATTCTAATCTGTACTAGAGATTGCCTCCTGATCGAAATTCGATCAAAATTTTAGTTGATCTAAACCCAAGAAGTTTAAAAACATTTTAGAACTAAAACATCTGTTCTTGCTGTTTTCTAGCAGTTTTTTTTTACAACAGCTGTCTAATGATTCATTCAATTCACCTTCCTCCATAAGATTAACATTAGAACTTTGATAGCCTGTGCGGCGTAGCCCTGGAGTACGATGTGAATTAGAATGTGATTCTGCTCATCTACAGGACTATACCTTTCTAACAGTATGCGCGGATTTCTCCTACGATGCACACAAGCTGAGGAAAAAGGAGGAAATGAAACATGTTTGCGTATTGATATATAGATGCTCTAGATGTTTTAGAATAATTTTAACTAATCTCTAAAAAATCTGCCACCCCTGAAAATTTGCCGCCCTGGGCCCGGGCCCATGCCTACAATCCGGCCCTGGGTACAATCATTAAGCTATGAAAGACACGTGATTATTGTAACCCTTTGAGTGCCCTGCTGCCATATATATCATTGTTGCTCTTATTGTCAAAAAGTCCTTTGGAGCGATGTATTCTTTTGCTGCCACTATCGGTGCCATGAACTTAAACAAGAATATTGATTGTCCAGTATTTCAAAACACCTCTGTGTATTTAATTTTATTCTCTATGTATGTGATCAAAAGATAAAATTTATCACTAAAATATATTATGGAAAAAAAAGGTTAGCCTACACTATATTTTTTAAAATTTGGTATCACTCAGTGTCCACCTGAAAGTGGATAAAGTATTACAGTCTGTTACAAATAAAAGTCGTACAAAAGTAGCTCCTAACGCCTACAGTAGGCCTATATTTTCATATTTTATTCAATCATAATGGGCTGGAAAAAATTAGAAATTTGAGGCTATGCAATAATATTGATAGCCTATAACTAATTGGAGTTTCATACATACACCCTCAAATCCAGTTATCTAGGGTCCAGCCAAAGATAGGCCTGAATTAAACGTGAAGTCTAGACACTATTCGTCTAGAAGTAGCCTACTTCTGGACAACAAGGACCCATGATCCAACAGCTAAGCCATCACTATAAAACCAGTCAAACTATAAACTTAAACACTTTGTTTCTACTTACTTAGGGAGTGCTCCGGTTTCCAAAACAGGTTTACTTTCTTCCTTATCATGGTCTTCAAATTTCCTTTTCAAATTTTTCAATCTCTCTTTCCTTTTAATTGCTTCTTCTTCCAAGCTCCCAATTTTTTCATCAGCCATATTTTCAAAATAAATTCAGCGGCTGATTAAAATCCTTCTACATGAGTTACAACTCTTTGTACCATTACCTGCAAAGATAGGTAGGTCTAATTAAGATAGGTAGGTCTGTTTCTACCTTAAACTTAGGGAACATAACTTAATTAACATGTTTTCTAATTCCAACAGAAGTTATTACACATACCGTATTCAGATTTTAAAAGGCCTAAGCCGGGGATCCCGTGAATAGGTTTTATTTCATAAAAAGAAGAGGATTAGGCTCTTTCAAATCAGCTTCTAAGTTGCATGTGACTCGAGTTATTTTGTCAGATTTGTTTTAGTTTACTTCATTTTTTTCACTATAAGTGAGGGTCTTATTAAAGTTTTCAGAGTACCTATAGAGTAAATTACCCTTCCTTATACAGTAGAAGACCTCAAATCCGGCCACCTCGGGACCGTACCACAGGCCTGATTTCAAAATGGCCGGATTAACCGGCGGTTTATTAAACTTGTTAAACAGAGACCTGTATTATATGTGTGTTCCAACAGGGAATTATTAGGATGTATTTAACAATGAAGGGTATCATACTTGCCCAATCAATATGATGTATCTACTTTTTAACCATCATGATTTGCTTCTTCTTAGAAGTTGTAGCACCGAAATGACGATCGGAAACGGACAAGGGGTCGCTAGCGATGAACCTGCGTTCAACAGACAATAATACTGATCTTATGTCAAAGAAGGCCCTAACATATAAATGGGACCATAAAAGCGGCAGAATCTGTCTAGTGACCTAATCTCGACGATCGGACCGCGAAACACCCAATAGGCCTAGTCCGGAAATTGTCAATTGAACTGATAAGTTTATATTTTAGTGATATAACATTGGAAAAGTTTACTCTTGTCTATTCTTTAAGTAGAAAACGTCCGAGGCTGAATATTTCACTTCTGGAACACCGCGGCCGGATTATCCGGCGGCCGAACCATCTAAGGCCGGACTAGAGGGCTTCTACTGCATATTCTTAAGATATTTACTGCGGCATCCATAGTAATTTCAAAACATAACCCTATATATATGGCTCACTAAAATTAAAAGCTGAGGTAACGGTGATTAGGCCTAATTTTCTCCGGACTAGAGGCTATCTTGAAAACAACCAGAACATACAGTTTAGGAGTCCAATAAAAAAAAAGTTATTGTTATAGTTTTATATCCGGTTAGAGATAACAGCACCTAGGAACCCTAAGTCATTGATTACTCCATGGCAGTGGGGCACAGTGCTGCGACTGTCGCCAGCAGCAACATTGCCACATATCATTCTTAAGCTAGGACAAAGCACATTTATTCCCAGATTTTTATTTCAGCAAATAATAAATGTTGAATACAGGAGGAATGCCACATTGAATTTGTTTTCAAGGATAAAAATATCTGATACCGGGTAGTAACAAATAGGTATGAGCAGGTATGATAAACTATAGTTGAGATTCAACATTAATTGTTGCGAGTACAAATAGGCCTATCTACTCGTTACTAATAAGCGCAAATTATATGTTGAGGTAAAAATCTCATGTTGGTATTAAAATGGCTTAAAATTAGAGATAATTGAGAAGTTGCTTAGTCTGGTTGGCCTGATGCTAAGAAACTGAGCGTGCAAACCTAAAATGTTGAACGTTTAGTTAAACACTGATTTAAAGAATAAAACATACATACGGTACAATATATTGTACTCAATAACTCTTAACAATGCCAGTTTCAGTTTAGTCTGAGATAAAAACCAAAATATTGTGTTGATGTTGTTGTTGAGCAGGAAAGTAGGGTTAGGTACGACGGTACGGTACGTCGCGTCGGTACAAAACAAACAAGTATCGAAGTATCTGACCAGATGACCAGATGAATGATGAATCGAGATGAGATGATACTAAACAACAGTGTCGCCAACGCAGGAACGCACTTATGAAAAGTACCTCAAATTCAAGGAAGAAATAAAATCTGCGTTAATGCCGCTGATTATATAAGTTAAAAAAAGATTATAACACCTGTATACTACCAATGTTTAGAGATTCATATACACCACATATAATAAATAGTACCACCCAAGGAATATATAAATAATTGTTGGGGGGTTATAGAGATTGAGATTTAAAAAAATATACTGTTTTGAATTTTGCTCGAAGGACCGAGGATCTAAATATATATAATTCAACATCATACCTTTTAATCTTCATAATAATAAAAAAAAACTCACTGCATGAATAAAAAAATCATTTAAAAACTGAAAAGAGAAAATTTAATTACATTTTTAGGTGAGAGAGACAACAGAAAGAATGTAAACAAAAAATATAAACATTATGAAAACATATGGTATCAAAACAAACAACTCCAGACAGTCAGCAAGGTAAACATTATAAAAACATGTGAGCAAGGTTGGTTAGGACTGAACAATAATAAATTATTTTTACTCTGTATATCTACAATGTATATTCAAGCAAGCAAGCTCTAGATATTTGTTTCTGTATATTGATTTATTTTTATACCATAACCATACAAATAAAAATCAAATCGAGTACATTTCCATGCATTTTCATGCATCTTTTGCTTATGAGATGATTGCAGAAACCCATATTTTAAAGTTATTTTAATACTATAGATATTTAGTTACTAAGAAATTGGCAGTGCAATCATTAAAATGAGCAATGCCTGTTCTTTCGGAACACACCACATACAGTAGTTGACTTACTTGACTTATATTCGGCGTCCTGTGTCCCAATGGGCGTAGGATCTGTCACGTTCACGTAGGATTCCACGTTGAACCACTCCAACCATTGGAGAGCTAGTAGTGGGATTTACATACCTCCCAATAATTATCAATATTATAAAAGCTATGTTTGATTTAAAATGGTTTAATTTTAATTTAATGTAATGTTGTTATAGGCCCAACTTCTTTCATTGTTGTGGGGCTATTAATGTAGTATGCAATGCTTGTTATGTTTAGACTTTATTGAAAACGAACGATTTTTGTAAGTTTAGTATAATATGGTATAATGCATGTTGTATTATATTTTACAATTTCATAGTGGGTAGCCTCTGGATCACTAATTTTTAAAAAAGAAAGGTTTAGGTTACCTGTATCCGTCAGTGATCCTTGTTGTAGTGTAAGACTACAGCCGTTTCGTCTTCAAAGAAACATCATGATTTGGCCAAAGTTTTTTGTATTTATTTAAATGTTCCGTGTTTTGTGTATTGTGTAATCTATATATTAATAGGCAAGCATGTTTCATTTCCTCATTTTTTTCTCAGCTCGTGTGCATCGTAGGAAAAAATCCAAGCATACCGTTAGAAAGGTATAGTCCTGTAGATGAGCAGAATCACATTCTAATTCACATCGGACTCCAGGGCTACGCCCCACAGGCTTTCAAAGTTCCAATGTTTTAATCTTATGGAGGAAGAGAATCGAATGAATCATTAGACAGCTGTTGTAAAAACAACTGCTAGAAAATTAGGAAGAATCACTAATTGCCTTGGGAAGCATAGATGTTTTAGTTCTAAAATGTTTTTAAGCTTCTTGGGTCCAGATGATAAGAAACAATTTTGCAAATTTTCTTTAGGGCTCCTCCCCACAAATTCTCAAAACTACCATAGATCTTACGGGTTGAAGTTTAACGTAAACATTCCGTTTTGCTGATAGGTGTTCACTAAGAAACAGTTTTGCAAATATAGTTTTTGATGTTCTTTAGGGCTCCGCCCCACATGGCTTCAGAATGACTGTAAGGCCTACGGGGTTGAAATTTGACATGGTCGTTCCTATTTGCTCATAGGTTCTCAGGACCTTTTCTATTTAAGAAACCTTTACTCACTAAGAACAGGTTTTGCTTCAGAGCTCCACTTACACTACTTCATTGTTTCAATGTAATTCAAGGAAGTAGATTTCGTTGCTCTTAAAAACGATTTTATTACCTATAAAATAACGTAGGCCTACCTATCACGTGCGAAGCCGTGACGGGCAACAGCTAGTCTAATATATAGCTTATTACTAAGCATGTCAGATTTAAACCAAATCATATGTTTTATTGGTTTTGTTTACTTTGGTAATATGTTCTGTTTTAGTGTGGGTATATTTTTCAGTTTAAGTAGATTGAGTTTTTGTGTTTAAACTGAGTTTTTATTAATTCTTATTAGCTGAAGGAGGAGTTTACTAAGTTAATGGTGATGGGCCCAGACACACTTTCTGTTGGGTGTATATTTTTTAGTAAATAAAATATAAGAAAATGGATATTATACCAGGATAAACATTTCACCTTTAGAAAGCAAGAAGAATTGGGCTGCCTGGAAGTACAAAATAAAGGCATTGTTGAGAACTGTACCTAATGCATCGGTAGCCGTAAAAAGAAAATTTGAAGAGGAATTAGCTCAGTATAACAAGGTAGATGGCACAGCTCTGATTATCATAACAACCAACTTAAGTGATGCTAATTTAGACAAGGTTTTGCGATTCCAAACAGCAAAAGAGGTATGGGATGAACTTCACGAGATTTTTGAAGGGAGGTCAGAAGACAAAATATATGATCTTGGCCTGCAGTTTTTTCAGTATTAGAAAATGGATAGTGATGATATATCTTCTCATTTGAGTAAATTGAAACAGATATTGTATGATATGCAAAAGGAACTTTTGAATGAACATATCACAGTTTTGCGTGAATTTTTGCTCATCTGTAAGGTTCTAGAGACTTTGCCCGATAGTTATTTTAATTTTAGATCCAGTTGGGTTTTGTTGTCGAAGAAAGAAAAAAAAACATTGAAAACTTAACAGAGCAGTTGTGTGCCTTTGAGAGAACGTTAAAGGAAAAAGAAAATAAGGAAACTGAAGTAGAAGCTTTGACATCAAGAGGATATCATAAGAAAAATGACAAAAAGGAAACCCCTGCCGATGGAAATTTTGGTTCAAGAGGATACCAAAGAAAGGCTGATGGTAGCTGGAAATTGATTTGTTATAACTGCAATGAAAGTGGGCACATGGCAAAATATTGCAAAAAGCAACAAAAGAGGACAGATAGTAAGTCAAAAGAAATTTCAAACTTTGATACAGTTGAAGATGATCAATGTCTTTTGCTTTCAGAAAAATCTTTGAGTCATTAAAAAAGTGTGAAGATTGGTTTGATGACAAAATGACAACTTTACAAAATATTCCGCAAATCAAGATTTTCAACAAAAATTACCTTAATGTTGAAATGGAGTTGAAGTAAGATATCCAAATTCAATTTTCACCAACAAATTTGTATAAACAACCTTGTAAACGATGTGAAATGTAAAATATGTTGCATTTGTAATTGACTCATCGAGTATAATTTCGATGCACAAACTCACTGAAAAGTAACGACCATAGGCTAACTTAGCAAACTGTAATGAGTTTGTAGAAAATTTAAGGGTTAAAAATTGTAAATCTTAGGTTTTTGTTGAAAAAAAACAAATGTTCCACCTACACGAATAAAAAAACTGCGTTTATAACAAACTGTCAATATCAACAAGTTACACAGAGGAAAATATAAATTAGCTATACTCCATGTGGTCAGTATCTCGTAAACTAAGTGACTTTTCCGGGGTCTCCCGCTCGCTTATCAGCACTAACTTTCGCCTCGACATGTGCTGATACGCGACATGTGCGATGTGGTTTTTTTATGTCAAACATAAAAATTTATCTTTGTGATCTTTGTATTAATGCAAACTTTATCGAGAATGGGTGTAATGTGACTGTGACGCTGAGCTAGTGAGCCAATGGGTGTTTAAGAGTGGAATTTAAAAACCAGATCCTGGAGGATATTCGACAAACAACCCTTTGTCAAAACACCTGGGAGATGCGATGAGTGCTCTATTCTGTAGTCACACTGAAATAATGGCCTAAACATCACATTTAAACTTTAAAAGTCCAAAAATGGGATAGGCTTAAAATTTGTATGGACAACCAAGCTGATATCATCATCGATAAAAATTTGTGATATCATTCTTGTCTCTCTTGGCGACGACGGTTGGCGAGTCAATACTAAATCCAGAAAAACCTTTATTATTTACTCTAAATTCTAAATATATTATTTACATCCCTCAATTGTTAATTTGGACATGTTTCTTTTTGTAGAAAACCTGGTTGAGCGGCAGATCGATAACCGTAATAATAACGAAGCTTTCGGGGGGGGGGGGGGGGGGGGGGGGTTATTTCTATGATTACAAAAGCAAACAAAAACATTTTTAACTAATCGCTTCACCAATTAATGCTCCTCTCATCATTTTTTTCAGGTTTAACTTTTTTACATAAAACTTAAAATGAGAACCATACTGAACAATGAAATTAGTTGGTTATGTAAGTTTATCCAATCCAAAACCCAAATTAAATTAAAAGTTAATAGACATATAAGTCTACTTAGTTCTGGTGCCAAAAGTTACCGACGTCGGGGGCGTAACTAAGTTACGAGTTGTAAAGTTGGCAGCGCGGGGCTAAATTGTGCTTTGTTTTGGTCATTTACACAAATCAACGAACATGACACCTCGTTTGTCTTAATTGTATTCCCAGTAGGGACGACAGTAAAATATTTTCTGCGCGCCTCTAAATACATAATTGTTGTTTAGTTTCATAACAGAATAATTGTTTGTGATTTATACGCTTATATACCGTATAGCCATGTTGTATGTGTAAATATTACAAAAATAAATTTATCATCATGGATATAATAGTAAATTTGTGCTTATTAAAAAAATCTTTGGAAAATGTTCAAATGTTGATTAGAGGTATAATAGTATGGAGTGGTCATAACACTGCTGTTAAATTGCTTTTTCGATAATCTCACGTTTTCTACTTCCTTTCCTACGTCATCAGTCTTTGAGAATTTAGCACAACCACTAAAACAGAATTAAACAGAATACAGAATTACAGTTAAACAGAATTATGTACTCTCAGTGAGTACAACAATTAGAAATTGTGTATAAAATTAAAGTATCTTATTTATCTTCCTAACCATGGAGCTCATTACTCTGCGAAGTGAAAATTAAATGAAAAATTGTTTATTTCAGCAGGCAAAGTTGGGGCCACATGGCCCTTTCTTACACTTAACCTAAACTCTAATAGTCTGTGAAAAACTTTTGCTGCAGTATCTAATCTAATAAGATCTTCATGGCTCGTATTTTCGCACGAAACAACACATATATGCACAATTATTCATAGATGGATCTGTAATAAAGGACTGTAGAAAAATAATACTGAAGAATATCTTCTTCAATCTTGAATCACCATTATGACTGCCATTGTCGAAAATAATAAACTCATTATAATAGCCTTCTCAAAATAATAGGCCTACAATATTTGTTATCAGCGGGAAATTTTAGTCTATTAAACTCCAAGATGTAAAACATGAATTTTATCCATGATATGACAAATCACAAAAATGTGTAGGTTATATTCGATTATTTCATTAAAAATAATTTTGTTTACACATAACCAATTAACCAAATAATACACAAAACTATAGCGTTTTCATGTTAACACATTCAGTCCTGTATTTGCTCTCAACCAAACATGTATGTGTATGCGATCTACTCTCCATGTTCATCTTAAAAATATAACGTTCATAAAGACGATCACTTACCATGGTTGTTCTAAATGGTTCCTCCAATATGAGGAATCTTCTTATTTCTTCAAAGGAGAAAAGATTACAGTAAAGCCTCAACAGCGGTTCATACGAAACGTTATCCAGTAGGTAATGCCTCAACAGTGGTTCATACAAAGCACCAACGTGTTACAGAGGTCCAGCGTCTATTCTCCCTACTTGCATATATTTGAGGTAGGTTTTAGACAAGTCTCAAGCAAGAAGTGAATATCACATAACACTGAGTATTTGAATTATTTAATATTATACTGAGTAGGCTATACATAAGTAACAACATTACCAAATTAAAAACCTATCCTAACCGATGTAATCGGGTATGGCAAATTGTCGCAATATGACGCAATATGCATCAAGCTTCTATTCATGGAATGGAAACTAATCTAATGTGTAATCTAGAATGTGATTTATTCATGGAATCAAATCACATTCTATTCATAGAATGTGATTTGAGATAGGCCTAATAAATGTATAATTTTTGGCTTTTGTTATGTTTATGGCTAATATTTGCAATGACAATATCTAATATTTTGCTTGACCTAATATCTTCCTGCTTTAGTTTGTAAAAATATTAAATTGTAAAACATTTTATTCACATAATAACCTTTGTAAAATTTATTTAATAGCCTGAGCACCAATTATTTTTAGATTAATCCGATTACGGATATGTGTTTACGTTTCTGAAAAGCCCTCTAATAACTCATCTTAAGGCTGCGGTCTACCCCAACCAAAACAAAAACAACAACAATGCCGAATATGCCGGCCTCGCGGCCGTAGCGCTAGGCGAGTTTGATGGCTGCAGAGGTTTACGGGGATCGTGTTTCAGAATTAACCAATTAAGATAGAGATTGACTCTTAACTTTTTCTAAAAGTACAAAAAAGGACCTCGTCGGCTATCTTTTTAGAATTTTCAAATAAAATTTCTAATTTCAGTTATAATTGTGTAAAATTATCTGTTTTTGAGTTTTATAGATGCAGAGGTTTACGGGGATCGTGTTTTAAAAATAACCAATTAAGATAGAGATTGGCTCTTAACTTTTTCTAAAAGTAGAAAAAAGGATCTAGTCGGCTATCTTTTTAGAATTTTAAAATAAAATTTCTAATTTCAGCTATACCGGTCTAAAATCATCTGTTTTTCTCGATTTTTAACTGAAGTTTTCTATTGGTTTTAATGAACTAATTACAAAATTGTAACAGACGAAAACTAGTACCGTTATTCTTCTTTAATATGACATTTTATTTATAGCTCTAGGCTTCATTTGGCAGAAGATAACACGATTCTAAAAAACCCTTGCATTTGGGTGCGCGCCAGGGGTAGACCGCAGCCTTAAAGGGTTATGATAAAAACATGATGGTGCTGTATTCTCCACACGGCGCGGCGTGAGGCGGTCGGTTGCCAGGCGACGACCGTCGAGCTGCGGGGAGTGGTGAACTGGAGACTGGATCTGCTACTGCCACTACGAGCAACAATGTAGTGTAACAATACACTAGCATTTGGAATTTAACTGCCTTAAGAGTCATCTTCACCTTTGGGCCAGTAGCCCATTGTTGCGCAGTCGGCAATGTTAACCATAAGGCTTTTAATGCAAAACATGGTATTTTATCCCCCTGTTTCGGAAGCCATTTTTATACCGATTTTCTTTAAACTTGGTAAGTGTTTGGTTGAATAGTTATATTAAGCCCCTCATACCATACATCGAAATTTTGAAAATTTAATAAATATTACTCTCTGTGACGTCGCAAAGTAACTCGATTTTCCTTAGCAATATTTGTTAAATTTTCTAAATTTTGAGGTATGAGGGGCCTAGTATAACTATTCAACTAAACACTGATAAAGTTTAAAGAAAATCGGTTGAAAAACGGCGTCTGAAATAGGGGAATAAAATACCACGTTTTGCATGGTTAACATTGCCGACTGCGCAACAATGGGCTACTGGCCCAATTTAGTCACGTTACTGCCTCTTATTGATCATCTGGCACATTGATATCGTAAAAACTCTCAGACGAAAGATAAATAAATTATGTAATAACGTGAGAAAATATTTTTGATTAGAAATATTTTTCTATAAGGAAGTTAAATATTAATAATACTGTGTTTAATTTAGGTTAAAAATACTTTTAAAAGTTCAACAAGTTCATAACGGCAAATGAACTATTTAGAAAATGTTCTTGTAGGTGTTAAAGTACCTACCTAATGTGCATATTAATGTGTTATGGCAAAAGTTCATAAGTTGGGTTATAAATTTCTTTGAACTTTGCTTGTTGAAAACTTTATAAACCTGCACAAAGTAACTAATTAACTCATTTAAAATTCACAAAATATTACCGCCCCCTCTGTGTCTTGTATATTCAATGGATTTTCGCGCATCATTTGTTCAAACGAGACGATAACAACCTACCTATATCATTAGGATTATTTGTTAGTGAAGATTTTTTAAAGTTAGAAATTCTTATTTAAAATAAGTGGCTTAATCTAATATACAACTGTTTTCCATCTCTGATAAAGTGATTTGTATTGTGGAATTAGACAATGTCTTCATTGCCATTGCCTCCGTTCTACCATTGACCTAACAGTATTTATGGTCGATGGATTTTGAAGGCACCAATTCAACCAATTAATTTTTTTCTTCAATTTTTTAATTACTCTTTTCACATTAATCACGAGCTTATTTTACCAAAGAATATCGGTCGGAGGGTATGTCGTGTTATTATAAATTTTTTATATTGTTTGTAAAAAAAGTATTTTTTTAAAACTTATAAAATTTGGTTTGGATTCTAAAAAATTTCATGAAAACTAATATATTTTCCTTTCGTTTGAAATTCAAGTGTAAAGGGATTTCTCATACAATTTTTAAATTTAGTGTTTTGAACATCTTTGTTTTGAAGTAAGTTGTGAACTATTTAATTATTCATAATTCAAACCTTACAAGTTAAAAATATCTTTTATATATAAAAAAAAGAAAAGAGATTAACGCGATGATGACCAATACCCTTGGGTCATTCGGTTAATGGAGCCCCTAATTAATTTGGAAAAAGTCTTTTGTAAGGCTTGGCTGAATTAAATTCAAAAGAGGCATGTTTTAGTCTCCAACTCAATCAAATAACAATGTATTATAAAGTCCAATAATAAATTAGTATGAGGTGGCCCGTGCACAAATTGCGCATTTTATGATTCTGTATGAGTGAAACTCACCTACAGTACGTGAAAGTTGATTATGAGGTGACAGAGATCTATTTTTGTTTACTATCTGGCTTTTAAAATTCATCTGAAGGTAATCAGCTGTTAAATTACAATTCATATTAAAGAACTTGCAATAAAAGTTGGTCGACATTTTAAATCGTCCTCTATAAATAAATTAAGGCGAGGGGGCGAAGCCCGAAACAATATGACCTTTTTAATTACGATTCGTCACTGCGGTATAACCTAAGCTTTAAAATGACACCTCAATCTGAAAAATCGGTTCAGTAGGTCAAGAGATAAAGGGACGTAAGAGACGAAACCCTTATAGAAATAAGAAGATAGATGTTATGAATTTAAGAGGTTGTTGTAAACCATGCATAGGTAGTGGGAT
>CM061534.1:74044094-74132231 GCA_030545055.2 Neoaliturus tenellus
AAAAGCTAAAAGTCTACAAAGAAGTCCACATGCAATGATTTTAAAGTATAAGTCCAAATTTTTAGTCTTAAAATTCAAACAAGATGTCTATATTAATCCAAATACAAAAGTCTTAATGAAGAATTTGCTTTTAATAGTACAAATATGTTTTATATAAATGTAAGAGTATAATAAATTTAGTTTAAAATATAATTCTCGATCTACAAAACTATGACTAAAAGTATCAATTTAGGTATAAAAGAACTTACCAATATTTAAAGTCTAACAATTATTAAAGTCCAAGTCTGCAAATCCAGTTTATGCTTGAAACTACTAATCTTAGAAATAATATTAAAAGTCTAACCTAACAATCTCAGTCTGACAATTTGAGTGTTTAAGTCCTAATTTACTATCTCAGATCTTTAAATCTAAGCTCATTTAAATTCTAAGTCCAAATATCTAAATCTAAAACATCATAAGATTATACATAAAAAGTCTAAGAGTTTAACATACATAAATATAAGTGATTAAACAGTAAGTAAAAGTCTATATATCTAAGTCTATAGAAAAAAGTCTTACATATAAAATTTAAGTTTAGATCTAACACTCAAAATTGGTAAGTCTAAATTATCATACAAAGGTTGCAACATTTATTACTAAAGTTCTAAATCTGAACAAAAACACAAAACACTGTTTAACAGTTTTTAGTATAAAACTAAAATTAAAAATATTTAGTTATCAATCCATAGTTTAAGTCTAAAATATAAGTCTAAGTTAAATTTAAGACCCAATATCCTACATTTTCAGAATACCAAATAAGAGTAAAAGTCTTCAAGCCAAAGACTAATACTAGGTTTAATTTAGAGTCTACATCTTCTTAATATATGTCTTAAAGCCCAAACAAAAATACCAAAATATAAGTTTAGATGTAGAATTTACCTTACAAAAACTAGAACTGAATCTTAATATCTTAATTTATTAATCCATTGTAAAAGTCCAAGTTTAAAAATTAAGTATACACTATCCAAATAAGTAAAAATAATCTAAGTTTTCATTTAAAAATATCTAAGTTTAAAAAATATAAAATCAGGTCTATAAGATTAGGTCTAAATCTAAAAACCTAAATGTTAAAGTCTAAATTATAAGTAATAAGTAATAAATATAAGTATAAAATTCTTAATTCGAGTCAAAATGTTTGACTTTAAACATAAGAACAGACCTAATATAAATAAAAACTGTAGAATTTCAAACTCTTTACTTAAAAGTTAAAATCTACATTTTAAACATTATTGTTTGGGTCTTCAAATTTAGGCCCAACTATCTCAAATTAAAATATAAAATCTAAGTTTTAAAATCATATATGGATCTAAACATTTAAAATCCAAAGCTTTCAGTTAAAATATAGAGTCGATCTTTAAATAAAATAATATATAAGAACCCAGGCTCACAAATAATCTGTTTAAAAATATAAATCTAAATAAAATACTAAATTTAAGTATTAATCTACCACTTCAAATACAAATATAACAAAACATAAAAATGCTGTCTAAGAATCTAAGCCAAGAAACCTAAAAGTCTAAAATTTATATCAAATTTTTACAAAAGCAGAAATTCTAAATTTAAAATTGTACATTAAAAACTATTACAACCAAATAACAGAATATCAAAACTAAAAGTAAAGATGAAACTCTAATACAAAACTTAAGTTTAAAAATCAAAATCTAAAATTTATAAGCCTAAGCTAAATATCTAAGTTCAAAGACTAAAATAAAATAACAAAGTCCAAATATCTTATACCTATCCTGTATAAAAATTCAATATAGCTAAGTTGAGGTATATGATTAAAAAGGATTAAAATAAAAGACTAATTCAAAGTCCAAGACAAAGTTTTAGTCTTCAAATCTAAATATTAGACTGCAAAAGTTTCAGTTTAGCTGTAAGAATATATCATAACAATCTAAAGCTAAATTTAAATATCATCACTCAATTTATTTATTAAAAATCCAAATTTAGCAATTAAATATATAAAATCTAAATAAATAACAAATCTAAGTCCAAGTCTAAATATAATGATCTAAGTTTTAAAAACTAAGTCTAAATAATAAAAAAGTTAAGTCCAGTTTTAGTTTTAATACTTTATATTTTTTAAATCTAAAAACAAAACTCTAAATGTAGAATTTTAACAACTAAAAATATCTTAAATAAGTATAAGACTTTATCATTTAGCAGTTCTAAGTATAAAAATTCAAATATAAAATTTCAAATATAAAAAATTATAAGAGTTTAAGCCTAAAACTATAAAATTTTAAATCTGGTTGTCTAATTTCAGTCTAAAAGTCTAAACATTTATCTTAAAATTCCAGTTTTATTCAAATAATATTTCAAATAGGTATAAAACTTTATCATTTAGCAGTTCTAAGTCTAAAAATTCAAATATAAAATTCTAAATAAAAAAAAAAGTTATAAGAAGGTAATCCTAAAACTATAAAATTTTAAATCTGATTGTCTAATTTCAGTCTAAAAGTCTGAACAATAATCTTAAAATTCCAATTTAATTCAAATAATCTTCCACTTCAAGTTTAAATACAACAGTATTAGTTTAATCATATGCAATTATAATTATTGTTTATTTAATATTCAAATAACAGTCTAGTTCTATCTTTAAAAGTTGATTCAAGAATAAAAATTAGAAATCTAAGATCTATAAGCCTAAGTTTAATAACCATAATTTTAAAATAATTAGTCTAAATATCTCAATAGATCAGTATAGTCTAAAATTATTTGAATAAATATCTAAATCCCAAAAATTTAGAATAATTTTATTATTATATAGTCAAGACATAAAAGTCTATTTCTAATTGTCTAATAATAAGCTAAAGATTTAATACAAAATTTTTAAATCAAAAGTCTACACAAAAGCAAATATACCTATCTTTATAAAATCTAAATCTTTTATTTCAAATATTTCAAACAATGCTCCAAAAGTTATCTTTACACATCAATAAAACTAGCTACTTAAAACTCAAAATAATATTTAAATAAAATTTCAAAAAAACTTGCATATATTCAGAAAATATAGTATACACACAATTAAAATATAAATAATCATTTATTAAATATATAATATGTACATAAACATAAATATATTACTAATTATTTCCAAAACAAGCAAAAATACTACACAGTTTAAATCTTAACACAAGAAGTAAAATACACAGTTTGCAAATATCATAACATAGCATTTATATTTTTTGTTCAATCAAAGTCACTTGTTTAAGATCTAAGATCTCTAAAAAATCAACTCACAATAATATAAAACATCATTTGCTATTTAATTCTTTCATATATTACTAATTATTTCCAAAACAAGCAAAAATACTACACAACTTAAATCTTGATACAAAAAGAGGAATACACAGTTTGCAAATATCATAACATAACATATACATTTTTGGTTCAATCAAAGTCACTCGTTTAAGATCTAAAATCTCTAAAAAGTCAATAATGTGTTTAGATATTTCTGATTCATCTGAAGTATAGTCCAGCTCTGTGTTTCTAAGATGGTCAATACACATTCGGCTTAGTATATCAAAATAGGTCTTTGCTTCTTCTGTTAAAGTTAAAGTCTTCAAAATATCTTCAGAAATGTATTGCTTCAATTCCATAATATTATTCCAACTTGACTCTTGAATTTCAATTTTTACTGGTAAATACTCACCAGAAAAGCGTTTGCAAATCACCATTGTAGGATTTTCATTAATTATTTTAAAAAGTACTGTAATTGCCCCAATATCAATATCAACATGCTGTCTCCCATTTTTAAAATATTCAGTGATTTCTTCAAAATGTAACATCAATCCATACCATTCAGCTGGGCTAAAAGATATCCCAAAACAATCAGATCCTATTTTTTCAACAATTTGTATTTCTACAGCAAAGTTTTGATCACTTCCATTCAGACCAACTATAATCTTTTCAACAGATTCCAAAGCTAATTTATAAGATTTACTCACTAATAATGTTTGTAGTTTTCCACATGATGAATTAAACAATTGGCTAGAGGAAAACGCCATAATGTGCTTAGTCCAAGATCTATCAGAGTTATGGCAATTACTCTTGCTCATTCAGTTAATATAATAAAAAAAATAGTAGAGGGGGTAAAAAAACCTAAATTATTATAATGTACTATTTATCATCCAAACCCAAACATTATAAACATCAATATATTTACCATTCAGTTTCTACAACCTCAATTAAAACACTCATCACAATATATGTTATACATTTAATTTTTATAATTTTAACACAACCCACACTTAATACATTATTAAACATATTAAATACAACCTATTTGCAATATTTTTTAACATATCAATAAAAATAATAAACGCCACAACGCCACGCACCTATAGCACCTTACACCCTTAGCACACAGATTTTGGGTACTACTTCCTACTTCGCTCTGCAGCGTAGGATTAGGGTTGGTTTAGATATATTGTTATTGATAAACATTGGTGGATGGTTATAAGTAAGCAATAAACAAATAAAAAACACAGGAATATGGAGTTTATTTGGAGCAAACGTAAGCGACATACTAAAGGAATGTATTTGGGAGTGAACATGCAAGATTATTGGAATTTTATTCAGCACAGTAGCAGTTGCGAACATTCAGAGATTGAGAGCATAATTCATAATATGTCAGTTTACCTTCCGAGTAGACAGGAATTCCTTGATTGTGTTACAATCCAGATGTACACATCGAAGCAGCATTACTTGTGAGGGGGTTGTAGAAGGGAGGGGGACGGTAAAGTGATAGAGACTGAGACGCTACGGAGCAATATCAAGTTAGCGACGAAGCTGGGCAGGAAATGAAGTTTCTCAGCTGTTTCAGCGTTTATTGTGCCTTTGAGGATTACTTCCTGACTAAACATTGAGAGAAGAGTTATTTAATATCAAATGTCGCTACATTGACTTCAACTCAACAGAATTATTAAAATTATTTTACCTGTTGCACTTCTAAAAACTAGTGAACTTGTTGATCGAAATCGAGCAATTTAATTTGGGCTATAATCACGTAATTCCTCAAAATGTCATGTTTAGTTATAAATGAACTAAACCCGACTAACCCAAAATTGCGTCAGCAATCACGCGAAAATACAAATTTACAACTATTGAACAATAACAGATTTTTAACATTGTCGCAACAAAATCACAATTTGATTCGATGTATTTCGTAAATTTTAAATTTCAATTATTGATTGAATTGTGCATTACATTGTGCCTTTATTTTTAGTCTGATCCTGATAAATATTTTGTGGAAACAACTAACTATAGATCGTGCCCTATTTAACGACTCCCAAAACTAAAAAAATGTTGATAATTGTAGGGTTAGTTAAAATTAGAATAAAACGCCCTTAGCATATAAATAAGTATAAACATCGTTCTCCTTTTTAAAAGGATATTGATTTGATTATGCATTTTTTCTTTAAAATAAAAACTTTTAATATATTTTTAAGCAGGCCTAATTACATATTAAGCAAATAGTAAGCAAAAAGAACATGGGTCGGGAACCATTTGTAAATAATCAATATACTGAATATATGACATAAATGTCGTTTTCACGGATAAAATGGCAAAAAAGGAATAAGAGAGTACATTTTCAGTTAAAAATACATAGGCCTATATTTCGGTTAAATTTAACGGTATAAAATTAATCTAACATATCAAGATTGGAATGGATATATGGAATTAACATAGCCTAAATTAGTGAGTACCTAGCAAAAATTATTTAAAAAATGTCTATATAATTGTAAGAAGTAAAAACAATAATAAATCAGAAAATGTTTTAATAATACGTTTCATTTGCTACAGTAGTATAGTCTTAAAATAGCGGATTTTGCGCAA
Organism: Neoaliturus tenellus; assembly: GCA_030545055.2. NCBI lineage: Eukaryota > Metazoa > Arthropoda > Insecta > Hemiptera > Cicadellidae > Neoaliturus > Neoaliturus tenellus. The sequence goes on from CM061534.1 coordinate 74,049,978, forward strand.
TTATTTAGATTACATTTTTCGTAAATTGCAATTTGAATATGGTATAGCGAATCTATTGCCCCGTTTACATACAATCCAATTGGAAAAACAAAGGCTTGTTCAGTAATTGAAAACTCCCCTTGCAAAACAATGTAAGTCAATTTCGCAATTGACGTTTCGGCTCGACAGTTCATTTGACATTGTTCGTCCTAAATGTCAATTGTGAAACTGATCGATCGGTGCGGGGTTACAGTACCTTACTGGCTTTGAAAACCATCATAATTTACACTTTTCCTTGCGAAATTATTCAATATACTCGTAGTAGCATTTTAAATAATGATCTTTACCAATGTCCCAATTATTCGAGTTTAGGGAATGGGAATGTGATTTCAAATTGCCATTTTTAATTTGAAAATAGCGATTAGTATACTTTTGGGCTTTGCTATGCCATGGTAAACATGGGAGCTATATATAATTTTGATATTATAAAGAAATAATTTTTTTAATTTCGTTCAAGCCAGTACAAATTTTATATACTGTAGGTCTAAGAATAAACTTGAAACATTTCGTACACAAACGTAGTACAGTACTTTTAAATTACAAAGGTGTAACATTATAAACTTAATAAAATACCTAATTAAAAAAAATTTGGATCATAATGCAACCGAAAGAAACTAAAGCAGTTTGTATAGAAATATACTATTTACACTGAATAATGTGACCTAGAGTTTATTTTAATATACAATACGTGTATTAATTGTTGCTAGTCTATATAACAGTGCTAATATATACAAAGCAAACATACAAATGTATACAAACCAAATAACTGTAAGTTTTAGTACTTGAGCTCGATATAGCCTACACTACCGTATAAAAATATTTCGTTCTGTTAAACATCGTCCTTGCACATCTCTTAAACCTCCTTTTTAAATTGGTATTTACTTGCTCGAACAGAATAGTTGATAAATTTTAGCCGGGTATTGAAACCATTATATTTGTTCAGACTTCGTCGAATTTAATTACCAAGATGTACATTATTAAGTGTTTGAATAATTAACTCACCCAACTTAGAAATACGTGAAAAATAGTAAGATGAAAAATTTTAACCCAAATTTTTAAATAGAATAAAGTTTAAAAAGGTAAAAAAATGTGCTACACGATCTCAGGAAATATTAAAACTGATTTATACTATAGTTGTGCATAAAGTTGACGATGGGCACAGCAAACGAAGTTTTTATAACATGTGTTAAGTCTTTTGGCTGTCTGTATAACGATTTTCCTTCCCTCAAGATCCATTCATGTTCATCCATCCATCGATCAAGCCGAAGGGGTTGATGTCTCCCTGAGGGTATTGCAACCCCTAGCCGAGGAACTAGAATTGACAGATGGTTGGTTGGCCATTTATAAGGCAGAATGGGCCGAATGTTTGAGTCCGTAAATCAGTTGTCTCAGGAAGGGAGTTGTCCCTCGGTTTGGTCAATTGCTGTCATATTTCTCGCCCTTTCTCTTCCTTCTTTGTCTCGTCCTTCCAATGCCCATTAGAGGCAGACGAGCTTAGAGGTTCGGCTGGGGTCTCCTTATGCAGAAGTAACAACAACATGTGCAACCCGCACTTTTTGAAGCAATTCCCTTTCAACTTTCTTCGTAAGAACAACGGATTGCACTTTTCCCCTTCTTTTTATTTCATTTTTCAGTTTCTTGTATTTTAAATGTGGTGGTGAAGGAAGAATAAGTCTAGATAGAATCAACCTGTTAATCGAAATACCAGTGACTACCTATAATTTATTCTTAGCATTGCCCGCGGACTTTATTCCTTATGTTTGTGACCTTTTACAGGTTTTCATTCTCTGTACTCTTCAGATCCTAAAACTTCATCTACTTCTATTTAAACTAAACATAAGCCTCTTAAAAGGTTGAGTATCAAACCAAAGGGTAACATTCACATCCAGAGGAACCACATATCAACATTCTAATAAAAAGTTCCAAATTAAATATTATACCTTTGACACATTTCCAGAGTTTCCACCTATTCATTTGTCGAAATTGACAATATTCTGTCTTCTCAGACTAACTCTTCAGTGTGTTACTTCCAATTAATCTAGCCTTACAATGCCGGCTGCAATTCTTCCTTGAACAAATTTTTTTATTGATATTTGATTGCAGCAGCCATATATACGTCTCCTTGGGGGAGGGCGCAAACACCCCCCCCCCCAACTTTTGGTAAAAAAGTTGTATAAAAAATATAAAACTTCAAAAGTACTTATAGTACTGAATCTGCTCTGCGTGTACCCCACCCCAAATTTTAGTCATGCTACGCCTATGGCAGAATCGGCAATTCAGAAACTATACCATTCCCAGTTTCCCTTTAGAAACTGTTCACAAATCCCCCTCACAACCAATGTTCAATGTTGCTGGGTTTTATGACTACCGAGTCCAAGGAACCACAGCTCTTCCTAGAATTCCGGTCTTTAAGATGCATGGTATAACTGACCTTGAAAATCGCATACACCCTCACCCGTATTCTTAACTATTCCCAATTCTGAGTCTGATGCCAATAAAATCTTACAATCCAATATCTAACATTTTGAGAATACGAACATCCTGATCATCGGAGAGATTTAGCAGGATCAAACTTCTTCTTCTTCTTACAAAACGGTATCCCAAAAATAATACTATAAGGGATGCTGTAGGAAATTTTCAAGTCCATATTCCTTTTCTGGCAAACCCCTTCTACAGGTGTGCAAGGTTGGACTAACTCGCAAGACGGACCAAGATGGCGGTGGTGATTGCTGACGCAACCGCTGGGGGCGCTAGTGTCGCGGCCAGATCTTTGTTGCAGCCGCTAGTCTTGCAGCAGGAGACGCAGAAGAACTCATCCTTGGAAGTGTCACATTCACCGAAGATGCCGAGACCTTTGTTGATCATCTCGTCTTCAAACGTGCATGGACCGAGGCCGCACTCTCGCTTCAGCGTGTAGCCCGTGTTCGCTGCAACAACAACAACAAGCCTTAGAGATCAAATTGACAACATTAGTTGACTTTAGTTTTATGTAAACTTTGTTGGCTAGGGCAAGATTACTTAGAGCAAAGACCGTCGCATAGCTACAGTAGTTACAGTGAAAGCCACCAGTAGTGTCAAAGCTTTTGACACCACTATCAAAAGCTGTTGAGGTTGTCAGAATGTCAACGTCAACTCGAGATTGACTGTGCAGCTTTAACTCATATATGGCTCTGAAGAATCCAGTTTGCAATCATATGGGTCAAAGTGCTCCTCAGTTTCTCATGTTTTTTTCCACCTACCCAAATTTATATTTTACACCTTCCCAAAAATATCACAAGGGAAATTTACTGAATTGTACACATGGCCTACTTTATAATTTATTGCTTATCAAATGCGAAATATGTACCTATATAATGATGCCTATTTTACATTCAAATTGTAGGGCTGCTAATATAATCAATAAATAAAACATTTCAACAAGAGCACCCTTTTGAGAATGAAAACTTTTATTATTTTTGGTGACTACATGTTTCGGGACATTAGCCCATCTTCATGGTCATTGTACAAATAAAACTCTAACCTATTATTAATAAATAAACTTTTGTATCATAAACAATGTTATTATCAGGTGTTTCACTTTGCAGGTTAAATTTCTTCTATCTATTTCATTTGTAGTTTAGTTATTCTTTCAAAGATAGGATTATTTGATGGTATTTGATTATTAATAAGTTGCTGAGGGTTCTCTTTGTGTGCTATAAATATTCTTAACTCTTCTGTAACATTCAGCTTTTCCCCTTTGGACATGTAATTCAGTATTTCTAAGTTGTCATTCATGCTCGAGTAGCTGTGATTGTCAGATAGGAGGTGTTCAGCATAATTGGACTTCATAGTGGTTCTATTATTGCTTCTTAAAGCCTGAATATGTTCTTTGAATCGTGCTTGAAATGACCTGCCTGTCTGACCGATGTAAAATTTGTCACAATCTGAGCATTTTATTTTGTAAAGTCCTGATTGTGTGTAATCCTTGGTTTTCTTCTCTCTTTGCTTGGATAGTTTTCCAATCAGATTGAACGCGTTATTTCTTGTCTCAAAGCTTAATGCAATATCTGTGTTTTCAAAGGTCTTACGAATTGCCCTGTTCATTACTGTATTGTATGGCACTTTAATATATTTTTTCTTTTGGATGTCAGTTTGATCTTTTGTTTCTTGATTTCGTTTCCTCTTCATGTTTTTTATCATTCTATCAACAATATCTGATTTGTATCCATTTTTCTGCGCTAGATATCTGATAATATTCTTTTCTTTGTCAAATTCTTCTTTAGCAAGAGGTATGGTTAGCAACCTATTTACCATAGAACGGAAGCCAGCCATTTTATACTTCCAGGGATGATTGGATTTTGAAGGTATCAACAGATCAGTTTGTGTAGGTTTTCTATAAATTTTAAAGGTGTGCTGGTTCCTGTTTCTAGCAATCGTGACGTCTAGCAAGTGAGTAGTACCTATATAACTAACTACTCCTAGTTGTACTCCATAGGTACAATTAATAGTTCTCACATGAAAAAAGAAAAAAACTTGTATTTAATACCTGAAATAAATAATCTTTAACTGGAAGTATTACAAATAAATATGTAAATTCCGTTTTAAAAAGCGATAAATAAATTGTTATTCACAGTACATTTGATGTTAAAATTCACTTGAGCTTTTATCAAAGTTTAATTAAAGCAAATCCGAGTGGAATTCTCTCTTAGCATCGTTGCGAGAGAGTTAATGAAAAAAGAGCACTCATCAGCGTCGCTCCTCTCCCACTCAATCCCTTCCGCCCCCTTCAAACCCTCCCGCTGCAAGTCAGTGAGTCGAGAAAGGATCAAAGCCCTCCTCTGCTCCCACCCTCAAGTCGACGGAAATCCTTGAAATGAACATCTCAATTAATAAGTTTCAATTTTAGATTCAATTCGAGCTTCTAAAACATTTCCAGAATTATGTTTTTATCCTTACAAAAACGTTTTTGTGATTTAGAAAGAAGTATTTCAATGTTGAAGTACAATGAATAGCAATTTCTTTGTTTAGTTGAGAAAAATTCAAACTAATAAAAAGATTCAATCGTAACCAGAAAATAAAATTATTAATGAGTTTTAAGAGTCAACTTGACCTTTGGGCCAGTAGCCCATTGTTGTGCAGTCGGCAATGTTAACCATATGGCTTTTAATGCAAAACATGGTAATTTATTCCCTTGTTTCTGACGCCGTTTTTCAACCGATTTTCTTTAAACTTGGTAAGTTGTTGTTGTTGTATTGGTGGATAAGGAGACCCCGGCCGAACCGTTGAGCACGTCTGCCTCAAAATGAGCAATTTGCGCATCAGGCCCCCGGAAGGATGGGATATTGAAGGAAGATAAAGGGTGAGGCACGGGACAGACTGTCCACTCATGTTCCAGCTAGGGGTTTTTATGCCCGTTGCACTCCTCTCCCCCTGCTGTCTTGAACATATGTTCCAGCTAGGGGTTTCCATACCCATATCATTTCTACATACCCCCTGCCGTCTACATTCCAGCTAGGGATTGACCATGCAGTTCGCATTAACCCTGCATTAACTCCGCATTAATCTGTCTTGAACTGGAATGGGGTTTGAAGGAAGGGAAATTGTCATAGAGGACAGCCAAAAGACTTACCACAGTGTTATGACAACTTCGTTTGTTGTACCCAATGTCAAAACTTGGTAAGTGTTTAGTTGAATAGTTATATTAGGTCCCCCATACCTCAAAATTTTGAAAATTTAACAAATATTACTCTCTGTGAAGTCGCAAAGTAATCGATTTTCCTTAGTAATATTTGTTACAATTTCAAAATTTTGAGGTATGGGGAGCCTAATATAACTATTAGACTAAGCACCTACCAAGTTTAAAGATGGCGGTTAGTAGTGGCAAATTGCGGGTGCTGGCCCAGTTCAAGGTCACCTGAGGGATGACGTCATCGAGGTCAATGACCTCACCGATGACGTCATCGATGACGCAATCGATGACGTCATCACCAATGACGTCACTTCCATGACGTCACACCCATGACGTCACAGAAATGACGTGCTGATGACGTCATCACCCCTTACGTCACCAATATGACGTCATCGACGCCACTGAGGTCAAGGTCATGCCGAAACTTAAAATTTTTTGGCACTTTTGCCGTTTCTCGCACTACGCTCCGAGTTTCAGTCACATTCCCCGTGACCTTGACGACTTGGAGCGAATTTGCGACGAGAAACGGCAAAAGTGCCAAGTTAAACTCGATTTTGTGACATGACCTTGCCTATGTGGTCAATAGGTGATCCCTCAGGTGACCTTGAACTAGCACAACACCCGCAATTTCATATTACTTTGATTTTGAAAACTTAACAACGGAGAGCCGACACTGACGCGCACCCCACGACAGTCACTGAGCGACTGACTGTCAGGCTCTGTGTACTCTAGGTATATCAGTTTTAGAGACTAAGATTCTAAACCGTCAGTAATTGGTGTAACTAACTGAACTTTGCAAGGAAAAGTTATTTCATCCAATATTTTAAACAAATCCTCATCAGTAAAACTTATATTAGTCTGTTTGGTATAAAACTTAGGGTGTCCGTGCAACAATTTACGCCACTTGGCTAAAGTCGAAACCCGCTTGACCTTGAGCGGTGGACACTGAGCAACTAATAAAGATTTAACACGACTAATTTAATATTACTGTGACTTTGAAAAATTTAACAACGGAGTGCCGACACCGACGCGCACCCTACGCCAGCCGCCGAGCGACTGATCTTCAGACTCTGTGTACTCTAGGTATATCGGGAAGTGGAGGGGGAAATTTAAAGGTCCTCCAAACGGAGTTTTAAAAGTTAAAGTGTAGAAAGACTACTCTTGTGCTTCCTGGGCGGTGAGAGTGCAGCTTAAATAAACTTAGTAGAGGGCAAAGGTCAAGGTCATTCAAATTAAGTTTTAAAAAAGATGACTAGTCGTCCTCATCGTCCGTACTACTTTCCGATGAAGAAGAAGGAGAGTCGTCTGAGTCCCGCTCTGATGCTCCCCAGATGAAATGTATGTCTATTTGAAAGCGCAGGCCGGGATCTTGTACCATCAACTCCTTTAATCTATTACATACCAATTCCACTTTGTACACATTGTTAATAATCAACACCCAAGGCTTTGGCTGAACATAACGTGTAGTTGAGTCAGCCTCGCAGACAGTTACATCTTCCGGTGATATTGGAGTGTATAAATGTGTAAAATCCCGTTGCTGAGGCTGGCTTGAAGTTGAAGGTTCTGTGCCGACCCTGGTTGCATCAAAATTCAAATCCATTCTACATTCAAGAGGTCCAGGGTTTCCGTTGAATACATAGAGTAATTTTTGATACAAGACTTCCACTTCTGTCACATCTTGTAAATGAACGGTCCACCGCAAGGGAAACGCTTCGTCCGTAGTGGAGTCAACTTGTGAAAGAGTCCTGTCCGCCATGGTAGCTAAGCAAGGAATGAGGTGAGCTGCAGTCAGTTGTAACATTATCGAAAAGTAGAGGGGGAAATTTCAAGGTCATTCAAATTGGGTTTTAAAAAAGGAAGGAGTGGAGGGGGAAATCTCAAGGTCATTTAATTTGTGTTTTAAAAAAAGGTTATTCCGCATTAGCCTCGTTATCTACGTTCTCCCCCACATCTTAATTTGCGTTGTCTCCCACACCTTCATCCACATCAGATTCATCATGTGGGTAGATAGGCGACATCGGTGAATATTGTGGTGAGTGCTGGCTGCCGTAGTCCTGCTGCAGTTGAACTTGTGACCAATCATAGTTTAAATTCATCTGAATTATAATCCCAGGGTTGTCCCGGAGTATCTCCTTCATCCTTTCACATATTGCTTCTAAATAGTGCACACTGTCGATCGACAGTGTCCAACCCGTACTTGTTCCAACATCAGTAGTGGAATCGGCTTGGGTGATGGTGTTGTCCGCCATGGTTGCCAGTGGAATAAGGAATGATGCTAAATGTGAGACCCATACAGGAACCTAGTGAAGTAGTGGGGGCGTGGTGGAGTAGTGGGGGCGTGGTGGAGTAGTAGGGGAAAGTTCAAGGTCATCCAAATGGAGTTTTAAAAAAAAAGAAAACCTACAGAGTAACATTAAAATTTTCCAACTGACGGTGGTGAGCGTTTTCTTCCACAACCTTGCCGACAGATGTAACTATGCCGTACAGTATGAAAAGTACAACCATAGTAAGACCAAACAATAAAAGATAGCCGTTGAGTATTATGATATTTTCTGAGTGGATCTGCTTTCTTCTTATCGCCCTCTCTTGCATTCTCTTTTTTAACTCGTGTATGAAATCACAGCATGTGTGAGGACATCTTTCATCTGTTGGTAGGTTTGCCATTGTTGAAGTTGTAAGTTTGACTGTTAAAGATGGAATGAGGTATCCAATTGCGGTGTCTCATGTATACCAATAGTCAAGTGGTGGGGGTAGCAAAGCAGTGGAGGGGGAAGTTTCAAGGTCATTCAAATTGTGTTTTAAAAAATCCTATCTTGTTACTGAGCTCATATGTCAGTAACAAGATAGGTGTTTTTCTATTTTGTTTTCTCTTTTACTTCTTTAATATAATGAAAAAATAAACATATTGTACAACGGTTAGAATAAGAAATACAACTGCTAGTCAGCTGAAGTAATCCAAGTTGTCCGGCTCTGTCTTCATCGATGTTGGTGAGGAGTGTCCAGACTCTTCTTTATGCTGCCGAATATTCTTTATATTGCAAGCGTAAACTTGCACGTTTATACGGTAGCCTCGTGCCACCATCAGCTGCAGCTCTTTGTACAGCTCGTTGAGCTCCTGCTGAGTCTTGATTGTAACTTCCTCATAACTGGCGCAGCTTACATTGAGAGACATCTTGATGTTGACTGGTCGACCGTTGGAGTTGAAATGAAGCCGAGGCATAGCGCTTGGAGGTATATGAAAAAGTGGTGGGGGTAAAAGTGGTGGGGGTATGGAAGGTCTAATTAAATCGTTCTAAACTTTTTCCATTGGTACAATGGAATTGAACAAACAGCACAGGTGTCTTTGATGTTCTCAAACTTAAACACCGGTGCTAGAAAACCAAACTGCCTTATACCTCCATCCAGTACAAATTGGCGAAGGTCACCAATAGCTGCGTCACCACAAGGTTTACAAAACTTTTCCCCATCGTTGAACTTATACCAAGAGTACTCCGAGTAGCCTCTATTTTCCCTCTTGTAGTCTTTGATATCTTCTTTTATTGTCAGTGGGATATTTTCTTGTAAACAAGTTGGGAACAAATCTTTGTGAGTTATAACTCGTTGTAAGCAAAGCTCGTACAAGGTGCTCATCGTTTGCTAGTTGGCAACGGACTGACCGTTTTCCGCATCCAAGCAGGTTTGAATTCTAGTGTGGTAGTGGGGGCAATCTTTAAATGCAAAGGTCAAAGGTCAAGGTCACTCGTGAAGTTTAAAAAAAAATGCAACATACCAATATGTGACAAACTTCACATATTGATATGTTGCATTTTTTTCTTTTTTCTTTTTTAATTTTTTTGTCCTTTATGATTTATTTATAAAACATTACAATACAATATGTACAACAGTAAAACTTAAATCTAACACTGCTGCTTGTCGGCGATGTGGATGGTCAACTCGGTGGAATTGCTACCCGTGGAACCGTGGGAAACCAAGTAGAGAGAGCCGGGTTGGATGGAACGTAGATCCTCGTTCTGTAGGAGATGGACGAACCGTTTCGGCAGGTACACCTGGAACTTGGGCTCATCCCCCGGAGTGAACGGTGCCTCGCTGAGACTGCAGCAGATAGCCTCTCCAACTGTAGTCTCCATCTTCTTCATCTCATGGATGATATAGTGCTTCTCGTCTTTTAGTTCAGAGCACTTCTTAACCGGTAGTATAGTAGACTTTGAGTGAGCATTGAACTGCTCAACCAAGGTTTGAAGGAACTGGTTAGATGCCATGGTTGAGTCAAAGATTGTCTTCTTCGTCTTCTTGCTGGGAGATGTTGTCGTCTCGGAATCTCGAGTAATACTCATGCCAGGTCCCGGTCTGCTCCTCACTTATATAGCCCCCGTTACCCCCACCACTTTCCACTTCCCCATTTTGAAGGTAAGAGGCGAGTTTATAGGCGTTTTTCAAAGCGCAATGCCTATCTTTGTAATGTTCTGGGCTTTTTGTACAAATACATAAGTTTTCTAGCATATATTGGTAATCCTTATCTAATTCCACGTCATTAACCGGAACATAGGTAAATTCTTCGATCCATCTTTTCTTTTCAAGCCCCTTCGTGTAAATATTGGTAAACTTGTTTGAAAAGTGATGCATAATGTGATGCAAGTCCGTGTAACTTGTAAAACCATCATACCAATCGATATGATGAAAGTATTTTGAAATCCATCTGTTGGTAGTAGCGGCTTTGCTAGTTAAAGACGAATAAGAACATGGTGGTTTAAATAAAAACGAATACGGAACACTTGTATTCATGTCCAAAAACACAAGTTCTTTTATAATAAATCTATCATCATTACCGCGAAACGCTTGAAACTCAATAATACCAGGGTTGGACTTTACTTGTTCTTCTTCTCCCTTGTCCATCTTGAAGGTCACACGTCTGCTCATTATGAAGTCAGGAGGTCAACTGATTTCCACACCACGGTAGGTACCACTTTTATACCAGGCCGTACAGTTGTTAGCGCGTTGGTGTATATTTAACGTGGGCACCGTCCCCAATAGGCCTAACCCCACAAAGTTTTGGATATTGTTTTAGAAACTAACCATTGTTATCTATGTTTCCATCTTTATATTTTCCTTGTTTTCGTTTTCATCACTAACACTTGATTCTTCTCCTCCTTCTTCCTCTTCTTCTTTTATTACTGATGTTTTATGTAGTTGAGCGTATTTTTCCAATTGTCTCCACATTTGTACTTCATGAGGAACCCTATTGAATATAGAAGTATCCACAGGTCCGTATAATATAGGTGCGTCCGGTTGTTTGTCCAAAGTGTCTTCCAGATAGTCTTTAATAATCGAACTTGAAAATACCAGTTGTCTCAAGTATCTTGTTATAGGTTCGGTTGCACAAGTTAAAATGAAAAACTCCTCTCGACTAAGTTGAATCTTGTTATCATGTCTTGTTGTGTCTCTAAACCGCAGCTGATGATCACCACGATGTTTAATTATATCGATTTCCACATTTGAATCCAAAAGTCCTACTCTTGTCTTTCTTCCAAACATGTTACTACTTAAATAGCAGTACCAGGTTAACCGAGCCTTGCTCGTTGGTTTTAATTCAGTTTTGATATAGTGTCATTAGAGCTATTAAATTTCCCCCAACAACCAACTATACCTCTTCACAGTTAACAGCTGTTTCAAAAAGTCTGCTTAATATTAATGTTCCTTTATTTTTGTATACCTTTCGTTGTTATTTCGTTACCAAAATAGCAACCCATAAGACCAATGTTAAAAATTACGATTTTTAAACTTAAATTCTGACAAAATTCGATTTTTCCTGGGATGGAGGCCTTTTCTAAACTTATTTTTGGGCCAATACACTTTTAATTGCAAAGTTTTAGCAAAATCTGACAGCTAGATTTCGAGATCGTGGAACACACATCCCTTCAGACATTCCTCGTATTATAGTATAGGATTATAGTATAGGATTCTAGAAGATGCAAGTGTTTCATAAACGATTCCCAAGCACTGTCCGTAAACAAAATCATTTTGGGTCCATGAGTTAAAATTACAGTAGGGGAATAACCTGTTGATTTCATAACACCGATTAAAACACTTTTGTCCAAACTGGAAGAGATTGGGTAAAATATTCGCAAGAATACCTCACTCAATATGTTTGGAGAAATATTATTTTCAATATCCCTTTTCCTCTTTTGTGCATTCTTTCTTCTTTTACCTTTTTCCTCAACATCATTACTAGCATGAAGTTGTCCACAAACGTTTTGTTCACCTCCTTCCTGGTGACCTTGAAGATCTAAAAACTCAGATATCTCCTTCTCAATATCTACCACATTTTCAGGTGTACCACTAGGAGAAGCCATATTCAATATGATGCTACCCATACAACAGTCGGCAACAAACTGATGAGGAGCGGCCTGTACGCTCTGCTTTTATACTCGCGGAATGGAACAAAACCGGTTTTTACAGTACATTTTTAACAATTTCAGTTAGAGGTGTGTATGTTACAATTTTATCATGTAGAATTAAACAGTATGCAGTTGTATTTGCAGGTATAGGTGCATTAAACTCCATTTCAATCTTTATGTCAACACTTGATGACTTTACTGATTCATTTTGTTTAGAACAATCAATTACAACTATTGTGTAACCATCTAAGTATTCTTCTGGTGATAGTAAAGGTGTATTCGTTTTACCGTAATATGAATTTTGGAATCTTGCATACATATCGTATAATATACTGTACTTTTTATTAGCGAATGACACATTCAAATTGTCGTAGGGGAAAAATTGTGAATTCAAATAAACTTTAATATTTTTTAAGTTGCAATGATCAAATTTGCCTGCATGTTTTGTGATGCTGTCTCTCCTACCTGTTTGTAAACCAAATATAATATACCTGGCTCGTTCTACGTAATTAGATGTTTTAACAGTCCAAGTGTGACGATCCGTAGCTGGAAAGCTTGGATGTTCATGGAATTCCCAACTTCTAAAAGGAATTACAATATCACGGTCAGCCTTTAACTTCCTTAATAGTAGCATTCTATGCTCGTCAGCTAATTTAACATGTGGAACTCTCCATACGATTTTGTCTAATATTAATTTCCATTCTAAAGTTGAATCTGTTGCATTGTCTGGAGCTTTAATAATGTCTTTATCGTTAGATGATCTCAACAAAACTAATTCTTGTTTAACATTTAATATTATTTTTCTATAATCTTCAGCAAATCCAAGCAACAAACGTAATGGGATATGAAAATCAAAATATCCATTTGTATTTGGAGTGATTGTGTCATGTTCAGGTAAAACCCATCCTGCAGGTTGAAGTAAATTGGTTTCATTAGGTGATATAGATGTTATCCCCTTTAAAGTTGTTGTAATACCTACTTTTTTAGTAGAATCAACTGTTACACCTGATATTTCATATCTAATTTCATCAAAAAGGAAAGCCATAGGATTATTTATAAATGGAACTGTTGTACCAGTAGTAGTACCATCCTTTTTAGTAACTTTTCCTTCAATATACAAGTAACTTTCACATGGTAGTGTGTAAATGTCTTGATGTTGGATGGGGATACGAATTTCATCGTTATTGTTTAATTTCGATGAAGTGTAAGGGTTGTGGGTGTGATATTCTTTTTCCCATAGGGTTTCGTCGAATGTTGGACCCTGCGCTATATCCAGTATATCCATAATCGGTTAATTTTAATCCAATTCTCTCTAAGAAACGAATGTTCTCGCGTGTTAACTCCTCCACAGCTGAAGAGCTACTAATGCGGTTCCCCGTAGGTTGTTCGCTTTTAAATGTTAAACCCATAGTTTTGTATTAAAGTGTCGATTTTAAATGTAATCTAATTGTAATAGGCTCTTCTCTGAAGTCTACCAAGTTACCGTCTTGATCCAATACGTTCAACACGATGTCTGAAATGAAAGTGGTGTTCAACGGTAGATATACCAGGTTTTGTGGCTTTTCAACAATTTTAAATCCGGGTGGTACACTTGGGTAAAAAGTATGTATTATATGGGTGTTAGCCCCATCCCTGTAAGCTCCTTGTATAATGTTACAAGTTATGTCTATACTATTGACTTTTAATATTGTTACTGTTTTCTTACCGGAATGTGTTACATCTGGTTTTAATATTGGCTCATCTTTGGAAAATCCTAATAAATCACCAATTGAGTTTGGTTGAGTAAAATCTATATAATATTTGGAAGTAATTTCAGCTTTCATTGTATTATTATTACCTTTTAATGTTATATTGTCTTTTCCCATTTTAGTTTGTAAAAATTCATTTATAAGATCAATTTCATAAGAACCTGTGGGTAACCAGCACTCTTGTAAGTCTGTATACTTCCCACTGGCATCTTTTCCTTTATAATAATGCAATACGTTATTTTTACCTTCCGTAACATTGGGAATAGAGTTGTAAGTTGTAAAATCCAATAGTGCCGCCTCCCAAAATCTTCCTTTTTGCAAGCGTAACGCTGGAAAAAGGATACTTCGTAAAGTGGACGATTTTCCTGTTAATGATACCGTATAGGAAGACATCTCAATAGTGACTGATACTTTTAGCTAGGAATTCCAAACATAAATGGCCGCATATTGAAGTATTATCAGGTTGTTCTCTTTTATAGTTATAATATATGTTTTTAGCAGATTTAAAGTAATTTTGAAGTTCTTTTGGTGGTGGCAAATTACCGAAACTATCAAAATAATATACATTGTTATTTAGTTTCTTATAACAAACCCAATGGGTGCCAGGCCCTTCAGTATTATCCAAATTTACAATTCCAGTCTCATTTTGCCACATTTCCTTTGGTAAACTGTCTTTCATGAATACACCGCGGAAAAATGGTATTTTTAAACAGGAAATATATTTAAATAAATCAACATTGGTTAACGCTTTATGTGGTATAACTAATTGATTTCTTTTATTTAATACGCACGATAAGGTCTTAGGTAAAGACCTGCCCCGTTTTTTACCATAGACCACACGGTGGGCTTCTTCCTGCCTTTTCTTGTAGATCGTCGTGTTCTTCTTATATTTCCTCCATGTTTTCTTGTGGTTGACCTCTTTTTTACCCTCCTTCTTCCACCTCCAACTGCTGTTTTAGCCTTCATACCTGCTGTTACTGCTAAAGCTGCTGCTTTTTCTGCTATGCTAGCGTCACTTGATTTTACTCGTTGCCAAGCTATGTCCGCAAGTTTTCTGTCTGCTATCGATCTATTTTTTGAATCGGCAAACGTGGAATATGCGATATCGTGTTCTTTACAAGCCTGATCTAACTTATTTATGCCTGGATCGCCTCTTTCCAGTCGTTTTTTCAATTTAGTTCCTGGTCCGCAATACTGATAACCTCCCGGTATATGAAATTCGTATGGTAATGCGTCTATTGCTCTATTTACTATGGATCCTACTGGAATTCGATTTAAGGCTTTACTTAATAGAGAAACCGCTGTGGACGTGATCCCACCTCCTTTCCTTACAGTGTCTCGATATGGACTGATATATTGAAATGTCATAATGCACTTTTATAATTGAATTTCGCAACTTATGTGTTACCTCTACGACAAGTTGAACACAAATGACTTTATTTATGCTTTTGATCAATTAAATACTAAAAGGACCCTAAAATGTGGATCCTTAAGGTTGTGGTGTTTTATTAAAGAAATACTTATAAAGGATGTCTTGTTTTATCCATGAATTTCTCATTTTTTCATCAACACGATTATATTGTCCGCTTGCAATATAATTATGCATATCAAACATTATATTACCTATCACTTTAACAAGAAAATTAACATTTACAGCGTCATCTACATAATCAGGGTCTGCAACTCTTGTTAATCGTTTGTTATTGCAATTCCACCATCTATGTCCAGTTGGCTCTAATTGTATTATCTGTTCAAAAGTAACAACATTACCAGGCAATGTCGCGGGAGCTATATGTATCATTTGTTTTCCTTTACCATCCCAAACATTATTCCTTAATACATATCCATCAAGAACTTTATTCTTTTCTTCAAGTAATGTAAACTTTTCATTTCCTTGTACAAACACATCCCCCTGCCGTGATACCACTTGGTCTTGTTTTACAAATCCAGATGTCTCTTGTTTTAAAGTCTCTTTCATTTGACCCACTGTTGCACCATCTGATGGCGCCGAACCATCTTTAACATTTGCTAAACAATTATTAAAACAATCTATAACCCCTACATCACGTATGATACAATGATCTTTAATATATTTTAGATTTACAGCATCGTTTTCAGTTTTCGGATAACCTATATCATTAATAACAAATTTATAAAAAGAAAATCCATCTTTTGTCTTTTCAGGTATCAAGGAATGTAAATAGCGTCTATTTACGCTGTCTTTTGCATCTTTAGGGTCATCTACGTTGGATATACGTTTATTGTTGGCACTATACGTTTTCCCATTGAATTTTAACGTATTTTTTAATTCAGATGACAAATAACCTTTGTTTATCGCATCACCGTTTTGATTTGGTTTACCAACGTTGATAATTCTATGATCTTCTGCGTCATATGTGTTATTTTGTAGTCTTAATGTTGGCGATATCTTTTCCTTTAACATTTTTAAATTTATTGCATCGTTTTCATCCGAAGGATCTTTTATGTTTTTTAACCTTTTATTACTCATATCATAATCTCCATCAGGTGTTTGTGGTAAACCAGCACTTCTTTTTAAACTATTCGCATAATATAACCCATCCGAGGAGTAACGTCCGAACTTGTCGACACTCATGGTGCAACTGAATAGTACTCTAGGGAGTAACGCATTTTTATGAGATTACCCCACGGTTTCGGAGTTCATCCACTAAAGCCACCCATTCGTTTTCCAATCCAGTATGTCCCGCTTCTTTAGCCTCATGTATTAGTTTCATTCTATCCACCAATTTATTGATATTATTGTAATAAATTACATTTGTGTTATATAATTTCTTCATTAAACCTGTACCCGTAACAGACTTACTTCTTTTTCTTCGTTCCTGAGCACTTACATCCAAAGTGGACGCCATAAATCTTCGTTTTACAGGTTTCCTTTGTGTTAACGGCATTGTTTGTCTTCTAGTTGGTATTAACTTGGATACAAATTCTCTATATTTTAAAGACTTAGATCTAAAAGGAAGCTGGTCAGGTAAATACTTTCTCCTATACGCATTTGTCTGTTCCAAAATCTTTTTATATGCTTCCATGTCTTTTTCTTTCACTAACGATACTGAAGGCTTATTTTAAAATAATAATTCAAATAATCCTTTTGTACCCTTATATCTTTGATCACCAACAACAATATTATCATGTTCATCAACGTTTAACGGGCTATTACCTATCATTAAACCATCTTCTGTTAATCTCGCTCCATAACTATGGTAATTCTTATTAGGAATTGTTCCGAGTAACATTTTTACCATGTATTTCCTTCCTAAAGGTCCTTTGTTATGAATGTTTTCACCCAACAAGCTTATGTTTGACGGTCCTTCTCTTGCCTCTTCTCTTTTTTCCTCTTCACTAGCAGTTGGTACATCTTCAGGTCCCCTTTCACTATATCCTGGTGATTCTAGCTCTCTTTCAGATTCTGCACCGGTAAAGCCACTATATGTAGAGGATTCCGGGTCTTCATCACTAAAACCTTCATATTTTACACTTTCTCTTTCAAACTTTGTGATAGGTGCAATCGCATCTCCTTCCAATACAGGTTTAGCGAATTATTTGTTTAATTGTTTCAAGGGTTCAGTAATAGGTTTAAAAGTAGATTCAAGGAATTTCTCCTTCTCGCTAATACCTAGTTTTAATGCTCTGTTTTTAGCCCGAATAGAATCACTAAGTGATTTTATTTCTTTTAATAATTTTTCTTGGTTAACCATGTTTGTAGCAAGACGTGTTGTACAACAATGAATGTTTTATACCATGTTCAATGTATTAATATAAATTTATCAAATCCTATCCTGTATCGACCATTGTTTAGCGGTTGTTCCTTCATAATTGTTAGGAACCCATACTTTTCAGCCCAAGCCTTTCCACATAACTCTTTAAATCGTTCAAATGTCATATCCGCATTTACATGATCAAAATATATATGTTTTAGGTTGGTTTCGTCCTGTTTAAATACAATTAACATGTTTGCATTGTCTCTAATGAGTTGTTTCGGTATTTTGCTGTAAGTTTGGCCAATATAAATACTATCTATGTTTTTATGTCGACCCATAGCGAAGTAATTTCTTATTGTGTTTTGGTTTTCACAAGATACATCGTCAAATATGAACACGGAGAATGGTTTAGCTTCTTGTGGTTGCATGACACTCTCACTTGCATTAAATTTTAGGTATTTAACTTCAGGCACATTACTTAGTATCTTTTCCAATAATTGATACTTTGGTTGTTGTAGTGATTTTGAAAATACATATAGATTATTAAAACGTAATCCTTTAGGGTTTGTAATTAAATTGAATACTACATTAGTTTTTCCACAGTTGGAAGGTCCGGTAACCAGACAGCGCACGGTGTTTGGTAACAAATTGCCATGTTTCCCACTATTGAATTCTGAATTATCCACTGTGAGTTCATCTATATTATTAATAGTAAAACTCTCTTTTTGTGGTACTATCTCCATCCTTTGTAATGGTTCAACCTAAAATGATTCTCTATCGTTATATCAAATCCTTTTTAGGTATCCAAGAATCTTCCGTCTTATTAAATCCTAACCATCTTACTTTAACCTTATCTTTTTTCCGTTGCAACACCTTTTCAACTAAATATACATCACCTACTGTTGATTTTAACATTTCATGTCCATAAAACCCTCCTTCAAGCAATTGTCCTTTATTATCTTTTAAAATATATGTCTCGGGTACAGTAGGTTGTACTTTAAATACAGTAAAGACCTCATTGGTCCAATTTGGCAGATATCTTTTACTAAAAACACCTTTATATTTACTTATCCGCACTTTATCACCAACATTAAATTTTTTAGGCTTTAGTTTTTCAACTTTTGGTTTAGTATTCATTTTTATACGTTTTAATACCAGTTTTTCATTTTTGCTAGTCACCTGGTTTGGTTTCATTTCAATAGTTCTATGAAACTTGTTATTGTAATCGTTTATAAGTTTTGGTAATATATCAATCCATATGTGCGATCCTCTGTTGGAAAACATTTTATACATCGCACATTTTAAAGTTCTGTTGAATCTTTCAATTATTGAAGCTTTTACCTCAGAATTTGTTGAATAATGGTTTATATTGTGTTTTTTCATTAAATTTGCAAATTCTTTATTAAAATATTCTTTTCCATCATCGGTTTGTAAATGTTTAATAGTATGTTTGTCTTTTTCTATAGCTATTTCCATTGCTTTTGTAACACTTTTGCCGCTTTTATCTTTTAGCGGTAAAGCATCTGCCATTTTAGAAAAACAGTTAATAATAGTCAATATGTATTTATATCCTTTATTTTGTTTGCTATAAGGAATCATTTCGATTAAATCCGCTTGATATAAATCATTAATTCCTTTTATCACCGTATTTCTTCGTGGAAACTTTCTTCTTGCAGGTTTATGAAGTTCGTTGACAATTTGTTGTTTCAAGTCCTTCATATTGCAGGTTTGAATGTTGCTTGTGTCACATGTATAATCACAATGAATGTTGTCTTAAATATTCACATAATTTATATAGGTCAAGGCCATCCAGACTTGTGTAAAAAAATGGGGAACACGGCATTAGACTTGCCGTGTTCCCCATTTTTTTACGGAAGGAAAAAGGAATAAGGTCGAAGTTGTAGAAGGACGAAGAATAGGTTACTAGTCGATAGGGTTTAGAGAGTAGTGGCCAAAAGGAAGAGTGTGAATTTTGTCGGGCATAATGTGTCTTTTATCATCCCGAGCTGACAGTGCTTTTTTAATTTCAGTCACACTGTAGACTTGATGTTTAAAGCTTCGGATATTGTTGAATGTGGCCGAGATGGTAGTATCTTCAAACAAACAGGTCTTGTAGTGGTCAAATGTCACATGTTTTTTTAAAATAAGATGTCTTCACTCCTTTTGCTTTCTTGACTGTCGGTGTGTTGTTTTCATTGTACATCTTAAATGAATACAATTTTGACATTAGTGCTACTATTTCTTCTAATGGCATTCCGTTTGCTTCATCTTTAAATTTTCCAATTACTTTTTTCTTCCGTCTTATTAAATCCTAACCATCTTACTTTAACCTTATCTTTTTTCCGTTGCAACACCTTTTCAACTAAATATACATCACCTACTGTTGATTTTAACATTTCATGTCCATAAAACCCTCCTTCAAGCAATTGTCCTTTATTATCTTTTAAAATATATGTCTCGGGTACAGTAGGTTGTACTTTAAATACAGTAAAGACCTCATTGGTCCAATTTGGCAGACATCTTTTACTAAAAACACCTTTATATTTACTTATCCGCACTTTATCACCAACATTAAATTTTTTAGGCTTTAGTTTTTCAACTTTTGGTTTAGTATTCATTTTTATACGTTTTAATACCAGTTTTTCATTTTTGCTAGTCACCTGGTTTGGTTTCATTTCAATAGTTCTATGAAACTTGTTATTGTAATCGTTTATAAGTTTTGGTAATATATCAATCCATATGTGCGATCCTCTGTTGGAAAACATTTTATACATCGCACATTTTAAAGTTCTGTTGAATCTTTCAATTATTGAAGCTTTTACCTCAGAATTTGTTGAATAATGGTTTATATTGTGTTTTTTCATTAAATTTGCAAATTCTTTATTAAAATATTCTTTTCCATCATCGGTTTGTAAATGTTTAATAGTATGTTTGTCTTTTTCTATAGCTATTTCCATTGCTTTTGTAACACTTTTGCCGCTTTTATCTTTTAGCGGTAAAGCATCTGCCATTTTAGAAAAACAGTTAATAATAGTCAATATGTATTTATATCCTTTATTTTGTTTGCTATAAGGAATCATTTCGATTAAATCCGCTTGATATAAATCATTAATTCCTTTTATCACCGTATTTCTTCGTGGAAACTTTCTTCTTGCAGGTTTATGAAGTTCGTTGACAATTTGTTGTTTCAAGTCCTTCATATTGCATGTTTGAATGTTGCTTGTGTCACATGTATAATCACAATGAATGTTGTCTTAAATATTCACATAATTTATATAGGTCAAGGCCATCCAGACTTGTGTAAAAAAATGGGGAACACGGCATTAGACTTGCCGTGTTCCCCATTTTTTTACGGAAGGAAAAAGGAATAAGGTCGAAGTTGTAGAAGGACGAAGAATAGGTTACTAGTCGATAGGGTTTAGAGAGTAGTGGCCAAAAGGAAGAGTGTGAATTTTGTCGGGCATAATGTGTCTTTTATCATCCCGAGCTGACAGTGCTTTTTTAATTTCAGTCACACTGTAGACTTGATGTTTAAAGCTTCGGATATTGTTGAATGTGGCCGAGATGGTAGTATCTTCAAACAAACAGGTCTTGTAGTGGTCAAATGTCACATGTTTTTTTAAAATAAGATGTCTTCACTCCTTTTGCTTTCTTGACTGTCGGTGTGTTGTTTTCATTGTACATCTTAAATGAATACAATTTTGACATTAGTGCTACTATTTCTTCTAATGGCATTCCGTTTGCTTCATCTTTAAATTTTCCAATTACTTTTTTCTTCCGTCTTATTAAATCCTAACCATCTTACTTTAACCTTATCTTTTTTCCGTTGCAACACCTTTTCAACTAAATATACATCACCTACTGTTGATTTTAACATTTCATGTCCATAAAACCCTCCTTCAAGCAATTGTCCTTTATTATCTTTTAAAATATATGTCTCGGGTACAGTAGGTTGTACTTTAAATACAGTAAAGACCTCATTGGTCCAATTTGGCAGACATCTTTTACTAAAAACACCTTTATATTTACTTATCCGCACTTTATCACCAACATTAAATTTTTTAGGCTTTAGTTTTTCAACTTTTGGTTTAGTATTCATTTTTATACGTTTTAATACCAGTTTTTCATTTTTGCTAGTCACCTGGTTTGGTTTCATTTCAATAGTTCTATGAAACTTGTTATTGTAATCGTTTATAAGTTTTGGTAATATATCAATCCATATGTGCGATCCTCTGTTGGAAAACATTTTATACATCGCACATTTTAAAGTTCTGTTGAATCTTTCAATTATTGAAGCTTTTACCTCAGAATTTGTTGAATAATGGTTTATATTGTGTTTTTTCATTAAATTTGCAAATTCTTTATTAAAATATTCTTTTCCATCATCGGTTTGTAAATGTTTAATAGTATGTTTGTCTTTTTCTATAGCTATTTCCATTGCTTTTGTAACACTTTTGCCGCTTTTATCTTTTAGCGGTAAAGCATCTGCCATTTTAGAAAAACAGTTAATAATAGTCAATATGTATTTATATCCTTTATTTTGTTTGCTATAAGGAATCATTTCGATTAAATCCGCTTGATATAAATCATTAATTCCTTTTATCACCGTATTTCTTCGTGGAAACTTTCTTCTTGCAGGTTTATGAAGTTCGTTGACAATTTGTTGTTTCAAGTCCTTCATATTGCAGGTTTGAATGTTGCTTGTGTCACATGTATAATCACAATGAATGTTGTCTTAAATATTCACATAATTTATATAGGTCAAGGCCATCCAGACTTGTGTAAAAAAATGGGGAACACGGCATTAGACTTGCCGTGTTCCCCATTTTTTTACGGAAGGAAAAAGGAATAAGGTCGAAGTTGTAGAAGGACGAAGAATAGGTTACTAGTCGATAGGGTTTAGAGAGTAGTGGCCAAAAGGAAGAGTGTGAATTTTGTCGGGCATAATGTGTCTTTTATCATCCCGAGCTGACAGTGCTTTTTTAATTTCAGTCACACTGTAGACTTGATGTTTAAAGCTTCGGATATTGTTGAATGTGGCCGAGATGGTAGTATCTTCAAACAAACAGGTCTTGTAGTGGTCAAATGTCACATGTTTTTTTAAAATAAGATGTCTTCACTCCTTTTGCTTTCTTGACTGTCGGTGTGTTGTTTTCATTGTACATCTTAAATGAATACAATTTTGACATTAGTGCTACTATTTCTTCTAATGGCATTCCGTTTGCTTCATCTTTAAATTTTCCAATTACTTTTTTATTCTTTTCATTATAATTTGGGTGGTTCTTTGGATAGTCAGAAAAGTCGAAATCTTCTTTGTATGGAAAAGTCCTTAGGTCTTCATACATGTCTAAGGTCTTTATCCAGTAGATAAATGCGTCAGTATCCATGTATGCGACTCCGATGTTGTCCCTTCCGTAGTGTTTAACCATTTTGTTATAATGGAAATCATACATCAGGGTTTTACTTATATCCAAAATCGACATACCGATGTACAACGGACGATCCATCACTATTGTTGTTTTCTTCATACTGACAGCAACTAGATTTTCGTTTATAATCATGGATGTTCCGAAATTTGGTTTTTGAACTAACTTTTCCAATTTTCTAGGGTCACTTACTAATTTTACATTTTTGTGTTTTCTCTTGTTTTCCAAAGTCTTCCCAAAGATGGCGTTGTTCATTAATTTGTAGAAGTCCTTTTCAAACGCTGTTGTCGCTGCAGCTCTTCTTGTAGTGTTAGAATCGATGTATGGTTTCAACCAACAAGACTGGGTGAATTCAATCGCTCTGTGAATTCTCACTATACGTAGACCTAATTCAAGAGCTTGTTGAACTACCCAGTAGTGAGCCACATACCGATCTTTATTCTTCAAGGTCATCATCAATTTTGGCCATCTTCCTGTCGGTGAAACTTCAGTCTTTGCTAGGAGAGGCAAGTCGTAGTGATGGTCATGAAGGTGCTCAGGATATTCGAAATCACAGTCCAAGATATAGCCTTTTGGACCATCCTTTGGAATCTGTAAGATGTCACCGATGGTGGCCGGGTCAATCCATTTGAAGTCAGCGTAGGGAAGCGGATTTGACATTGCCCAACCATAAAGGTTGTTTGCGTCAAAGTAGCCAAGGTAGACCGATGGTTGTTGCTCGTCAAAGCCGGGGATGTACTTGTTGTTGGCTTTGACATGACGTGTTACAGCTTGTGTCAAACCACCCCGTACACCAGATTCCATCATGAGCACCATATCTATATCTGTTAAAAGTTCCAATCGACAGTTGGTTGACTTTAGCATAGCTTGCCATGCTAATCCTGGAGATGTGTACGAGTGTAGAGGGTCCAGTCCATAGGCGGAGAAGCAGGTGTTTCGAAATTCTTCCATCACATCACACAGCAGAGTTACGTCCAATTTTATATAAAAGTCTGAATATTCCCCTAAGGTTTGAATGTTTAGTTGGTTCCAAACATTACAAGCATGATTGTAGTCTTCAATGGAGATTTCACTTTCGTTTAGTTTGCTATTGAAGGCTTCAATCGGTGGCAGACTGGTTTCTTCAAACTTTTCTGTAGAAGTTATATAATCATAGGGGAAAACTCCTTTCCTCAATACTAGGTCCAATTTATCTTCAGGTACAATTTTGCTTGTTTCTTTTAAGTCTTCTCTTCTTAGGTTCTCTGACAATTTGGCTAAACTAGATGGCATAAATCTGTAAGAGTCTACGAAGCGAAGTTTAATTTTACCTACTGTTTTTGAAAAACTGATGTACTTTTCCAATGTTGTAGCAAGAACATCAATTTTACCATCATCTCTTCCTAACTCTGGGATAATAAAGTGGGAGTCGTAGCCGCTAAGATTGTGTAAAACAACAGGAATAAAGTTTGGCAGTTTGTAATTTATATTGCATGAATTACAAGCAGCTCCTCTGTATAACCCTGTCAGATGATCATGGTCTCTTACTTTTTGGTTTTCTTCACTAAAGGTCTTCTTGCATAAATAACATCTCGTCGCTACGTTGTATTCTTCTTGTTGATTTTGGTTTAAAGGTTCCATAGGTACCACATTACCGTATAAGCGTTGCGCCTTTTCAGCAATGTCATATAACAGGTCTACAAAATACTTAGCGGCTTCTTCCCCACGGTAAAGTATTGGAGTGGATGTTAAACCATAGTCTTGCAATTGGGTTTCAGACAAGGTCGACTTCACCAGTAGGCAAAAACTATTGGGCTGGTGCAGCTGGTATTTTGTTCTTCTAGTCACCTCACCGTTTGGCAGCTCCTGTGGTACTAACGTAGATTCAAAATCTGCGTAGATGACCAGTGGAATACGATATTGGTGGACTGTTTTGTTGAATCGGATAAACGCACGAGATGGTGGCGGCAGACTAACCTTCACTTCATAATTCTCGTTACAAAGTCTTTTGTGTTCCGTCAACCATTCAGATCCTCCACGTCTTAGTTCTTTATATGTGAA
Source organism: Neoaliturus tenellus (assembly GCA_030545055.2). Classification (NCBI taxonomy): domain Eukaryota; kingdom Metazoa; phylum Arthropoda; class Insecta; order Hemiptera; family Cicadellidae; genus Neoaliturus; species Neoaliturus tenellus. The sequence continues at coordinate 74,075,031 of CM061534.1, forward strand.
ACAGAAACATCTTTTACACACTGTTAACCTACGTTTCTGTTTTGATAATTGTGTTTGAACCAAGGCTGCAAAGTCCTTTATCCATACATAATGAGAAGTTTCACCCTTATTTATCAATAGCAAATCCGTGTGGTTTCTCTGCTCCACTTTTACTACCCGCAAAGGATAAACGTTGTTTGAATCATCCAAACCAAAAACATTGACTGAAACGCCAGGATTTCTCTTTTCAAATTTGTCAATGTCTTTCAAAGTAACTGGGTAGGTGAGGCCTTGAAAGTTGTAGCGGTGTTCATTTTCGTAATATTCTCTACCAACTCTTTCAGGATGATCTTTAACATACTTGGTTAACATTGCATACTTGAAACATTCATTACCTTCATTTTGCACATTCCTACATGAGTTAGTGTTTTGGATTTTCTTTGGTAAAGGGATAAAACTACTACCCCTTAAACCATATCCATGCTTGTGAACCCTTACATCCATACCTTCGATTGATGACAAAGTCCATCCAGATCCTCTTCCTTCATGTTCTTGAAGTTTTGTTATAAGTTCTTCCAAGCATTCTTCAATAATATCATCGATGTTGGAGGTGAAGTTAAGGGTTCGGTTTTTAGTAATGAATGCTCTCAATGCTGTTTCACCATCAGTATTGTTAAACATAGCCTCTAACACCATTCCAAATTTAATAAAATTTAATCTTTGTAGTTCTTCCCTCAAGGTTCGACCAACAAGTTCCTTAGCCTGGGTTATAAATGTTTCCAGTTCCAATTGAACATTATTAATTTTGAAATGTGTTACAACTCGTCCTGGCAAGGCCGTGGTGCGCAGTTGTTTCACATCTTCCAGTTCTTCTTCAGTGTCCTCTTCTTCAGTGTCTTCTTCTTCTTGCATATAATTTTCTTCTTCAAAAGGTCTTCTAGCAGTAGATGGTCCAGCACCAGCAAATTGGATCACACTAAGTCTTTTTCTTTGCATTTGCTGTAGATAGCTGTCCAGGTAGTCCGTCTGCTTCTGGTGCTCTTCCAAAAACCGGTCAATTGAGTCTAAGTCTATTTCATCAATGATAATATCTTCTTTTCCATCTTCTTTTTCATGCAATTCTTTGTGTAGGGTAAAAAGATCTTCGTCTTGAAAGATTTCCCCACAAATGTCGCAAAGAGCCATTTCAAACAGTTTGGCTTTGAATGTACACTCTGCGAATGTCCACGCAATAATGAGCAGCGCGCTCACAGGGTCCCTTTATATCCTAGGCACAAAGGTAGGGGAAAGTGACGTCATGTAGATCCGGGTTATCAATCATGTGGTAAATTTGGCTTTTACATAACCATTTTTAATACATTTATCAGCAGGCTTGATAAATCGATGATATTTGGTCTTAATCCACTATTTTGTACAAGTTTTTTCAAAGACGTCTGTTTGAACATGTTTATGTAGGTCAAGGTCATTTGGAATTATTATTTTGAGCGGGGGATAGAGCACTAAGCAGCATGCTAGTCCATTGCTGCAAAGTGATCTATCCCCCGCTCTGTTCTAAACAACCTCGATCAAATCCAAGTCCTACTTTAACACATTTTATTCCGCCGAACACTCATATACAGCCGTACACAACATGTATTTCAATATGACTTTTCCTTATGAGCTTGGTAGGGAGAATTACATTAATTTGATACTTATTTCTACCGTTACACTTGCTCCATTCTCAAAAAAATGTAAATAATATAGTCCTGGATACTGTTTTGTTTCACGTCCTGCATGTTCCTTAATAAAGTCAAAAGCCATTCTTTTTGAATATTCATTATGAAACACTTCCCTCACACAAACAAGAATTTTGTCTTCCAACAATTTCAGTTGAATTGATGTTAGTTTGCATACATCATCCTTGTCTATCAGGGGTAGCTTGTAGGTGAAAGTATTTGGCGGTAGTTTTTGCGTTCTGTCAAGTAAACAACAAAATTTTTTATACAATTTCTTCTCATTGTCTGTAATACTATTAATACCGATCAGATTATAGTACGAAGGTTTATAAGGTATACGACGAGACATTTTTGGTAACCGGTCTTCTTAAGAATGAGCTCTTGGATAGCCACTTCCAACGAAAGCTGGAGAGTGAATGAGAAGCGCGTGCAACCTGGAAGCTTTATATCCCTACCGGTCGCCCCTTAGGGGTGGGAGCGGGGCGGAGGTGGACTATACTAGGTCTGAGTGTCTCAGAAAAAGTAAAATTTTCCAAGCGTTGGCTCAAACCTGTAAGTACTTCATTTACATCTACGAAAATATTCTAAGTCCAGAGGGGCGGGGGTGAGGCTCGCCCCTCGGGGGGGGGGGGGGGGTCGCTCTCGGGGTGTTTCAAGGTCACCAACTACACTTCTACTCTAAGTCTGATTCGAAGTGACCCACTACACTTATACTCTAAGTCTGAGTGTCTCAGAAAAAGTAAAATGTAAAATTTTCTAAGTGTTGGCTCAAACCTGGAGGTACTTCATTTACATCTACTAAAATATTCTAAGTCCAGAGGGGCGGGGGCAGGGCTCGCCCCTCGGGGGGGGGGTCCGCCCCCAACAAAATGGAGACGGGGGGGGGTGTTCCGCCCCTTAAAAAATGGAGACCGGAGGGGGGGGGGTCCGCCCCTCAGGGGTGGTTCAAGGTCACCAACTACACTTCTACTCTAAGTCTGAGTGTCTCAGAAAAAGTAAAATTTTCTAAGTGTTGGCTCAAACCTGGAGGTACTTCATTTACATCTACGAAAATATTCTAAGTCCAGAGGGGGGGGGGGGTCACCAACTACACTTCTACTCTAATTCTAAGTGTCTTCCCCAAAAAATTACTATATATTTACTATATTTAGGTCAAGGTCACTAAAAAACTTTAAAAAATAAAGCCCCACCTGGGGCATTTAGGTTGCCATCGCTGTAGCCTCCGAAAAGACCCAACTATGGACAACAGCAGACTTGTATGTTAGTAATACCTAACCATTAAGAATTTTGAAAAGTATTGTATTTAGGTCAAGGTCACGGAAAAACTTTAAAAAAATAAAGCCCCACCTGGGGCATTAGGTTGTCATCGCTGTAGCCTCCAAAGAGACCCAACTATGACAACAGAAAACATTCCAATGTTGTCTGACCTTCACCACGCAATACTTTTAAGCATTTACTGCATTGCTAACAAATAACTTTTTCAAAAGCTAACAAAAGTCATTTACATAATTTTGAGAGAGGTTGAGGACAGCCCTAATGGCTTACGTCCTCGGTCCGAGTGCAGAGGCCGCCGCAACCTTTTGCCTGCCAGCGTACAAACGGACCGGTTCCCAACCCAGCCGCAACCTTTTGCATGCCTGAGAGGACCCATGCTAGCGTTGGTATAAAATGATTTTACACGGGGGCCTACTCCCGTTCCCTGTCTTTATTATTAAGTTTAGCAATGCACTAAATTTGTGCAAGTTCTTACTAGGTCAAGGCCAAACGAACATTAAAAAATTTCGGCCCCCGTACATCCATGGCGAACCACGAATGTTCGGGGGCCTTGGGGACAAAAACACAAATAGCTAACAAAGTTTCATTTACATAATTTTGAGAGAGGTTGAGGACAGCCCTAGTGGCTTACGTCCTCGGTCCGAGTGCAGAGGCCGCCGCAACCTTTTGCCTGCCAGCGTACAAACGGACCGGTTCCCAACCCAGCCGCAACCTTTTGCATGCCTGAGAGGACCCATGCTAGCGTTGGTATAAAATGATTTTACACGGGGGCCTACTCCCGTTCCCTGTCTTTACAATTTACTTTGAGCTGTGAAAAAGCTCAAGGGGGAGTGCTAAAACAAGCGTATACACATTAAATAAATAAACACATATAAAGAAATATTACAGAATAAGTTTGGGGACATATTCTCAAATAGCTAACAAAGTTTCATTTACATAATTTTGAGAGAGGTTGAGGACAGCCCTAGTTGCCTACGTCCTCGGTCCGAGTGCAGAGGCCGCCGCAACCTTTTGCCTGCCAGCGTACAAACGGACCGGTTCCCAACCCAGCCGCAACCTTTTGCATGCCTGAGAGGACCCATGCTAGCGTTGGTATAAAATGATTTTACACGGGGGCCTACTCCCGTTCCCTGTCTTTACAATTTACTTTGAGCTGTGAAAAAGCTCAAGGGGGAGTGCTAAAACAAGCGTATACACATTAAATAAATAAACACATATAAAGAAATATTACAGAATAAGTTTGGGGACAAAATCTCAAATAGCTAACAAAGTTTCATTTACATAATTTTGAGAGAGGTTGAGGACAGCCCTAGTGGCTTACGTCCTCGGTCCGAGTGCAGAGGCCGCCGCAACCTTTTGCCTGCCAGCGTACAAACGGACCGGTTCCCAACCCAGCCGCAACCTTTTGCATGCCTGAGAGGACCCATGCTAGCGTTGGTATAAAATGATTTTACACGGGGGCCTACTCCCGTTCCCTAACTTTAAAATTTAATTTTGAGCTCAAGAGGGAATACTTATTCTGTAATAACTTTCTATAATATAACACACTTACGGAATAAGTTGAGCTCAACATGGTGAATGCTGGAACATACACATTAAACACATAGGGTACAATTAAAAACACTCAAATATAAAACAATTCCCAACGCCAAAACCCAATATCTTAAAACTAATACAAGTCTTAAAGTTAAAGTTTTAAAACTAATACAAGTCTTAAAGTTAAAGTCTTAAAACTAATACAAGTCTTAAAGTTACGTTAGACTTCGCTAAACAGTGAAGGCGCCTTTCAGTGTTTAGTGATGCCCATGGCGGTCCGTCCCGATCGTTCACGTTCAACGCTCGGGAGCGGACTGCGAGGCGGCTGTGGCCGGGCCGCCTTATATCCCCACCGGTCGCCCCACGTCACTACGTCATGGGGCGGAGGCGGCCGGCATGGGGCGGGGGCGGGGTTCGCCCCTCGGGGGGGGGGTCCGCCCCAGGGGGGGGGGGTTCCGCCCCAGGGGTGGGGGTTCCGCCCCCCAAAAAATGGAGACGGGGGGGGGTCCGCCCCTCGGGGGTGGTTCAAGGTCACCGACTACACTTCTACTCTAAGTCTGGTTCAAAGTCACTAACTACACTTATACTCTAAGTATTGGCAGTACCCCCACCATAGTCGAGTCCCTATGCTACACGACGGTGCTCGTCCAGTGTGTCTCAGGCTTGCATGCGGTAAGCATCGCTGTTCTCCAACTCTATACATGTAAGTATTTTTACAAGTTTTGAATATAGGTCAATACACTTTAACTCTGGGACGATATCGACTTGTAGTATTTCTGTGTTTTGACTCAAGGTCATCACACTTTAACTCTAGCACGTCGGTTATCGTACCAGAGGTGCTCACTATCCTAACTTGTAATGTTTAGGGTGGCGTTTTCACGCCACGTAGTATCGCCATGAGTGTCCGGTCCAGATTTTAAGTTAAATTAATTCTACTGTGATCTTTTCCATTTCCAATTCGTTTTGCCAAAGAGTTAGGTGTCGTTTTATAAAGTGGTATTTCTGTAAAGTTATTGGGGATTGCAGGGATACAATTAGTTTATTTAGACGACTTTTCATCTTGGAGTTTAACACAACTTCCACTTTAACTTTGCTTCCTCGGCCCTCACAGCCTAAGCTGTACAGAAGTGTTTCTTCTAGTGCCAACTCGGGCCGAGAGAACAGTGTGTTGACTGTAGGACAGCTCATGGTGAAGTGATGCGATACTCCAGTGTACAGCCTCACCTTCCCCCACCACTGTGACCTTCCCCCACCACTTTTGCCTTGGCTCAATCGCTACTAACAGTCTCTCAGTATTGTGCGGACTTTTGTGAGGGAAGCCATGTCGCAGGACACTTTGGGTAAGAAACTTAGCCGTGTTAAGTCTTTATTAGTTGCTCAGTGTCCACCGCTCAAGGTCAAGCGGGTTTCGACTTTAGCCAAGTGGCGTAAATTGTTGCGCGGACACCCTAAGTTTTATACCAAACTGACTAATATAAGTTTTACTGATGAGGATTTGTTTAGAATATTGGATGAAATGACTTTTCCTTGCAAAGTTCAGTTAGTTACTCCCATTCCTGACAGTTTAGAGTCTTAGTCTCTCAAGCCGATATACCTAGAGTACACAGAGTCTAACAGTCAGTCGCTCGGTGACTGTCGTGGGGTGCGCGTCAGTGTCGGCTCTCCGTTGTTAAGTTTTCAAAATCAAAGTAATATGAAATTGCGGGTGTTGTGCTAGTTCAAGGTCACCTGAGGGATCACCTATTGACCACATAGCCAAGGTCATGTCACAAAATCGAGTTTAACTTGGCACTTTTGCCGTTTCTCGTCGCAAATTCGCTCCAAGTCGTCAAGGTCACGGGGAATGTGACTGAAACTCGGAACGTAGTGCGAGAAACGGCAAAAGTGCCAAAAAATTTTAAGTTTCGGCATGACCTTGACCTCAGCAGCGTCGATGACGTCATATTGGTGACGTAAGGGCTGATGACGTCATCAGCACGTCATTTCTGTGACGTCATGGGTGTGACGTCATGGAAGTGACGTCATTGGTGATGACGTCATCGATTGCGTCATCGATTGCGTCATCGATGACGTCATCGGTGAGGTCATTGACCTCGATGACGTCATCCCTCAGGTGACCTTGAACTGGGCCAGCACCCGCAATTTGCCACTACTGCGGTTGAAAAATGGCGTCCGAAACAGGGTAATAAAATACCATGTTTTGCATTAAAAGCCGTATGGTTGACAGCCGACTGCGCAACAATGGGCTATACTGGCCCAGGGGTGAAGATGACTCTTAAGCCAAACTTCAGTATGTTTTTCTTGTAATATTAATTTACCGTCTTTCATGATGTGCGTGACACAGCGATCCTTGTTTGAGGGGCAGGGCAGTAAGAACTCGGGTCCACACTGGGTGTTGGAGTTGCGAGTACATTGGTAGCAGCTCAAGTTCTGGACCTCACCGGCGGCGGCGGCTGCGGCGGTGCACAGCCCTAGAACACGCGAAAACAAATTAGTGAAACAGGGTCGAAATAAATTTTTTATGCTGAAAATCTACTTTCAGTGTTCCCCATAGTAGTGTGTTTTGGTTACTTCTGGACCGGAAGTCGTGCCATCTGCCCGAGCAGCTGCTCGAGCAGCTGGCGCCAGCTGCTATGTCACATAGCTTCCGGTGGGGGTTAGAGTGTATATATGAGATGCTGTAGTTATATTTTATGCCATATAGGTCGGGGTGGAGATGGCGATAGTGTTGGCGTTAGGGTGAAGTGAATTTGCGCATAAAATTAAAAGTTAGTTTAAAATTGAAATTCGTTGGTGTTAACGAAACTCTAACAGTTGAACAAAAATTAAGAGTTAGTTCAAAATTGAAATTGAAACTTATAATTGGAATCTGGAAAATATGTCAAGGTCATCCAGAGTAAGTTTTAAAAAATTCTATCCAACTATTACTAGAAATAGTTTTAAGTTGAAGTAGTTGGTGATAGCGGGATAATTGATTCGTGCCATGGGAGAGGTGTTTATCGTACGAAAGTTGGCGATCGAATGAGAAATGCCGCCTAGGGAGAGGGCTTATAAAACGGCAACCTCCCCCACCACCCCTTCCCCCACTCCTTTAGACCAATAACCGGTTGCCGACACTATGTGGTAAAATTGAAGTAGACATGGCGGCCGCCATGGATAATTCTAACCTCAAATCTTAGCTCAGCTGAAGAGAATAGAGGAGCATGAAGTAGGAATTGTGGTGACAGCGCTTATATGAGGAATAGTAGGGGTAAAATAAAAAAACTTGTTGAACACAGTCGATAGGTGTAACAAGTTCAAAGTTGTTGAATTGTAACATAGAATGCAAAATGTTGTAAATAACACTATCATCAACATTAACCTGCGAAGTCTTTGAAGAGTATAATGGGTTAAAACTGTACTTCTTCCTAACTCTATTTAAATTAGTTCTACACTTTGAAATTGAAGGTTTAGAAGTACTTTGTAATATGTGTTGTGTTCGCAAAAGCTTTAATTTTAAACATTGTGCAGTCATTATAACCGATGTGTTAAGTTCAGAAGTTAAAAGAAGACTGAGATATAAAATGAAGTGTAAAAGAAATTGAAACAGAACGCCAGAGTAGTAATTTTATAGGTTAGAATTTACGAAGGCTATTCCATGGATAATTCTAACCTCAAACCTAGTAAGTGAAGTAGTCATAACATAAAACTAACGAGAGATGATGACCGAGCGGATGCGAGGCAATGAATGTTTGTAGCGCGATAAACTACCCACCTTTATAGAGGCAATAACTCCAGCCAGATGGCGGCAGATGGCAAGCAAATGACTGGTTGACCGACTTTCACCTGAGTAGTAAGAGAAGTAGGGTTCTGTGTCTATCCCTACTCCTTGGGGTCAATGACCGACCGGAAAGGTCAATGACCCCCCCCCCTCCCCCCCCCTCCCCCCCCCTCCCCCCCCGAAAAAATGGAGCCCCCCCCCCTTCCCCCACTCCTTCCCCTACTCCTCTGGGTCAATGGCCGGTCACCACCTTTCCCTACTCCTTCTAGGCCAATGACCGGTCACCACCGGTTGCTGACTCTATGTGGTGAAACCAGACCAAACATGGCAGCTGCCATGGATAATTCTAACCTCAAACCTGCTGCGCATACAACGAGTTCTCCGGACCGGAATCAGTCCATGCTATGCGCATGCGCTTAGTCCTGTATTACTCACTTTAGCGCTACTGCACATGGATAATTCTAACCTCAAACCTTGGTTTTGTGTTGTTGCGCATGCGCCGCTCCCCACTCCTTTGCCTTCCTTTTACACTGCTGCGAACTGGACTGGATTGAACACTGTACTGGAGTGAAACAACTTCCCCCACTACTCGAGAATCCGAGGAGCAATACGAGCCTGATCTTAGCGTCAGTCGTCAACAAACTTTCATAGCGAAAGGTTGTTGGCGACTCAGCAAGAGGTTTCAAATATATAGTAGGCCTATATATATTTGAACTTCTTCTACTACGTTGCGTTTTTTAATGCAATGTAGTATGTGTGTGTGTGTGTGTGTGTTTAGTTTTAAGTTGTATTTAATTTAAGAAATAATTTGCGCATTGCGATGTTAGTTATAAGTTGGGTTTAGCATTAAGGTGTATTAATTTTAAGAGGTGTTTAGCATTAAGGTGTATTAATTTTAAGAATAATGATGGTATTTGGTTGTGTTGAATTATTTGGTTTTTAATAATGATGTGTTGTTAGTTTTAAGTGTTGATATTAATAATTTATGTTGTTGTTTTGCCTTTCAGCTAGATGTTAGGGGGTAGATTAACTGTAAATTCAGAAGTTCAGTTGAACTTCACTTAGAAGGGGTGGGACATCCGCAAATTGCGGACTAGGTTTTTTGCATTTTGTTTAGGAATATGATGGGTGGGATTAGTTTGGGTGGGTGTTAGAGTTGCGTTTCTGCATTAGCTGTTCCAGTTTCCCTGAAATTAATGGTTACGCTTTGATGCGGACGGGACGTTACGCTTTGATGCGGACGGACCAGGGCCTCCCTGCTGTTCCAGTTTCCCTGAAATTAATGGTTACGCTTTGATGCGGACGGGACGTTACGCTTTGATGCGGACGGCCCAGGGACCTCCCTTGCAGAACGTAACTAGTGGGTTGGGAGTGGGAACCGCTAGGCAAACAGGGTGGTGGGAACAGTATTACTGTTCCCATCACCTTGGATCATTATAAATCTTGAATGACCTTGACCCACTTTCGGAAGGGTCAATGACCCCCCCCCCCCTCCCCCCCCTCCCCCCCCCCGAAAAAATGGAGTCGATTCCCCCCCCTTCCCCCACTCCTACCCCCACTCCTTCCCCCACTACGGGTGAACGACCGGTCATGACCTGAAAAATTAAAATGGCTATAACTTGATAATGGATTGACGGATTTGGACAAGCGATACATCATTGAAAAGGTCTATGTAAGACAAACATTTTGGTAAAAGAAGAATTTGGTTATCTTATTTTAGTCAAAAGTTATGCGAATTATTTTAAATAAATACCTTCTCTTTCCCCTTTTCCCCCACCTACCAGGTCAATAATCAGTCTCGGCCAGCTGCTACCCCTCTCATTTGCATATTGTTATAAAAGACGCACCGACTGCGGCTAACATTTCATTCTGATTACAGACGTTACGCTGCGAACTTGGAGCCACAACCATGTTATCTCTGCCAACTACAACTTCTACTTTAACTTCTACTTCGACTTCTATTTCTACTACGGCTGTTCCTGCACCTAAGAAAACTCTTCGCCTCAAAAACCTTCCTGATTGCTACAAGAATCGACTTGCATCTCAACCTTCAACTTCTGGAGCTATTCTTCCGCCAACCAACACTTCTAGACTTCGTAGTATTTTTTCACCGCCTTCGCCTTCAAAGGACTCCGCACCACCATCAACTACTATGCCGCCACCGCAGAAGCCAGTTCACCACCATCCTAATACCCCTTCCGTTGAAACCATTGTTCATCGTCTTAGCACACCTATTATCCCACTATCACCATTGCCTCCTACCCCACCACTTAGTACACCTGAAGATCATACCTATCACAAAACTGATTCCTCTCAACCTGCTACTAAATTATCTCCTAAATCAGCTCCTAAACCAGCTTCTAAGACAGCTCCTAAACTTACTCCTAAACCTACTCCTAAACCCGCTCCTTTAGAGCAATTTCAATTATTACAAGAAGAGCGTCGTAGGGCATTTAGCCGTCCCACTACTTGCCCTGAAATGCTTACTAGGGGAATTAAGAAAGGATCACCTTGTGGGAGGAAATGTGTAAAAAATGAAAGTTTTTGCCGTGTACATGTCGTAAAACACATTTCTGAACCACAAGTGACAGAAACCCCCACTGTTGAATACCAATCCAAAATTATTGGTGTGAAAGGAAATAGGCTTAAGAGAGGTTGTGTCTATTTTTTTGAAAGTGTTATTGACAACAAACACATTTTGGCAACTTGTAACGGCGTAAGATATAATATTAAAGTGATTGAATCCTTGCGCAAAGAGAAATCAGTTTATGAGTTAGACTCTAAAGACTATCTCCTCAGACACAAACTGGATGGTATTACAAGGTGGGGGCGTAGCAAGTAAATTCACATAGCTTTTTCCAAATTATTGCTTAAAAAAATACTGGGGGAGAAACACAACGCGTTATAGCGTTGTGTTTCTCCCCCATTATTTTTTAACACTCTAAGTCTCGTGACCTACTAACCTACTTCCATCCAAGTAGTAAGAAAAGTACTTCCCCCACTCCTTTGGGTCGATGACTGGTCATGGTCAGCACTTATCCCTCATTTGCATACTATTATAAAAGCGGAGCGAGCGTTGGTCACCCCTTCATTTTTCTTCTACACGCCGCTCTTGTCGTTTCGTCTCTGCTGTTTACAATATTTCTTGCTTCAAAATGCCTCCTCATCTGAATGAAAATTTTAATTTTTCTGAAATTTCTGATGTTTTTGAACAATCTGAAGACACTTTAAGTAACGACAGTGAAAGTGAAGATGATGAGGACGATGATGATTATACTGTTGAACTTAGTGAAGAACGTAAAGTCATAGCAATTGATCCACAATTTCCATTTGATACAATAGAAAAGTTTATGGCTGAAGCTAATAAATGGTTGGACTCAGGATGTTATGTACGAATTGACTCTTTTATATTGTATGGTGATAGTCATTCTTTCCTTATCACACCAAATGACAGAGACCGCATGTTGCAGTGGGCACAATCTATGATGGAGTGCTACGAACAAGGTGTGGACACTGGCGGCTATTTTCTTGCACAACTAGTGTAATAACAAATTACCCTTCCCCCACGTAGTGAAGAAGGAAAAGAAATATTAGGAATCTAATTATAATACTTCCTTCCACATATAAAGAAGAAGGGGAAAGGAGTGGGGATTATAAAGTGGTGGGGGAATGTGTATAAATGCAGGTTGTTTCAAGAGACTTTTATTATTATTGTGGCTTTAGCAGAAACAACATGGAGTTTAAATCTTCAGCAAAAATAAGGAATAATATAATAAAGAAAGAAATTCGCAAAAAAGAAAAGATTGAACTTATAAAATTACAACTTATAATACCTTCCATTGAAATTGGATGTAGCAAACTAAAGACTTTGGTGAAAACTAACGAATATTTGTTACAATTGCTAAAAACAATCGAAGAGTTGAAGAGAAAGAATGGACATTCTACATAGTAAAATTTGAACATTTTAATATAAATAAGTAAACTGAAAAAAGTAGATGTAGAATAGAGAGCGAGGAATAGATCACTTTGTGGTAATGGACTAACATGCCACTTAGTGCTCTATTCCTCGTTCTCGCGTTAAATTGGATTACCTTGACCTATTTGTTTGACTGTTAGAATTTGGTTAACACTGTTGAATTTCAGTTTTGAATTAATGTTTATTTTTATTCAACTGTTAGAGTTTTTTAACACTGTCGAATTTTAGTTTTGAACTAACTTTTAATTTATGCGAATTTTCAGTTCAACTCTAGTTAATTTATGCGCAAATTTAGTTTAACCAAGTGCCTGTGCTCTAGCCATTTCCTCTCCAACATTTGTTCTTTTAACATCTGTCCCATAACATCTGTCCTAACAGATGTTAAAAGAAAGTTTGTTAAAGTTTGAATATAAAGAAGTATATACTAAAACTCCAATGGGAATAAAGAACACGAATGAACAATTAGTTTGTAGAAGGTTAATATTTTGTTGAAAATGTTTGATTTTCTAGGATAGTGAAGAGGATGAAATAGTGGTGGGGGAACCATTATAATAGGAGGAACGTGAGAGCCCACTTCATTTCTTGGTGAAATTTCGAAGAGTAAACATCTCAACATGTATCGTTGCGATAAATGTTCGGAATCGTTTCACGATGAAATTCTATTAAACTGTCATAAAGAACTAATTCACAACAACCCAGAAGAAAAACAAGAACAACAAGAACAACAAGAAGAACAAGAACAACAAGAAGAACAAGAAGAACAATATGAAATAACAGCAACATCTTCAACTACTTTACCAAATCTACAAGTATTTGCATTACCTGGTAAAGTAGTAATGCATCATAAGATTCAAAATGAAAACTTGAAGCTAGAAGAATTTATTAGAGAAGCAAAACCAATTGTAAGTAAAACTTTAAAAGAAGAATTAAAAAGATTGAACTTTCTTAAATTTGGTTTACTACTAGAAGCTATGTTTATAAATGTACAAGAAGAATTATCACCAAGAGGATTCATAACAAAAAACCGAACCATTATGGAAAGTTCAAACATTGATTCAATAGTAGAGAACTGTATAGAAGAAATATTAACAAAAATTCAGGAACACGAAGGAAGAGGATCCGGATGGAGTCTTACAAGTATTGAAGTATTAGATATAAGAGTTCACAAACATGGATATGGACTAATGGGATCAAGTTACATTCCTCTGCCAAAAAGAATTGAAGATACAAAATCTTGTATTAATGTTAAAAATGAAGACAACGAATGTTTTCGTTATGCAATGACAACTAAATTTGTACCACATAATGCGAATAGACCTGACCAAGAATATGAAAATCAAAGATTTAGATACAATTTTCAAGGAATCACTTATCCTGTATCACTGAAAGATATATCAAAATTTGAGAAGAAAAATCCCGGTACGTCTATCAATGTTTTTGCATTAGATAGTTCAAACAAAGTGTATCCTTTACGTATTGCAAAAGAAGAGCTACCAGATCATACGGATTTACTACTACTAACGCGAGGAGATGTGTCTCACTATGTGTACATAAAGCAATTTGATCGTCTTGTTAACAAGCAACTTTCAAAAAATCGAAACAAAAAAATAATTTGCAAGAGATGTTTTAATTTTCAACGAGAAGGAAGAGAAGGAAGAGAATGGTTACAAGAGCACAAAAGACTATGTAACAATAATTATGAAGCAAAGATTAATTTACCTGCGGAAAACAGAGCATTCGTTAAATTTGAAAAGGTTCATTATCAATACCGTATCCCTTTCGTTGTGTATGCGGACTTTGAATCAACACTTGTTCCTGTTCAAGATGAAAATTGTGAAGCTAGAAAAAGTGTCAAGTATCAAATGCACAAACCAAACAGTTTTTGTTTAATGGTGAAATCGACATTATCAGAAGAACATTTAAACAGATATGGATTAACCTCAGAACCTCTAGTATATCGTGGTGAAAATGTAGAAAAAATATTTCTTGATCACTTATATTCAATAGCTGGAAATGTACAAAGATTATATACAAATATTGTACCAATGAAAATGATGGAGGAAGAAGAAGAAATTCAACATGAAAATGCAACTCGATGTTTCTTGTGCAAAAATGATTTTACTATTGAGAATTATAAAGTTAAAGATCACGATCACCTCACTGGTTATTACAGGGGTGCTGCTTGTAATAAATGCAACTTGAGCTATCGTTTACCACTATTTATTCCTGTGGTTCTGCATAACCTCAGTGGGTACGATGCTCATTTCATAATACCCGAATTAGGAAGAGACGATGGTAAAATTGATGTATTAGCTGAAACTTCAGAGAAGTTCATCAGTTTTTCCAAAGAAGTTGGAAACATGAAATTAAGATTCTTAGACTCCTACAGATTTATGCCGTCGAGTTTGTCCAAACTTTCAGAAAATTTAAGGAAACAAGATTTAATCGAAACAAAGAAAATTGTAAATAACGACAAACTGGATTTGGTACTTCGGAAAGGTGTGTTTCCATATGATTACATAGACAGTTTAGAAAAATTTAATGAAACATCACTTCCGGCTAAAGAAGAATTTAAAAGTAAACTTTACGACATGGACATATCTCAAGAGGACTATGATCATGCATGTAAAGTATGGAACGAATTAGGATTTAGAACATTAGGAGAATATTCAGATTTTTATGTTAAATTAGATGTAACTTTATTATGTGATATAATGGAAGAATTTAGAAATACGTGTTTTGCAGCTTATGGATTGGACCCTCTTCATTCGTACACTTCACCTGGATTAGCATGGCAAGCCATGTTGAAAGAAACAAATTGTAAAATACAACTTCTTACTGATATAGATATGGTTTTAATGTTAGAGTCAGGAGTTCGAGGGGGATTGACGCAAAGCGTTACACGACATTTTAAGGCGAACAACAAGTATCTGCCCGATTATGATGCATCAAAACCAACAACATTCCTGGGTTATTTTGATGCAAATAACTTATACGGATGGGCAATGTCAAATCCCCTTCCATATGATAATTTTAAATGGATAGATCCAGAATCGATTGGAAACATAATGGATATACCGAAGCATGGTGAAACTGGTTACATTTTTGATGTGGATTTTGAATATCCTGAACATCTTCATGATCAACATTATGATTTACCACTTCTTCCGAAGACTGAAATTTCCCCTACTGGAAGATGGCCAAAATTATTGATGACTTTAACCGACAAGTCTCGATATGTTGGACACTACTGGATGATACAACAGGCTTTAGACTTAGGACTGAGAATTACAAAAATTAATCGAGTACTACAATTTTCTCAATCTTGTTGGTTAAAACCTTACATCGACAACAACACAAGAAGAAGAGCCGCCGCTACATCAAGTTTTCAAAAAGATTTTTTCAAATTAATGAACAACGCAATATTTGGCAAGACTTTGGAAAACAAAAGGAAACATAAGGATATCAAATTGGTAACTGATCCAGTAAAATTACAGAAATTAGTGCAACAACCAAACTTTGGTTCATCTGTAATTATTAATGAAAATCTAGTTGTTATTTCCATGAACAAGAAGTCAGTTGAAATGGATCGTCCTTTGTATCTTGGAATGTCAATCTTGGATATTTCAAAAACACATATGTATGAGTTTCATTATAAGAAGATGGTTAACTATTATGGAAGAGAGAACATTGGTATTGCATATATGGATACGGATGCACTCATTTACTGGATTAAAACAAATGACATGTATGAAGATCTACGCACCTTTATATATAAAGATGATTTCGACTTTTCCGATTATCCTAAGGATCATCCAAATTACGACTACGACAAAAACAAGAAAGTATTGGGAAAATTTAAAGATGAAACAAATGGTGTGCCGATGATGGAAATTGTAGCATTAATGTCCAAACTGTATTCATTTCAACTGTACATAAATGAAAGGAATGAACATCAAGTCACAAAAAAAGCCAAAGGAATAAAAACTTCTTTCCTGAAGAAGAATGTACAGTTTGAACATTATAAAAGATGTTTGTTTGAAAATGTTGAAACAACTGCAACGTTCAACACTATTAGAAGTTATAATCATCAACTTTTTAGTGTCAAACAAACAAAGTGGGCATTAAGCTACAAAGATGACAAGCGCCATATTTTAGAAGATAAAATTAATACTTTACCATTCGGCCACTACTCCCTGAACCCTATCGACCAGTAAACCTATTCTTCGTCCTCTACCTTCTTCCTTTTTCCTTTCCGTAAAGAAGAGGGGACATGGCAAGCCCAATGCCATGTTCCCTCTTTTTTACACTAATATGAAATGGCCTTGACCTATATTCAAACTATATAAATGAGAATTAACTATTCTATGGGTCAGTATTTTTACAAGCAGTGTACAAGAAACATCTGAAGATGGAAAGTGTGAAGGACAAGATTGTAAATGAACTACATAAACCAGCAAGAAGAAGATTTCCAAGAAGAAGTACAATCATTAAAGGAATGAATGATCTTTATCAAGCTGATCTCATTGAAATGATACCGCACAGTAAATTAAATAAAGGATTTAAATATATTTTAACAATTATAGACTGTTTTACTAAAATAGCTGATGCTTTACCATTGAAGGATAAGACTGGTAAAAGTGTTACAAAAGCTATGGAAACCACAATACAAAGAAATAAATTTAAAATTAAACATCTACAGACCGATGATGGAAAAGAATATTTTAATAAAGACTTTGGAGCTTTGATGAAGAAATATCAAATAAATCATTATTCTACAAATTCTGAAGTTAAAGCTTCAATAATTGAAAGATTCAATAGAACATTAAAAAGTGCGATGTATAAACAATTTTCAAAACGAGGATCATACGTGTGGTATGACATATTACCACAACTTATAAAAGAGTATAACAACAAATATCATCGTACCATTGGAATGAAACCTATCCAGGTAAATAGTGCTAATGCCAAAATTGTATTACAACGCATTAAAAATAATACAACACCGAAATTAGAAAAATTGCAACCAAAGAAGTTCAAGGTCAACGATAAAGTTCGTATAAGCAAATACAAAGGTGTATTTAGTAAAAGATATCTACCAAATTGGACTAATGAAGTATTTACAATTTATAAAGTGCAACCAACTATACCTGAAACCTATTTATTAAAGGATAACAAGGGTGAATTACTTCAAGGTGGATTCTATGGACACGAATTGTTGAAATCAACAGTTGGTGATGTATATCTTGTCGAGAAGATTTTACAAAGGAAAAAGGATATGGTTAAAGTCCGGTGGTTAGGGTTTGATAAAAGTGAAGACTCTTGGATTCCTTCAAAAGACTTAGTATAGTTGTTTAATAGCTCATTGTGTGTTTAACCTTTATACAAGATGGAGATTGTACAACAAAAAGATCGATTTAATATCAATAACATTGATGAATTGACAGTTGACAATGATAAGTTAAATCATGGAAAACATGGTGAATTACTACCAAATACGATAAGATGTCTAATAACTGGTCCTTCAAATTGTGGAAAAACTAATGTTGTTTTTAACCTTATAACTAATCCTAAAGGATTGCGTTTTAATAATATATACATTTTTTCAAAATCATTGCAACAACCAAAATATCAATTATTGGATAAAGTACTTGCAAGTGTACCTGAAGTGAATTTTTACAAGTTTAATGCCAGTGAAACAATTATGCAACCGAATGAAGCAAAACCATTTTCTATTTTTATATTTGACGATGTTTCTTGTGAAAATCATGACACAATAAGGAATTATTTTGCTATGGGAAGACATCATAATATTGATAGCATTTATATTGGTCAAACATACAGTAAAATTCCAAAACAACTTATAAGAGACAATGCAAATATGTTGATCATCTTCAAGCAAGATGAAACAAATTTAAAGCATATATATAATGATCATGTAAATGCGGATATGCCATTTGAAAAATTTAAAGAGATGTGTGGCAAAGCATGGAATGAGAAATATAGCTTTCTCGTTATTATGAAGGAAGAAGATATTAAAAATGGTAGATATCGTATAGGGTTGGATAAATTTGTATTTATGCGTTGAACTACCGATGCTACATCTAGTTACACGTTGAACTTCACAGTGTAAACATGGTGAATCAAGAAAAACTATTGAAAGAAATAAAATCACTCAGTGATTCTATTAGGATGAAGAATCGTGCATTGAGGATGGGTTTAAGTGAAAGAGAAGAATTTCTAGAGACTACATTTAAACCTATTACGGAACCTTTAAAACAGATATCAGAAACTATTGGTAAACCTCATTATGAAGGAGATGTTTTACTACCAGTTTCTAAACAAGAAGTACAAGCATTAAAAAAAGAAGAAGATGATGATTCATATACAAGTGCTAGTGAGCAAGAAGAAACAAAAGAAGAAGAAGAACCAATTGTTGAAAAGGAAGAAGAACAGCCAATACCAGAAGCAGAACAATCTATTCCAAATTTAACTCAATTGAGTAGCGATATATTACAACATGGACCTCTTGGAAGAAAATATATAATGAAAATGCTACATGACATGAAATCAAACCCGAATTTGAGTAGATCACACGTATACGGAGCAAGAATTGATGGGAATGAATTGAAGATTGGCGATTCAAAGCTTGAAATAACACAAGACGATTACATCATTATTGGTGAGCATAGATATAAAGGAACAAAAGGATTATATGAATTAATTTTTAAAAACATACCACTAAGATATTCATCCAAAGATTTAAGTGTTTTTAAGGAGATTCTACAAAATACTAACGCTCATAAAAGAAACTACTCAAAGGATGCAATGATTAATCGTTCACGTGCAACAAAATATAACATCGTTATAAAAAAGTTGTTTCCTCCACGAAAATTGCCAACATTACGTACTGCACCAGCGGTGAGACAACCACTGAAAAGAAAATCTTTATCACTTATGGATTTATCACTTTTTGAACAACAAGGTAAAAAGAGTAAAGGAGATACTTCAACATCTGGTAAAGGATTGATGAAAAATCTATACAATACGAATGTGATTTACTACAATGATATCAATAAATTGGTTGATAGAATGAGACTATTGCATGAAGCCATGGAAGCCGGTCATACAGGTTTGAATAATGAATGGGTGGCTCTAGTTGATGAACTTAGGAATCGCGGTATAGTCGTATAATTGTCCATGGATATAAAAGAGGTGCAAGCATAAGACGTATCAGTTCTAACATGAGCGTCGACAAGTTCGGACGGTACTCCGCTTTAGGAGTGCAAGTTGGAGAAGACAGAAAAAGAAGTGGATTACCGCAAACACCTGAAGGTGACTATAGCATAAGTAATAAACGTTTAAAACTAGTTAAAGATCCAGAATAAGATACTGATGGAGCAAATTTGAAGACAGTAAAAGAAGCTACTTCAACATCATTAAAATTACATAAGAATACTTACGATGTTGAATCACATAGATTAATTAATGTTGGTAAACCAACTGAAGGTTCTGATGCAATTACTAAAGAGTACTTATCATCTGAACTTTCAAATACTTTAAAATTGCAATGGGGTAACAACTTAAAAGATGGACAAACATATGATGCTGGAAATTATAGAATAACCAACGTGGGAAATCCCAAAAATGATAAAGATTCAGTTAATAAAGAATATTTACATTCTATAATACCGGAAAAAACTGAACATGGATATTCTTTTTATAAATTTATTATAAATGACATTGGATACCCAAAGGAAGACGGTGATGCTGTAAACCTAAAATACATCAAGGACAACTGTATTTTACAAGATGTTAATGAAATCGATTGTCATGGTAAAACATTGACAAATGTAAAGTTTGGTTCTCAACCAAAAGATGCTGTTACTATAGAACAATTATCTAAAGAATTAAAAAAGGAAACATCCAATTTTGTAAAACATGAAGATGCCGTGTTAAAGCGGGGAGATAAATTTATACATGGAAATGAAAAGTTTAATTTAATGCAAGGAAATAATGATGAATGGGATGCAGGACGTAAAACAATAACAAATGGAAGATTTGGTATAAAAGATACAGATGTACCTCTAATGGTGCAAACATTAATTGCTACTGGTGGTACATTAGGTACATACAATGGTCGTAATAGAAGAATAAAAGATATTTATCCTGGTTACGAAGCAAATGATTGTGTTACAATGAAACAAACAATAACTTGGGATAAACACTTTGGGACCAAATATGATGCAAAGATGAAGAAAATAATTAATATTTTACCAGGCGAAGATTCAAATGATGCTGCTACTATTGGACAAGTCATAAAAACATCAAAAAGTGATTCAACAGCTTACACATGTAATGATAAACGTATTATGCAATTACATGATCCTCAACATCCAAAAGATGCTGTAAATTTAGATTGTTTAATAAGAATAGTGGGCAATTTACTTATTGATACCCATAATCATATAGCTAGTACAACGAATCATGTGATGATTCAACCCGATGAACGAGAAGCTTGGATTAAAAATAGAATTATAAATCAGTATATAATTAATTTGAATAACTAAGTGTTTAAATATAAAAAATTATACATAACTTATTCATTTATGTAATGTATCTTGTGGAGTAAACACACCAGTTTATATAAGACTACATAATGAAGGCCGTATCACTCAGTCATCATCAAGACAGCAACAAGAGAGGACGTGGTATAACTTCAACTGCGTTATCCCTGCTTAGACGGATACCTATTGGTGCTGTTGTAAATCGAGCAATAGACGCTTTACCATACGAATTACATCTGCCCGGAGGTTATCAATATTGTGGACCTGGAACTAAGTTGGCAAAACGTTTAGCAAGAGGAGATCCTGGAATTAATAAATTAGATCAAGCTTGCAAAGAACACGATATAGCATATTCAAAGTATAAAGATTCAACAAATAGATCAATAGCAGATAAAATTCTAGCGGAAAAAGCTTGGCAAAGAGTAAAATCAAGTGACGCAAATATTGCAGAAAAAGCAGCAGCTTGGGCAGTAACTACAGCCATGAAGACAAAAGCAAAGTTAGGTGGTGGAAGACGTCGCAGAGGAAGACCTGCAAAGAGAGGCGCTCCCAAAAGAGGTGGAAACATTAAAAAAGGACGTCGTAGAACTCATAAGGCAAGTGTAAAGAAGACTTCTGTTTGGCAAATGGTAAAAAACGGAGCAGGTTTATACCTAAGACCATACCGTGTGTACTAAATAAGAAGAATCAATTGATAATTCCAAATAAAGCCTTAACAAATCATCAGTTAAATGATTATGTAAAATGTTTGAAAATACCATTCTTTCGAGGAGTTTTTATGAAAGATGCATTACCAACTAAAATATGGAAAAATGAAACTGGAATAGTAAATTTGGATTCCACCTATGGTCCAGGCACTCATTGGGTATGCTATAAAAAACTCGGACAAACCATTTACTACTTTGACAGTTTTGGCAATCTACCACCGCCAAAAGAACTGCAACATTATTTTCGAAACTCCAAAAACATTTTTTACAATTACAAAAGAGAACAACCTAACAATACTGAAATATGTGGGCATTTATGTTTGGAGTTTCTAGCGAAAAGTGTCAGTCAGCTTTAAGATGTCATCGTATACAGTGTCACTGAGTGGAAATTCATCCACATTGAAAAGTACGCTGTTCCCAGCATTGCGTCTATCCAAGGAAAGATTATGGGAAGCGGCATTACTTGATTTGACTACCTACAATTCAATTCCTAATGTTACAGAAGGAAAAAACAATTTACTACATTATTATGAAACTAAGGATGCTGCAGGAAAATACTCAGAATTGAAAATAATTACATTTCCTACTGGAGCTTATGAAATTGATGATATAAACCAATTATTACAGAAACAACTCGGAGAAGACAATATCACCGTTAAAGGAAACAATAATACTTTAAAAGCAGAAATAACTTCAAAATATTATATTGATGTCAGCTTGGAACAGTCGATTGGCAGTTTACTTGGATTTACAGATACAAAAAAGAAAATCTTAACTCCTGGAACTACTCATTCAGGTGATTCAACTGTAACAATATTGAAAGTAAATAGTATTGATGTCACGTGCAACATTATACACGGATCGTATAGAGATGGAGTTAATCAACATATTTTACATACATTTTATCCAACAGTAGCTCCCGGTTTTAAAATTGTTGAGAAGCCACAAAACTTGATATACCTACCGTTAAACACCAGTTTCATTTCAGACATCGTACTGAACATATTGGATCAAGACGGTCATAGTGTTGACTTTAGAGGAGAAACAATTACTATACGGATACACATCAGAGCAGCAACATAAAAGTCAACATGGGATTATCATTTAAACCGCAACGGAAGAGTCGGGAGCTCAGTAGCTCCTCGACATTGGAAGAGTTAACATCGGAAAACATTCGTTTTCTACAGAAGATTGGATTGAAACTTAACAGCGATGGATATCCTGGATATATCTCAAGGACCAACGTTCGACGAAACACTATGGGAGAAGGAATATCACACGCACAACCCTTACACTTCATCAAAATTAAACAATAACGATGAAATAAGGATCCCCATTCAACAACAAGATATTTACACTTTACCATGTGAAAGTTACTTGTACATCGAAGGACGGGTATTAAAATTGGATGGAAAAACTGCTTCAACAGTTCCTTTTATAAATAACCCGATGGCATATCTTTTTGATGAAATAAGATATGAAATATCAGGGGTGACGGTTGATTCAACAAAAAAGGTTGGTTTAACAACGACATTGAAAGGATTAACATCATTAACACCGCATGAGAAGAATTCAATAGTCACTGCCGGATGGGTTGCCCCCGATAAAGACACTATAACACCAGCTTCCAACGGTCACTTTGATTTTCATGTACCTTTACGATTGCTTTTGGGATTCGCTGAAGATTACAAACGGGTAATAATAAATGTCAAACAAGAATTAGTATTACTCAGATCTTCAACTAATAAGGACTTGATACTTGCAGACCCTGCAACTACGGAAGATAAACTGGAATGGCAACTACAGTTGGATAAAGTTGTTTGGAGAGTACCTCATGTAAGATTGGCTGATGAACATAGAATCCTATTATTGAGAAAGTTGAAATCTGACCGTGATATTGTGATGCCATTCCGAAGTTGGGAATTTCATGAATACCCTACACTACCTCAGACAGAACGACAAACATGGACCGTCAAGACATCAACTTACTTGGAACGAGCAAGGTACATAATACTCGGTTTTCAAACTAAGCGAAAAGATGTTATCACTGCAAATGCTGGTCAATTTGATCACTGTAAAATAAAGAATTGTAAAGTTTTCCTAAACTCTCAATCAATTCTTTCCCTATGACAATTTGAATGTCATGTTCAGCAATAAACGTTTTTCCATTTTATACGATATGTATGCAAGATTTCAATCATCATATTATGGAAAGACTAATACACCACTATTATCACCTGACCAGTATTATTCCAAGGCTCCAATAATTGTAATCGATTGTTCAAAACAAAATGAATCGGTAAAATCATCAAGTGTGGATATAAAAATTGAAATGGAATTTGAAGAACCAGTAGCGGATGGAACTTCGGCATACTGTCTAATTCTACATGATAAAATAGTTACTTACACACCGCTGACCGGAATTGTGAAGAATGTACTTTAAGAAGAATTGTACAACAACTGCAAATTTTTGAGGTTAGAATTATCTGCTTTAATTTTTGAGGTTAGAATTTCATTTGTGAAAGACAAGTTGAAAACAAACAATTATGTAATTGTATAAATTTCAAGGATTTACGAAAAATATAAAAGCGAGAAAATAATTAGTAGAAACTTCATTCTATCTTCAACCGTCGTATGGGAAACATCATTCGCAAGATGAATTCTACTAACGGAGAAGAAAATACACCTCCAATGGATGATAATAGTTCAGATATAGAAAAAACAAGTTGAACGAGAAATGGACGAGTTCCTAAAATTCAACAAACATAAGAAGAGAGAAGAAGAAAAAGCTGAAAAAGAAGTAAAAAGGAAGAAGTTGAAGTTAACATTACAACCAATATTTTAACAGAAGTATTTCTTCGGATTATCTACCCAATTTCTTCATGCATGACAAAAAGTATATCAGTTGGAATTTTAAAATCAATGGATTATTCACCAATTGTTATTTTAAATCATGGAAACAAAATGGTTACTTTCAGTGAAACTACTTGGGAATCTCTCATGAAACATTTACATCTTTTGGAGTGCTATTTAAGTAACAACACATTTGGAAGAAGAACAAGATTAAGTTATTGGAATCAAATATTGAAGTTGATATAGTAAAACATCGTGGAGGACAAATTGTTCGCTTCAGAGATTTAACTACACATAATGTTAAATTATATTTCACTAAAGAAGAATTTTACACTTTAAGTTGTACTACCGGTCCCGTCACCAGATATTTGAAACAACTAATATTTTCAAGTGCAATAATTAAAGACTATCTAATTGATACATTGGACAAAAAACCTTTTGTTCCAATTTTATACGGTCCCGTGGATACTTCAATCTTTAATAGAATACCTCAAGAAGTTGAAATGTGGAGACAATTAAACAACTATCACACCAATTTTAATATTGATGAAGTGGCACAAGAAGTGAAAGAAGAAGAACAATCCTGTCTGTTATAAACATCGGCTCATTCAATTTTTAAGTCAGTTGTTAGTAAGACTTCATCATGAATAAACGGGTTTCGTTTTCTAATGCGCCACATATAATGGAAGTTAAAAGAGGTATAATTGAATTTCAAGCTTTCCGAGGAAATGATGGTAATTTTATTATTAAAGAATTAGTAATCTTGGACATGAACACATCAGTAGTTTATCATTATTTGTTCAAACCTCCAGTACCATTTAATAGACTAACAACTAAAGCGAAAGTTACAAACAAATGGTTGAACAAACATTTTCACAACTTAAGATGGGATGAAGGTTTCAATAATTATAACATGATGCCGCACATTATGAATCATTATTGCAAAGAGTTTAAAATTATCTACACAAAGGGATTGGAAAAAGCAAATTGGATACAATCATTTACAAGCAACGAAGTGATTAATGCAATAATTGATAAAGATTTCCAATGCTACTTCAACGAACTTTGTATTTCATCAAAAAGTTTTAAACATCGAAGGTCGCAGTGCGCTTTAAAGAATGCCTACCGCTTGAATAATTTCCTTCAACAAACTGGTGGGGGTAGTGTCAGTGGTGGGGGTAGTGTCGATTATAAAAGTGAGAGCGCTACCATGACACAGCATGAGTATTACTCAAACCTCCGAAGAGACAACATCTCCGACGGACATTCTTATTAACAAGAAGATAAACAACAACATCAATATGGCATCACAGAACTTACTTCAAAGTTAGTTGATCAGTTCAACGCTCATTCTAAATCATCAATTCTACCTACAAAGAAATGTTCTGAACTAAAAGAAGAAAAACACTACATCATTCATACTATTAAGAAAATGGAAACTTCAGTAGGTGATGCTATAAATTGCACTTTGAGCGAGGCACCTTATACAATTGGTGATGAAGCAAAATTTCAGATCTTCTTACCAAAGCGCTTCGTACAACTACTTCAAATGAAGATCTTCGTATAATTCAACCCGGCGCACTCTATTTGGTATCACATGGACCCAGTGAAACAACTCTACTGAACTTACAATTCATGTAACACCTACTACTGATTAATTTGTACATAACATTGTAAATATTTCTTTGTATTTGTTTTTTCAATAAATATGATATAAAACAAAACAAAAAATAAAAATAAAAAAAGCAACATATTGTAATGTGTTTGTACATTACAATATGTTGCTTTTTTTTAAAAATTCCACAGGATGACCTTGACCCAATTCTGTATAATTATAAAAGGGGAAATGTACTTGCAAAATTTATCAGTCTACTGCTACCTTTCATACCGTACACATCTCGCTCTTAATCCCTGAATATAAAACTGCAACATGTCCCTAAAGGTCAAGTGTGCATCTTACGATACTAACACCATAACAACTTTTGAACAACTCGAAGATTTAACCAACGAATGCGAGTTTTACTTACCGGTGGTTATCACTTAACTGTTGATGTTAGTGCTACTAATACAAGGATGTTCACTAAAACAAAATATTGCGATGATGAAATATTTATTTCTACACAACCTACAACTTCTTCATCGCCAACTGGTCAACATAACATCAAGTTCCAAAAGTATTACCAATGTTGAATAACTTTTGACAGACAAAGCTACAACTAAAGAATCACATGATCAATGTGAGTTAATAAAAAAGGATGTGATACTTGTATAAATAATCATTCGCTTCTTAGCTCTCACCACGACAAGACCTATTTAAGAAAATGTTGTACAGAATGATGATTCAACTTGATGGAAAAATCTATGGAAAAGATTACAACACTGTTGAACAAATGACTAAAGATATAGATGTATTAGCTAAAGAAGGATACCAAGCTAAATTAATTTTAAAATTTCCTGAAGTACATCCACTATCAATAGAAGAACTAGTTGCTATGGCTAAAGCTGAGAGAGATAAAAAGTCTGAGAAAACAAAGAGAAACAAACTTCCTAAATTTTAATAATCCTTACACTTGTAAGGTATAATTTTTAAAACTCCATTTGGATGACCTTGAAATTACCCCCACCACTTTTCACAGTACATAAAACTCGCTATTTAACACTATACACTCTTATTCTTTCACTGGACTCCGCAGCGTCAACATGGAAGAGCAAAAATACAAGTACAAACCTCGTTACTGTTGTGAACAACAATGTACAGATTTAGGGCCAATGATGGTGGATGGGTTAGCTTGTACTAAATGCGAATTCTTCGGATCTTGTTACTGCAAATTGCAAAACAAAACAACTACCGCCACCGGAATTGCGAACTTTGAAACTTTACAAATCAAGATATTTTCATACATGTTGTCCTCAAAGATGTTTCAAATTTCACCCTCTCGATCTTGCTCATTGTCAACGCACCAATTCTCATCAAGATGATTTTTGTACACATATGATAAAAAGATGTAAATACAGGTCAGATTGGTATTCCGATCCTGTAGAACCATCAAATGTGTAATTTCAGTTTTACACTCTTTTTTAAAACTTCATTTGGATGACCTTGAGATTTCCCCCACCACTAGTTCTAATTTTTATATAATATTAAATCATTCCACTTCCAACACTCTAACTAACAACATGGAAAACAAATTTATCAAATTTGAACATATAATAACTGACAGGGAGGAGATGGAAGAATTGTTTCAAAACTTACTTTCTGTCATTGACGAATATCCTATAAGATGGTTCAGAATTGTAGTTCAATATTTAAATCCTGGTGAATTGTTTTCTTCATCAAGTGAAGAAGATGAAACAACTACTTCGGTTCAAATAATTGAATTAAAGATGGAGAAGAAGAACTAAACGTTTTATTCAATCATAAGCTCAAAGTTCCCTATATAAAAGCCCCCTCCCTAGACAGCCCCCCTCCCTAGACGCCTGCTCAAGGTCACCATTATATAAGCCCCCTCCCTATGCGCCGATCCTCATTCCATCACCGACTCTCCAATAATGAACAACTCTTCATTGGCCCGAATGAATTCTAGTTTGAAATAAACTCTAAAGAAGAGTTACAAGACATTTTTAATATTTTACAAGAACTTGTAGATAATTTTACAACCATCAAAATGAATTTGGAAATAACATACGATTGTCCTATTTGTGATAAGGTTGAAAATTTGGACGAAGACAGTTTACTAAATCTAACTCCTGCACCATCTGACACTACTGATGGTAATAATGAAGAGCAACATCTTTCCCCCACCACTTCTTTGTAATTCATCCTTCCCCCACCACTTCTTTATTTAACTAACATTTCTCCCTTTCACTTCTCATTCCGTCTTCGACTTCTGAACTATCAACATCACTTGTTTTAAAATTTCAAACACTAACACAATCATGATGGATATGATGGATGAAGTTCCCTTCATAACTAGAATGGAAGAGGATAAATTGAAATTGGAAATTAAACGATTGGAAATGGAACGGGAAAACCAATTCGAAATGTTACGTTTGTTCAAGCTTTTCAAATACATCATCTGGGGACTCTGCGTTTACCTTCTCATCGTCGTTGGTGTTTGCATTTACAACTCTGTAGTTCATCACAAAAGTTCAACTTGTTTAAACTCTGCTGTTGCACATTAATTGTATGTTCACAAATAAAATTCAAAAGTTACTTCAACCTATCCCACTATCACCAACTAATTCAACTTTCAACTATTTCTGGTGGTAGTTGGATAGGCTTTTTTAAAACTTACTCTGGATGACCTTGACATACTTTCCAAGCCCCAGTTATAACTGTTAAATTTCAGTTTTAAATTAACTCTTAATTCATGCCCAATTCTACTTCAAATTCAGGGCATATGCTCTCGCCATCTGCACCCCAGCATCTGACGCCATCTGCTCGAGCAGCTGCTCGGGCAGCTGGCACGACTTCCGGTCCAGAAGTAACCAAAACACACTACTCCCCATGGCAGCATATTTGCATAATCTTTCCTTATATCTATCATAAGGAGAATATACATTAATTTCATTATTAATGAGCACACGATGAAATTTTGTTTACAGTTTCATCTATTAAAAATTAATATTACTCATTTGGGAATTCCTTGAGTACGCAGGTCTGCTGCGACGGGGGTATTTTCTCAGGTCGTGTGTAGCATAGGTAAAATCCGTGCATTCCGTTAGAAAGGTAGTCTATTTTAGATGGGTAGAATCCCATTTTAATTCTTATCAGCATCCACCCCCAGGGCTATGCCCTATAAAACTTTCAAATTTCAATGTTAAGCTATAGAAGAAGAGTGATTGACTGAATCATTAGACAGCTGTTGTAATAACAAATGGCAGCAAATCAAGAGGAACTGATGTTTCAGAGGTCAAATCTAAACATATAAAAGAGAAAGCCCTCACTCACTGACTCACTCATTCATCACAAATCCTGACTAGCTAGAGTGCTTAAGTTTGGTATACTCATTCTTTAGTCTTAAATAGGAAAGTCTGACGTCCTAAAAGTTACCATGTTAATCATATGGAAGCAAAATTTTTGAATTCTAACATATGATAACTTAAAGTATTATTCATTTTACAAACAGCTTATTCTCATCTATCTTCTTATTTCTATAAGGGTTTCATCTGTTACGTCCCTTTTTCTCTCGACCTACCGAACCGATTTTTAAGATTGAGGTGTCATTTTAAAGCTTAGGACATACCCCAGTGACGAATCGTGATTAAAAAGGTCATATTGTTTCGGGCTTCGCCCCCCTCGCCTTTAATTTATTTCTAGAGGGCGCTTTAAAATGTTGACCAAATTTTATTGCAAGTTCTTTAATGTGAATTGTAATTTAACAGCTGATTACCTTCAGATGAATTTTAAAAGCTGGATAGTAAACAAAAATAGATCTCTCACTTCATAATCAACATTCACGTACTGTAGGTGAGTTTCACACTCATACAGAATCATAAAATGCGCAATTTGCGCACGGGCCACCTCGTTTAAATTATTGAGGGAATATTGTAAAAAAACAGGTCCAAACCCCAGTTTTGTTACTATCTTACATCGACCAGTTGTTAGAAATCATCATTAATTAATAGCCCAATGAAAAATGGGCTATTAATTAATGATATAGACTTGCGGCAAGTGAGCATAGCGAAGGAGCTAGACCAGACGGCGAGTGCGGGACCACGCCGCCAGCGAGTAAGCGTAGCGAACGAGCTCACCCGAAGGACAAAAAAATTTCAAGTTGGAATTGCGAAGCATGCCGGGTAAGCTAGTATTTTATAAACTAATTCGGTCCACACTAAAATTGTGGTCGAATTTCAGCCATAAGGGGCGATCTCTATATGATAAATACTATTCCGCAGAGAGGCTTCAATAACGTACCTGCATTCAAGATGAAAGAACAAAGTTTCAAATCAGAAATTTCATTCCACTGATTAAATTCAATTTAAACATTTAATTCATTAAATTAATTCAAGAATTAAATACATCTCAACACTGATAAAATATATTTAAAATTTATTTATCCAACGGTATCCCACCACAAATCCAATGTGTAAACCTGCCTTTAATTTGAACCAATCAATCAAAACGATTATGTAAAGGAAGGCAACATTACATATACCAGTATTTGATTGCGTATCACAGGTAAATCCAGGATTGTCTTGATACACGGAGGGAATAATTCACCTGAGGAAGAGCGACGACAATCTCAATGGAAAATTAATTAGGGTGGATCTATTCATCATCCCCTCCTCATCCATGTTTCAATCTCAACTCAAGCTAAACCGCTTTGAGAAAGGAAGAGAAACAATTTACGAGAGGGGAAAACGTTTTATAGATTTTGGCAAAATCGTTTTCCGAGGCAACATTTCCACAAACAATTAATAATTGATTAAAACATAGAATTTTTAACTAAAATCAAACTATAATAGTTTCTGTAGATATAGCAGATCGCCTTCATGGATTAGTCTTAGGACTAGTTTTTTCATGGACTAGTTTTTAGGGTAGAAAGACTTAGATAGGGGAGAGATTTATTATCTTTAGATACTGTATCTAAAGATTGATTATCATCAACACTTAATAACTGTGCTGTAAATTACTAAACTGAATGGGGGCTATTAATTATATACTAGTATACGTGTTGCTCGAAATCGAGCAATTAATTTTGATTCAATGCAAATGTTACTTTTAGTCCTAAATCAATGACATCCGACAAATCCAATATTGTGAATATCCAATATTGTGAGGTTTAGTGGAAACAATTACAAACCAAGCTCTATCCGACGACACCAAAAACTTGAAAATAGGTTGAAAATTGTAGAGGGAGTTCTCTACACAAAAAACCCTTAGCATATTAAATAAGTATAGATAATAGAAAAGATCTCAGGGTTGTAGGACACCCTAAAAAATTAAAACTAGATTTATAATAAGTGGGCGAGTAATGCCATCAAATAAGTCTAGAAAACTAAGTCTTTTTTCTAAGTTAGGGTTTTGTATTTCTGCAACAATGTATACTTCTGTACATTGGATATACAAACATATAATCCAGGTTGAGCAGGTGAGGTAGACCTACAATGGGATGGCAAGTGGCGCAAATTATCAATGCATGCCTAGAGATGATCTAATTTGGCACTTAATTAGTGGTTTGGCTGCATCACGCTGATGCAACACACTAGTGGTTTAGCAATCAGTAGTTGGAACAAACCCCTGGTTCAATGGTGGTAACAGGTGTGGGTGGGTACATTGAGAGCTTTCATTTAGCGAAAGCAAATAAAAATACGCCAATGAACATGTTTTAAACCCGTCATTTCAGCTTTATTCACATACAGTACCTAGATTTGACCATTAAAGCTTATTAATTTTTCCACTTACTCACATATCAGTACTGTTTGCTTGGACCAACAAGTCCTGGCCTTGTATTTTATCACACCAAACCAATTTTAAAATATCACATTCATTTTTGAAGTAACAAATGGAATTTTTCTTTACAAATAATAAAACCAAGCAGCCACGGACGGGAGCAAAATAAAATTTGGATTGACGAGCGACGAGATAACAACGTTCACTGCGGTATTGGCCGTAAAACGTCGATAAACTGCGCCAGTTTACAACGCAGTGACGAGAATAACAATAACACGGAGTTTAAAATCCGTTGAATAACAATATAAGGGATTTTTACAGTGAAGCTTGCTTTTAATGCACTGATTTAAAGTTAGCTGATCGAAGTATGTGAGATATTATCAATGTTAGATTATGTGTATAGTTTTCCAGAAGGTGTCAAGATGTCGTGGACTAGGAGTGAGCGCGCTCGCTTTCCCTTCATATACAGTATATTTTTACTTAAATTTGACATTATTAAACAGTAAAATAGGAAAAAATTAATTTTAATCTTAAACTGTCGGTAAAAATTAAATTAATAATTTTGATGTATCACCGTTAGTTAAACATCCACTGTAAAGTTTAAATTTGAGAAAAAAAAATATCTATCTCTAGAGGATAGAACTAACCAGACTTATACAATTATTAATTCCCCATAGCATCACAACGGAATAACACTAGCATCAGTCAGAGTCGAATCAAACATTAAGGCCGTTTACAGAGGTTTATGCGTTAGCCTCCTCTCTTCTTTGCGGAAAAGTGGCCTTTTGCCAAAAGTCCGCTTTATTCCCACCACTCGCCGGAAATATCGGCATTTATTACTTCTCCGCCGTGTAATCTGTTGCAGCAAAAACCAGAACAGTCGGAATTTATCGCTTTATATTACAAAAACGCTCTCGTTTTGTCCCCAGATTCCGATAAGTGGTGGGTTAAAGGGGTGCTATTACTTTCGATGCGTGGCTTTATCAATACTTTTTTATTTCGCAAAATAGTTAAATACATTAGGTATATTGTAAAACTAAACAACACTTAATTTAAAATTGTTGATAAGGATGTTTAATCCACTTAAACCAATAATTAAGGACGATTAAGAATGTTTATGAAATATTTTACTACGTTTAAACAAGTCAAAATGGGCTACATTATATTGACAACAAAATTTATTACCATACTAACCTTTATAAAAGACAATAGGAACCAATATGGGTTTCTTTTAAAATACATTAGTTATGACTCCCCAGTCTCTTTACAAACGATTGTTCATTACGGTACTCTAATCTACAAAGTGAGTACGGTAGTCCTTATGGCGTTTTCAAACTTAAGCAATTTCTGAAGATCTATAAGTTCAATAGGTTTTAAAAAGTGTTCGAAAGAATATTTATAAATTTGCTATGTTAGCCTACCAACTAACCGGGGCCTGCGATATTTTCGGAGGCCCCGAACTACCCACTTTTTTTGTCATTCGTCAACTTATGTGGTGACCATTATAAGTTCTACTTTCAATGCTAATTTAGGGTGTTTCCTTCCCGTAAAAGTAAATATGTTTTGTTATTTACCTTATTACTTATTCTAATTCGGTTAATGCAATACTGTAATATTATTTCAACTCTAACCTAAAAACTGAAGCATAAAATTAAATTCTCCTAATTAAAAATGAAAATTGCCCTACACGCAACACACAAAAAGAAGTTATTTAAGTTTTAATTTGTGTAGTCTACAAAACTATCGTATCAAACAATGTAGAATTTCCAGCCAATAATTTATACTAAAAGTTTAGATTCACAGTGTAATTTCACAAAGGAGATCAACAACAGCTCCCGTCCTACTTGGTGGCCTCCTCCAGGTAAGCGATCAAGTCTGCGCGTTCCTGTTCCTTCTTGATCCCCGCGAAGACCATCTTCGTGCCGGGAATGTACTTCTTCGGGTTCTCCAGGTACTCGAACAACGTCTGCTTGCCCCAGGTGATTCCTTTGCTGACATTCGCATCCGTGTAAGCGAACCCTGGAGCTTGTCCCGTTTTCCTCCCTATGAGGCCGTTCAAATTAGGCCCTACTTTGTGCTTCCCTCCTTTCTCGACGGTGTGGCATTGGGAGCACTTCTGGATGAAAACTTTTTTCCCCTTTTCAGGGTCACCTTCCGGGATACTCATATTTTTTATGAACCGAATGAGGACTTTTCGCGATCAAGTAAATGGCCGATGACCGATTTGTTTACCAATTAACAACACATGTTCCTAAAGAGCTGCTGATTAACTTCGTTGGCTTTTGACATATGTATTAAAAGCTTTTGTTGTTTGCTGTACACATCTGGCATATCTAGCATATCTGGAGATAGAAGATGGGGCATTTCGCGTTACTGTAAGGAACTGGACTTAAGGGCTGTTAAACGAAATAATGGCCTTCATTATAATTTTTTTTTCTGACTTTGAATATCCGATTAATACTTTCTTTGTAGACAATTTTATTGTGAACCAAATTGTGAAAGAAGTAATAAAGGTTAAGTACCTCACTTAAGGGTTAACCCTCACTTAAGGGTTCTTTTTTATAATAGTTAGAGTAAAACGCTACAAATTGGGTAAATTTAATTGCTGACCAAAAAAGGCACCGGGCAGTGCATTTATTCCTTCTTCATTTATTATTTTATACATGGTAACATCGACGTCGATGTGAAATTGTTGCGTCGACATCTGATTCAAATTAAATATCTCGTTTAAATATGTAGTCTTAGCACTCATTTATTTATTTACTTATTAAATACCCTCGCCATCCAAGCTGTTTTTGGCCATTCGTCAACGTAAGGTGCGGACGTTACAAAACTTGAAAGTAACATTTAATAGTTCAAGATTTCTCATTCACATTTTGAAGTTTTGTTGTGAAGAAATTACAATCAATTGTGACCTAAGACTAAATTTAAGTAAATCCTGTTATATCCTATAAACCAAACTAGCTTTTGAACTCGGATCGTCTAACAATCACTACACAATGTAATCACACTATCACTATGCTGGCATGAATGTTCAAGGACCTATGGTCTTCTCATAAGTCGGAATAATATGTGTTGAAATTATTGTTAACCTTGCAGTTTTCATTAAGACCGAGTAAGAGGGTAACCTCAAGAGAGCGCTTGTTAAAAAAGAAACAGTTACATTGATCAAAGAACTAATAAAATTTAATCTTACTATATAAAAAGATATAGGGAGATAAACTTTTCTTATGCTATTTTTATTTTTATGCCATTGCAATCTTTGAGATTGTAATTTCCGTAAAAATACTGTTGTATCAAACTTGTACTAAATCAATACAAGATTATGTAGGCTATTATTTGTATAAAAACGCAACTACACGCATCCGAAATGTGTGATATGATCATGGCTTTCCAACACATTAAGCAAGTTTTTAAGCGTTAAATAAAATTAAAACAAACACGGAATTAAAGGTGTTGAGAAATAGATTAAACATAAACTGTATGGCAGGAGTGATGAACACAGCTCCCGGTTAAGGTGTTTAGAGGGGGGTGGGAGGGACGGGGCGGCAAACGACACGCTATATTGCAATTTTACAGCCGTTTTACAGCCAGTAGCTGTAAAACGTAACGCCTCGTAAGTTGCGTCTCATGTTCATTTCACTCCCACTGGTTAATGTTCCTCTGTATCTGTATCTCACACAGACTACTGACAATACAGTGCACTCCGAAACGCATGTCCATTT
This sequence comes from Neoaliturus tenellus, assembly GCA_030545055.2. Taxonomy (NCBI): domain Eukaryota; kingdom Metazoa; phylum Arthropoda; class Insecta; order Hemiptera; family Cicadellidae; genus Neoaliturus; species Neoaliturus tenellus. The sequence continues at coordinate 74,110,520 of CM061534.1, forward strand.
GTGAAAAATGGATGATAATACCCGGGGTAAATATTTAAATAAATTCGGTTTGGATGTTAATAACTATAATTATGTAATAACTATTATACTAGTGATCGCCCACTGGTTGAAATTCGACCAAAAACTCAATTTATCTTTAGCCATTTAGATTTAAAAGGTTTTATAACCGAAACATCTGTTCTTCCTGGTTTAATAGCCTTTGTTATTACAACAGTTGTATAATGATTCAATCAATTATCCTTCTCCCCTAAGATTAACATTGAAACTTTGAAAGCCCACAGGGCGTAGCCCTGGAGGCCGATGGAAATTATAATGGAATTCTGCTCATCTACAGGACACACTACCTTTGTAACGGTATGCACTAAAAAAGGATAAGCTGAGAAAAAGGAGGAAAAGAAACATTATTGCCTATTAATATATAGATTATTTTGAATCAAGTGGTACAATAGATTTTGGGCAGTTGTCATATTCAAACTAATCTATATATTAATAGGCAAGCAAGTTTCATTTCCTCCTTTTTTTCTCAGCTCTTGTGCATCGTAGGAGAAATTTACGCATACCATTAGAAAGGTATAATCCTGTAGATGAGCAGAATACCATTCTATTTCACATCGGACTCCAGGGTTACGCCCCACAGGCTTTAAAATTTCCAATCAGTGGTGTAGTGGGGCGGTACCACCTGGTTTTCTAAAACCCGGGAAATCCGGGAAGTCATACTTTCTTTGCAGGGAATTTGACAAATATATCGAGCGTTCCCACACTGTAAAATGTGCTACTACACCACTGGTTCCAATGTTAATCTTTATGGAGGAAGGATAATTGATTCAATCACTATACAGCTGTTGTAAAAACAACTGCTAGAAAAACAGGTAGAACAGATGTTTCAATTATAAAATGTTTTTAAACTTCTTGGATTTAGATCAACTGAAATTTTGGTCGAATTTCGATCAGCAGGCGATCTCTAGTTTAAATTAAAAGTTTATTAACTCCTAGCGAAGTCATGTGGTATCGAAATATTTCTTAATTCTTACAAGTTATGTGTAGGCTATTTTAATTACAAAAACATCAATAATAAAATTATAAAAATAGTCACCGGTAGTCCTGAGAAGTTATAGAATATCCATTCGATTTTAATGGATCTTGATCATAGTGTAGGCCTATATAATGATCACCTATATAAATTTATTAAATTTGATTCAACATAGAAGAAATAAAAAAAAACATAACAGAAGTAAGTATATTAAATGAAATTAACGCCTGATTAAATAAAAACTACCTTTTAAGGTACATAGGCTTTCAATATTTATTTCCATAAGAATACCGAGGGGCTAAGGAAGTACAGCAGGATATTGTAAACCAAGATTAAATCAAAACTAAAATTAATTTTAGATTTAAGTGAAGATAACCCTGGTTGCAGTAACAACCAGTTGCAAGAAGCGGAAAGTGTGATTTCCGCAGTTTTCCCTCAGAAAGCCCTGTCGCATAGCTTAATTAAATCAAGACATTACTTCTTGTTCCCTCTTAACAGCGCACTGCTTTCCTTCACCTCCGTAATGAGGGATTTTAAATCACAGAGGCAAATTACTTGATGCAGTTTGAAATATTTTACATTTTATTTACAGTAGTAATTGCAATTTTGGCAATCATGTTCAGTTGCACCAAAAACAAATAACTTCCTATTTGTTACGTTTATAAAATGTTCAAATTAAATCAAAATTTTAAATTCACCACTCGTTTACTTTTAGCATGTTAATATAATACATCATATCATGATTGATATGCCTTATCAGCTTCACACATCCTCACGGAGAATGTTAACCAATTTTCTACTTTTTCATTTTATTCGTGTAGTTATTCCATTCCTAAAACTAATCAATAAGGTGCAAATCCGATTGGAGGCTCAATTGACGCGAGAGCAACAGGATGAATGACGTCGTATCGCTCGTTACGTTACGATGATGAAGCTCATGTCGCCGACAAACTACCCCATTATCAGCCACTTCCAACCCCCAACCCCTCCTCACCAACCCCCACCCACCACCACGCCGGCGTGCCAAGAAATGTATCACTTTCCCGCCCATTGATCCTGAACGGCCTGGCGGCAAATCTGTTGATTCAGTAGAAAACAGGGGATGGCGTACTCGTGATCATCTGTGTGAAGAAATCTTCATTATTAAAGCTTGAGTTTATGATTTTGGGTAATCACACTCCTTGCTCCTAATAGAAGTTAGCGATTAGATTGAAAATAATTAAGGTGTCGAAAAAATAACTTTGCTGCTTAAGAATGTACCCTGAGGAATACCTTAGTTGTGAAATACTTTATATACAGACCAAAGAATATGAATGATTCTTTTATTCCCTCTTTCCTTTGTTGCCATTCCCCACTAAGGTAGTGAAATCCATTACGTGCCCTGCTTCTCAACAAGTATATTTCTATTCACATAGTACATGATCCGACCTTACATGATAGTTTTATTGAAATATACCTTATAAAACTGTATTCACCTCCAAGTAATAACTGAGTTATAACGGAATAAAAGGAAGACCTTGGATGAATTTAATAATTCTAAATGAAATTGAATGTTTATTGATCGGACGATGTCCTCTGCGTTTAGCCGGTTATGACGAAGAGGATAAATTAATTAAGTCATCTATTATATAAATGGAAGTTGGGTTTTGAATGTAGGATGATGTAACACAAGTTGTTAAGCATTCATAGAAGTCAAAACCCCTATAACCATATACTTGATTGAAAGCTCTTGACGTGAAAACGTGACGATGGACTTTTTTAGTCCATACCCTCCATCCTTCCAACCTCCATAGCTGTCCTCATTTAGAGTAGGCCTATTGAAGGAAGATCGGTAAAACACTAAAGGATTGAGTGAGAGAAGCGAACGTTCTAAACCTGATGGCGAGTAAGCGTAACGAACGAGATCACCTGAAGGAAAAAAATTCTACAGGTTGTCATTATAACTTTAGTACCGTTGCGAAGCACGGCTAAGTCAGTTAGTATAGCCTATGTTATAAAAGAAAGGGTGCACCGAAACTCGGATCTACGGAGGCGGAGGGCATCAACGAAACATTCGCGCTGACATTAGAGTCGTTTTGGCGTAGAAAACTACAGTATATTTACCCTGACATTATTAAATAAAAATTTAAGTTTTGTGAAGCAAAGCATGGTTATACTTTAATACTGTACTTTATTTTAGAAACCGACGCAGTGTGTTTTGAATTTCAAAGTGAATGAATAAAATGGTGAGGTGAATAGCTATAATGGTGATAAAGACCGGCCGACTAATTTATGAGGATCATTAATTAATAACCAATGACCAAAAGCAACTATATCTTTTTTCGAATATTCCAAAGGATGTTTGTTTGTATCAGGATTAAATAACCAACAACTTTCTAATACCTTAAAGGCAACCTCACCTAAATATCTCTGCTAAACCAGAGACCCAATTTGGATGCGCAGAATATTGTTAAAAAGTAGATTCAAATTGTGAGTAAAATAAAAAAGTTCATCGCTGAATTACATAGGCATATTGCACTGCACACTTTGTATATTTTTAGGATTTTCAGGTGAATAATTTTGAATGTATTAAACCAAGCTAAGAAGATATTTTTCTTGCTTATGCAATGTGCAGTGTAAGTACAGTACTCATATAACCGCCACACTGTTATGTGAGGACATATCCCACACTTAAATTGACACATGGCAGTTCTGGCACTGGGCCAAAGGCTGCTCTGTTAACATACAAGTTTAATAACAGCCACTGGTGGAGTGCTAGGAGTTTTCGGTCGTTCAACTGTCTTGAAGCTCTTGATGTTTTGTACTGAGACAATAGACTTGCAGCCTCACACTTCTACTCACGCTTATACAGCTTTATAGTGATCGTGCAATATTCAATATTGTTTGTAATACTTGACTCTCTTCTTCAATGTTGTCAGTTTATGTATTTTTTTAATTCACCCCCTAATAACGAGTCCTACTTATTCGTAAAGAGATCATCTTTCATCATGTATCTAAAGGAACATGGATATAAAAAAGGATGCATATTTCTGACTCAGAAAGTAGTTAAGAAAAACTACTAAATTGTTTAAAGGAACAAAACATATTTTTCATAAGAAAACAAAAGAGTCGGTTATATAGAGGTACTAGAATACCACTAGGCCTAAATAAAAATAACTACGGTGTTAATTTAATGTTAGATTAAAATCGTTATGATAAATATGTATAAACATTGCTAAGCAATTTCTTTCAAATTAATCACATGAAAAGTTGGTCTGCGAGAAAGTTTTTTTTTTTATTGCTTTGGTAAATTTTGTCTTTGAGAAAGTAGTTGAGAAATACTTACATTTGCACAGTTAATTTAAAGTTGGCCTAATATTTAAAACCCGTAGGACTCTTTCTATGCTTATTTAAAGGTAAAAGTTTAATTGTTGATTGGCAGGTAGCCGTGGGCCATGCCGACGGCCGTGATTAGTAATTAGCTTGTAGTTTTGTAATTACAGAAGTAGATGGTTAGTACTACTCGTGTACGTTATCAACGAGGTAAACCTAAAATAACAAGACCCATAACTAAAACTTCTTATTACAAAATATTAGTTGCATATAATTTTTTACTAATATTAAGTTTACTTAAATATCAATTTTCCTCATTAATGTTTCCAAAAATGTATTTTAATGTTTATTGGAATGTAATGACTCATTCTATAAATTGTTTGGATTTTAAATTAATTTAATGTAATAAAGTAACATGGCCAAAATATTTAATAAGCCCTATTAAATCATTCATAAAAAAGGGATTTTGGCTGTAGACGAAAGCTCGTTCACGTTAAAAATTTTGTTTTAATTAAAGGTAGATATTCTTTCCAGGTCGGTCGATAATCCATAAACATTACACTCTCGTATCTTACATAGGCCTATCAGAAAGTTTTGTCTTGTCTAGGAGCTACTACCGTTTAATTTATTAACTAACTAGCTGTTGCCCGTCACGGCTTCGCCCGTGATTTAATCTATTTTATAGCTAAATAAAATAGAGTAACGAAAACTTCTTTCTTAAGAATTACATTCAAACAATGAATTAGTGTGAGTGGAGCTCTGAAGGAATTTTGCAAAATCTTTTCTTAATGAGAACCTATGAGCAGGAACAGCCATGTCAAATTTCGACCCCGTAAGCCCTATGACAATATATCACTATATCAATATATCACTATATCACTATATTGAGACAGGGACCTCACATAGTGGGTTAGTCATTTTGAAGTATTGTGGGGCGGAGTCCTAAAGAACATAAAAAACTGCATTTACAAAGCTGTTTCTTAGTGAACGCCTATTAGTAAAACGGAACGTAAACGTTAAATTTCAACCCCGTATGATCTATGGTAATTTTGAGGATTTGTGGAAAGGAGCCCTAAAGGAAATTTGCAAAATCGTTTCTTATTGAAACCCTATGAGCAAAAAGGAACTATCATGTCAAATTTCAACCCAGTAATCCAGGGCGGATTTGAAGCCATGTGGGGTGATGGAGCCCTGAGGAACTTCAAAAACTATATTTACAAAACCATTTATAGTGGGCACTCATTACCAAAACAAAACATCCACTTTAACCCTAGGAGTGGCGAACGGTAATGATTAGCGTTTTCAACATATGCTTGTAAAATGGCAACGGTAATGATTACCGTTATTTGTAACAGTTTTTTCCGTTGCGTTGTATGCACTGAAAACGTCGGTAAAATGAGATAAATCTTATACCAATGGAAAGAGGAGATTCTGAAGTTTCATTTTATTATAAGGGCGAACCTTATAACGAAAGTATAACGATGTAATCATTAGTTACATTTGAATGAAAATTACGCGCGAACTCGCGGCAGCTCCAGATTCTCGCAAAATCACAAAACATGAGTAACTTCAAAAAATCGTAGCTCAGGTAATTTTTGTTTCTGGCAAAAACGAGTGGTACCACTGCAACAAGGATGAAATAAGCTGTCATTCCGTATGAAGTATAATGTTATAATACTTTCCAACAGCTGATAGGAAATTTATGAAATCAGTAAATATTTACGTAATTACTGAATTGGCGAAACGGTAACGATTACCGTTGACTAAAACGTGAATAATATAACGTAAAACGCAATATATATTCTTAGGCTATATATATATATATATATATATATATATATATATATATATATATATATATATATATATATATATATATATATATATATATATATCAATAAATAAAACATTTCAACAAGAGCACCCTTTTTGAGAATGAAAACTTTTATTATTTTTTGGTGACATATATATATATATATATATATTCTTGAATATAACTAAGTTTACTATTATAATATAGATGATTTTAGGTCTAGGGGCCTCTAATTGAATTTTTATCATTGTAGCTCTTGAAATGAAATACAAGTGTATAGGGTATCATGACGGGCTTTCATATTTTAGCGTATATAAGCCATATATATGTGTTATTATATATACATATATATATATTCTTGAAGGGGACAAAATTTACTATCATAAAATGATGGTTTCAGATCATGGAAATCTTTTTATAAATAGTTATATAATTTACAAATCAAAAAAGCGTTTTTCAAAAAATCAATTTTTTTTATTTCGATGGTTGTAAAAGTAAAAAAAAAAATGTTTTTTCTACAAATCTTATTATATATTCTTTTTCAGAATATTATTGGCTTCAAAAAACAATTTGTCTTATTCTATTTATTTATTATTGGAGGGTATTTTAGTAACAATCAAAGAGTAAATGTACAAATTGGCGTTTTGCACTTTTTTCGAATTTTCGCTTGTAAACTTATAAAAAAAAAATATTTTTGGTTACATTATCATATTTCTACGTAGGGAAATAAATTATCTACAAATTGTATATTTTGAATTTTGCAATAAAAATTTATTTTACCTGTGACAAGATTTTGCTTTTGAAATTTTATTTTTTATTTTTCATTTTTTTGTATTTTTTCGCTTATTGCAAAAAAATGACCTTTCCAAAAGTCATTTTTTCTATCGTTTTTGGATTCTCCTGTCTATTACAAACAAAATGAATATAAGGTTCAATAGTTTCACTCTAAATGCTGATATTATGCGAATTTTTGCAAAAACCCTTGCAAATTTGCCAAAATTAGTGTGCCACTCCACAAGCACAATGCTAAAATTGGCCGCGCCACTCCTAGGGTTAAATTGAAACCCCTTAGGATCTATGGCAATATTTAGGTTCTGTGAAAGGATTTGTTTAAAGGATTGGGGGTGGAGCCCTAAAGAAAATTTGCAAAATTATTTCTTATTGAGCACCTATGAGAAGAAGAAGAACGTTCATGGCAAATGTCAACCGCATGGGCCCTAGGGTAATTTTCAAGACCTGTGGGGCGGAGCCCTAAATTATTTAAAAAACAATGTTTGTAGAAAACCATTTCTTAGTGAGTACCTAAGAGGGAAGAGAATCCTCCATGTAAAATTTCAAAACGTAGGCTATATATAAATTGAGAACTTATGTAGGTCGGAGCCCTAAAGGATATGTACAAAACATATTTTTTCATTGAGCACCTATTAGCAAAGAGATTTCAACCCCACAGGTTTCTTAATTAGTATTTAATTGTTGTCATGCGGATAGCATTACATATTGAAATTTCGAAGGCCTGTGGGGCGGAGCCCTGAAGGAATTTTGCAAAATCGTTTATTAGTGAGGACCTAAGAGGCAAGACGAATCTGTGGTCAAAGTTTCAAGTAAATTCATTTGGTAGTTCCTGAGATTTCGTGCGTTCTTAAAAACTAAAATGCAATAAATACTAAGTTTAATTCTACTTTCTTCAATACTACTCACACATATATTAGAGGTTTATAAAACTTAAATGCCACAATAAATTAGGTTGATTTCACTGACACATAACTTTGATGTTTATATGGTCCGAAATAACCTTAATAAACTTTTGTTATAACAGCTGATGATTAAATAAATTGCAGACAACTACTAAAATTTAAAATAGTTCTCATCTGCGATAATGTAAACAAAAATCCAAAACAAATTATTCTTCCTATACGAACTCCATGCTAACTTTGACCTTCTGTGGGGCGGAGCCCATTGGGAATTTTGTAAAATCGCTTCTTATTGTCTGCCTACGCTATGAGAGGAATATGTATGCAAAATCTCATGGTTCTAGGTGCTAAGGTTTGGGCTGTGCGTTGATCGGAATTTCGCATTTATATATAGAAAGATTATCATTTGTACCTACACCACAATATAATTAAATACAAAATTAAGATTATTTGGATCTACAAGTGGTGATTCAATACTCTCACTAACTGCAAATTGTAGTACTGTAACATCATTTTAAATAAGTTTCGTTTTAATAAGTTTCAAAAGCATCAAAGGTTATCTCAATAAAGTATTTAATAAATACGGTATATGTTTACCTTAAGAGTTAAACAAGCTATGAGTTGAAATATTATCATCTAATGAAGAATATACGAAATTGTTGCAGTTAATAAGCAAATAATATTAAAATCAACAAAAATTTGATATCTTTTGTCGTGGGAGAGTTCCAAACTTTACTTAAAAAAAAAAAAGAAACTGACTTGAACTAATATAAACAAACAAAAAATAGTTTCTGAACAGCATTTAATCTAAAAAGGATATTTGTCTCTTGAGCCGGTTGTATCCAGCTATACAAATGTTAATGTTGTTGTACACTACACCTATACAAAATGTTGTATAGCTAAAAATGGAAAGTTCATTATTTAATCTTCAATCGCTTTAAATAAAACACCCATGATATTGGAGCTTGAATATTATTATTAATTCATAAAAGTGTGTTTGAGGTTTTGGTTCTCTAAATCAACGTTTTAGTTTTAAAAAGTTGTATAATAAAATTAAACTAGAGATCGCCTCCTGATCGAAATTCGATCAAAATTTCAGTTGATCTGGACCCAAGAAGTTTAAAAACATTTTATAACTGGAACATCTGTTCTTCCTATTTTCTGGCAGTTATTTTTACAACAGCTGCCTAATGATTCAATCAATTCTCCTTCCTCCATAAGATTAACATTGGAACTTTGAAAGCCTATGGGGCGTAGCCCTGGAGTCCGATGTGAATTAGAATGGGATTCTGCTCATCTACAGGACTATACCTTTCTAACGGTATGCTCGAATTTCTCCTACGATGCTCACGAGCTGAGAAAAAAGGAGGAAATGAAACATGCTTGCGTATTAATATATAGATAAAGCTTGGTGTTAATAAAAGGAAATTCTGAGTCTGTGCTGTAAAGGCTGTCAAATGTTAAAATTATATTTAATGTCGTAATTTTTGCCTAGCAACAAAACTTAATTTTAAAAGTAAAAATAAATTCTTCAAACAACAAAAACAAAACTCTGCTCCATGAATATTAATTGACATCCGTCGGTGAGTAAATAAGGAATAGCTTTGTATTTTTTCATTGGGTTATCATATTTTTCACGTTTGTATTCGTTTGTCATGAAAAATACTCAGTGACATGGCTTTGTCTAAAATATATTATAACAAGGCGGAAATTGTATGGTTAGCTTTTAAAATTCAATTGAACCACATTCCGTTTTCTTACGTGTGAAAGGGCAAGGTCATCGTACATTGCATAGATATAGATGCATAGTTAACTAATGCATTTTCGTTAGTTTTTATCACTTTTTCTAATTTATTTTTATTTAAATCGAAGTGAAATTGAGTGAGACTTTATGTTATAAAGTTATCTTTACTAAAATATTATCCTAAATCCGTACGTCTTTCTTTCGTTGCAGACGATCTTCAAGGAGAGATGAACTCCAAAAAGTTCAATATAAACTTCTTTCTTTTGCAATCCTCTTGCCATCCCAACACCAAGGTGGCTCAAAAGGTCATTTTACCAGAGGCGTAAAAATTCTATGGCTCTGAGGGTGTAGTTCGTATTCCTCAAGAGTAGTGCCTGATTTATACCGCTAGGTTGACTGGGCCCCTGCCAAATCAGCCATAAATTTCAGTGAAAACTTTCCTAACACTTTAAAACTGAAATAACATTTATTTTCTAACAGTTTTCATATTTAAAAATTCTGCGAATCCAGCACTGCTTATGCGGGGGCAAAAATCTGTAACGTGACCTATTCCACTCCCTAAAACCTTCTCCTTATTTATGACAAAGCTAAGAAATGTTGTTTTTCATACCCATTACTTATATACAATTTTACTTTCTTCATTTCCAATAGAGCATATTATTGGGGGGGGGGGATAAATTTTGTTGCCTAGAGAATGTTTTACAGTATTGTCAAACTCATTTTTGCTTTTCTATTTTTATTTCAAATTCTTCCCATTTCTGAACTTAAAACAACGTTTGCTAATTTTTATCACAATATTTCTGACTACCTTGTCTTACTCTACCTTCGGGACATAATGTTATTGTCTTCGTTTAACTAATGTGCAAGACTAATTTGCAAACTCTGAAAATGTTGCATTTTCAACTAAACATGTCAGTTTAATTTTATGCTGATGAAATCGGACTGTTGGTGTAGGCCTACGCAGGCATAAGATTGCCTGTATAGTCTTGGTCTTAGTTGAGCATAGTGCGCTGACCAATGAACCGAAGCTGGAGGGTCCTATGAGTACGGTTATCCAAACGTATTATCTACACCTTAGAGGCCCAGTATATGTTCACTCCTTATAAGGGTGAACCGAATCATTCTAGGTCTTCTCTAAATAATTATATAGCGTATATAAGTTACAAAATTACCACGGATCAAAAGCTTTGCTGGGTTTATTTATTCAAACAATGTATTAAGAATATTTATTCTCTTAATTTTAATGACAATCTGGAGTTCAGCTATAATACCCCACATAGCCTATTACAAAAATTCGTTAAAATAAAATAAAATAAACGGAATTTCACGTAAGCCATGTTAACTAATGATGTAGACAATTTTTTAGCAATCTAAATGAGATAATATAGTTTAAATGCCTTTAAACAGCGAGCGAGAGACGCAATAAATTTAAATGCGCACAAAGAACGGGAAAGGTGTCTGGACAAGTGCCCAAAAACTCAGTCCCTTAGTTAACAAGATAATGTCGTTAGTTTAACTTGGTTGTCCTTTTTGCGCTAATTCTCTTGTTCTCGTCTCTTAAATGTGTTCCAACAATGTTACTTGATTTATATTATTGTATGTGAATTTTAAAATGCCTGAAAGTTTTTAGCAATAAATCATTATACAGAACTGGGCAACTTTATAAGAATATTTTAGCAATAGAATAATCTATATAGGGATATTCTTATGTACTAGCCAAGTAAAATATTATTAAATTGTCGAAGTACTGTGTTTCATTTATTGTATGGCATTTAATATAGTTGTTTCTGTGTTGGGTAGGTTTCAGCTAGGCTTTTCTGAGTGCATTGCTAATCATCACATTGCAATTGTTTTTATCTCGTGACCCTTTGCAGTAATTTTCAAGATTTAACCGTTATCTCTGTTTAGCTGCTCTATTGTTATATTTTTAATAGGAGAAAATTCAGTACTTTGAAATAAGCAGGCTAAGTGTTTTTTGAGCGGATGAGATAATAATTGGATAAAGAAATAGTTGATAAACTGATGCGGTCTACATGGGGTTCAACTTATCACAGAACGCTTTTTACTTTCTCCCCCCTATACCATAGTATATATAGAAAGTATTGTTTTCGTCAAAATTTTCGAATTTGAGTTGTTGGTGGATTTATCCGTTTTGGTGCCCCCTGGTTACAAAAAAGTGGTTTTCAGAGTGATGTGTGTGTGTGTGTGTGTGTGTGTGTGTGTGTGTGTGTGTGTGTGTGTGTGTGTGTGTGTGTGTGTGTGTGTGTGTGTGTGTGTGTGTGTGTGTGTGTGTGTGTGTGTGTGTGTGTGTGTGTGTGTGTGTGTGTGTGTGTGTGTGTGTGTGTGTGTGTGTGTGTGTGTGTGTGTGTGTGTGTGTGTGTGTGTGTGTGTGTGTGTGTGTGTGTATGTGTATGTGTGTGTGTGTGTGTGTGTGTGTGTGTGTGTCAGGATGTATGTAAACAGAGCTAGAGAATGCCCCAAAGGTCCGATTTTGATGAAATTTGGTATATAGGTCGAAACCCACCTGTGTTTCGAAAACCCAGGTGTTTTTTTCATTTTTTTTGAATTTTTCATTTTTAAGTGTAGTTTACCCCCAAAAACCCTCAAAAAACGCAAAAAATTCAAATTTCTCAAAAACGGCCCTAACAATTTAAAAAAAAATTGTGGTTTAATAAGTTTAAAATGCTGAATAAAATGACACCAACCGCATCTCCGAGAAAATACGCGTTCAAAAGTTATGGAGTAAAAAGTGTTTCAAAAATCAATTTTTTTTATTTTCAAAATAGCTGATACCTTGAATTAAATTTTATTAATGACCATTAAATCAAGCTCAAAAAACTAAATAATCCAGGATTTTAAATTATTACTCTACGTCAAGTGGTTGAGGAGAAAATTCAATTTTTCGTTTATCGGTAAGCGCAGTAGGCCTACGTTGTTAAAAGCCACAGAGGCTCGTAGAGTCAAATGAGCGCTGCTCAACTGGTAGCTATCCGACTGAGTCATCAAGACATTAATGTTTGAAGCTTTTAACACCTTTTTTCATATTGTTGGGAGAAATTATGTGTCAGTTAACTGATACCGTTTATTTTCTCTAGTCCCTTTCTAGAGTTGCTGTTGTTAGGGAATGAGAAAAACAAGGATATGAAAGCTATGTTTAAAGAAGCAATTCTTTGGAAATCGAATCTTAAACGTGATTACAACACACTTACTTATGACTATGTCCCTTAGTTTAATTCACAGTTTAAAGGTAATTTATCTTCATAAGAGATTTACTTTCGTAAAGTAAAATGGTCAACCACACAACATTCGTACATATTATAGCCATATTATGTTGTTCAACAACATAACCCGTATCTCAGGAATTCCTCTCACAATAATGAGTTTAGGTTTGGAAAGCGTCCGTTTTATGAAAAGACTCATTAACAGGGAAGACAGAAATCTCATTAGGGTTTAAAGACTTCCCCTCCCCCCCCCCCTCAGGTGGTCCGGACGCGGGGGATGGTATGAAGTTTTAATGATGACGACAATGGTTATTAGTGCTCTGATGTGGTCAGGTAAAACTGTGAACTCTACAACGGGATTATACATTGCACCTTCTACAAAAATTACCAATTGACATAACAATAACTAGTATGAAAGAATGATGATTGACAATCGTTAGTATTTCATTAAACTATAGTACCAGGGGGACCGAGCTTGAGCTCGGTAAGATTATTACTTTCGTTCTCACACAAAGCTCGTTCGCTTCGCTCACTCGCCAGACCGACGGGTGCTGCATTTGGAAATATTCCTAAACTACAGGTTAAATATGTAACGCATTGGTTTATTAGCGAATTTCCCATAGGGAATAAGCTATTACCGTAGGTCTCATGGTAAGACCTAAGCCCGGGACCATGTTACTTTTTCGTTTTGAGGTACCCAGAGACCAAAAATAATAGTCATCAAAATTTATATATATATATGTATATATGTGTCCCTAGACACGATAACTCTCGTAAAAATGGTCCGATCGACACCAAATTTGGTAGAGATGTGTATTCCTACGTTTGTTCGGATGAGTTCGAAAACCAGACATACTGACCAACCGGAAGGGGTAGTTTTGGGGGGTTTTGTACCCCCCATTTCTCATTTTTACATTTTTCATATTTAAATTTAAAAATTTTTAAATTTTTATTTTGACCATTGGATTTAGCTCAAAAAAAACACACAATTTAGTATTTTGAAGCTTTGCTCTATCTCCATTGGTTACCGAGATATTACAAAGTCTAAAGACAGTACATTGTCTTTTGGGGCTCCAATGTTAATCTTATGGAGAATAAGGATGTGTTAATATTTCACTTATTAATTAATGTTTTTGGATGAAACTTGGTATTTAGCTTCATTTGGTTGAGATTCATCCATTTAAGGTAAAAAATCTTGGTTTTTGTACTTATCATGGCAGCAAACCTGCATACTCTTTTCTATATGGCTTTATATGGTCGAAATAAATTTTTTCTATGCTAAAAACCTACTTTTAGTATCCCCCATGGCAGCATACCTGCATACTCTTTCCCTATATTTATCTTAAGGAGAATAGACATTTATCTCCCTATTTAAGAGCATGTGATGAAATTTTGTTTACAAGTTTAGCTGGTCAAAATTAATATTACTAATTTGGAAATTCGCTGAGTACGCAGGTCTGCTGCGACGGGGGGTATTTTATCTAAAGTTATCAGCTGATTTTTGTTCAATTAATAAAATCTCCATAAAGATAACTTGGAAAATTTAAAGTGCTCTAGCGCGAAAACCGGATTTTCCCTTCTATGGGACCAGCTCCAATCGATTTCTATTGGCCAAAACCCCCATATTCAATAAAAAATCAAAAATCCTTGGAGCGAAAAGAAACTTTGCCCGTACAAACGGAGCTTTTTTTAGAGTACAAGACAAGATATATCCAACACTTTTAAATCGAATCAAATTATCGTAGAATAGAAAAATATCTATAAAATTTAATCATGACTTTTCATGTTGCAAATGAATTTGACAACCACAAAAAACTGTTAACTTTAAATTAAAAAAAGGATTCTACTGAAATGGATGAATCAACCCATTAGTTAGAAATTCACTCTAAGAGTTAATATTTTAAATCGTGTTTCGCCATTACTTAAATAAATTAAATCTTTGCTCGTGTTGCAGTTTCAATCTTGGACAGTGATCTTGTCTAAGAAAAACTTAATAACTTTTAAGCATATACTATTTATTAATTTAACTATAGATTCTGTTAATGCATATTAAAAACGCAAATCTTACGTACGTTTTGGCTTGTTATATTTAAACTTATTTTTGTCTTTTCATGTGGAATAATGACAGAACATGCCCGCACCACTTATTGACACGCTCTCTTTTGAAAATCTCTCTTTTAAAGGAGACTCGGAGAATGTTCGTCCTAAGTGCACTGTTAACAATTCTTCCACCAATTTCTCTTTTTATAGGAAGAATATTCTTTTTCAAAAATGTAACACTAGATATAAAAAATTGTCCTCTCAAATTATCAGTTTTATTTAATTCCTAATGCATGGGCATAAGTAAAAAGGTAGTAAAATTTTAACTACATAAACTAATACCCCCACATTTTAATACTTTATGTTATGTATACCAACTATGCGGCTGCCCCCTGCAGCTCTGTTCTCATATTCAGGGTCAGAACGGCGATCAGCCCCCAGGGATCGATAATTTGGGGGGGGGAGGTAGGGGGTGAACCCTCCCCCCTCAACCCCCCATAAATGCTTCTACCCACACTGTCATTGTCAAGGGCCCAGACGGAATAAACAAACTTATGCGTGAGTCCGTTTGTTGTTGAGTTCGCCAGGCTGTCTCATTTGTTTTGTGAAGAGTTAATTTTATTTATTTATAAAAAAATATATTATTGACATAAATTTAGGCCTGTTTAAATGTTACTCATTTATATATTTCTAGGAACTCTATGGTGCTACTATTACTTGTTTTCAGTTTTTGTACTAAAAAAAATGTTGATAAATCAATTTAGGCGTATTTTAATGTTATAGATTTTATATTTATAGGCTATGGTGGCATTAGACAAATATATGTATTTTTTTAGTTTGATAGGTAGGGTAAACATGATATTGCGTGATAGAGAATAATGAGTAATGCATTGCCTTAAACAGTTTTCATAAACGCTTAATGATGTTTAGTTTTTAATAGTGTAGTAAAATATTAAAAATTCTAAACCTTATAAAATTTCTAACAATTAAATCGCAATAGAATTAAAGTGTATTTGTGTTTTTCTATAGTAGTATATTTTAATATTTGTAAATAAAATTCTATTTGGTCCCTCTTATTAATTAATATTTGGTTTAATTTTAAAATTATATAACTATGAGACGTTATATTTGAGTTTTGAACATAGTAATGAAGTAAAATTATGCATAAGGTCTAACCCCAGTTAAAGCAAACGGGTCAAGTTATAATTGGCAAAGGGATCTTGAGCTCTCGGAGGAAAAGGCAGATTCTCTCAAAGCGTTTCACTCAATAACCTGCTTTACGTTTAGTGAGGAAATTGAAAATTCAATACATTTACTTTTTAGCTAATTACCAAAGTAGCTTTTCATTGCATTTTATATGAACCAAAATCGCAGTTTCATATTAACAATGCCTCTTTCTCGTAATGCCGGAAAGTAAAGAAGAAAAAGCTTTTTAGCTTTTAGATAACAGAATAATTGTTACAACTAAGCACATTTAAAAAATAATACTGTACATGTGATATATTGATTCTTATTTTGTAAAAATATTTCTTGAATAGGGTTTTTGTAATCCTACGCCCTTTCTGAAAAGAGAACTGAATTAATTCGATGAGTAAAATGTATTATCTTGATTCATCTCTTTCTATCACCAACTGTTAAATGAGTCATAGACGTTGAAAATTACTGATCTGATTGAAGATGGTTTTACAAGGTTAAATTTACTCTTGAACGTTGAGTTTTAAATTACTCTAAGTAAAAGAAACTTTTTGGGTCAAAGGAGGTCAAAATTTCCATTTACATAAACCCAAGTGACCAGTTAGTACTGAAGTTTAAAAAACTATTTTGTGATTTGCTGTGGAAAGTTGAGTTGATTTAAGCCAAAGGGTAATGGCACTACCGTACCTTTTAAACCTTTTAAACTTCTGATACTTTTAAAAGGCAGGTCACGGCTATTTCGAGTCACGCCTTAAATGATGGACAAGACCGGTTCACAGAATTGCATCTACTGCACGGACGTTCCCGACGACGCGGAACACACCTTCTTTCCAGGACTGTGGAAAACTACTGTAATGTTATACAGTATTTTCTCTGCAGTCCTGCCTTCTTCCGCTGTCAGCGTTGGAAAATGCCCCGCCTGGAGGCCACAGGAAAACTCGGTGTTTTTTTGGTAGACAATGGTCTGCATCATTAGGGACGATGGGGGCAGCTGGGACTGTTTATCACAGTTTTTTAATTTTGAGTGTATCTACGCCAGTAGCATTTTTAACGTTTTGACGGGGAACGGTCCAAACCCCAGTCTTGTTACTATCTAACATCGACCAGTTGTTAGAAAGCATCATTAATTAATAGCCCAATGACAAATGGCAACTGGGCCCGGAATCGAACTTTTTTTAAAAAGCTACTAACTTTTCTCAGGATCGAACCGGCAACCTTTGGATTCAAAGGCGAGCACTATAACCACTCAGCTACCCAGTTCATCCGGGTCATCCTCCTATAAAATAAAACCGATCTGGACCGCGAAGTGGCCCACATCCCTGACCAAGCGGCTAGGTAAGGAGTGAGTCCCACGGGCGTAAGCCAAATTATGACAACTAACCCAAGGCCAACTACCAACTACACACCAAGCCGGAATTTCCCCACCACTCGTGTTAAAACCTCACACTACTACTGCACCAGCTAATCTGAAATGTGCGATTTTTTGCAATTCCTCGAAAAATTACCTGGAAATCCCCTTAAATAAACAAATATTTACCCAACTTCCGCTTGGATCCCCGAAAATTGGATAAATTATCCGCTTTTGGCAACACAGATCAGCTGGTAGTGGTACACCACTTCTGTGACGTCATCTCTCTGAGCATTCCGGTCTGGTGTATGTAGTTGGCCTTGCCTAGCCTGACGTAATTTGATAAACAATTCCAGGTTGGTCCAGGTTAGAATCCTAAAGATTTGAGGAAGTTTTTAACGGGTTAGCCCCATTTTTGTGTGTCCCACACTGCTGGCTTGCCACCTGCGAGGAATTGAAAATTGAAAATTTGAAAATTTTCCTGCCTCTCCCTAAAAAGTCTGATATTTATGTGGTCAATAAAATAATTGGTACAGTAAATATTAGTTTCCCATACAACAAGCATTTAAGGGTTACAAGTAAGGAGTAAATTGACGTCAAACTGTATAAGTGAGCCAATTTTCTCACAAAGGAAGGCAACTCGTTGAGAGATAAAGGCGGGAGCTCGGGGGGCACCTGGGCTCATTCATATAAATGAGCACCACCGCTGCTGACTGCTGATGCTGCTGTTGCTGACGACGTGATCGTCACCTCAGCAGTTCCTCAGCGTCGGTTGTTGCCAAAATAATTGACAATCCTGATAAATTGTGTGTCAGATTAACTTGTTTGTAATGTAATTTTATAGATTTCCTCACTGTATTATTTTATCTACGTCCGTTGCAATGTTGCAATAAGCATAAATAAAGACAGAACAAGTAGCCTAAGGTACGTAACATTATTAGAAGAGGTACATTATTAAAACAAAATCAACCCGTTGCATAGTGAGGTTTTAAATTGTCAGGGTTCACATTAAAATCCGCTTTCTAGATCTAGATTCAAGGTTTATTTTCGAGCCTACTATTCAGCTCGAATTTACAATTTATTACTGTAAACATGAACATATCCCTATTTTTTACTTTATGTTTGAGGAGAGGGGGGTTGCAATGTTTACACCGTGGTCGTCCCGGTTTGAGTCTGCAAAATTATTTCAAGCGTATTCATAAAACAGCCGTTGCATAAACTACTGTTATCAAACTGTTTGACATTTTTAAACTGATAGGTCCTGTACGTAAAATTAATTTGAGTTTGGGTTTAAAAAGTTCATTGTTTACATTGTGTTTTATATTGATATAATTTCTTGTGCTAGAGGTTATAACTTGCAATAAAAAATTTCATCGCTAAGGCAGCTCAGACGGAGTATTAGTTTTTGATTTTTTATTTGATCGATTTTTACTTTATTGATTGATCTCAACTCTATTATTACTACCCATAAAATATAGGTTTTTCGTTTGAAACACTAAATCTTTCCTCCAAAACATGTCTTTAAAAAATGAAGTAATAAACTTTTGTTGATGACGTGACTATCCTTTCTATCTATCGGAGAGAGATTCTATAGTAATGAGTGGGTTTTTTCCAGTCTCAGAGGTATTAAATTACAATCTTAAGATCGGTTTATGTTTCGTGCTATTTCCGCCTTTAATTACCTCGACGATCAACATCATTGAACGTTCTAGCCAAGACCTTGACTTTGTTGACAGTAGTTTAACTTTATTTTTTGAGCGATAAGTAGCTTTAAAAGGGTTTGATTACTTTAATATTTTTCATATTTGATTACATTTTTGTTAAGCTTTATATAGCCTTATTTTTTAAATTACTTATATCAGTGTAATTTTGTAAATTACAAATCATATTGTTTTAGAACTTGGATTTCATAAAAAAATATAGACAAAATATTCGTATTATGAATAAAAATGTTGGGAAAATTTAAAATACCTGTAACAAAAAAGAAGACAACCACGACGGTGTGTGACATCCCGGTCAACGCTGGGACGCCGGGACACGCGGACACATGCTACCCGGGACGGCGGCAAACTGAGCAGGCTGCACCCCCCCCCCCCCCTACGCGGGGGACACTTGCCCCCCTTGCCCCCCAGAACCACCCCCAGCGTCCTGGGCGGCCGCGTTGGAATGCAATTGGCGTATGAGCTTTAATGCTCACTCCTTGTTTCCCTTGTCTCCTGAGGGGAACACCTTACTTGCCTTAAAACGCTACGTGGCATTCATGTTTCAAGAACCCCTTTGGAAATTTGTTTCAACATGTTAGGTCAATAAAATAGATTCCTTTATAAGCTAATTTAATGGAATTGGAACACTCTTTCCCCTTAGGGAATTTGTTTCAACATGTTAGGTCATTAAAATAGATTCCTTTATAAGATACTTTAATGGAATTGGAACACCCTTCCCCTGTTCGCCCTCTAAATGGTAAACATATACTGGCATGATTTGTCAAATTTGTGGTAGTCCTATAAAAGTTCCCTACATATGCAATAATAGTGCACCATATTCTTACTAAGTCTTTGTACATAAGGTTAAAATTTTCATTTCTCGTCATAAATGTTGGTAAATTAATAAAGAACATAAAGTAAATGTAGAACTTTTAGGGCCTAAATATAGAAACGATGTGAATAAAACCCCTAAAAGAGTAATAGGAATCATAATAAGGGGGGGATAAGACAATAAATAATAATCTAAATTGTCTCTAAGACTTTCAAGAGTCGATAAATAAAATGAGTCTCGGATTGGGCCTGATGATGACAGGTGTGACTGGTCGAAATCGATCGCCATTATAAGATCTTTTATATATATTTACCGTCTTGTAAGCAATTACAGTATAAATGTAAATATATAGAGTAGTGTTGGAAGACGTTTTATTATTTCAACCTGAACCTCAAAAAGTGTTTTACTTAAATTTATAATGTTATAAATTGTATAGTGCGTAGTAGGATGCCCAATTTCCTTTGTCCTGACGAATTCTTAAACATTCGTGGAATTTTCTTCCCTCAAAATTGTTATTTACAAAATAAAAATTCCGCAAAACGAAACGCCATTTTAAGGAAATTAAATTTATGTTAAAAGAATGGACGTGGATTACTTTTCTAGACGTTTTCGTAAAGCTGACATCTTAAACACTGGATTTATAAAATCCATTTTTCGGCCCCTAGATGATGTTTGAACAATTAATAGTCCAGGAGCTGAAGGGGGTTGAGTATGCATGGAAAGGTTGATGCAGTTTTACTTCTGATTATTGTTATAGGCTTCACAGTGATCAGGAAATCGTATGTCGTCGCACACCCACGTGGTCTACAACATGGGGGGGGGAGGGGGGCAAAATGGCGGATGGTGGCGGCCCGACTCGGCACCTTCAAATGCTCATATTTCGGTAACCGTTTAACATAGATCAATACAAAAGCCACCAATTTTTTTGGAAATGAACTCTCTACAAAATATAATAGTTGTAAAAGTTCTGTATTAATAGTATGTTTTTGTAAAAAAATGTAATTTTCGAAAATATAAGTGAGAATAATAATACAAATTTACACAAATCTCGACTATTTTGTATACTACATTCATAAAATAACTCATATTTTCAAAAAAATAATAAAAAATAATTATTTTTATTAAATTTGCCAAAAGACGCAGTGGCTAACTGGCTGAAAACACTTGACTACGACAGCCGAAAAACGTTAGCTACATAGTGATAATTACTAGGGTTACCGCTATGTACGGTAATTTCAGCCGCTTGACCACGTTATAATAAAAAAATATAAACAATAACTTTTTTTGTTAGTATTGTGTCAATATTAAATTTACATGACGAGCCTTGTTCAATAAACTGTGTTTCAATAAGAAAATTAACTTTTGTAATAAATTATTTAATACTTGATATTTAATGACTTAATAATTCTTATTAATATAAATACTGACAGCGCCTTGCCAGCAACAGCTGTGTGCCCTGGATGGACTCCTTTTCATCAGTTAATTAGGGCCGGTTTCCGAGTCCGGGGATATTTAATCCCGGAGTTAGTGAATCCGTGGAATAAGATAATCGGTGGGTTAAAAATATTAAATAATCGGGTTTCGGAGATCGGGGATAACTTACTTAACTCTCGGATTATCGTAGTCCGAGAATATATTTATTCTTTAACTTATGCCATCGGTTAGGAGGGAATTGCTGGGAATTCTCTATTTTGAGTAGTGGCATTCACGGTGTACAGCCTACAGACGACACTCTGTCGAAGGATTTAGTTTACGTTTTTTACGGCCACAGCTCCCGTGTCTTG